>CM075503.1:0-625000 GCA_037950675.1 Hypophthalmichthys molitrix | reverse complement strand
AGGGTGAATAAATGATAAGAGAATGATCATTTTGGGTGAACGATCCCTTTAATGCCATATTCACTGGTGAAGTGATTTGATTATGGTGTATTAAGATGACTAAGCACTTCCGGTTCAGTCCGTCCCTCATTCATGTCGCTGCAGATATCATTTGTGGTGAGCGTTTCTTACCGCACAAACCATCAGAGACCTTGAAAATAAGGGGACGTGACCAAAAATCAGATATTGACATTAGATGTCAGTACAAGCTCGAATTTAGCCAGTGCATGTGCACCATTTTAAGTGAAAGGGCTCCTTTTTCACAATTATGTGTGTTTATCAAGGAGATATTGTATTTCACTCAGCAAGCAAGACTGAACTGCTGGCAAACTAAAAAAAACAACATCAACAGAATCCATTTTCAGTGAAACAGAAGATCTTGCCATCAGGACAGGTCAGCAATAGTGTCAAACACACTCACACTGATATTTCTACAGATAATTACTCTCACACTCACATTTAATGCGACTTACACTGTGTCCTAACCAGACGCGATGCCAGCGACAAACAATTGATCCGTTTACACCAGACGCACGTGACTGTAGGTCAATCAAAAACCACAGCCAATCAGAAGAGCGTGTGGGCGGGCTCTCTCGGCAAGTTCCCGCTACTCGCAACAAAATGGATAAGTACATAATCAAATTCATGATTATTACACCATTTTAACATTATTAAAAATTCCAACTGAGTTACTGAAACCATCTTTGTCATCGAATACACTTGTCTGTTCACAATGAGTTGACAGTTTTAACGTTCTTGTTTCCTTCTATTTATTTTGAAGATCTGAGATGAATTATCCAATGTTGATTTCAGTACGACTGTAAAAGACACACAAAATGATATTCAAACTCACATTAGATGCTTGTAACATTAAATTAAGCACATAAACTGTACCTGAGATTTTCATTGCCATACTTTGTGTTGTTGTTCCAGCCACGATGTCCCAGAAAAATAGAAACCGTTTCTAAAATGGAACCATCGTGTGTCGCCGTCGCAGCTAGTTGGGACAAAAACTCAGATTAACATGGAAAAGATACCATTTATCACGTGTCGTGGCGTGACGACGCATCGCGTCGCGTCTGGTTTGGACATGGTGTAGAGGAGAGTGGGGTAAGATGAGCCATTTTTTACTTATGTGGTCCTCATGATAAGGGAAAATGAGGCAGAAGTACAATGAAAGTATTTAAAGTAATTTCAGGATGTTTCCTATCATTTTAAATGATCAGAATAGTTCTGTGACAAAGGGCTCTAAAAATATGGCTTCTTATAAAAAAGTGTTCCTGTGGCTCAATTTACCCCAGGTTAGGGGTAAGTTGAGCCGAGTCAGGAGGTGGGTGTAAACTGACCATCTAACTGAATCTGAATCAAACCCATGTGAAATTTTGAAGATAATCTCTTTTAAAAGATTACCTCTTTTGAAAACTAATTCAATAATCAAATATCCGTTTACAAATATACATTTTTTTCTTAAACAACATAAAACCAACCAAATGAAGTTGAAATTTCAATATCTTTACTTGTTCGCATTTCTGAAACAATATGTTGAACAGCAAAATTGTAACCTTCCCAAAAACAGACTAAACAGAGAATTTGAGTAAAATTAAATAAAAACTGAATTAGAATGAATAAATGTTACTGAAACTAATAAATATTTTAGTCAAAGTGTTCTTGGTCTGGTAGTTTTTCTGCAGTGTTGATCATGTTAGGCCATTAGAGACTACAGGTGGAAAGATATATTTGATGAAACATCTGGTTCGTATCAGAGAAGGATTTGGTGGACTTATACACTGTTCCTATCAAATAAACTCAAACTCAAAATACTTCAGAGATTTAACTTACACTGTAAATTCAGTGCCTTATGGTGGGGTAAACACTGGCTCAATTTACCCCACAGCATTTGGCTCACTTTGCCCCATAGCTGCCATTTTGGGAAAAACAAGCTAGCTTACCAATTCAGGATAATATTTAGCTAAATGACTTGCATGGTTTTATACATTGCTAAATCACCAATATGATTCATAAATATTTTGCTTTGATGTAACAGCCATTAGATATGTTATGCTAAATTTTTACTTTGACAAGCCAAAAACTGTTTTTAAAGTAAACTGGCGCCTTCCACTCCTCCCATGTGCTTCTTTCTCCTTTTCACAGTCTGGCAGAAATAATGGGTAGTTCCAAAATATATGGTCACATGACAATAAAAGGGTACGGTTGCCAAGATAAAGGGGGTGGGTCAACTTACCGACTGGCTCATCTTACCCCACTCTCCCCTAAGGCTAGGAAAACGTGCCTTTGGACATTTCTGCAAAATAATATTACGTTGCTTCTTGCACGTTTGCAACACTTCCACAGTAAATATCCAGTGAGTGGCGCTAAAAGCGTGTTCGGATTTATCCAAAACAGATGAATGTGAATCTGGCGACGTTTCATTTCGTTGGTTGTTGTACGTATCGCAATAGTTCGGAATTGAAATGTGATTTGCGCACCGACACTAAACCTGACCGACAGTGTTAACAAAAGCAAACCTGAGATAAAAACACACTTTCTGAAGCAACCATGTCATTTCAGCTGCTTCAAGAGCAATGCTGTATCAGGTGAGCTGCAGAGCAAGTTTACTACATCAGAGAAGATTCAAATATGGAGCTGATTATGTGATGCAAATGTCAAAATGTGTTAGTTTACAAATCATGCACTGTGGGAAAAGTGTTTTGAGCTCATAACATAGTGCTGTGCAAGAAACAGCATGAAAACAAGTCTTTATGAATCAATAATCTGCCCCTCTGTGCGTAAGGTTTTTGGTGTTCTACTGCCTCTAGTGTTCATTTCAGCTGAAAACTGCAGTGAATTTTAAGTAAAGGCTGATGTTTTTCTGCATATTTACTGTGTGCTGTGTTTACGGATGGCATGATGGATGATTTTATGACTGTGTTTGGGCTGTGAACTATTGCACTCTTGCATGCATAAGTGGTTGACACATGTAGGCGAAAATTAAGAAAATTATGTTGAAAGCACTGAAAACTATGAATAGACTGCAAATGAATACCCAGCCTCGGCTGGACCAATACTCGATCAATACTCTCTCTGCAGATGAGTGGATGTGCAGAAGTAACTATGCTGGAGCAGTATGTTTTCAAGGCTGGTTTTCTCATGCAGCCGGTCTCGCCGTGGGAGAAGGAAGCACGCGCAGCTCCAGCATCAAGGTGTTAATTGAGCGAAGCTGCAGGCCGAGACTCCATGTGCATTTGTTTGTGTTTATCATGTCAGCGGCAGATCAGGACCACGATCACCTGCAGCCGCAGCACTGACACTACAGGACAGAGGAGAGATGGACATGCTTCAAAATCACGGTTATTCTTATGAATATTCCACCTATATTTTGGCCTGTTGCAATTATTAATGAATTGTCTGATCCTGGTTATTTGATCAAATCACAATTATTTTATTTTTTAATCAAGTTTTGCCATCCAAAAGAGGGAAATTATATTGTGGTTATATTATGTTCTTTTCTAAATAACTAATTTAACATAAATATTATTATTTATCATCATATCCTTAAAGTATATCATATGCACCTATTTTTATTATCAATGTTATTGTTATTTGTGATTCCAAATAAAAATCATCCCCACTCAATGCAATGAAAGTCAATGGAGTCCAAGCCATTATTTTGCATTCAGAAGAAAGAAAGTGATGCTGGTTTAGAGTGAACGAATGATACAAACACACCTTGTTTTGAGTGGTCATCAACGGAGAAACGTGCTGTTTGTCCTCACAATGGTGTTGTTACGGCCTCGACCATGCTAATCAGATGACCCTTTGGACATCGCTATGGTAATGTGTTGACTCCAGCAATGTATTCACAGCTATTTTTGAGTGTCCAGTGCGGTCCTACACCCGAAGGTGCAGATGTTTGAGTTAAACTGGCTTCAGGGCCGACGTGACACAGCCAGGCCTGTATGAAGCCTGTTCATGAGTCCGGTCTGCTAACGGCTGCTGACTCACTCAGTGAACTCCAGACCATCTCACTCCTGACTCAGAGTCCTCCAGCTGTCAAAATACAAGTCAAACTCGCTCCCACAGCATGGACGAAACGCTGCTGAACTTCTGTAACCAACAGGCAAACAGAGTGACTGCGATTCTGTTGCAAACTTCCTACATCTGAGCTGGGAAATCCAGAATTAGATGCTGCACACACACTGAGGTCAGTGTCTGGCTCCACACAGACCGCAGAGCCTCATCTGACCCCAGACCAGTTCTCACCACTTATACTAGTGTGAACGTGGTTTGAAAACAAGATTATGATGATTCAAACAAACTCAACCGTACTGTAATAATGACTACACTACAATGACCCAAGCTGAGTTGAAAATGGACAAACACAGCCATTGGGTTGTTTTAAGGCAGCGATTGGGTTGTTTTAACCCATTGATTGGGTTGTTTTAACCCAGCGATTGGGTTGTTTTAACCCATCGATTGGGCTGTTTTAACCCAACAAATGGGTTGTTTTAACAAAGCGATTGGGTTGTTTTAACCCATTGACTGGATTGTTTTAACCCAATGAATGGGTTGTTTTAATCCAGCAATTGGGTTGTTTTAACCCATCGATTGGGTTGTTTTAACCCATCGATTGGGTTGTTTTAACCCAATAAATGGGTTGTTTTAACCCAATAAATGGGTTGTTTTAACCCATCGATTGGGTTGTTTTGACCCATCGATTGGGTTGTTTTAACCCAGCGAATGGGTTGTTTTAACCCAGCGATTGGGGTGTTTTAACCCACCCATTGGGTTGTTTTAATCCAGCGATTGGGGTGTTTTAACCCACCCATTGGGTTGTTTTAATCCAGCAATTGTGTTGTTTTAACCCAATAAATGGGTTGTTTTAACCCAATGAATGGGTTGTTTTAACCCATCGATTGGGTTGTTTTAACCCAACAAATGGGTTGTTTTAACCCAGCGATTGGGTTGTTTTGACCCATCGACTGGGTTGTTTTAACCCAATAAATGGGTTGTTTTAACCCAATAAATGGGTTGTTTTAACCCATCGATTGGGTTGTTTTAACCCAACAAATGGGTTGTTTTAACCCAGCGATTGGGTTGTTTTGACCCATCGATTGGGTTGTTTTAACCCAGCGAATGGGTTGTTTTAACCCAGCGATTGGGGTGTTTTAACCCACCCATTGGGTTGTTTTAATCCAGCAATTGTGTTGTTTTAACCCAATGAATGGGTTGTTTTAACAAAGCAATTGGGTTGTTTCAACCCAGCCATTGGGTTGTTTTAACCCATCGATTGGGTTGTTTTAACCCAGCCATTGGGTTGTTTTAAGGCAGCGATTGGGTTGTTTTAACCCATTGATTGGGTTGTTTTAACCCAGCGATTGGGTTGTTTTAACCCATTGATTGGGTTGTTTTAACCCAGCGATTGGGTTGTTTTAACCCATCGATTGGGCTGTTTTAACCCAACAAATGGGTTGTTTTAACAAAGCGATTGGGTTGTTTTAACCCATTGACTGGATTGTTTTAACCCAATGAATGGGTTGTTTTAATCCAGCAATTGGGTTGTTTTAACCCATCGATTGGGTTGTTTTAACCCATCGATTGGGTTGTTTTAACCCAATAAATGGGTTGTTTTAACCCAATAAATGGGTTGTTTTAACCCATCGATTGGGTTGTTTTGACCCATCGATTGGGTTGTTTTAACCCAGCGAATGGGTTGTTTTAACCCAGCGATTGGGGTGTTTTAACCCACCCATTGGGTTGTTTTAATCCAGCGATTGGGGTGTTTTAACCCACCCATTGGGTTGTTTTAATCCAGCAATTGTGTTGTTTTAACCCAATAAATGGGTTGTTTTAACCCAATGAATGGGTTGTTTTAACCCATCGATTGGGTTGTTTTAACCCAACAAATGGGTTGTTTTAACCCAGCGATTGGGTTGTTTTGACCCATCGACTGGGTTGTTTTAACCCAATAAATGGGTTGTTTTAACCCAATAAATGGGTTGTTTTAACCCATCGATTGGGTTGTTTTAACCCAACAAATGGGTTGTTTTAACCCAGCGATTGGGTTGTTTTGACCCATCGATTGGGTTGTTTTAACCCAGCGAATGGGTTGTTTTAACCCAGCGATTGGGGTGTTTTAACCCACCCATTGGGTTGTTTTAATCCAGCAATTGTGTTGTTTTAACCCAATGAATGGGTTGTTTTAACAAAGCAATTGGGTTGTTTCAACCCAGCCATTGGGTTGTTTTAACCCATCGATTGGGTTGTTTTAACCCAGCCATTGGGTTGTTTTAAGGCAGCGATTGGGTTGTTTTAACCCATTGATTGGGTTGTTTTAACCCAGCGATTGGGTTGTTTTAACCCATTGATTGGGTTGTTTTAACCCAGCGATTGGGTTGTTTTAACCCATCGATTGGGCTGTTTTAACCCAACAAATGGGTTGTTTTAACAAAGCGATTGGGTTGTTTTAACCCATTGACTGGATTGTTTTAACCCAATGAATGGGTTGTTTTAATCCAGCAATTGGGTTGTTTTAACCCAATAAATGGGTTGTTTTAACCCAATAAATGGGTTGTTTTAACCCATCGATTGGGTTGTTTTAACCCATCGATTGGGTTGTTTTAACCCAATAAATGGGTTGTTTTAACCCAATAAATGGATTGTTTTAACCCATCGATTGGGTTGTTTTAACCCAACAAATGGGTTGTTTTAACCCAGCGATTGGGTTGTTTTGACCCATCGATTGGGTTGTTTTAACCCAGCGAATGGGTTGTTTTAACCCAGCGATTGGGGTGTTTTAACCCACCCATTGGGTTGTTTTAATCCAGCGATTGGGGTGTTTTAACCCAATGAATGGGTTGTTTTAACAAAGCAATTGGGTTGTTTCAACCCAGCCATTGGGTTGTTTTAACCCATCGATTGGGTTGTTTTAACCCAGCTATTGGGTTGTTTTAAGGCAGCGATTGGGTTAAATGATTGCTCAACCTGCTGGGTAGTTTTATTTAACTGAACTATTGTATAAAAATGAATGTACTGCTTACAGAGCCATGATGCCGGCTTCCACAAATCCCAACATTTCTGCACTCGCTCCATTCACTGGATAAATGATGAAGCTACAGTCCGGCAGATTTCATTCGCAGTCTAGCTGTGTCTATAAA
The DNA here is from genome assembly GCA_037950675.1 of Hypophthalmichthys molitrix. Classification (NCBI taxonomy): domain Eukaryota; kingdom Metazoa; phylum Chordata; class Actinopteri; order Cypriniformes; family Xenocyprididae; genus Hypophthalmichthys; species Hypophthalmichthys molitrix. The sequence continues at coordinate 617,807 of CM075503.1, read as the reverse complement.
CATCCTACGGGAGGCAGAAATACACGCGTGTTATGATCCTTTCCCTATCTGAGAGCAGCATGTGATGCATTACAAACACTAAACACTATATATAAATGTTTTTGAAAGAGTCTCTTCTGCTCACCAAAGCTGCGTTTATTTAATCAAATATACAGTAAAAATTCAGAAATATATTTGCAATTTAAAACAGCTGTTTTCTATGTGAATATATAGTAAAGTGTAATTTTGATCAAAGCTGAATTTTCAGCATCATTACTCCAGTCTTCAGTGTCACATGATCCTTCAGAAATCATTCTAATATGATGATCTGCTGCTCAAGAAACATTTATGATTATTATCACAGTTCATATTCTCTCGTGTCTCTTTATGTGAGTCTGAAGGCTGAGAGCGAGCGGCCGCACAGTTTCTCTGTGATCCAGCAGGGCAGATGTGAAGCGTTCCCGGAGACGAGGGACTCCAGAGCAGCTCAAACACTGAACATGATAGAAGACGTCTGATGTTAGCTTTAGCAAACCAAATCAACCTCTGAACAACATCTGCCGTCCAAAATAGAATTCGCTGCTGTCTGTAATATCCTGATGAGAGATTTGATAACATAAATATTTATAAAGAGCCAAAGGAAATGAAAATGAATTTGCATTCTGCTTCATCACATGACGTGCTGCTCTAAAACTGCATTGTGTGAATAAAAACTAGAGGAACTGTAGATCGGTTCACATGAAATGCTACAAGTTAATAAAAAGTTGTTATGCGTCGTGATGTGACGCCAGCTCAAACTATCTTCAACATTTCTCCCACATATTAAACTATGATAATTATTATTATCATCAATTAGCTACAAATATTCAATAACATTATAAAAGGTGCATGCACATAATAACAACAATAATAATAAATAATAAATGATAATATATTATTAATTTACAAGTATAAATATTCAGTGACATCATAAAAGGTGCATGCACATAATAATACTAAAGGATATATTAATAATTTACAGGTTTTCAATGACATTGTAAAAGGTCCATGCACATAATACATACAATAATAATAATTAACAAGTATAAATATTCATTCATATTAATTTCTTGATTTTGATGGGAGGAAAAGTCCATGAACACACTGAAATTCATCTACACAATGATGTGCAGAATGTCTCTTTACATGTGAGAATCCATCATGTTTCTGCAGGACAGAAATGAAAGTGATCAGCAGATTTCCTGCTCCATACGGTTAATTATCCTCTCACAGTCAATCACACGTCAGCTTTAGTTACGCATTAACCACAGAGTAAAACACCGGAGGAAAGAGTTAACAGACAGGTCTGCTCCTCTGGGACGTTGCGTTATGTAACACATCTTAATCCTAATAATGCAAATATCACCAGTCTCATTCCCAGACAGAAACTTATCTCATCTCCAAATGATGGGAATTGAATCCAATATAAATCTGCCAAAGACTCAAAGACGGTCCGATCTGAGGCTTTATTTGTTTGGACCAGTTACATTTCTGAATTTTCCCTGCAGCTGACAGACGAGTAGCTTGATTTCAAAAGAGCTGTATTTCTCAAAAAATCACAGTTTCTACAGAAATCTGAAGCAGCACAACTGTTTTCAACATTGATAATAATCATAAATGTTTCTTGAGCAGCAGATCATCATATTAGAATGATTTCTGAAGGATCATGTGACACTGAAGACTGAAAATTCAGCTTTGATCACAGGAATAAATTACACTTTACTATATATTCACATAGAAAACAGCTGTTTTAAATTGGAATAATAATTTGCAATTTTTACTGTATTTTTGATCAAATAAATGGGTCAATGACGTGATTTTTTTTGTCCAAAGGCCTTAATAATAATAATAAAAGCAAAGATATGACATCCAAAGTATGTAAGGTAGTACAACTAGATCTCTTTTATTGAATCCAAAAGGTTTTAATTATATTTTTCTACATATAAAGGTGTTTTAAAGATTTTTAAGTATCAAAAGGTCATTCGGTTTAACCATTCAAAGGCCAATACAGCCATTTCATTTGTGATTAAAATATCTTAAAATGTAATAAATGTATATATTTTTTTATTCTGGCATGATTTTATAACATCATATATCAACATAGTGCAAAATGGTGTTAAAATTATGTGTAGAAGTCGTTGCTTTGTTATGAGAAAGAATGTCCGAAAAAATGAATTTCATTGATGTCATTTGGAGTATCCAATATAAAGGGACCATTTTGGATCAAGTCATGTGACAGGATGTGACATCATTCAGACACCTGCAAAGGACCACATGGTTGTGAAGCAAAGTAACTAACTCAATTTGAACAATTCATGTTTTCTCTTGATCATACACATGTCCCGAAACATCAGGTCATTCGGTGCAACCGCTATAAAACATGGAAAATGTTGTAATATTTTAAAAACTACTAAATATTAAATGTTTAATTTTCCTAACTAGCTAGTTAGCTAGATATCAGCCTGTTAGCATTGTTTGAAAATAACGTCATTCGGTATAACCAAAAGTGTCATTTGGTAAAACCGAAATTTTGGTTAAACCAAATGACTTTTTTTGGTGACAAATTTTGTCCATCTTGTAAAAAATGACAAAAGCAGTGTTAATTGATTATAAAAACCATATAGTCTCATTGTTAACACTTAATAAAACTTCAAAATTAATTATATATTTTGACACTTCTATAAACCTTATTCATCAATGACCCAAATGCAGCCTTGGTGAGCAGAAGAAACTTCTTTTAAAAACACAATAAAATGTAATTATTCCAAAAGTTTGACTAGTAGTGCATGTATGGACTTTTAAATTAGAATTTAAATCAATGTACAGCTTTATAAACTGAATGACTGAAGAATAATCCAGGCTCAGTCCATCTCTAAACTCATGGAGGGTTTGAAGGCCCTGCAGACTCCAGCCTCAGGCATCCTCACTGCGTCTGGCCAATTACACTCGTGAAGCCCTGGGAAACATCCCTGGACACACCAGCTGGACGAGTTACATAAGAGCCACAGCAGAGCAGAGCTGGAGGACGGAGAGACGGAGAGACGGAGGGGGACGCAGCATTAGGTGGATGAATGTTTGATGAGCTCCACGCGTCTCCCCAGAAAAGCTCCTCATTGTGTGAGCTGAGGAAAGAGATGAAAAGAGGTGAAACTCTTAAAGTCACCATGAAATGTTCTCTTCTCTGATGAGGGCGGGGCAACCTGTCACTCACATGAGATCCACCAATAGCAAACCACAACCATCCAATCAATTCCCCACAGACAAAATCAAGCCCCGCCCTACATTTGTTCTTGTTTGAGAAGCGTTTTACTCGATATACGACACAATAGAGAACCAGCGCAACTTCACTTTCATGCTCTTGTTGTGTTAAAAACCTAATTTGGTGTTCCGGGTCTCGTAAATCTCTCATTATCAACAAATGTTGGATTCAATCATTTTGTGAACTTGTTTTTCTTCAGTTAGCACAGGTTTTGTATTTGTTTTCATGAATGGATCCTCATTGATCTGAGCTCAGCTCCTCAGTGAAATAATGAGATTTATAAGGAATCTTATTTTTATAGGCTGGTCATTTTTGGTCAGGAACAACACGAGTGTAACAGAGGGAAAAAATGCAAAAAGTACAAAAATTGACAACAAAAAATGTTGAGAGCAAAGTCTATCGGTTTTTTAGGAAAAAGAACATCTTATCCAGGGGCCAGATTAATAAACTTACTTATATTAAGACTTTAGTTTGATCAACTATCAGTTAGACAAGAGCTAATCAGTGTAATGTGATGGTTGTAAGTTAGACTCCTCATAATACTAGATCAGTTTTGATTTGAGTTTTCCTCACTCAGAGTTCAGAGCTTCCCTCGCTGTTACTGAATGCCTGAGTGCTGATTCAGAAGTTCAATAGTGTGTGTGTGTGTGTGTGTGTGTGTGTGTGTCAGAACATGTACTGTTTGTACTCATCCAGCAGCCAATCACAGAAGGGGGAGGAGCAGCTCCTTCCTCACTGAATGTCATTTCAAAGGCAGTAAAGCAGCGGCTCACTGCTGCCCTCCTGTGGCGAGAATCACACCACTGACTCCTGCATGGAGAACATCTATCTACTAGGAACTATTGGACACTACAGGCAAAACCATTGTTTTTTTTTCATGCACTACTGAGTTTTGAGATCTACTTTGCTTGCATAACATGTCCTCTTTCAAAATAGTGGAAAGAAAACATCTAAAATACACATTCAAAGTGTTAGTTCACCCACAAATATAATTTCTCTCATTAATTCCTCCCCCTCGTGTCGTTCCACACCCGTAAGACCTTCGTTCATCTTCTGAACACAAATTAAGATATTTTTGATGAAATCCGAGAGGTTTATGACTCGTCCATAGACAGCAATATAATCAACACTTTCAAGGTCCAGGTTTTTGCGCACAAAAAGTATTCTCGTCTCTTCATAACATTAAGGTTGAAGCACTGCAGTCACATGACTGTTTTAACGATGTCTTTAGTACCTTTCTGGACCTTGAAAGTGTTGATTATATTGCTGTCTATGGACGAGTCATACACCTCTCGGATTTCATCAAAAATATCTTAATTTGTGTTCTGAAAATGAACGAAGGTCTTACGGGTGTGGAACGACATGAGGATGAGGAATTAATGAGAGAAATTTAATTTTTAGGGTGAACTAACCCTTTAAGTGTTTATTTTATTACACTCAGTCAGAATTCTCCACTTCAGCAGCTTTACAAACACCAAACTTTGCAGTTTAATTCTTATTTATATTCTGAAGGTTTGTTCATACATCATTCGCCTGATTTATACAACATTTCATTCCTAAAAACAGTGTAAATTGTTTTTTGATTTATGGAGTGATAAAAAGAGAAATCCAAAATCCCTTCTGTAAAAACCTTTAACTCTAATATGTTGATAAGAATTATGAACCTGGCTTTATCCATTTTTCAGATTTCTGTTCTGGAAATGTATGTAAATGAGTGCATGTTTAATTAGATAAGGGGTTCAATATGCAAATTTAAGCATTAAGTGTCACCGGCCCACCGGCGGAGCTGCTTGGCGCTCTTTTTATTTATTGCCTGTTTTTCACATCACATATTTTAGTAATCATCATAGACTAGGTATCATTCAAAAGCTTATGATCTCAAGATTCAGCCTGTGAAAACCCTTTTGAAATCGGATGTTGCGTTACTATGTAAACTGTACTTTAGTTTCTTTTAGTGAGCTCCTCCCCTAGGGTGGTGTCAGGTTTCATATTACAATATTTTAGCAACTTTATCATCAAAACCTTTTCTAATCTTGACAAAAGTCTGAGTCTCACGGTTTCAACTGTTTTGTGATAGAAGTGATATTTGGACACAAATTTATCAATTTGTAACATGAGAATGCATAAAAAAAAAATTAATAGAATGTCAGTGACACCCTGTGGCTATTTTTGGTATAGCGCCTATACAAAATCTAATAAGAACTTTTAATTTTTTTGATATCAACTTCAAATTTGGAACACAACTTGGTTAGACATATGACTTACATTTGATAGCAATTTTAGAGTACAATATATTTGATAAAATATAAATTTTTAGTACAGTACATTTGATTTATAGTAAATTTAAACCTTTTTCATTCTTGAATTATAATCATTTAAGTTTGGATAGTGCATTTTCATGTCTATTCTCAAAAATGGGGGCGACACTTATATCATTTCAGAAAACCTGTAATACAAAAGAATCATCTTAATGTGCTGAGGAATCTATTCATCTGTAGTGTAAATGTCTGCATATTCATTGCTTCATACAGTATATCTGCAAACAAATAATGCTAGAGATTTTTTTATGAACTAATTTCGCTTTTCTGAGCCGTTCAATTCTGTTTCAGACAGACTTTCATCGTTATGCGAGTGTGAACGAACATTGAATCATTCACTCAACTGATTCATTCAAAACTCAACTGTCTTTGTTTCCAGAACAAAACTGTAAAACAAAATCACTGAACTTTTTTTCGAACTTCTTTTCTAATACAGTGAAATCCAAACATTTTTAAGTATCCAAAATCATTTTTCTGTGTGTTGTGCAGTGTATTATGGGCCGTAAGACACAATGAACAAACTATTAAATGGAATGATTTACTTGATGATGTTTCTTTGCTTTATTAACAGTTTCTTATTTGATTTTTTTGGTCAAACTTTATCTACATTTTAGATGCATCTATAAATCATCTTGTAAAACACAGCAAGTTCCCCAAAAATGTCAGTTTAATAGTTTAAGATGAGAAGGATGGACACTGGGTCATTCTCACAAACCTGGAGGATTATGGGACGGCATAACACACTCCTCAAAACACGACACACACACCCCTGCTGTCCTTTATAAAACAGTGCATAGCTCATTGAAGGATCATCCAATCAATCAACCTCATTTACATCATCAATCACGTTTAAAAAAATAATCAGATCAAGCGGTCTACGTTTCATATACATATCTGTATTTTTATATATTTATATTCAATGTACAGAGTTACATTCTGAACTGCAAAGGCTGGTTCACAGAAATAAATACTGCAACGGCTAGTTTGCGACAGGAAGTTGTTTCTGCTCTCCTGGAGAGGACCAACAACTGCAGACCGAGCGGCTCGGCTCCGACGCAAGCACAACACGGATTACAGAGTCTAAAAGACGCGTACAAAAGTCTCATAAAAATATGCCTCTGTCTCTGCACGTTTATCTACACGGTCGCTTTCCTCAGAAAACTGCTCTAGTGTTAAAAAAGACGGCGGACGAGCGAAACAAAGACATGGTCGCGGTGGAAATCTTTTGTCCATCGATGGGCTGTAAAATCAACGTTCTGATCCTGTGGTGATGGTCATGTGAGGATATTGCTTTTGTGCTCACAGTACTTTCAATCTGCGAAAATCCCACAAATAAACCGTTTACACTGAACACAGAAGCTCAAGTTCTGTTGTGCTTTCACCCAAAAACAAACTCTTCATTCATTCATAGTGAAGCACGAACAAACAGAACACTTCATTCTTCGCTGATAATCATGATTTGCAGGAGAGAAATACTATAAGCCAATGCTTGAAACATCTTAAATAAAGCCGAACTGAGTGAAAAAGGTCCAGAGCGTCAGACGTCACTCCTCATTGGCCATGACCTGCCACACGATCAGGTGACTGCGCTCGGCTCGGGCCAGGAAGGGCTGCAGCTTCAGAGTGGGTTCATCCATGTTTTCTGTGTCTCCTCCTTCATCGCCTGCGACACGAAAATAAGAGAGGAAGTGTGTGAGAAATCAGACTTTAATATTCAGTGATATTATCAGTTCCTCTGATTTTGATTCTCATTTTGATGAATCACAAGAATCAAATCTTTTAGTCTGTGCTGATTTCAGTTGATGAACGAACAAAATTTCCTGAACATGACTTGTAGTGCCTGCCATTCAATAATCACAATAACCTTTGTTCTTATTTTATTAGGAAATTCAGTATATAAATGTGTTTGTCTTTACTACTAGTTACAGCACCAAATAAACATGAATGAACATCAGAAGGAATGTTGAAAGATGCAGTCAAATTGTAAATCCAAAACAATCAATAATGAAATCAGAATAGAGTTGAATCGCAAGCTTGTGAATCAAAATCAGATTTGAATTGAATCTCGAGCTTATGAGTTGATATTTGAATTGAAATTGGAAGTGAATCGAATCACAATCTTTCTGAATCAAAATTTTAATTGAATCTATTTACATGCTTGTGAATTGAAATGTAATTTAATAGAAATCTTCTGAATCAATTTGAATTTAATCTATTCGCATGGTTGTGAATTGAAATCGGAATTGAATCGAATTGCAAGCTTGTGAATTAAAATCGGATTTGAATTGAATCTCGAGCTTGTGAGTCAATATTTGAATTGAATCGAATTGCAAGCTTGTGAAATGGAATTAATTTGAATCACATGCTTGTGAATCGAAATCGGAAGTGAATCGAATCGCAAGCTTGTGAATCAAAATTGGAATTGAATCTTTTCGCATGCTTGTGAATTGAAATCAGAATTAGATCGAATTGCAAGCTTGTGAATCAAAATTGGATTTGAATTGAATCTCAAGCTTGTGAGTCGATATTTGAACTGAATCGAATTGCATGCTTGTGAAATGGAATTAAATCGAATCGCAAGCTTGTGAATCAAAATTGGAATTGAATCTATTTGCATGTTTGTGAACTGAAATCGGAATTGAATCTAAATCATGTGAATCAAATTTTGAATTAAATCTATTCGCATGCTTGTGAATTCAAATTGGAAGTGAACTGAATAACAAGCTTGTGAATCAAAATTTGAATTGAATCTATTCGCATGCTTGTGAATCGAAATCGGAAGTGAATCGAATCGCATGCTTGTGAATCAAAATTGGAATTGAATCTACTCACATGCTTGTGAATTGAAATCAGATTTGAATTGAATCTCGAGCTTGTGAGTCAATATTTGAATTGAATCAAATTGTATGCTTGTGAAATGGAGTTAAATTGAATTACATCCTTGTGAATCGAAATTGGAAGTGAATCTATTCACATGCTTGTGAATTGAAAATGAACTGAAGCAGATGGCGCTCTAGGCTAGTTTTTAACCGCACGCTCAAATGCTCATGAAGAAGAGCGCTCGTGCATTCGGCTGAGTCTGAGAATGTACTTACACCTCAGAATGCTTTTATGATGCGAGATTAATGTAAACCCACTGCAAACACCCTTGTGATTCATTTCAACCTTTTCGAACTTTATGAATGATTATTTTATGTTTAAGTGGTGTGTGTAAGGAACTGGAAACAAGAAGAGTACATGCTGTTAAAAACTAAGCTCAGAATTGATTCGAGAGAGAATCGCGATGCATTTGGAAAAATCACAGAATCAATCCAGAATCATTTCTTGATTCACGATGCAGTGATTTATTGTCCCAGCCCTAATATTTAGCTAATATAATCGAATTATAATCGAAGAATCGAACGGTCAAACTGGTGTCGATGCCCAGCCCTCACCCATCCTGAAGTCGATGTAACCCTCTCCTCCGCTCATGACCAGCACAGACCGCACCAGCTCCGGCGTGGGCGACTCGTCAGCAGCCCCCTCGACACCTGCAGATGGAACCACCTGTCCTGCAAAACAGGAAACACATCACGCATGCTTTACTACGGGTGGGAATCATTTGGAATCTCATGATTCGATTCTAGGTGTCATAATTCTTGATTTTGAATCAAATTCTGATTTGATATAGTGAAACTACTACAAAATTAGTTGTTCCACATCTTTCATTTATGGATGAAGGCATTCAAAGCGAGTATGTGGCATCTTTTATGTCATTTTGTTAATTTAGAACATCTCAAATGTTGGTTTGGTGGTTCTGAAAGTCTGTCATCAGAATGATCTGGTTTAATTCCCTCACACGATTGCACAGCATCCGAACACAAGATCACATGACAGTGTTTATTGTGTTTCGTCTGACGCTCTGAGATGAACTCATTTATGATGGAAGAAGAAAGAGCCTGATCGCAGCAACTACAGATATTTTTGCACCAAATTCCCAGGAAGTGCTGATTTTGTTCTCTTGAACACATGGGACGGAAACGCTGCTTTATTCATAAATGTTTTATGCGATATTCCATTTTTGTGCTCAAGTTAAATTCACAACTTCTGGCTATCGTTAGGTGAATTATTCTACCTGGGACGGCGGTGAAGAACTTGACGGCGTCTCTGTGCCCGTGGAAACACAGCTGGGCGTGTGCCATGGAGCAGAAGGGCACAAAGGTGCCCGCCGTGACTTTATCACTGCTGTCGTCGCCGTAGACGCGGACCGCGCTGCCTGGCCGATTTGATGACACTGCTGCTGCATCTTTACTTTCTGTTGTGGGAATAAAAGGTCTTGTTACTCATCATTACACATAATTACGTTACAATGGATGACATGATCAGAATCACACAGCTGACGCACTTACTCTCTGACAGAGGGATGGAGATGATGACGCCGTTTCCGGTACCGACCCACAAGCGCTTGCACGACACCGTCAGCGCAGTGATCCTCACGAAAGAGAAGCCCAGCTTACCAGTGCCTGTGACATGAACAACAGTCTTATGGGTTTGGAACGAGTAAATGATGAGAGAGTTTTCATTTTTGGGTGATCTATCGCTTTAATGCTTTAATAATGGAGTCTCGGCGCTCACCCAGCATCTTGCTGACGTACGGCTCGATGTCGACGTCCTGCAGGTGCTGGTATGTGTGCGCGTGGAACAGTCTGAGGGTCGAGTCCAGACGAATGGACACCCAGATGCCGTCTCCGTCCCATGCCAGCTGTCTCACCTGGCTCTCCTTACGAGGATGGGCGTCGAAGGATTTCTAAACATCCGGAAAGCAGTGAGGAACTGTGTTACGCTGAGGTATCATGGATTCATGGATCTCAGCAGTATGAGAAAAGTGTCACATGATCCTTCAGAAATCATTCTAAAATGCTGATTTGCTGCTCAAGAATCATTTGTGATCAATGTTGAAAACAGCTTCAGATTTGTGTGGTTTCTTTGATGAATCTTTTGATCAGTTTAAAGCATTATTGCTGATTAAAGTATTAATTTCTTTCAAAAAAACCTTTTGAACAGTAGTGTATGGTTCAGATGTTACCTCGATCTTCATGGCTTTAGGTTGAACCACAAAGATCTTGTTCCTGTATCCGCACCAGACCTTGTCATGTACGACAGTCATACAGCGGATCGAGTGATGCGGACGGCCCAGATCTAACAGGTGATAGTTGGTCAAATCCCATTGGCCATCTGTAACACAAATATCCATCATTAAGAGAGCATTTCTTCTGGGCATTACAGAAAAATTTACATAGTCACCCTTTATTCAAATATTTTGTAAGCATATTGTGTATTTGTGCTTGAATTAGTTGTTTTATTTGTGATGATAATGCAATGAAATGCGACAATCCTCATATTTTGATGGACTTATAGTGTCATTAAAAACAAATAGCGCCTCCGAACATCATCACTTTTGGCCAGTACTGTATATGTAGTGTGGGTGAATGCAAATGTCAACATTGTTTTACTGATTGCTATTAAAATCTGCATTAGTTTTAAATAAAATAATCAGTCTTACCAACACCTCTGTGGAAGATTGCAAGCGTGCCATCAGCCAAAGCTACCAGAACACGTCCTTTCACGTGACTTCACAGAGGAAAACGAGACAGAAATCGTAATGTATAATAACGTATATTTAGTTTATAACCATGTAAATGAATCCAGATGATGACGGTTTCCTTACACAATCCCCAGGACGGAATCCTTCAGCTTGATGGAGTGAAGGCACTTCCTCCACTGCGCTACAGACGAGTGAACGTACACGCTGAAACAGATCAATACTCAATACATCTCTGTTCTCAATCAATACACTTCCATGACACTGGATAAGGGTATTTAAAAATCATTTTGATTCTGATCGATTCACTAATGAATCATTCAGGCTGATTTTTGAACTGAGCTTGAGAGCAAGTTTACTAACTAACCGATTCAATATTTTAAATAGAAAAAAATGTATACATTTAGTAATTAAAAAAAGCATATTTATCAACAATTAACCTGTTTATTTTTTTAGGGACCCCTTTATAGGGGAGAAAATGTGATTTTTCTAGGGATGCACGATATATCGGCCACCATATCGGTATCGGCCTATATATGTTCATTTTTAATGTTATCATCATTTATTGGCCAGATAAGAAAATTTGGCCGATATATATTAAAGCTAATTAAAAATGGATTATTTCCTTCAGCTGAAACACTTCAGATGCACACTGTTCACCATGATGATTTTGAATTTCTTGAAATATGATTGAAAATCACTTCAAAAAGGAAAATACAGTTCAACATGTGCAGCGAAAGTCTGTCATATAGACTACATAATATTATAATGAGAACATTATAATTGTGTGCTTTGGAAATGGCTTTTAATGGTGAGACTTGAAAATTATATAAAAATTTGGATTTAGATTTAATCGGCCAATATATCATTTATCGGCTTTCAAATATAAAGAATTATCGGTTATCGGTATCGGCCAAAATGTTCAAATCGGTGCATCCCTAGAGTTTTCTAATATAAATCAAGATTTTCTTGTTTTTAGGGCTGTAAATTTTGGTTAAAATGTTGTGATAGTATATCAATATGGCTAAAAAAATAATAATAATGCTATTAGTAGTAGTAGAAATAAAAATATATTAAAATTACTTAAAAAAAAAAACAAAAGACATTACTATTGTAATATTTTACTGTACAATAAAAAAATTTGAGCATTTAAAAAATAAAAATAAAACGTTATTTTACATTAAATCTACTGTACAATACATTTTTATGGCTGTCTTAACTTCTTCATTTCCAAACGTTACACAATCAAATCACAGGGAGTGTTTAAAGCTTCTGTTTGTTGATTAGTGCTTCTCATCACAGGTTTGTGAAGATGATTGGCTCATGTTGCATGAACGTCCCAAATGAACGTTAAAGCGACTCGAACTCAGAGTAGACGCAGAGATGGAGTTCGTGTCATTTACTGTGAACCGGGCGGATCACGGGCCTTATTTATCTGAGCTTATGCACCTCAGTTTTTGGGTGAAAAAAGTGTTATTTGTGGATAAATTTGTCAATTTTACATAAAATATGAAAAAAATGCACTGTTTATCACACTAGTGTGCTTTAATGTTTAATTAGGAAATTTGTCTTTGTACAAAATGGCACAAAGTCAAACTTGTGATGTTCCCGGTCAAAATTGACTAGCCTACAAAAAAAAAAAAAAAAAGCTTATAAATCACTCGTTACACTATTTTATCACCAAATATTGGATTTAATATTTTTGTCAGCTTGTTTTCTTTCAGTTAAGACAGGTTTTGTATTTATTTTCTAAACTGATTGATCGTAACAGCGTTGAGGGTAGGGGTCAACCGATTATCGGCCTGGCCAATATTAAGCATTTTTATGGTTATCAGTATCGGTCATTTTCAAAACCGATTTGCCAATAAAATAATTTAATTTTGAAATGCACTATTTGGCTCTGATGCAGCCACCTCTGTGGGAACTCATTTGTTGCTTGTTGTTGTTTACTTCTTTAAGTTTTACAAAATGTTTACAGAGTGCTGCTGGGTGCTCCCTGCACTTTTAACATTATTATTTATTATTATTATTAGAGATGCACCGATGTATCGGCCAACAATCGGTATCGGCCGATAAAAGCTATTTTTATCACTATTGTTTAAAAACTGCAGATGATCAGGGGCGATTATATCCTGTCAATCAAAAGGGTGCGGAAAAATGTGTCAGACTGCAACTCATACATACTGTGTGTGAAGAAAATCACTCGTGTTGAATTTTAACGCATTAACAGTTTAAAAATAGTGACGATAAAGCAGGCTCTTTTTGACCCTATGAATCACCCGTAGTTCAAGCCAGGGTTGCGTTTTTTTTTTTTCCCTACATCAAATATTATTTGTAGCGCCTCCCATCAGTAATCGCAAAAAGCTTTGTGCTTTGTTACTTCTGATAAGAATTAAAGTTTCAGTTTTCAAATTCTGTCCATTTTATCATGAAATTCAAACTATAAATGACGTTTTAACGCTCTTAAACGTGACGTGTCAGATCACTGTAATGCCTCGGTTCAGGCGGCAGTGCGGAGCCAGTTCAGAGTCTTTTCTTCCTCTTCAATACAAGTTATATCTCAAAAAACATGCATGAACATCAAAGGTATGTTGAAAGATAGCAGCAGCTGAATATAATACCTCTGTTGTTAATTGTAACCTCCAATATTGTATTGTACCAAATGAGAGGTTCCCTGAATAGTTTGCAACATTATTTGGGAGAGATTTTTATTTTTTTTCCTAAAGAAAAACCAAACTATCGGTATCGGCCGATATCATTCTGAATAATCGGTATCGGCAGAGAAATTTAATATCAGTGCATCTCTAATTATTATTAATATTAATGTTATTATTAACAGTTCTCAGAATTAAAGATATGTTTAAAAGCATTTAAAGAAACTTTTTGTCAGAGCCCTTGTTATATTCTTAATTTTGACATTAATTTTCATTTTTACACCAGACATACGTATATATATCGGTTCAACTTGATCTGTAATAATCGGCATCGGCCCTGAAAAACACATATCGGTCGACCCCTACTTGAGGGGAAAAATGGTGATTGAAAACGCAACAATTTAGAGTGAAAAAGGTTTCATTCTTACCTTTATAGTCCAAAAAGTTCATTCAGGATCAACTTGTCAGTACAGTCGACAAAATATAATGAGGATGCGCAACGATAGAGCCTGCGTTCATCCAATCAGTGACACCGACTCCGCAAATATGTAAATAAGAACGTTAACCCACAGTGTGAAACGCCAGCTTCACCCCGGGTGAATTATGAGCAGTGTGAAATGTTCCGGTTTACCCCGGTTTAGAGTGACCCAGGGTGAAGTGTGGAAAGCCCTACTGAGTGACGGTTTGACGGACTCACCATCCGTTCTGAGCTCCGAGCCACATTGTAGGCAGAACGCTGCTCATCTTGCTGGCTTCCTCTCTCATGAGATCCTGCTCCTCAGGCACTGAGCTGACGCCATCCTTCACCAGATCACACTCCCTACAGAAGCAGAGCGTTACAATACGCCTCAACAGTATCTGATGAGATCGAGAGACATGCTGTTCTGCTGTGTGACCTCTGTGTGTAGTTGGACGGCGTGTCTCTGCTGTTCTGCACTCCCAGCGGGTCGGTGAACACGTGTTCGGTGTAGATCCCGGTCTGGCTCTCATCCGCAGGCGTGTTGCTGGTGCTTTCCGTGGCCTCCAGAGCTTCTTCTGCTGCCGTCACTGCGTCCTGCCTGCGCTGCCCCAAAACTTCATCTGCCGAGAGATTCACGCTTTTACTTATTTCTACAGCGCTTCATACAATACAGATTGTTTCAAAGCAGCTTTACCTTAATAAACGGGAAAATAACAGAAACTTCAGTTTCTACAGAACACAACAGTGTCATTATTCAACTCAATTTAGTTCAATGATAGTGTCAATGTTGCAGAATTCCCCTCTAGGGTGAGCGTGAGCTGTTAAAGCTCCACCCTCTTCTGGAAAGGGGGCGGGAGCAGCAGCTCATTTGCATTTAAAGGGACACACACAAAAACGGCGTGTTTTTGCTCACACCCAAAGAGGGGCAAATTTGACAAGCTATAATAAATGATCTGTGGGGTATTTTGAGCTGAAACTTCATAAACACATTCTGGAGACACCAGAGACGTATATTACATGCCCCTAAGCGAAGAACGGAAAAGTACTTGTTTTTAATTCCGGAGGCTGCGTTACCAAAGTTAGAGGATTCTATGGAGTTGGTGCAGACGGTTTGAGGGATCGCCACAGGTCCTTCTGTAGAGCAGCCCACTACCGAGATGCCATCCGGCCCCCCGTCAGAGCCCGCAGAGACACCACTGGCTGCACAGCTGACTTTAGACGCCCCTTCACCCTCACTGTCTGCGATCAGCTCCTCTCCAGCGGGGTAGTCTGTCTCACGAGCGCCTGATGAAAACATCACAACAGAACCCGTTCAGATCAAAAGCGCCTGTGAAGGTCTCAGTGGAACGAAGCGGTTGTGTTCTCTGACCTGGAACGCTGGCGATGCACAGCACATGAGAGTTACAGACGAAGAAGCTCTCCAGGATGTTTCCGGGCTGGTTGGCGTCAATGACTATGACCTTGGAGGTGGCGTGTGTGGTGGTGCAGATCCACACCAGGCTGGAGAGTTCATCCTGTTGCCTCAGTTCCTTCTCCTGCTCCTGCACACACACAACAACAACACAGGTGAAACATTAAAGAGGACCTATTATGCCCTTTTGTTTTTGGGATCTACTAGAATGAATGTTGATTATTTTCCTCATATTCTCCATTGATCAGCTCCTCTCTTCCCAGTCTGTCAGTAACGCTCTGTTTAGTTTCTGTCTCTATGAAGCCCCTTCTTCTGAAAAGCACACTGTGCTCTGATTGGTCCTCACCTTCAGTTCCTGCTCCAGTCGGTCCAGGCTGCTCTGAGAGCCTCTCTTCCTCCTGTGGCCGATGGGGTTGCTCTCACCTCCAGACACATCTTTATAAAACACACTCGCTCCCACAATGGAGCCTCCGTCTCGTGTCTTACCGCCGGACAGATTCACTCCTGCAGCGCACCACAGCTACACACACAAACACATGATCAACTCGGTCAAACCACATGACTAACCTGAGCGGACACAGACGGAGGATAGTCTCACCTTCATGGAAGCATCTTTCTCATCTAAAGGTCGCAGGTAGACGGGCACGGGCAGATTCTTTACCTTACTCTCTGCTTGTCCACCATTGGAAACCTGTGAAAACAGAATATGGTGGCTTTATAAAAATAAAATAACTCAAAATATTAATAAGAACTATAATAGTATCTCAGAGTCAGAGATGTTACCTTGTATTTTGGAGGTAAACTCCATCCGTACGCCTGCATCCTGCCGTCCTCTTTCTGCACGTGATCCTTCACCTGTCTGTACTGAGCTCTCTTCTGCTCTCTGCGCGACACCACGCTCTCCACCTCCGCCCTGCGGCACATGGGCAACAGAGAGGAACTTAATCTCCATTCCACATGACTATTCAATAACAATAAATATTATAACAGTATTATATTAAAATAATATTTATATTATTTAAATTGTTGCAGCAATACTATTGTATTATAAAAAATATTAATAGAATTTATTATTATTAATAATAATAATTATTGAAAACAATATTCTTTCACCATTATTTAAGTTATAAAAATAACAGTATATTGTAATACTACTATTGTACTGAAAAATAAAAGTATTATTATTATTGTTATTAAAAAATATATTTTAATATTTTTATTTTATTATTTAAATTCTAAACATCAAACAAATCAATAAAGAAATATAACTATATAGCAATACCACTATTGTACTGTGTAACAAAAAAAAATCAACAGAATTTATTATTAATAATAATTATTGTCATTATTATTAAAAAATATTTTTATTTTGCCATTATTTAAATTATATTACTATATAATATTATAATTATTATTATTAATATTATTATCAATATTAAGTTAAATTTTTATTTTATTATTTAAATAATAAAAACGTAAATCAATAAAGAAACAATACTATTTTTTTTTTAAATAAAAACATGTATTAATAGCATTTATTAATAATAATAATTATTACTGTTGTCATTATTATTGAAAACAATGTTTTTATTTTACTAATATTTAAATTATACAAATTAATGAATCAGGAAATAGAACAGCAATAATACTATTGTAGTGTAAAATAAAAAATAAGTAATTATTATTATTATTACTATTAAAATTTATATTTTTATTTTATTATTTAAATAATGAAAATGTAAATCAATAAAGAAACAATATTACTGTACTTTAAAATAAAAACCTGTATTAAAAGCATTTATTCGTAATAATATTTTTATTATTGTCGTTATTGTTGAAAACAATATTTTTATTCTATCTTATTTAAAATTATAAAAATTAACAAATCAAGAAATACAATTGCAAAAATACTATTGTACTGTAAAATAAAAAATGATGAATATTATTATTATTATTATTATATTAAATTTTATTATCAAATAAATGCAGCCTTGGTGAGCATTATTATTATTATTAACATTATTATTATTATTATTATTATTACTAACATTATTATTATTATTATATTAAATTTTATTATCAAATAAATGCAGCCTTGGTGAGCATTATTATTATTATTATTATTATTATTATTACTAACATTATTATTTTTATATATTATTACTATTAAAAATAATAAAAACAAATCAATAAAGGAGTATATTACTATTGTACTTTAAAATAAAAATGTATTAATAGCATTTAATAATAATAATAATCATTTTATTTTTTGTTTTTATTATTTTATTCAGTTTGTTTACAATTGCAGTTTGTTTACAAAAATACAAATACAATACTAATTTTTATGGCTCTTAATTTCTTTGCTTTTAAACATTAAACTACAGAGCTTTTATTTTGGCGGAAACCGCTAGAAGACCTTAAAGCTTGAGAACAGGTTTATAAACGATTCCCATTACAAATGTGGCAAGATGCATGTTATAGGTGACTCGTGTGGACCTGAAAACACCGGATGAAGAGCTGCTTGTGTGTGAATGAATTTAAAAGTAAGTGTTTGAAAATGCAGCATTTTTCAGGAAGGAAGTCACTCACTCCTCATTGAGGAAGTCGAAGGCTTTGGATTTGTCACTGGGCAGCTGAGCAAGAGTGCTGCTCCGCTTCTTCACCGACGGGACCACGTGTGAGGTGGGAGCGTTGTACTTCAAGTTAACCGGTGCGTCGGGTTTCTTCGCTGTGGCGCCGGACGAAGAGCTGAAGAGCCTGCTGAAACTGAGGGACGAGGGGAGAGAAGAGAGACGACACGGAGACTCATATGCGGACACAAGCGGCAGCAGCAGTTAGAGGTCACAGGTTAACCGTTATGGGGTTGTGGGGTCACGTCCCAAACGTGCCAAGCTCTGCCCTGATCTAACCACGGTCAAAGCGTGCAGACACCACATGCTGAACAACTGACCACTGCAAACAAACCTTCTCTAATGCCTGTAATACACTACAGCTCACAAGACTGGGGTCAGGAAGATTTTTATACAGAAATATGAAGCAGCACAACTGTTTTCAACATTGATAATAATCATAAATGTTTCTTGAGCAGCAGCTCATCATATTAGAATGATTTCTGAAGGATCATGTGACACTGAAGACTGGAGTAATGATGCTGAAAATTCAGCTTTGATCACAGGAATAAATTACACTTTACTATATATTCACATAGAAAACAGCTGATTTACATTATAATAATATGTCACAATTTTACTGTATTTTTACTGTATTTTGATCAAATAGACACAGCCTTGGTGAGCAGAAGAAACATCTAACCAGGGCTCGACAATAAGGACGCCGGTGGCCCAGGCCAGCGTGATCGACGCTCAGGACAGTAGACGGCTTTTTTTATCATTTGTACGTGTTTTAAAGCCTGGCTGATTTAAATATTGAAGCACAAGAAGACGTGAAAGTTGCACAAATCTGAAGCGCGTTCCCAGAAAGCCGCCTCTCAGAATGCTGAATTGAGCTCTCTTTCACATCTTCTTGCGCTTGAATGAACATATTCACACAAAATCATGTCAAAATGCCCGTATTGACGAGTATCCTTGTAAACATAGTTGGTTACGTCTGAAGTGAGAAAGACAACTATGTGTATCAGTATATTGTTCATTCGCTCTTAAAGTGACAGCAGCCTAATATTCCTGCTGCTGTCTGTGTTTAATGTTAATCAAACATCAAGGACAAAGAAAAATCCCTCACTGCTCTTGACTGAATATATTTAATAAGGATTAATCTATATTTAATTTATACAGTGAAGACCTTGCAGTGCTATTTTACATGTGATTATTCTATTTCTGTACCTGAAAACTATTAAAAGCAGTGTTTATTTCATTTGCATGTTTGTTCTATTGTATTTATTTTGTGCTGTTGCTCATAATTTGATTTTTTCTCGTTTTATGTTCTAACAGTTTACTTATCTTTACCAATATTTGAAATTTATATGAGTTAGGCTAGTAGTTTTTGGTGTCAAGTAAGAAATTTTGGCAGGGCAAGTAGAAATATGAAAATCCTTAGCGTTGAACCTTGATATCAAAACCTTTTTTTTTTTTTTTTTTTTTTAAATCTTACCGACCACAAACTTTTGAACAGTAGTGTATATATATAGTTATTTCTGAAAACATGAAATTCCAGAAGAAAAAAAAAACCAAACTTTTTTTTTATATTTTGGTCATGCTTCCCCGCCCTGCTTTTTTGCAATTAAATAATCTTAATCTTCAGAATTAAAATTTCCTGATAATTTATGTCATCCAAGATGTTTATGTCTTTCTTTCTTCAGTGGAAAAGAAATGAAGGTTTTTGAGGAAATTACGTAATCACGCTGGAAAGGTCACGCCTGGCGTAGGCGGAAGTACCGCGGTAGAGCAAAAAACTCCATCTCATTTTCTCCTCCAACTTCAAAATCGTCAGACATCGTTGTTTTACCTTTTTTGTAAAGGCCGTTTGACTTGGTCTTTGTACGCTCACTTTGTAAACACTGGATCGGTACTTCTGTCTGCGTCACGCCTGACCTTTCCAACATGATTACGTAATGCGTGGAGCATCACAGAGCAGTGCAAGACGAGCATTTGTGGTTAAAAAGTATATAATGTTTATCTTTTTTAGTAAATGTCCGATGGTTTCTCTAGATAAGACTCTTATTCCTCGTCTGGGATCATGTAGAGCTCTTTGAAGCTGCACTGAAACTGACATTTGGACCTTCAACCCGTTGAACCCCAGTGAAGTCCACTATATGGAGAAAAATCCTGGAATGTTTTCCTCAAAAACCCTCATTTCTTTTCCACTGAAGAAAGAAAGACATGAACATCTTGGATGACATGGAGGTGAGTGAATTATCAGGATATTTTAATTCTGAAGTGAACTAATCCTTTAATTCTAACATGTCTGCTTTATTCCAAATCTAAACCAACGCTCTGTCCCCAACACACCTTCTGCAGACACACAGGACAACATGAGCAGGGTACAGAGAACACACAGGAGCACACAAGAGGAGAATGAATGGGTTTAAAATAGATGCAAAACCTTAAATGCCCCCAAACGCAAAACCCCAAGTAGACTGAAATGACCTGGGAATGGCATTTCAATGAAGAAAACAAGCCCCCCACAGGCTGCTTTCTGATTGTGGAGTGCCAAATCCTTTAAAAGTAAGCGTAATGAACGCTCGAGCATTAGTCCCGTTAGTAAAGTTTAATGCAATGTAACGGTCTGGCTGTAAATTCCTGCTACGCTTCTGTTAAAGCTTTAAAGAAACACCATTCCCAGGTCCAAGAACACATTTTTGGATTCAAGGATCAAACCAGGTGCAAGTTTTACTAGGTTTTCTAAGATTTACCTACATCCTAGAAGGAAAACAAATAAAAGGGGGACATAAAATGAGAGGGGGAAAACATAGTTTGAACGCCAAACCACACGAACCAATATAACGCAAACTTTGAGGAGAACTAAGAAGCTGTTGCTTACAACTGCCAGATACTGGATTTTTTCTTCTCCGACAAGGCTGGATTCTCTCTTGACGCTCTGCATCGAACAAAACACACATTTCAGTCAATGCGAGGCAAACCAGTTTGGAAGTTCGTGTTGATTGGAGATGAACGTGACTGACCGTATCATCTCCGTCCACCTGACGGCCTCCTGCAGCTCCATCAGCCTCTCTTTATACTGGTTTCTCTCCATCAGGACTCGAGCCATCTCCACCCGCGTGAAGCGCTTCCGCTGGGCTGTGGGCACGTCGCTCTGAGGGAAACACGCCCTGTTAGTGTTCAGCACAAGAAAACCGCCGTTTTTCGATACATTTCAATTCGGAAAGAGTTTAAAGTCACCATGAAATCAAATATATCTGCGCAAATCATTAATTATCATTCCTGGTAATCTTGAATCAGAATATCTTCTCCTCCCTCTTCCAGCATCTCTTCTCTGATGACGAGGGCGGGGCAACCTGTCACTCACATGAGATCCACCAATAGCAAACCACAACCATCCAATCAATTCCCCACAGACAAAATCAAGCCCCGCCCTACATTTGTTCTTGTTTGAGAAGCGTTTCACTCAGATATATGACACAATAGAGAAGAAAAGACGAGCTGTTTCATGCCGGCATTTGGGAACGTAATTTGCATCAGATACACTATTTTACCATTTGCATAATTTAGTTACAGCATTTCACAGGATTTGTAACGAGCAGGGAAAACACGTTAAAGGACTTCCTGCAGTTTTCGGCCAATAGCTTGAGGGTTTAACTAGTGAAGAAATCAAGTCATAAGTATTTTACTGCATTTTACAGTGCAGTTCTATTACAACAATAATATATTTAGATATATAATGGTCTTAGAAATATTTTTTTTTAATATAGATTCCAGACGATAGTTTCAGATCATAAGAAAATACTAAAACTCAAGGGTTTAAATAATGTGAAGAAATTAATTATTAAAATTACTAACAAAATTAATAACATAATTATTGCATTTTTACTACTGTAAAGTAAAAATTTATATTTTTATTACAATGCTAATATATTTTTTATAAATAGAATCCCAATCTCAGCAGTTTCAGATGATAAGAAAATACTAAAACTCGAAGGTTTAATTTTTTTTTAAAGAAATTAAAATTAAAAATTAAAATAAAATTATTTAAAATTAATAATTATTGTACTACTGTAAAGTAAAATTAATATAGATATAAAAAAGTTATTTTGCAGTGCAGTTTTATTACAATGTTAATATATTTCTCTTTGAAATAATAATATTATTATTATTATTATTATTATTATTATAGAATCCCAATCTTAGACAGCAGTTTTAGATGATAAGAAAATACTAAAACTCGAGGGTTTAAATTTTTTTAAGAAATTAAAAAATAAAATTAAATATAAAATAAAAAATTTAAATAAAATCATTAAAAATGAATAACAATTATTTGTAACAATTATTGTAATTTTACTACTGTAAAGTAAAATTAATATAGTAATGAAAAAATATATTTTTATTTTACAGTGCAGTTTTATTACAATGCTAATATATTTCTCTTTTAAATATTATTATTATTATTATTTTTATCATTATAGAATCCCAGCAGTTTTATTACAATGCTAATATATTTCTCTTTTAAATATTATTATTATTATTATTATTTTTATCATTATAGAATCCCAGCAGTTTTATTACAATGCTAATATATTTCTCTTTTAAATATTATTATTATTGTTATTATTATAGAATCCCAATCTCAGAGTTTCATTTGATGAGAAAATACTTTGAGGTTTAAAGTAAATTAACTTTTACTGTTGAAATGTTAGTCTTTAATGTGGTGTTAATTTGTCTCAGTGATAATGAATATGGATAATTCTGAAATCCCAGTTTCCATCTGAAAATCTTTTGCGCTGTAGAATCTTGATTTCTTAAAATCAAACCGTGAGGAGTCTATAAGATCTGCAATCCTAATCCAGAATGGATGGCTTACATCATCGTCCTCTTTTGTCTTCAGTTTGGCTTCCTCCACCTCAGCTCGGACTCTGTTTGGACAAAAAAACAAACAGAGATTCACTCAAATAGAGCTCCTCTTTGGCTGGAACGCTGACATGTGTCATGTGTCTGATGACAAACCGTTTGAGCTCCTCCTCCAGCTCTTTGTTCCTCTCCTCCAGCTTGTCTTTGGTTTGTTTCAGGACCTTCAGCTCTCCCTGAAGAACGTCTTTCTCACACACCAGCTCATCCACACGAGCGATCAGATCATTCTTCACCACATTCAGAGCGTTCCTGCAGCGAGCACAACAATGCACCATATTGTTGTAACAAATGGTATTTTAATAGAATAAAACTGAATATGACAACATTTTGACTTTTGAGTCCGGTTGACATGATTGCTGTAATTCCGTTAAAACAGCAGGTGGCAGCACAAGCACTGCATTTGGAGGAAATCTGGACTAAACGCAGATTGTTTGGTGTTTTTCAGCTGAACTAATGCCACATTATGACTTACTTCGTCTCCAGAAGCTGAGTGTTCTCATGGATCAGATGTTCCACTTCACGACCCATACCTACATGACGACAACATAAAACAGATCTCATTTTACACAAATATGCATATGATAATCAAGAACAGATCTCTGAAAATCTGATTTGACCATTTCTGAGACAGAACACTTTACCAGAGAATACAAATGATCTGGAAATCATGCTTACCAAAGAAATTAAGGTCTAAGATTGGCATGCAAACCAAAGAACAAAACAAAAAATAAAGGATCCGTGAATGACCAAAACAAAATCAAGTGAATTTCAGATTAAAAATAGTTCCAACACTGTATTCTAACCAGGAGCAACAACATGAGTATCAAATATGATCATCATCTTCTGAGGAATGTTTATTTGTTCATCTCTCAGTCATCATTGTATTGCATTATATGTTTTAAAACTACAGAGTTTTGAATATAAAAATGAGCATTTAAATATCAATCTTACCAAGACATTACTGGCAGATATTGATATTTATATGCATTTTATGTCAGTATCTGCTGTAAAGATCTCATTGATTTACATTCATACAAATATCAGCATCTGCACCATATTTTTGCTGTTTGGGCCTCTGAATGAAACACGTCATATTTTGTCTAAAGCTTCAGTAATGTTTGGACAGACAAGCTACTTGTTGCTGGAAAGTTGTGGCATTGCTCCTGGTGAGGATACGGTGTGTAACAGAGAGGACGAAATAAAAAACATTGTAAACATACACACCAGAATACTCGTCTGGGGGAAAGAAATGAAGAGCCACAAACATGGAGAAAAAACAACATGATTGTGAATGTTAGTGAAGAACGATGGGTTGAAATTAGAAGATGAAGAAAAGTCACTGATGTCTCTATTACTAGAGGAGAATAACACCAGGGAAAAACATACAGGAACAACAGACACACACACACATTCAAGGAACTGAGAGACTGAAAACTTACCCAGCAGATCAGCACCTTCATCCACGTCTCCTATGAGGTCATTTCCTGCAGACGAGAGCTCCTCAAAGAGAGAGTCAGTGTTGCGGTCGAACGCCATGTTCTCTATGCCTTTAGTGGGAGTGCTGGAGATGATGGACACAAGACAGATGAATCCAGGGAAAGTGTGTTTGGAATGAGAGTCCCCTGCAGGTCATGTGATAAGCGAATGATTGAATCAGCATTGACGTACCTGGTGCCTTTGCATCCACTCAGGTCCATGTCCAGTTCCGGTGTGGACTCGATGATCGCCTGGACTTCCGATCGCTCTGCATTCTCACTCTGATCGGCTCCTGAGCACAAAAACATCAGGTAAAGTTCATTATGCACAAGAGACAACTGCTGCACTTTTCACTTCACTCTAGAGTTTTTGGTGCAGATTCAAGCAAAAGAGGTTTGTTTAAAAAAAAAGGGAGTTGGCATTCAACTTACACGGTCCACAGTGCCATTTATGGGAGTATAAATGGTAAAACAGGCATGAAAAACCTGGAATTGAGCTGCAAATTGTGCTTTTAATAAAACTAAAGTGCAGCAAACATTGGTCTTTAATTGCAACAGTTCTGTGGCCTCATGATGGCAGCAAAACGCTTCCAGAGGCACTGATGATGATGATGATGATGAAATCATATGCAAACACAGTTTTATAGGGTAGTTCAAAACATTTTTAAGACCTGCACATATACACTTTAGACTGTATGTAACAAACCCATCCAATCTCAAAATAAATCATGTATCTCAGATTCTTTTACATGAAGATATCAAATTAAGATATTTTTGATGAAATCCGAGAGGTATATGACACAGTGGTTCAACCTTAATGTTATGAAGAGACGAGAATACTTTTTGTGCGCAAAAACAAAACAAAAATAACCACTTTATTCAACAATCTCTTCTGTGTCATTCTCATATGTTGTTTACGTCCAGCGCTTCCAGGTTCATCGTCAGAACGCCGACTCATTATTGGCCGGCTCCTGCGTCAGCGTCACACGCATGCGTCGTGCTGATCACGTGATCAGCTTTGGCCAATACCGAGCCGGCATTCAGACGTAAACACAGAAGCTTCACTGTGTTACTGCGTCACCTGCGTAAGATAATGACAGGGAAGAGAAGAGATTGTTGAATAAAGTCATTATTTTTGTTTTGTTTTTGCGCACAAAAAGTATTCTCGTCTCTTCATAACATTAAGGTTGAACCACTGCAGTCACATGACTGTTTTAACGATGTATTTAGTACCTTTCTGGACCTTGAAAGTGTTGATTATATTGCTGTCTATGGACGAGTCATATACCTCTCGGATTTCATCAAAAATATCTTTGTGTTCTGAAGATGAACGAAGGTCTTACGGGTGTGGAACGACATGAGGGTGAGGAATTAATGACAGAAATTTCATTTTTGGGTGAACTAACCCTTTAATGTTGTATTATGAAGCAGACGTGATGTATGAGCTCACACTAAAACTCACAGCTTTTTTATTGAGCTGGGAACTTTATATATAGGCGAGAAATTGCACCCACATGAAAACATTCATTTCTTTGGTCAAAAGATCAGATCTTGAGTGTAATCGCAGGAGTCACCTGTAGATGGCGTCTCTGCTGCCACACCCTTCTGTACGCCGATGTTCTTCCTGCTGTCTGGTTTAGCGCTGCTGGAGTTCAGGTTCTTGTCCAAACCCTCGGCCTCCTCCACCGACGCCATGACCACATCTGATGCCGCCGCAGACACGGGTGTGCCGGATTTGGACTGTCCCCTACCAGCGTCAGACAGCTCATCCTGAAAACAAACCCAATGAAGCATTACCAGCAGCATCAGCCAGAAACTTTGCACTGAGTCATATTAAGTATTTATACATAAATAATCATCAGCTGCACATATGTGCTAAATGAGACTGTCTACATTAATCATGAAGATTAACACAATGATTCAAGTCCAGAATGACATCAACACAACATGAGTCTGAAAACAGACATGCTGCATGCAGATTCATTTAGAAAGATTATATTATAAAACAACTTGAAAATATCAAATAAAATACAATTTAAGTAGTATTTCAACAATATATAAAGTAGCATTTATATATACACACAATATACTGATTACATGTTATATTATGTATACACTAATTATATATATTTTACTATATGACTATTCTATATATGTAGTTTGGAGTCAGTAAGATTAAGATTTGTTAATAAATTAATATTTTTATTCAGCAAGGACGCGTTAAATTGATCAAAAGCAGTAAAACACATTTATAATGTTATAAAAGATTCTATTTCAAATAAATGCTGTTCGTTTGAACTTTCTATTCATCAAAGAATCCTGAAAAATAAAATGTATCAGAGTTTCCACAAAAAATATGAACTGTTTTCAACATTGATAATAATCATAAATGTTTCTTGAGCAGCAGATCATCATATTAGAATGATTTCTGAAGGATCATGTGACACTGAAGACTGGAGTAATGATGCTGAAAATTCAGCTTTGATCACAGGAATAAATTACACTTTACTATATATTCACATAGAAAACAGCTGATTTACATTACAATAATATGTCACAATTTTTACTGTACTTTTACTGTATTTTTGATCAAAAAAATGCAGCCTTGGTGAGAAGAAGAGAATCTTATGGATCCCAAATATTTAATTGGTAATTATCTACTGATGTTCAGAGGGAAAACAAAAAAATAATTTTTAGACTCTATTTTGTATATTCAATTAAGCTAACAATATAAATAATGACTGAAAGTAAAATGGAGAAAATGCTAAGAAAAAACACTGACATACAAAAAAAAAAAAAAAAAAAAAAAAAACATTTAGTGCTATAATAAATAAATAAATAAAATTAAAAATTAAAGAAATATTCCAGGTTATTGTTCACCAGAATTCAATGTTTATTTTTTTTTTTAATACAATGAATAGAGACTGAAGCTTTAAAAAAGATCTTTTTAGCTTCAAAAATAATACAAAAGCACCATAGAGACAAATTTCCTAATAATTCTAGAAGTTAGATGTTGAAAATAACCAGGAATATTCCTTTGACTACATTGAAAACTGCAAGCGATAACATCAACCACAGCTGCTGAATGCAACCAAACCTGAAACATCTCCAGGGATATTGTCATGAGTGAGTGGTTCCCACATGAGTTGGGCCGCATGTTGTTTATATGTTAGTAGATGGTTGCAGGCAGCAGTTTGTGGACTATGAATGCAAAGAAACTTCACTATCGACACAAAAACAGATGTGGAGACAAGCCAAACACAGCACACTACACACTACGCTGCACTGCGGCTGCCATGAAGACTGCGGCAGGACTATCGGACGGGCTACCTTACTGGAGTCGGTCCAATGGGTTTCCAAATTCTCCTGTGAACTCTTACCATCCGCCTCCAGCTGCCCAGAGAGAAACGTACAGTAAAAAACATCAATGGCGGCACTGCCCCTTTATTCTGTTTAGAATGATGGGAACTGCAGTGCCATTATATAAAGACAAAATCAGGACGGTCCTTCCCAAAAAGCATCAGGAGCCAGCTTGTCAAATCCAGATTAAGCTGTAACTGCAGTAAAGTGGGCCAGGATTACACATAATCTGTGTCTCATGGTCAACCAAAGCATGACAGACATTTATTAAGGAAACTTGTAGTTTGTGTTTTTATTGGAGCAAGCATTAAATCAACATTTTACTTCACGTAATGTGATGCATTTCTGAACTCAAAAGAGTAAAGTTGTTTCATGAAAGATTACGAAGACGTTTTCTTCCTTACAATAACAAAATGACAAACCATAAACAATAAGAGCAGATCTTGTGAAGAGAACATTTTATTTCATGTTGACTTTAAAGACCATATTTCAAAACTTTTTTGATGCCTTAATATAAAGGTGCATATTGTGACATTTCTGCAAAATGATTATGTTGCTTCTTGAACATTCTGCGACACTTTCAAAGTGAAATATCCAGTGAGTGGAGCTAAAAGCAAATTCAGTTTGATTCAGATGAACATGAATCTGGCAACGTTTTATAATGTTGGTTGTCAGAAAAGACACATATGGAGCTGATTACAGTATGTGATGCAAACATCAAAATATGTTAGTTTATAAATCATGCACTATGGGAAATTGAGCTCATAACAGTGTTGTGCAAGAAACTGCATGAAAATAAGTCTTTATAAATTCATAATCTGACAGTGTAATCATAATCTGTGCGAAAAGTAATAAAAGTTGTTGGTGTTTTACTGCCTCTAGTGTTCATTTCAGCTGGAAACTGCAGTGAATTGTATGTACATGTACGTTTTTAGGGCCCTATGAAATCTGTTTTATTTTTCCCCAAATTTCGTTTATTTTCCATTTAAATTTTTCTGGATTCCGTTTTTTTTCTCCCCATTTTATTTTTATTTTTTTGGACTCCATTTTAATGGTTAAATTAAATTTTAGTAATCAAAAAGCATGTCTCATTAACTGAAATCATAAAACTTACATAATTTAACAACAATTTACTAAAAGTTAAAAAAAAATATATATATATATGGACTGCATTTATTTAATTAAAAATACAGTAAAATCATCATATTAGAATGATTTCTGAAGGATCATGTGACACTGAAGACTGGAGTAATGATGCTGAAAATTCAGCTTTGATCACAGGAATAAATTACTTTATAAAATATATTCAAACAGAAAACAGTTATTTTAAATTCTAATAATATTTCACAATATTACTGTTTTTACTGTATTTTTAATTAAATAAATGCAGCCTTGGTGAGCAGACGAAACTTCTTTTAAAAACATTAAAAATCTTACCGTGTCCAAACTTTTGACAGGTAGTGTATGTATTTTTTTCCCCTCAAAATCCATTTTATTTGTGTTTTCTGTTTTAAATTTTCTGGATTCCATTTTAATGGCTTAATTACATTTTAATCAAAAAGTATATCTAATTCATTGAATTCAAATTTACTTCATTTCTATGAAATGTTTTGTTTTTGTTTTTCCATTTAGCGTTGTGTATTTAAATTTTTCTGGCAATCAAATGAAGGCATTAAACATTAATTTAATTTATCTTTTAATCATATGACATTAATCAAACTTTTTTTTGTCAAAGTGCTGCACTACAGAGCTTTACTGTTAAAATTAAAACATGGAAGAAAAATTGTGATTATTCCTTAAAAAAAATAAAATTTAATAATAATTTATTATTATTATTATTATTAAATTGAGACATAGCTCAATTTAATTCTACTGTACAACAGTAATATATTTCTGTCACAATTTCCTTAAGTTAAACCGAACTTTTATTTTGACGGGTTGCTGTGAAGACCTTTGAGTGTCTGTGTGTTTATGATATGATTTCTTAAATGAAATGGTAAAATTCCCATGAACTGGTTCTGTTAGTTTGTCTACACAGGAACAATGCGTATAGTGAGGCCGTCGCCCTCCAGCTCTTCTGATAATGAGATGTTTTATTAATGTGACAGCACTACACCTGGTGACAGCGCTCTATAAAAAGAACCAAAGCTCTCATTAAAATCAGTCGGTTATGGAAGACCAACTAATCCACAGCGAGCGGCAGGAACTGATAATAGGTTTTACAGAAGCACAGACTTCAAAGCGCTCTTTTCCTCACTGACATATGCGCACTAGCACAAGCGCGCACAAACAAAACCCTGTTTGCGAGATGCTCCCGGACTCTCTCGGGTTTCCATGGCAGCATGTGCCACTTTTTCTCAGTGTGGCGGTTCAGAGCCGTTTAACCTGAGGAGAGGCTGACAGCAAGTCATGGCCTAGTTTCTCATCTCTCTCAGAAGCCGAGACTCTGGAGGATGATATGGAGAGAAATGCAGAGTCATGGAGCGCACAAAGGCCGGTCTGTATCCCTCCACAGTGGGAGTCTGATGGAGCCTTTGTGCTTCTGACATTCAGATGACTCAACAGTGGCCTTGAAGGGGTTTATAATGAGAAATCAAATATTCATTGAACTTCTGAAATAAAAGAGCCTGATGCATACCGACTGTGACTTTCAAAAGTTTTCACAGTTTAAATGAAAAACATTAAAAAAGGGTTACTTTCATGTTCAGAAACTCGTCCAGTCATGATGAGGTAATAGGAAGGAAGCGGAACAGATAATATTATTCTTAAAACTCAGAAGAAAGAGATAATCTGCCAAACGCTGGGCTGTTTCTGTCTGTGTGTACAGCTCTGCACAATCTTACAAATGAATAGGTGGTTAATGTTTGTTTTAACGAAAACTTTATTCAGTGTGCGTAAATAGCATGTTTGTTTGGTGTCGAGTCTTTTTGACTGAAGTATTTCAATTTGACTGAGTGAAACAATACTTCCTTTTTTTTTTATAAAATTCATTTTTAGCAAAGCACCTGTTTATGACCACGATTTAAAGGGTTAGTTCACCCAAAAATGAAATTCCTCATCCTCATGTCGTTCCACACCCGTAAGACCTTCGTTCATCTTCAGAACACAAATGAAGATATTTTTGATGAAATCCGAGAGGTTTATGACTCGTCCATAGACAGCAATATAATCAACACTTTCAAGGTCCAGAAAGGTACTAAAGACATCGTTAAAACAGTCATGTGACTGCAGTGGTTCAACCTTAATGTTATGCGATTTGTGCGCAAAAACAAAACAAAAATAACCACTTTATTCAACAATCTCTTCTGTGTCATTCTCATATGTTGTTTACGTCCAGCGCTTCCAGGTTCATCGTCAGAACGCCGACTCATTATTGGCCGGCTCCTGCGTCAGCGTCACACGCATGCGTCGTGCTGATCACGTGATCAGCTTTGGCCAATACTGAGCCGGCATTCGGACGTAAACACGGAAGCTTCACTGTGTTACTGCGTCACCTGCGTAAGATAATGACAGGGAAGAGAAGAGATTGTTGAATAAAGTGGTTGTTTTTGTTTTGTTTTTGCGCACAAAAAGTATTCTTGTCTCTTCATAACATTAAGGTTGAACCACTGCAGTCACATGACTGTTTTAACGATGTCTTTAGTACCTTTCTGGACCTTAAAAGTGTTGATTATATTGCTGTCTATGGACGAGTCATAAACCTCTCGGATTTCATCAAAAATATCTTAATTTGTGTTCTGAAGATGAACGAAGGTCTTACGGGTGTGGAACGACATGAGGGAGAGGAATTTCATTTTTGGGTGAACTAACCCTTTAACTAAAACCAGGAAATGAATTCGTAAAATGTGGCCATAAATTAAGTTCACATTTAAATACCATATTTCAAATCAGCAACAAAATCTGACATGAACTGTCTCATAAATGTTGTTTCTTACTCTCAAATAGTGTTAAAAAGGCTTATATTTCAGGCTGGAAAAGCCGATGCGCATGTACAGATGTAAGCGTGCGTCTCAAGACACTGATGCTGCGTTCGAATATGCCAACTTACATACTACACAGTAGGGGAAAAACAGTGTGTGAGTCGAGTAGTATGTTAGAATTCATAGTATTCATAAAAGAGTAGGTAAAAAGTCCCTGGATGACCTGGTGAGATTCTGAAGTGTGCATTTGATGGACACTTTACTATCCCATGAGGCCACGGGATTTGTATGTAGTATGTAGTCTGAATTTCATTCATACTACACACATTTATATTTAATCTATATAGAACATACTTTCTGAAGTAAGTTTCAAACCAAACGTAGTACCTACTCTATAGTATTCGATTTTAGACGCAGCATGACTGCTAACGGACGAGACACGATGACTTTACCAATTGGTGATTGGCTCTTTTATTTAGAGGGCAGGACGTATTCCAGCACTGCGCATTGCACTTTTATACCTAGGTGTATCTAAAGTCTTTGGCTCTGTTCTGTGGCTGACAGCTGAAATATGATCGGCATCCTTCAAAAACTCCTGCATCAGGCCTAGATTGAGACGGGCTTCAAGGTCAGTCTATTCTAGGACGTGAGAGACTGACAATGCCATCGTTGCTGACAAAATCAATGCGAATCAGGGGAGAGGAGTGGATTCAGATCAGGCAAGTCTACTGGTTGAACAAAATGGGTTTTCCCAATGGCAGATTACTTGGAACATGTGATCCTCAAAATGGTGAAAATTTGGGTATATCCTTTCACAAAGTCTTGATGTTGTTTTTGTGCTCTACTAGATTTCATGTTGATTATTTTCCTCATTGTTCAGCTCCTCTTTTCCCAGTCTGTCAGTAACGCTCTGTTTAGTTCCTGTCTCTATGAAGCCCCTCCTTCTGAAAAGCACAATGTGCTCTGATTGGTCGGCTGGAGCAGTGTGTTGTGATTGGTGTTTGGGAAATGTCCCGCCCCTTACCATAACCGCCAGTTTCAGCACACTACTAACTAACTCACCCAGGTTTCGCCCATTTATTATGCGCATTATTTAAATGAGGAATATTGTGAAGAAAACTCAAGACTACAATGGAGGCGTTTCAGGAGTTCAGAAACAGAATAACTCCCGCTGGAGGGACTTTGGGAAGAAACAGCGACATTAAACACTAAAGAAAGATGAACATGTAAAAACGCACAATAGGTCCTCTTTAAAGAAATGGCAAGAAACAAATAGAATTAAATGTGAAATCCAATCTTATTTTTTGTGCACATGAGTTGAGTCTTTTAGAGGTTTGAGAACACAAACACGGCAGAAAGAGGTTGACAGCAAATGATTACTTGTTTAACATGAATATGTATGAAGGGGCCTAGTGTCGTGGATCTCTGTAAGACATGGAAGGTTCCAGGTTCGGTAATGCTGAGAACTGACCCAGGATCAGCTCTGGCCTGTTTGTCTGGCTCTTGGCCCTGTCAGGGCTCTGTTTAAGCATGCAGGGCACATCAGGCCCTCAGAATGAGCTTCCTTCCCGCTGGCAGTGTTCGCTCAGGCTTCTTTAACATATGTTCCTTTCAGAGGGAGAAGCTCTCTCTCAGTACAAACGAACGGTGTCGTCATCGCATTTACTCCCCCAAACCCATGTTCACTTTCTGGGAAGCGGATAACAACAGAACAGAACAGTGATGATGACACAACATGATCAATGTGCGTCTCTCACCTTGAGGCTGGTGTTGGAGCGAGGGTGGCTGAGATTGTTATATCTCCATGTGTCCGTCCCTGAAGTCTCCACAGTTTCCCTATGCAGGTCGGGGGTCATCGCATCGCTTCCCGGCAATGAAAAAATACCCAGAGAGACGGGACGCTCCTTCCTGAGTACACACATAAAACAAACGATTGGAAACTTGAGCAAGAAACATTGTATTCAGATTCATCCAGATTTTTCACACCAATTTCATATCAAGTATTGGGAAACTGAAGTGTCTGAATTACATTGGCTTAAACTAGATATAAATGTAAGAGGTGCTTTATGGGGAAAACTTTCGGCATCACAACTTTCCCAGTATTTCATAAGGAGTTTGAAGTGGTTTCTAGGGTGTTGCTAAAGTCAAAAAATCATTTAACTATAAGTGCAGTTAAATCAAAGTCTTCATGATCTTCTGATCCTCAATGCATATCTATGGGATGTTTTTGCCTGCCAAGTGCAAGAAGCATGAGCTACTGTGATGTCGCCACTAACACCAGAGCTCCTCTAGGAGAGACATTTCTTTTGTCTTCTCTGATTGTCTCTATCCCCGTTGTCGGGTTGCTATAGCGCTGCATTCAGAGCGCTGAAACTGCACATTCTGTAGGGAGTGACGCGGATCTGCTCACATGAGCAGGATTCATGCTATTCAGCTCAAACAGTACAGTAAAAAATGGTTGAAGAAGTGTGAATTCACAATTCCCTCAAAAAGTCCAGGAGTGAGGTCTCCATCTAAAGTTGCGAATTCAGCATATGGATACGTTTTATGCACTTATGGCATATGCAAATAAAGCAGCGTTTCCATCCCACATGTTCATGAGAACAAAATCAGCACTTCCTGGGAAACTGGTGCAAAAATATCCATAGCTGCTGCAATTGGAAAAGCCACTGTGGCACTTTTTTCCTCCATCATTAATGACCGATGAATAGATGAAATGACAGACGAAACGCTTGCGTTCGGGAACACAATCGTGTGAGA
Organism: Hypophthalmichthys molitrix; assembly: GCA_037950675.1. Taxonomy (NCBI): domain Eukaryota; kingdom Metazoa; phylum Chordata; class Actinopteri; order Cypriniformes; family Xenocyprididae; genus Hypophthalmichthys; species Hypophthalmichthys molitrix. The sequence goes on along the minus strand of CM075503.1, from coordinate 583,053 downwards.
CGCTTCTGGAGGGAATTAGACTTTGACTCAGGCGTTTCAGAACCACCAAACCAACATTTGAGATGCTGCAATGTGATTGGTCCGCTGGTTAGTGCAGTTATCCAGTTATTTTGATTAAAGATTACAAGGTTTTTTTATTTTTGTGAATTCACTTGCACAAATGAATTGTTCACCACAACACTAGTAACGTGCACTAACAAAGTAAATAGGGTCAATTTTGATTCCATGCTGACATTACGTAAAGGGTTAGGGAGTAAATGGTAAAACGAAGCAGTACTGTGATGGATCTTTATCTGACGTGAACATCAATACCCGTGCTGTAATCACACACGTCACAGGATAGTAGTGTCAATCACACCGTCAGTCAGTAAAGGTCGTGATTTAACAGAGTTGTGGAACTTCAGGTCCAAAGTTCAAGTAATCAAAAGCTCAATTACAGCACAGGAATTTTCTGTTACAAGCAGAATGACCAATAAAAATGGGTCAAAAGCAACTAATATAATGTTTGCATTGTAACAACAAGCTCAGTTAAAAAACAGATGAAAAATATTCATTTTTGACCCGTTCAGAAGTAAGCCAGTTTCCCTTTAAGCACATTTTGTCCCCCAAATAATCTTAATGATGCTAAAATACACTACAGCTCAAAAGTTTGGGGTCGGGAACGTTTTTTAAATGTTTTTGAAAGATTCAAATACAAAGGCTGCATGCGAAAGAATAGCATTGATTTGAAATAGAAATCTTTTGTAACATTATAAACTTACTTTTGATCAATTTAATGCATCCTTGTTCAATAAAAGTGTTAAATTCTTACTGATCCTACACTTTTGAGTAGTTTTACTAGTATATCTTCATCATCTTTATGCAAACAATAACATTTTGAGAGCAGTGGCGCTGGTGCTACTAACATCTACAGTAGGTGGCGCCAGAACCTGATTTAGTGGCGCTGGGTTTAATTATAAAGGTCATTTAATCATATTACTATTGTTTTGCATTAATAAGTGCGTTACTAATAATATTACACTCATATTTATCGGAAATGTGACAGTGGCTTGAATTGAGATGTAGATAAAATTAACTTTTATTTTAAACTAAATTTTATAGGGAAAAACGTAAATATTCTTCTCTTATTAAATGTACCATACTGAACTGAACGACAGCTTCAGTGATTATAAAATGAGCGCTCTTTGCTTGCTTTATGTAATTCAGCCACAATCTGAAGAAAAGTTTTTGTTTTTCATGAGACTTTTCCTACTTTTCCCCATATTTTAGGGAGTGGAAATGACTAATAAGCCAATAAGTGCACCTCTGCCGCCATCTACCGGTTATACTGGTAATTTCATGTCGTTTTAAATAAAAGTTTGTTTGCCACAAGGCGTTCATTCATCTTTAAACTTAGTTTTCAAATCGTCACATTAAAAATAACATTAACATTGGATCATATTTAGAGATTTGAAGTGCTGGAAAAAAGTTTGAAGTTCTTGAATTTCACTCCCAAAAGTTTGCATGAACCCTGAAATGAATAATGTAAAAACATTCCACTGTTACTCACTAGAGAGTCTTTTATAACTTGTTCATTCATGGCACAATATTTCTCCTGGTTTCCGCATCAGCGCTGAAGTTTATAAAAGAGAATACTTCGCCGAATTTAATTGCTTCCCACTAGATCTCGCTGCAATGTTATTAATTCTGCGGCGAATTAAACGCTTGCTCATTGGATCTCCCAGCGCTCTGAAGTAACCTTCGTTGGGCTGTTTGTTATTGTCCGAGCAGATAAACGGTCCGCGCTTCGCAGCTCAAACGAGTAGCGCGGTTTCGATCCGGTTTCGTTTAGTTTACCGTTTGATGTTTCTCGTATGCATTATACGCAACAGAAACGGCAGCTCTCATTAGTTGGGCAACCTAGCGTGACCTCTAACAAAATTTAGTCGCACCGGCAGGAAAAATGTCGCAAAATGCGACCATTTATCAGTCTGTAGCCCTGATAATATGTATGAAAATATCAGCTTTTGGTGAACAGCTCTGGTTCAGACAACTTTACAGTTACAATCACCTGAACACATGACACTAAAACCGTGAGAGTTTAACATCTCAGAATAAATGAACAGAACAATACCAGGTGTTCATCTGCAGCTCTAGTGCAAGTTTGAACACAAAACTGAAGACTGAACAACCTGAAGCCATAGAGAATGAACAATAAGCCTGTTAGAAGGAGAAGAGCACCAGAATGTCTGAGCCATAAAACTGCACTGGGATCCAGAGCATATGTTGACAAGAGAAATCAACTCTCAGCTGTGCCGGTTCTTGCCGCAGCGCTGCTTACTACACTCTCTAGAGCAAACAGACACATGACGAACAACGAGCAATGCATGATAGTGGAGAAACGGAGTAAATTCAGTAGCGTATCGACAGAAATAGAGGTTTAACATGAAGAGAGTTTTCAAACCGGCGTCCGTAGAAAAGTTTAGAAATGTTTTTTTTAATAAATTTTATTAAAATAAATAAATAAAACATGGTACATCACTGTAGTGAGTAGAAAAAATGTAATATATAGCATAAAAGAAATTAAACATTTTATACATTTATAATTCACTGTTTAAACAAATAGCTGCATTTTGAATTTTAGAATGGGGATGATCATATTTGAGGCATCAAAAAAACCGAAAACTAGCCTGTGAAAAAAAGAAAATCTAGGCTAACATCCTCCAAAACAAACACGCTCTGGCTGCGTACCTGCTGATCCGGGGCAGGGAGTGTGTGATGGCGGGCAGGCCGTTGGAAACGGAGTAATGCACCAGCAGCAGAACGGAGAGAGAGACGAGCACGGCGGAGTTGATGACCACCGCTCCCCCCACGAAGCCAAAGACAAACAGCAGCATGCATCCCGGACTCATGGCTGCCACCACGCGCTATGGGCCGCCCGCCGCCCCCCGATACGCCAAAACAATCCCATCAACACCGGCACAGCGCGAGAATCTGTCTGCGTGTGTGAGCTCTGCAGCCTCTCACTGCTGTGACATCATCCACACACACTCACACACACACACACGAGCGGCTTTGCAGCAGCTGTCTTTCCTGGCGTGTTGTTTTCCCTCTTTTCTATCTCCTGCGCTGCTGCCTATCGAAGCGCTCGTCACTTATGCGCTAATTCTGTATGCATTTTCTGGTTTCCATCACACAGCTGATTGGTCGTGGGAATTGATGCGTATATGCAGATCATGGAGAACAACAACAAGGGTTATTATAATTAACTACAACCATTAAAAAAAACATTTTCAATACTGAAATAAAACTTATTTTGTACTAAAATAAATAAAACTAAACTGAAATAAATAATACTACTAAATTAATAAAAACAATATTTTCATTATGTGAAAAATTAAATTTTAACTGAATTAAAATATAAATAATAAAAACCTTAAAACTTTATTTCAGCTAGTTACCAAAGCAACATTTCCCATTTTTTTTAAATTTAGTTTAAAGGGTTAGTTCACCCAAAAATGAAATTTCTCTCATTAATTCCTCTCCCTCATGTCGTTCCACACCCGTAAGACCTTCGTTCATCTTCAGAACACAAAGTGAGATATTTTTGATGAAATCCGAGAGGCTCGTCCATAGACAGCAATATAATCAATACTTTCAAGGTCCAGAAAGGTACTAAAGACATCGTTAAAACAGTCATGTGACTGCAGTGGTTCAACCTTAATGTTATGAAGAGACGAGAATACTTTTTGTGCGCAAAAACAAAACAAAAATAACCACTTTATTCAACAATATCTAGTGATGGGGGATTTCAAAACACTGCTTCATGAAGCTTTACGAATCTTTTGTTTCGAATCAGTGGTTCAGAGCGTGAAAGTCACGTGATTTCAGTAAACGAGGCTTTGTTACATCATAAGTGTTTCGAAACGTTTAGAAATTTCAAGGGTTCACGTGATTTTGGCAGTATGATACGCGCTCCGAACCACTGATTCAAAACAAAAGATTCGTAAAGCTTCAAAGCTTCATGAAGCAGTGTTTTGAAATCGCCCATCATTAGATATTGTTGAATAAAGTCGTTATTTATTTATTTTTTTTTGGAGCACAAAAAGCATTCTCGTCTCTTCATAACATTAAGGTTGAACCACTGCAGTCACATGACTGTGTTAACGATGTCTTTAGTACCTTTCTGGACCTTAAAAGGTACAATGACGTTGCTGCGGCGTGGTTCAGAAACCCTCGGATTTCATCAAAAATATCTTTGTGTTCTGAAGATGAACGAAGGTCTTATGGGTGTGGAACGACATGAGGGGGAGGAATTAATGAGAGAATTTTCATTTTTGCAACCCTTTAACTTGATGTACTAAAATAACTAAAACTAAAATAAAAAATGAGTAAAAACTATATAGACATTAAAAAAAAACAACTAATATAAAACAACAAAACTGCTAAAACTTTAACACAATTTAAAATGAAGAAGAAAAATAGAAAAACAAACTAATTCAAAATAGTAATAAACATTAGGATTTTTTTAAAAAATGTTTTAAAGAAAACAAGTCTCAAACATACACACAAAAATTCAGAAATATTATTCCAATGTAAAACAGCTGTTTTACTACACAGGTTTGGTATATTATACTATGCCTGTCTTATAAAACCACAATTAATATCCTAACTCTCAGACAATAGAAAGCAGAATGAAACCGTAAAATTCTGTAAATATGAGTTTTTTTACACTCCCCGAGCGGAGCAGTTTGAAAACCCCTTTCCTAGACTGAACCATGTTGCAGATGTTGTGAGAATCATGTGTCGCTTGTGAAGAACATGACTGCTGCTTCATAGATGGATTCGATCAGAGGGTCCATCTGCTGAGAGGATTATGGGATTATATAAAAAACGTGATCATGTCAAATCAAAGGGTTTGCTATATTTTCACAAAGTTGCCTTTATATTTTAGGATCACTATTTTGAAAATGTTTGAAAAGCCATTCAGAAATAATCCCAAGCATGTACAGACTAGAGCCGGCCATCAGAAACTACAATGCTATATGTTTAAGAACCTTCTGTGAAATATGCATCATACATGAGCTTCTGCTTCAGTTTTCATGCTGTCTGTCTATTACAGAATCTGTCTCACTGCTTCTGTCTTCATTAACATCCACCAGATGATTCTCTTTCAATCTCACACTCAGCTGAGACACACACACACACACACACACACTCACACACACACTCACACACTCACACACTCACACACACACTCACACACACACTCACACACACACACACACACACACACACACACACACACACACACACACACACTCACACACACACTCACACACACACTCACACACACACTCACACACACACACTCACTCACTCACACACTGCCCTACATTAGGAGACGCTCACAGCGGTTGTGTGTATGCATGTGGGAGACTTCACACGGGTTATTTAAGTGCAGAATCAAAGCAGATTGATGGGGAGCACAAATGGAACTGGCATAAATATTGAAGTGAAAACTATTAATAACAGCCTTGCATCTTGAAAAAAAAAAAAAAAAACTGCTGATTTGCAAATAAAACCTACTATTTCCTATTTTGATGAAGCAGAGTTCAAATATATTAATAAAAACTTTTTTTTTTTACAAAATAAGAATAATTTTTCAAATTGTATCAGCTTTAATGCACTTATTAATTAATTTGTTTATTTATTCATAATTTAACGCCATAATAGCAACAATGGCTTTATTCATGGCAATATTAACAGTATTTAAAAAAATTCTCATTATAATATCATTTAAATCCATTATTTACAATAATATAAAAATTTTCTTAAGAAGCAATCAATCTACAAAAACATGCATAAATAACAATAACAACTATAGCAGTTATAAATGTCAAATAGAATCTTTCAATTTAATTGGTGATAAAATTCTAGAATTCTTCCAGGAGAGACTTTTTTCTTTAATTCACTTATCAAAATAAAATTTTGTTAACAAATGTTTTATTGACTATAAGTAGTATTCGAAATATATAATTTACAATCTGCAAAGTAGAGCTGAATAAATTGAGAATCACATTTGTTTTTTGTTTAAAATAAAGATCACGATTCTTCTATGATTCTGAAAAGACAATTAAACAAAATAACAGTTTACTAGAAGTTCTGACAAAATGTTATTTGCTGCAGTCCATTTAAAAATATTTAATTAATTTGAATTCATAAAAAAAAAAAAAAAATAATAATAATAATAATAATAATAATAATAACGGGTTGAATGAATGATTCAATGACTCACTCATATAGGGTCCTATGAATTCCGTTTTATTTTTTCCCAAATTCCGTTTTATTTTTTTCTAAATTCCGTTTTTTCCGTTTTAATTTTTCTGGATTCCGTTTTTTTCCATTTTAATTTTTTGGACTCGATTTTATTAAATTTTAATAATCAAAAAGAATGTCTAATTAATTGAATTCTGAAAAACAACAAATTTATTAATTAAAAAAATGTATTTTTATGAAACTTTTTTTTTTTCAGAAATTCTGTTTAATTTTTCTGGCAATTAAATGAACAGATAACATTAATTTAATTTATCTTTTAATCATGAAATTAAACTGTGCTGCACAACAGAGCTTCACTGTTGAAATTAAGACATGGAAGAAAAACTGAGATTGTTCCTTAGAATATATAGTTTTGATAAATTATCATTATTATTTTTAAGTCTATTAGTGTTAGTATTATTATTACACTGAAACGTATCTAAATTCTACTGTACAACAGTAATATGTTTCTGTCAAGTTAAATCGAACTTTTATTTTGACGGGTTGCAAAGAGCTTTGAGTTTCTGTGCGTTTATGGTATGATGATAGATTTTCTCAAACATAGCGGTAAAATGCTTTGTGTGTGTGTGTATGTGTGTGTGTGTGTAAGGTAAATGAAACCGCGCTATTAATTTCAGAGACACACAGACATGCAGGATTCATATTTAAATAGTCTTTTTGTGGATTTAAGTGTACTGACCTGCTTTTTATTCCTTCATCAAAAAACATGACAAATTTTCGTGACATTCCGCGTTATATAGTAAATTCCGTTTTTATGAATGGATTCTGCGATTCTGTCCGCGTTTTCTGCATCGCGGAAGTTACAGGGCCCTACTCAGACTTCACTTGTTTCATTACTGGATGAATCAGCATTTTTGAACGAATCTCTTTCAATGCCAAATAAATTTTTAACAGTCACCTGTCGCCACCTACTGGTGTAATGATGAAATTGATACAATCTTTATTTAAAGTGTCAAGTTACTTTCAAAATGTAATTTACTCTATTTCGATCGCTACTGTAGACATCAGTGTTTATATCTGAACTATAAACTTTTATCCCATTCCTTCTGTGATAATCTGAATGATTGTAAGAGAGTCTCATACCTATACATGACAACGGCTCTCTCTGGATCAGAACGCAGATCTGATTGTTGTGATTGAACGTTTAATAGACACAACCGAATCACTGTAATGCAGGAATGAGATCGAGAATCGAGATTGCGATCTTTTAACGATTAATCGTGCAGCTCTACTGCAAAGGAATCAAAAAATATGTATTAGGGACGTGCCCGAAGCCTAAATCCGAATTAGGAAAGGCACGGAAAACATCTGTTTGCACTTTCTTCTATCACTGGCCTTAATTCTATCCTTGTAATCAGGATTAGGCATAAAATAACGTCAAACATGTGAAAACAACTGAGAATTGAACAAATAGTTAATAAATCATGTATTTGTGGAAGTTTTTAAGGGATAATACATGATTCACCTTACAAAAGGTTGACTAAAGCAAAAATGCTCATTGTGTTTAGTGAGGAAGCATTATATGATATACTATTTTTAGCATCAGTACCCAAGTACTGTATTTCATTCAGCTAATATGATACAATATAAACTGTTTTTAACAGTGTAGATGGATGAAACTCATTCTCACCTGATTCTGCTCTGACTGCCAGTGTCTGTCGTCTCCCCCGTCAGCTGCTGGTATTTGGTACGTTCCAAGTGCTCCATGTAACTGTGGATCATCTGTAAATCCAAACACTCTCATTATCATCTGACGACACATGCTAAAGCATCTTTTACAGCGGCACAGGGATGTGAATGGTTCTTACCTCTGTGTGTCTCTGATGGAGGGCGTTGTACTCTTTCTTCAGCTCGGCTTCACGTTCTTCTAATCTTCCAACTAAAAACAGAGGAATGTTTATATTTTTATGTGTTTAAATTTAAACGCAGGTGTACTGCGATTCGGAGGGAAAAGCTTTTCTGTCCGGATCTGAACAGGACAGCTGTAGTATCAACACACAGCCAGAAGGGGTCAGTACAGACACAGGAATAAAACAGCACAAATCCACAGAAACATTTACGGTAGCTGAGCATGTGGTGTGAAACAGTGAGACATGCTGGCTATGTCAAATACAGCAGAATTGTGTATGATGGTGATTAATGGGTTTTAAATTAGACTATAAAGTCTCTTTAAACTGTCATTGACTAGTTTCAGGATCCTCGTCTTGCATCCTCCGTTTCTAATGTAAACTTTAGTAGTGTCAGTTTGATTCTGTGTCAGTGAATCGATTCAGAGCTTTGATTCAAAAATGTGTCAAAAATGTTCACTGTAGTTCCCATGTGATCTAGAATTAAAATGTTTTTATGTTAAGATGTTTGTCCCATTTCTTGATATACACTGTTGGTCAAGTTATAATTTTTTATGTTTGTGAAAGAGTCTCTTCTGCTCACCAAAGCTGCATTTAATTGATCAAAAATACAGTAAAATTGTGAAATATTATTACAATGTAAATCAGCTGTTTTCTATGTGAATATATAGTAAAGTGTAATTTATTCCTGTGATCAAAGCTGAATTTTCAGCATCATTACTCCAGTCTTCAGTGTCACATGATCCTTCAGAAATCATTCTAATATGATGATTTGAAACATTTCTTATTATCAATGTTGAAAACAGTTCATATTTTTGTGGAAATTGTGATACATTTTATTTTTCAGGATTCTTTGATGAATAGAAAGTTCAAAAGAACAGCATTTATTTGAAATAGAATCTTTTGTAACATTATACACGTCTTTACTGTCACTTTTGATCAGTTTAATGAATCCTTGCTGAATAAAATTATTAATTTCTTTAAAACAAAAAATCGTACTGACCCCAAACATTTGAAAGAGAGTGTAAGCAAAAATAATTAAATATCATTCTTCCTGGTTTTCTCTGACAACACTACAGAAAACATGCCTAGTTGCATTAAACATTTTCAATCCATGTGGCAACAGAAGCTTAATTATGGTTCCTGTGACTGGAGAAGAAGTATAATTCAGAAGAACAATGTAGAATTTAGAAAGGCTTTGTAATGTTGATTCTCTTCACATCTAGGCATATGAAAGTAAGCTAAGAGAACAAAGTGAGTGAATGAAAGTGTGTCAATGACAGTCATTCATCATTTCAGAGTCACACACTTCTCCAGTAAATCCACTGGCTCGTGTGCCGTTTATGGTTACAGCAGGGAAATAGAAAACTATTCCCGTTAACCACAAAATGGGAAGTTCTTGCACAAACACAATTGATTGAACTACTTCCTGCCAGAATGCTGAAATGCAGGGAACAGTGTTTTTAATCCTCATTCAGGACACTGAAATAATTGATGATATTCACTAGATCTGTCATCTGACAGAAGTGTTTATGTAACGTGCCGCCCACCTGGAGCGGAGCTTGGCAGTAAACACAGTCATCCACCCATCATGTGGGCGAGTTCAGCAGCCCTTAAGCTGTAATCCAGTTCAGCCCATTCTCAGTCAAATGCTGTTTGCGAAGCGTTGATCCAAGGGAGAGTCTGACCAGGTGTTGAAGAGAATTAAAGCTTTGGGCCTGTTCTGTTTACACCTGGTCAAACCTCTAAAAACATTTACATTTACACTTGGCCATATCTCCGCCCAACCAACCATTCAACGTTTAACAGACTGAGGAGCCACAATATTTTTTAACTCAATTCATTGCTTAATCAGGAGCCAATGAACATACTCCTAGACTGGAGTTAAATGGACCCTCTTTTTAGTATTTAGTATAAAGCACAACAATAATCCAGTTGCGAAGATATAAAAGCATGTATAATTTTCTCAAGATCATTTCTTGGTAAAACTGATTTCAGTTTTGCAATCCTTCTTAATTGAAAGAACTATTTTTTTTTTTTTTTTTACCACGCATTTATTTGATGGTCAAATTCGAGATCTGAGTCGAAAATTACACCCGCGTTATTCCGGGTCAAATCAACCAAATTTCGGAAACTTCCCCGGGTCAATTTTTTTACTTTGTTAATATTTTTATTTGAGATCCCCATATCTATGGGACTGAACTATATAGAGCCTTAAAAATGAAGATTCCAAAAGAAAAGTTTATGAAGAATGAGAATCTAGAAGGATATCTTGAATACTTTTAGAGTTACAGCCAAGAAAAATGTGACCCACATTTGGTTTTTGACCACTAAAAATGTGTACAATTGACCGATTTACTCATGGAGCTGCATTAAGATCTCCATATCTCTGGGATTGAACCATCGAGGGCCTTTAAAATGAAGATACCAAGAGGAAAGTTTGTTAAGAACCAGAATCTAAAAGGATATTAAGATATCTTTAACACTTCTTGAGTTACAGACATGCAAACTTGAGGCAAAAAACACATGAAGTGCTTTTTCCCCATGTTTGAACTGTCACTGTTGGCATATAATGAAACACAGATTGATAAAGTCAACAGATTTCACTAATAGATCTACCAATCTATGTGTGAAAATAAAATAATGATGCTGCCATCTTTATAAAGTCATTTTACACTCCTCTAATTTGGCTCCAAATCACAGGTGAAAATTGTCATCTACAAAACAGTGGATTACTCAGTAAATATACATCTGTGACATTTAATATTTTGGCTTTCATCACTATTTATGTTTGTCTTTCTACAGAGAAAAAAATTAACAAAATCAAACATTTGAGCCGGGGACCTGTGGTTGAGTTGACACGGAATGACCCGCCTAGATTAGTGACGTGACTTTTAATGCAGGATGAGAACTGTCCCAGGCACTTCAGAGTACACACCATGCTTTTTGTCATTTAACATTAAGAAACTGGAATTCATCCAGCATTTCACGTCCTCAAGGCAATCCAGCAGAGAATTTTCAGACGCATTATTTCCTACTTTAAAAGGAGGATACAACTGCGTATCAACGGCATAACAATGGCAACATGTAAAGGGAGAAAAGTAGCGGCCCTAGAACAGAGCCCTGAGGTACCCTCTTAAGTTATAGGAGCAGAAGAATAATGATGATTCCCAATTTCTACCACGAAAGTTCTGCCTTCCAGGTAAGAGCGGAACCAACATAAGGTCACTTCACACCAGTCAGGACATGATCCAGTGTGTCAAAAGCTGCACTCGGGTTTAGCAAGACAAGGCCCACATAGTCATTTAGCACCCTAACGAGGGCAGACTCATTGCTGACAGAATACAACCTTTTGTAGAGATTTTACAATGAAAGGAAGTTTAGAAAATGAATATAAATCTGATCATCTGATCTCCCGCTATATGCAAATTTAACAGAGTTCACCTCAACAAAAGCATGTGCTGCAATTTGTTTATTATCAGCTAATTTCAAGATCAAAAAACGCAATAGGAGAGAGCGGCATCAGCACTGATAACATAGTTTAGTGTCACTTCTTTTAATGAAGATTAGTGTGTTTTGAGCTTCACGATGCAACGCCGAACTTTCAGTTTCATTTGAGGAAGTTTGCGCGTCGGCTTGCTGAAGACTGAAGAGATCCTCATCAACTCATCTGCAAACAGGCCGTATATGTGTTGCCGTCATATCTGACTACCAGGAGCCAGTATCCTGTAACGCTCTCACAGGTTTATTTATTATTTACCATTTTGGGAGGAGTAAAATTTACATTTTTGTCTTCAACAACCAGACGCATTTACACTTGTCCAGTTTCGTCAGAAATGCGTCTTTTTTTTAATAATGACACAAACAAATAGTTGAGTATGAGTTGTGAATGTTCAATATATCACCCAGTCCTAAAGAGCTGAGGTGAGGGAAAGCAGTTCACTTACTCTGATCTGCGTAGTTCTTGGTCTTGAGCTCCATCTGTCTGGTTTGAGCCTCCAGGAGCTGCACACGGGTCTGTAGATCCTTCTTGTCTTGCTCTTGCAAGTCTTCATACTCAATATATCTCTGGAGGGGAGAGAGAGAGATTTTACACACACTGAGAAATTTCTACAGGTCTCTTCTGCTCACCAAGGCTGCATTTATTTGATCAAAATACAGTAAAAATTGTGAAATATTTTTATAATTTAAAACAGCTGTTTTCCATGTGAATATATAGTAAAGTGTAATTTATTCCTGTGATCAAAGCTGAATTTTCAGCATCATTACTCCAGTCTTCAGTGTCGCATGATCCTTCAGAAATCATTCTAATATGATGATTTGCTGCTCAAAACACATTTCAGATTATTATCAATGTTGAAAACTTTTTGTGGAAAGTTTAAAAGAACAGCATTTATTTGAAATAGAATCTTTTGTAACATGTCTTAACTGTCAACTTAATGCATCCTTGTTGAATAAAAGTATTAATATCTTTTTTTAATTTCTTTGAAAATCTTTTTTTAATTTCTTTGAAAATTTTTAATGTGCATTTAAGAAGGAAAAACTACAAAAAAAAAAAAAAAAAAAACAGCCAATTTTCTGCCCAGGTTCCATCACTTGAAGCATTTATTCAGCATTTTTGGATGGCTATATAAGTATTTCTCACATGAGATGTGACGATCAGACTCAAACAGCAGGGTCAGGACTCTCAGAGTATAAGAGTCAAGTGCAAAACACAAGGTCAACACAGCAGTCCGAGTGGGACGTGAACCAGGGGTCATTTCCATGCCTCTTTCAGCTGGTAGCAGAGACAGACAGCTGCTGATCCGAGACTGGGCGAGGTCTGTGTGTTATGAAGGCAGCTGAAAGGATTTCCCCTCCTTCAGACTCCAAACACACACCATGTCTTCACCTCTATTGTTAGATGTCACCCAAGCCCTGCAGCTACATGAGCGCAGCAGACCACAACACTAATAGCTGCGGTACCTGCCACTGTTTGTGTTTGTCGTGTGGGTATGAAACCAGCTGGCACGATGCCACAATACTAAATGTGCGCCAAGTAGTTTTTCACCTGCATTTTTGAGAAATAATTAGGGCTGCCTCCGACTACAGATTTTTCTAGTCGACTATTAGTCGTTTATTTAAGCGGTTAGTTGACTAATCGCATGTTTATATTAATTTAATTACTTGAATATTTATTTAGGAGAATGAGCCATAATGAGCGTTTAATATATATAGGCGTAATATAGTCTATTCCGCACTCAAGCACACATAAAGCTGCCGCAAAAGTAATGAATATGAATATGTGTCAGGAAAAAATAGCATTCTTTTCGATTCAAATTAGTTTGTTTAAAAGTAGACATTTCAGTCTTTCTATAGATATATTTCTCATGTCTGTGAAGCAAGTATACACTGAGTTTGGGTTCATTTTTGTGACGCGCTCCAGTTCAGGGAGACACAGACGGCAGAAAGCGCTTCCTGTTTGTTTTCTTTATTTTACAAAAGCACAACGTTTTCTTGTTATTGTGAGTTTACATAAATAAAAGTAGGTACTTTACAGTTTCGAATGATCTGTATGACCAAAAATGATAGAGTATTTTAAGTTGTTTCCGCTGTTATCAGAAGAAATGCCAGTGATCGCGCCGGCGCCTCCATAAACGTGCAATACTTCAGCTTCACACTCCACACAAACACTGGGATATGAGCCGAATAATATCGCATATTAATCTAGGTTAACGTTAGAGCGAGCGCTACTTACATGTTTCAAATGATAAGCCATATTTGAGGTCGATGGATGATAGACAAACGTTTGGATTTCCTGTCTGACACACTGTAATTACCTAGGGCACTATGAAATCCATTTTATTTTTTCCAAAATTCAGTTTTTCTGTTTTAATTTTTCTGGATTCCGTTGTTTTTTGTTTTGTTTTTCATTTTCATTTTTTTGGACTGAAAATTAAATTTTAATAATCAAAAAGCTCGTCTAATTATTTGAAATCATGAAACTTCAACTTTTAATAAATTGTTAAATTGCATAACAAAAATTTTACATACATTTTTTAGGGCCCTATGAAATACCTTTTATTTTTTTTTCCTCAAATTCTATTTTATGTTTTACCAAATTCTGTGTTTTCTGAATTCCTTTTTAATGGTTTAATTAAATTTTAATAATCAAAAAGCATGTCTATTTAATTGAATTCATAAAACAACATTTATTAATTTAAAAAATTCTATGAAATGTTTTGTTTTTTCATAAATTCTGTTTTGTGTTTTTTAATTTTTCTGGCAATCAGATGAAATTAAACAAATTTTTTTGTCACACAAAGTGCTGCACAACAGAGCTTTACTGTTAAAATTAAAACATGCAAGAAAAATTGTGATTATTCCTTTAAAAAAGTTAATTATTATTATTATTACATTGAGACGTAGCTCAATTCTACTGTACAACAGTAATATATTTCTGTCACAATTTCTTTAAGTTAAGCCGAACTTTTATTTTGACGGGTTGCCGTGAAGTTCCGGTGTGTTTATGATATGACCATAGTTTTTCTCAAATGAAACAGTAAAATGCTCACAAAGTGACTATTATGATGAAGTCGACTATTTGGAGGCTACAAATAATGTCCCACACGGAATTCAAAAAAAATGCAAATATGGTGTATTTATTACAATAGCATGTGTAACTTTCTCTAAATCATAAAAGAGAGCTACATCATGTTCTTTCCTAATGAAAGCATCACGTATTTAATTTTCAAGGCTGACAAGGTTCAGGACATTTCCTGAATACACACTGGTCACTACTGAGATGTTGAGATTAATCAGTCATTAACTGATTATTAGCTGATCATTAACCATCCTCTCTAATGGTTTATATAAAGCTATAGGACAATAATTAATGGGATCATTGTGGTATTTTATTGGTATTGGAATGGGTATTATTTCTACTTCCTGCCACAAGGATGGGATTTTTCCTGATACCCAGAGAGAATTCTCTGAAAAAGGTGAGGTAAAAAATTAAAAAAATGTTTACAGTGCTCCTTAACCTCAGTAGAGCAGATTTAATACACACAACACAAACTGAAAAAGCAGCAGCATGAGCCAGATGAACAACAGTACGTAAGGTCATCTTGCCTTCATCGCCCCTAAAAATGTCAAGCACATATATTTGTCACCCAAAGCTATTAATTTAAATCAGAGTCTGTCCTGCTACGGACGCCTACGTGTGTCTGCAGATCACATGAGCCTCTACCTGATGAAGTTATCAAGCAACTTCACACAGAGAGAAGAGCATCTGTGTCTGCTGATGAAAGGCTCCGGGACATCAGAGAGTCCTGACACACGTGTGAGAGCCTCATGATCTCAGAGCCGCAGGTCAAGATCACTGCTTGACCTCTGACTGAACACCGAAACACCTCCTACTGTTAATATGATAACAGGTTTTAGTTTGTATTATTAACTACAGCAAGAAAAAATCATTTAGTTAAAGGGCATAGTTATACTGCAATGTCAATCTACAGCGTGAAAACACACAACTCGACTGGTGATTCTCAAACAATATAAGAAATTAATACTTTTATTCAGTAAGGACATATTTAATTGATTAAAAGTGACATTTATAATGTTACAAAAGATACAATTTCAAATAAATGCTGTTCTTTTGAACTTTCTATTCATCAAAGAATCCTGAAAAATAAAATGTGTCACAGTTTCCACAAAAATATGAAGCTGTTTTCAACATTGACAATAATCATAAATGTTTCTTGAGCAGCAGATCATCATATTAGAATGATTTCTGAAGGATCATGTGACACTGAAGACTGGAGTAATGATGCTGAAAATTCAGCTTTGATCACAGGAATAAATGACAGTTTAACATATATTCATTCAGAAAAACTGTCTAGGGGACACTTGGCGCTCTTATTTTATTCCTGTCACATATCATAAATTAGGTATCATTTGAAACCGTTTTAAAATTTGGTTACCATTGTGTTACCATGGAAACGGTACTTTAAACCCTTTTAGCGGGCTCCTCCCCCTAATCTTGACAAAACACTTATCATTGGAAAGGGTTGAGTCTCAATTTTGTGATCAAAGTGATACTGTGACAGAAACGTATTAATTTGTTACAGGAGTACGCATCAAAACAAATTCAATAAAATCTGAGTGTCACCCGGTGGTTTTTTTTTGGTATTACGCTTAAACAAAATCTCATAAGAAAATCGATTTTTGTGATATCAACTTCAAAGTTGGCTAGACATATGACTTATAGCAATTTTAGATTAGAAAAATATTTTGTAAAATATATATTTTGTATAAAACACAAATGTTTAGTACAGTACATCTGCTTTACAGTACACTTCTATAATTTTTTTTTACACTTTCATTTTTTGAAATGCTTTCACTTCAGCAATAATCTGCTGAGTGTCTTCTTTAAAAAGAGCTAAAAACAGGGTAAGAATCAGGGTAAGACAAACATTTTTGGAAGAAGGACTGATGATGTATTTACTCATTTAAATTTTGCTAATTTTGAAAATAAAAAAAAGTTACATAGTGTACCTTTAAATTGTAATAATATTTCATAATTTTTTATTGTAATTTGGTCTATGTTGGTGAACATTTTCAAAAACATTTAACTACCCCAAATCTTTAGTTAATAAAGGACAATTATTGTTTTTACACCACCTCTAAAGTTTCTATGTAAACTCCTGCAAGAACAATTTTAGGTAACACTTTATTTTAGTGTCATTGTTACATGTAGATACTATAGTAACTATAAATTATGCATAATTGCATGCAACTAACCCTAAAGCTAACGCTAATCCTAAACCTGTAGTAAGTGCATGTAGTTACTTAATATTACTCAATACTTAAATGTATAATTACAGTGTAACAAAGACACCCATAACCCAATTTTATAATGGAAATTCATCAGTCTGCATGTGTGTCTACTAACAAGTGAGCATCATTAATTAGGGCAGAAGTCTGCTTATGAAATTCCAGCTCATACATCAGCAATAAATCAATATCATCCAAACGTTGATGAAAAGCAAAACATGATATGGATTTTTAAAGAAATATAACTGTAACAGAGTGGCTTTAAAACAGGAGAAAGGATGCCAAGACGAATTACGCAGCTCAGGAAATAACATGCATAATTTGTATGTGAAAGGCAGTGGTTAACTGGAGCAAAATCTAATAAGAGCATTAGCGGTCAAGCCAGAGCTTGCTTTATAAAGAGACACACATAATGGACGTGTTCTTCTCTGTTCACAACAGATGTTTCTGAAGCAACAAGTCCTTATGCACGGTTTACAAACAGAATTCAGAGCCGGCCTACAAGATTTCCAGCTACTCTGCAAAGTTCGACAGCAGCCGAAGCGTGTGTGAAAGCGAACGTGTTCATCATATGATCCGGAGGACAGCGCTCATATGAGCAGAGGAAGAGTGTCTGGCTGCATACAGACTTCAGGCTCTTTGCTCCACATAATATCCCCATTGTGCCGCCACAGATAGAGGCTGCTGTGTGCCGCCACTCTATTGATAGAGCTCTCTTTAACTCAACTGTGCCTTCACTGCACTTCCTCCGGGGCTCAGAGCCATCGCTCATAACACGGCCACGAGATACGCGCCACTAGCAAGGTTTCACTCTGAGCTCGGGTGCTCCTAGCTTTGGTTATCCGAGCTTAGCGTTACGCATGGATTCGCCGGGTTAGGCAGAGTCACATGAGGTCAGGCGCGGACAGAGTGGGAAATCTTGGAAACATGCATGAAAATTCAGCAAGCAATGCTTAAATCTGAAACAGAAAGCTTCCTGTCAATCTGGTCTTCAGTGGTGTGCTGTACATAATCTCTCGCTTTCCTTAAAACTGTGTGAAGCTATTTGGTTATTGGTTTAGTGGGAGTCCAATGAGCTGGGATCTATATGAATAGTGTTTGGTAGAAATTATCTGTTTATTAAAGGATTATTTACTTCAGAATTAAAATGTCCTGATAATTTACTCACCTCCATGTCATCCAAGATCTTCATGTCTTTCTTTCTTCAGTGGAAAAGAAATGAGGGTTTTTGAGGAAAACATTCCAGGATTTTTCTCCATATAGTGGACTTCACTGGGGTTCAACGGGTTGAAGGTCCAAATGTCAGTTTCAGTGCAGCTTCAAAGAGCTCTACATGATCCCAGACGAGGAATAAGAGTCTTATCTAGAGAAACCATCTGACGTTTACTAAAAAAAATAAAAATTATGTACTTTTTAACCACAAATGCTCGTCTTGCACTGCTCTGTGATGCTCCACGCATTACGTAATCATGTTGGAAAGGTCACGCGTGACTCCTGCAACTTCAAAATCGTCAGACATCGTTGTTTTACCTTTTTTTGTAAAGGTCATTTGACTTAGTCTTTGCACGTTCGCTTTGTAAACACTGGATCGGTGCTTCTGCCTACGTCACGCTTGACCTTTCCAACATGATTACGTAATGTGTGGCGCAGTGCAAGACGAGCATTTGTGGTTAAAAAGTATATAATTTTTTATGTTTTTTTAGAAAACGTCCGATGGTTTCTCTAGATAAGACTCTTATTCCTCGTCTGGGATCATGTAGAGCTCTTTGAAGCTGCACTGAAACTGACATTTGGACCTTCAACCCGTTGAACCCCAGTGAAGTCCACTATATGGAGAAAAATCCTGGAATGTTTTCCTTTATTTCTTTTCGACTAAAGAAAGAAAGACATGAACATCTTGGATGACATGGAGGTGAGTGAATTATCAGGAAATTTTAATTCAGAATTATTTTTCTGGCTTTTACTTGGTATAAAAAAAGTCTAAACTATCAATCAGACGACAGAAGGACTGTAGGAGATGATTGTGTTTTTCAGCAATGTTCTGATCATGTTGATCATTTAAAGGCCTTAGAAAATATGATACAGTAAGCTTTATAGTGTTAATAATATCAGCTTATATCAGGAAACTTTCAAGAAGGATTTTGGAGCATAGTGAGAAGAGAAACTTGCTAGAGAAGAAAGCAGGATTGAAAGAGTGTACACACTGAAGTCTCCAAAGTCTAACTGCTGTGAAGTAACTTAAGGAACTGAAAAGAAAAGAGCGAGAGCCTCAGAAATATCCTGACTGGAGAAAGGAACTCAGGAAGCTCCTCTTCCGGTACATTCAAAGCCATTCCCTGACATTTCCTTCCAGAGTCTAGAAATACAAATGCAAATACGAAGACACAGACTTGAGCGCTTGACCATCATGAATCAGTATCTGGTAAATCTGAATAAGAGTTCTGGATGGTGTGCTTTTTACTGGACGCTCGTGACACATTTAAATGTTGTCCTTAATTGTTAATGTGACGACCTGATTACAGCTGGAGCGAGTTAGTGCTTTACTGTCAAACAAGTTTCAGTGTTGTGTGAGAACATCCCTCACTGAGCTTTAGACCTGTTATATGACCTTAAACAACACTTTGTTTCACGTTTTTTTGCCAGCGGTCTTTTATGGCAAACTGTAGGATATTCAGCACAGGATTCTGCCAATATTCACAGCGCTGACTGGGCGAACAAGTATGTTGGAGCATAATTCATAATGCAGAAAAAAAAGGTTACCGCCATTTTTATATTAACCCTTTAAGCCCTGAAGGCATTTTTAGAGTTGTTTTTTGCTGAGTGACACACACAAAAGTAAAGACTCATAACTCCAAAACTATAGCAGGAGAGTGAAAAGGTAGATATTGTTTGATAGAACACTTTTTAAATTTTTAGAAGGAAAAAAATGATTACATGTGAACATTCTCATGCTGAAAAACTGCTGATAAAAGACAAAAATATATATAATTTTTTATTATAATTTTACAAATCTTTTTTATTTGACATGCAATAACTCAGGAAGGAAATAATGTAGTTGCCCTACATGTGAGCTGCATCTGGGTCAAATTTTGTGGTGACAGCATAAAGTAATCAAGTGTTACAGAATTTGAATGAATGTCTAATAATGTCACTAATGAGCATTTTTAAAATCGTTCCTTCATGAGGAATATCTCATTATCGCTACATTGGATTATGTTGATTTTGGACTCATTTTAATCATGAGAACCTGCTGTAAATAATTATTTTTCCACAATCAGCATGTATCATGAAGTTACGAGTGAAAACATTTGATTGGTCTCTACCCACTATACCCACCTACCATACCCGATTTCCAGTTTCCATTGGTTGAACTTTCAAATGACGCTGGAAACACTGCATCATGATCATGATGCGATCATATCCCGGAGGTCCTATAGCTTTAGCCGAACAGCATGTCAATGTTACTCCGTGATCTACACATTGTCTTATGTTTTGTTTGACCACCTGCTCTAAACAAAGATATGCGATCTACTATGCTTTACTAATGTTTTGCAAAGTTACAAAGAAAAACGTGCCTCAAAAGCATCATGTGTATAGTGTTTACATGTGCGTTGATGGCACTTTTTCATAGTTTGGTCTGTTGTATTCTGCTAGTTTAGATCTTTTCAACGATATATGACACAAGTCTATCCGTTAATGTACAATGATTTTTTTATTATTTTTTCACACTATGAAAAAAAAGCATGTATGTCTGCTAATTAAAAGCAATTGTTAAGTGACAGTCATATTGGCTATATTCACTAAAAAGCCAAGCTTCTGAGCTTTAAAACACACCTATTTTATGTTGGTTAAGCAAGTGGTTGTTGAATAACGTGATAACTTATTAGCGCTCCCGATTCAGATTTAAGAGGTTAAGGTTAACGATTAACAGACTGATTGATTGATTTTTAATTTTTTGGGAATTCTTCACATAAAAATCAGTTGACAACCTAGGAAGTCCCGGAAGGTCTCGTTTTGTTACAAGCTGTTCACATATTGGCAATAAAAAGCAATTAATACATGAAAATTCTTACATTTAACCCCTTTAATTAAACTATTAAAATGATATCCAGAAAAATGAAAACGGAAAACATGGAATTTGGAAAAAGTAAAGTGGATTTGGGAATTTCATAGGGCCCTAATTATTTTATAGCAGTGATGGCTCATTAGTAATTGACCAGTTTTGCACATCCCGATTTTATAGAAGTATAGTCGCCCTCACAAAATTCAGTTTCATTAAAATCAAACCTGAAGGTTTAATCTCTCATGAGACGATAAGCCTGCAGTTTAAAGATGCCAGTCTCTCAATGTGTATCATTCCTGCCTGTACATCCCTCTCCAATGAGAGCAAATCAATCGAATATGCCATCAAATTTCACGAAAGGCGACTAAAAATGTATTTTAAAAGTAAGTTTAGCACAGATATAATTTCATTGCCTGTTCAGCTTTATGCACAGTCGCTTAGCTGAGAGTCGCTTTATAGACTAGAATCACTGGCTTCCGTACGCGAGTCGATTCCGGCAGAAGAGTGACCTCTGACCTGACGCGTGACGTTTTGACAAATGTGGAAGCACAGAGGATAGAGCAAAACAAAACACCGGTCACGAATTACAAGTCTAAAAAGAGAATTTTTAAAGAGAAATGTGGGAGGAGCTTGAGTTTGTTTGATCCACGAGAGGCGTCGAGTCTCACCTGAGCTTATGATAATCCTACATCCTGCGCCGGAGCTCAACTCTCTCATGAATGCGCGGACCGACAATACTGGAAGCTAGTGATTATAGTTTAAAGTTCTAAATATGGATGTTTTTCTTACAAAAACCCATCGCTTCACTTCAGAAGGTCTTTATTAACCTCCTGGAGCCGTATGGATTACTTTTATGATGGATGGATACGCTTTTTTTGGGCTTCACTCCCATTATAAAGTTTGGAAGAGCCAGGATATTTTTAAATACATCTCCGATTGTCTGAAAGACACCTAGTATAGTATGAGGGTGAGTATATCATGAGATGATTTTTGGATGAACTACCCCTTTAAACGGAAAATTTCACACAAAATTACGTCTAAATGCCCGTCTTGGTGAGTATCCTAGTAAATATAGCCGGTTAGTGAATGTAAACAGTTGAGAAAGTAAACGCGTGTAACAGTATATTGGATACGTGCATTATTCTTAAAGTGACAGCAGCCTAATATTCCTGTCTGTGTTTTTAATCAAACAACACACTCACTGCAAAAAAATAAAATAAAATAAATAAATCACTCACTTCTCTTGAACTTTTGTAACTTTAATAAGGATTAATCTATATTTAATTTATACAGTGAAGACTATGCAGTGCAATTTTACAACTTCTGTACCTGAAAACTACTGTCAGATCTACCTGAAAAACCTGTTTATTTAATTAGCATCATTTCTATTGTGTTTATTTGTGCTAATGCTTGCAGTTGGATTATTTGACCTTATTTTATTACAGACTGTTTACTTGACTTTAGCAGTGTTTGGAATTTATATGTTATATATATGTAGAATTTTTTCATTTGCATTGTTCTTGCATTCCATGTAAATAGTCTGACGAGTATGAATGAATTCATTCTGTTTGCAGAGACAGCACCTGTGGACAGGATCAGGTCGCTGCGAGCGAAGAGAAGCAAAACAAAGGCCTGAAGTTTAAAGCAGATCATATGCTCATATGCTGGGCTCTTCACTTCACTTGCTCCCAACAAAGAGTCACATGACCTGAAAGTTAACCCGTCTCAGAGGGGAGTGCATTCATACGGCTGCTGTCTTCCTGCAAAAGGACATGCATATAAAGGAGGACAGACCGAGGAGGGCAGCGTCTCTCTGGTTTCTTATCAAACAGGTGACTTTTGAGTAAGAAGATTGGCAGCTTTCCTCCTCCATCATAAATGAGTTCATCTCAGTGCGTCAGACGAAACACAATAAACACTGTCATGTGATCTTGTGTTCAGATGCTGGTGTTTGGGAACACAATCGTTTGAGACGCTTCTGGAGGGAATTAAACCAAATCATTCTGATGACAGACTTTCAGAACCACCAAACCAACATCTGAGATGCTGCGATGCGATTGGTCCGCTGGTTAGTCCGGTTATCCAATCACAGCCTCTGCTGAGGCAAAGTCACGTGAGATTTTTGTTGTGCATATAAAAAATACATTTTTTATCTTATCGGATCGGCCTCAATTGAGCGCTTGCGCTTTTTATGCACATTTACGCACATCGTGGCGTTTCTATCCAGCGTTTTTTATGCAATATCCCAAAATTCGCATTAAAAATAGGTGGATGCAAACACATCCTAACGCCTAAACAAACTGCAGCACAACTGGTAATATTTTAAAGCATGAGGCATTACAATAATGTTAAAAATGTTTTCAAGCCAAAACAGACTGGGAGGTTCTGGTTAGTGTTTGATTTAAAATGTTTAATATGTCTCAATAACTCTTGCAGTAAAGCAAACATCCTCTATGCATTTAAAAGCCAAAGCTGTGATTTAGGACTCAAGTGGACCATCAATATGCTACTTTAAACCAAAAACACTTCCATATTTTCACTGTCCTGTTAATATTCCATGAGTCATTCAGCATGGATTAGAACGCTTACAAACACAGACGAGTGTCATAAAGTTAAGTCATGCATGAACAATCAGGAGTGTTTCGCTGACTTATACATAGTGTAATACATAATCACGTTACAACTCAAGACACGGCTTGCTCGACCTGACAGACGCCTTATAACTATTAGGTGTGTCTCGAGAGAAGAGACCCACACAACAGACACCTGCAAGCATGAGCCGAGACACTCAACTTCCCCTTCTTTACTGCACACGCCTCCAAATGGAAACAACACTCGAGTCTGAAGTAATGTGACCACTGGAAACGTTCTGCACAAGTCTATTTCTGACATAATCATAGTTTTGCTGGCTATACTTAGACTTTGTCCCTTTGCCACTTTAGGGGTGACAATAACTTCCCACAATCCAACGCTGCTCTAACTCATCAGGTGAACCTGAACACTTCTGACCAATGCATTTCCATGACTTTCCCAGTTGTTTGTGATTACAGCATAAGGATTTTTTTTTTTTTTTTAAAGAGACTGAACTCACAAAAATGTAGTTTGAACAAGTTTGGAAGTAAGAAAATTAGATTATTTTTGGTGTTTAACTTTATATCACCAGTTAGTTAAAGGATTAGAATTAAAATGTCCTGATAATTCACTCTCCTCCATGTCATCCAAGATGTTCATGTCTTTCTTTCTTC
Source organism: Hypophthalmichthys molitrix (assembly GCA_037950675.1). Classification (NCBI taxonomy): domain Eukaryota; kingdom Metazoa; phylum Chordata; class Actinopteri; order Cypriniformes; family Xenocyprididae; genus Hypophthalmichthys; species Hypophthalmichthys molitrix. Next base: position 558,766 of record CM075503.1, on the reverse strand, counting down.
AGTGGAAAAGAAATAAAGGAAAACATTCCAGGATTTTTCTCCATATAGTGGACTTCACTGGGGTTCAACGGGTTGAAGGTCCAAATGTCAGTTTCAGTGCAGCTTCAAAGAGCTCTACATGATCCCAGACGAGGAATAACGGTCTTATCTAGAGAAACCATCGGACGTTATCTAAAAAAACATAAAAAATTATATACTTTTTAACCACAAATGCTCGTCTTGCACTGCGCCACACATTACGTAATCACGTTGGAAAGGTCAAGCGTGACGTAGGCAGAAGCACCGATCCAGTGTTTACAAAGCGAACATGCAAAGACTAAGTCAAACGACCTTTACAAAAAAAGGTAAAACAACGATGTCTGACGATTTTGAAGTTGCAGGAGTCACGCGTGACCTTTCCAACATGATTACGTAATGCGTGGAGCAGTGCAAGACGAGCATTTGTGGTTAAAAAGTATATAATGTTTATCTTTTTTAGAAAATGGCCGATGGTTTCTCTAGATAAGACTCTTATTCCTCGTCTGGGATCATGTAGAGCTCTTTGAAGCTGCACTGAAACTGACATTTGGACCTTCAACCCGTTGAACCCCAGTGAAGTCCACTATATGGAGAAAAATCCTGGAATGTTTTCCTTCATTTCTTTTCAACTGAAGAAAGAAAGACATGAACATCTTGGATGACATGGAGGAGAGTAAATTATCAGGACAATTTAATTCTGAAGTGAACTAATCCGTTAAATCTCAGTCCATTGTTTTGTTTTACAAGTTTTCAGAAATGTTGTTTACATACAATATACAAATGAGGCATTAATGGATGCACTATTTTATTTGCATACATTTACGAGTGCTTCTGAAGTGGAGATTTCTGACGCAGGAGAAAAATAAACTTTAAATATATGTAATGTTATTGCAACTGAAATTGCAATTGACTTAAAAGTGTATTTCGGATGATTTCTTTCCACTAGTTTGAAAGAAATAATGTTATGACAAGAAAATAACCAACCAAAAAACAATGTTTTCTCGCCTTGAATGCTGAAAACACACTGTAGACTGGAGAATAAGTATGTTTATGACTCACACAGACAATCACATCAGCTGATCTTCCCACAGAAACTTGAGGTGTTAAATCTGACTGTTTATTTACATCCGGTGAGCACAGATTTCATCTAAACTGTCTCGACTTCGACTCTCCCAGCTTTAGAAGTCACATATGTGTGATGCTGTGAACTTTTAAGGCTACTCAAGTGGCCTAGTTTGACTCGCGCTGTCAAATATTCACCTCACCTCTTCTGCGCTCTTCCTCAGCGCTTTTTCGCGCTCGTACTGGGTGATGAGCTGCTCGTTGTCCTCCTTCAGCAGCTCCAGCTCCACCTCGTGCTCCTGGTTCACCGCGAACACCGAGTCCAAGTTCTCCAGAACCGCCACGACCAGCGGCATAAGTTCCTTCACCACGTCCTCGTCGTATTTGCCGATCATCCGCTCGAACTCGCGGTAGATGGAACTCGCCAAGCCGGACACCCGCTCGGACATCATCGCCGAAGTGCCCGGGTCCTCCTGGTAAAGGACACCGTCCTCTAACTCCATCTTTACTTCGCTTTTACTTCGTTTACTTTACTTTAAGACGCTCGCGCTAGCAGGGGCCAGCTCGCGCGCTAACTGTCGAGATCTCTGTTTACTTCCCGACGTCCTGAGTGTTGCTGGACTACATTTACGAGTAACTTTTAGGAAACCCCTTCAACACTGAGAGAGATCAAATCTTCTCCGTTGTCAAGCTGACTCGTGCCGGTCCTCGGGGACAGTTATTTGACCGAGATAATCTGTACTAAACAGCAATCGTTAAGTACAGTCCCGACAGGAGACGACTAGTGGACCTGACCGTCACATGGTGACGTCATGCTCCATTGGAGAAGTGGGAGGAGCGAGGGCGGGAAAAGCAGTACTACTGTTTGTTGACACCCACTAAACTTTGCTTTTTGCTTTGTTTATTTTGACTTCAGCAGTTGGCAGTTCAATTTTGCATATGAACAATGACATCGCATTTAAATAGCTTCTTGATTGAAAATAACATTTTATTTTATTTTCTGCATGTGTCAAGAGGAAATCAACAAGTGACCAGTTTATATAATCTATTTTTACAAACTATATATAACTTTATTATATGCACACACACACACACACACTTATATATATATATATATATACACTACCAGTCAAAAGTTTGGAAACATTATTATTTTTAATGTTTTTGAACGAAGTCTCTTATGCTCATTAAGGCTGCATTTATTTCATAATTAATACAGAAAAAAACAATAATATTGTGAAATATTATTACAATTTAAAATTATGGTTTTCTATGTGAATATATAGTAAAGTGTAATTTATTCCTGTGATCAAAGCTGAATTTTCAGCATCATTACTCCAGTCTTCAGTGTCACATGATCCTTCAGAAATCATTCTGATATGATGATTAGATGTTGAAAACAGTTGCGTTGCTTAATATTTTTTTGGAACCTGTGATACTTTTTTCAGGATTCATTGATTAATAAAAGGTTAAAAATAACATTTATTCAAAATATAAATCTTTACTATCACTTTTTATCAATTTAACACATCCGTGCTGAATAAAAGTATTAATTTCTTTCAAAAAAAAAAGAAAGAAAAAAAATTACTGACCCCAAACTTTTGAACGGTAGTGTATATTGTTACAAAAGATTTCTATTTTAAATAAATGCTGATATTTTTTAACTTTTTATTCATCAAAGAATCCTGAAAAAGTATCACAGGTTGTAAAATAATATTAAGCAGCACAACTGTTTCCAACATTGATAATAAATCATCATATTAGAATGATTTCTGAAGGATCATGTGACACTGAAGACTGGAGTAATGATGCTGAAAATTCAGCTTTGCATCACAGGAATAAATTATATTTTAAAGTATATTAAAATAGAAAACCATAATTTTAAATTGTTATAATATTTCACAATATTATTGTTTTTTTCTGTATTTATTATGAAATAAATGCAGCCTTAATGAGCATAAGAGACTTTGTTAAAAAACATTAAAAATAGTAATGTTTCCAAACTTTTGACTGGTAGTGTATATATATATACATACATATATGTGTGTGTGTGTATTTGTATTTATATATAATATATAATAAATATAACTTTATTATATACATATACAGACAAATACACACACACTCACATATACATATACACATACAGTATATATATACACACACACACTCATATATACATATACACATACAGTATATATACACACACACACACACACACACATGCATACATACATACATACACACACACACACACACACACACACACACACACACACACACATATATACATACATACACACACACATACTCTCTCTCTCTCTCTCTCTAATATATATATATAGTTTGTGAAAATAGATCAAAAAATAAAAATGGTCAGTTTTTTTCAACATGAAACAGATCCATTTTTCCTCAACATTTTTTATTATTGAAAAATGCATGATACCCAGAAAACCCAGAAAAGGCTGCTGTGGAGTAACTGGACAGACACATCTGAAGCAGAGTAAATGTCTTCATGCGTTTGGTGCCATGCGTCAAAGCCTCGTACGGCGGATGCGTTTCACTGATCTGTAATCAGTGCGAAACACCCTGTGTGTCAGCTTTAACAACTGATCATCTGACTCACACGTGACAAAGATACATCACAAAACATCACGCCACCATGACACTCATAATACTGATTCTTTTACTTGCTCAAGTCAAATTCGCTCATCTTCAACAATCACTAAAATGAAAGGAATTCTCACAGCTGAACAGCGCAGCATCGCAAATAATGTCCTGTACTGACTTTTATCCATGGAGGGAATATACAGCAGTTCATGAAGCAGACACACCGATGGATCATAACGGAAATAAATACGTATGGTTGAACGTCTCTAAATGAGATTCTCAGAGAGGACGAGTTCAGTGAGTTTTGTGCAGGAGCGTGAGGCTCAGATGACGTTCAGGTGGCTGTTGCTCATGGAGGACGGGCAGAGGGCGGACGGGTGCTCGCGGGTCAGGCTGCGCAGGGCCCGCAGAACCACATCAGGCATGTGATCCGCGATCATCCTCGGGCTGATCAGAACGTTACGGAACGACGTCTCGCTGGACCACTCGGCGCGGTATCTCACCTGAGAGAAGCAGTGTCTACGTGAAGAGAGAGAGATGAATTATTCTTTTGAAAAAATTGGGACACTAATACATTTAATTGGTTTTTATTATATATTTTATTTAATTATTTATTTATTATTATTATATTTGTAAATACTTTTTTTTAATTAAATACTCTTTTCTACATTTTGCTTATTATATATTTAAATCATTTAATTATTATATTTTTAAATACTCTTTAATTAAATACTCTTTTTACTTGTTTTTTATTATATATTTTATTTTTTTTATTATTTTAAATATATTTTTAAATACTCTAATTAAATGTTTGTTTTTATTATATTTTGTATTTCATTATTATTATTATTATTATTTAAATACTCTTTTTGATTAAACAATTGTTTTTTATTATATATTTTAATTGTTTATTATTATTTTTTAATTTATAAATAAATTTACATATTTATATAAATTTATATATTTTAATTTTGATTCATATTTTATTATATTTTTTTAATAATTATTTTTAATTATTATATTTTTTTATTAAATAGTCATTTTACTTTTTATTATACATTGCATTTAATTATTATTATTATTTTTCAAATACTCTTTTTAATTAAATACTTTTTTCTACTTTTTAATATATATTTTATTTTAACTATTTTTATTATTTTTATTATATTTTTAAATATTCTTTTTAATTTTTGTTTTTATTATATATTTTAATTATTTATTATTATTATTTTAATATTATATTTTTTAATTTATTTTAATTAAATACTCATTTTAATTTTTTTGTTTATTATATATTTTATATAATTATTTTATTATTAGTGTTTTAATTATTGTATTTTTTATTTAATTTTGAAATAGTCATTTTAATTTTTGTTCTTTATTATTATTATTATTCAAATACTCTTTAATGACTTTTTTCTACTTTTTAATTATATTTTGTATTTCATTATTATATTTTTAAATATTGTTTTTAATTTTTTTTTTTATATATATATATATATATAAATTTTTTTTTTTTCTTTACAGCCAATCTAACCAATTCATTGTTAATTCACAGGAATGAAGTGTGGTAAGTCATTAATAAGGCAAAAAGCTCTAAACGTAATAATATTAGGGCTGGACAGTATGACAATATTTACCATGTGACTCCAGAAACACAGTTTATATCCGTGTAGCCGTCAGTGGGTAGGACTGCTTTATGCGGTCACAGGTGTATGTCTGCTATTTTATAGTGATTTTATCAAGCTTGTCTCATTCTATACATTTTATAATGTTATATTCACTGTTTTGAGACAATAAAATAATTATAAATACTGTGAAGACTCTGGCCATGCCGCCCATCCCAGATACTGTAAACACTACCCTCTTCAAAAGAAATTAATACTTCTCTTCATCAAGTGGCAGACCTGCGTGTGGGTCCGTCCTCAGTGATGTACATGACGCGGCCGGGCAGGAACAGGGGTAAGTGTGTGGGGCGGCCGGGCGAGTCGTCAGACGACAGGCTCTGATAGGTGGTTGAGCGCCGCACCAACAGACTCTCCTCGCCGAGCAACGGCTGGTTTAGCTCCTCCTCCCGCCGGTTCTCCATCTCCGTAGGGAAATCATCAGGAGTTCCTCCAAACACCTCGTACCAGCAGCCGTGCATTAATATCTTGTACTGAGAGAGAGAAACGAATTACTGATGACAGCGAATGCAGAGTAACGTCTCGTTTAGGCTCGGTGAATAATCTTACCTTGGCTTTATTGCAATTAGACACCATTTTTAATAATCTTCTTTTTAAGTCTTCCATGTTTGGAATGCTCAATCTACAGAAACCACATGACAGTCAGTTTGAGGAAGTGACATGAAACTATATTGTACAAATAGAAGTCAGAAAAAAACAGGCTCTCTAAATATAGCCACACTTTCACATATACAAATGAAATCAAGCTGTGTTTGTGTATGATGTGAACATGTGACCAAATCTCACCTGGGCACAAGGTCTTTTCCCAGCACCACCGAGATGATGAACTGCTTAGAGTAATCTGCCAGCGCTTTACTGACGACAGACATTAGATATGAGTTGAGAACTGTGCAGAAATGTGTCAGGTTCATTAATAATAACTGTTGACTGTGACTCAAAGTTTATATATATATATTTATATAAAATGCTGTGTGTCAGCTGGGGATATCTGTGCGGTGTGTGTCACATTACCTCATCAGGCCCCCTGGTGGAGAGAAGGCGAAGCACTCCAGTGTGGGGTGTGTGCTGCGCAGAAGCACGGCCAGCAGAGACGCTGTTCCCGCTCCCAGACTGTGACCCGTGATGACCAGCTTATACTCCTGCACAGAAACACACACATATCCACACAATCACAGGAGATCCACAGGAACTGGAGAATGAGGCTCAGTCAGAATAACCAAAAGCTCTTACAGGTGCGATGTTGAACGCCTGGCTCAAAATCCCATCATTCACTAGTTTCTTGTAGATGTAATTTGCTGCTTGAGAAATGCCCTGTGACACAGACAGAGTTCAAGCTCACGTCTGATATGGTTCTGATGGACTTTGTACAGGTATGATATGAGTGTAGTCACCTTGTGAGCGTAACAGGTTCCTGACACGCCTTCAACTGACAGATTCTCACATTCAGCCGAGAGGTCCGTCAACACGTCCTGCACAAGACAAACCGTCAAATACGTGTTACTACAGAAACACCAGGCTGATAGAATGAATATACATATAGAGATATTACAATTCTGGCCGATAACAGTAAGCAATAATTATATTCATGCTATGGATGATAATCAATAAATGACTAGCTAACATGAACTAACAATCTTAATGGAACTTAATAAACATTTGATTTAAAAAAGTGCTGAACTATTAAATGTTGAAATCAATATTAAGATGAATAATGTAGAAGGACTGTTCATTGTTAGTCGATGTGAACTAATGTTAACAAAAAGTGTTCCCAGTTGAACATTAAATGACAGAAAAGCTCATTTAAATGTCAAAATACAGGGGAAAATCCATGCACATTAAAATAATGAATATCAGAAAGCATCATTTATGTCTGTAGCATACACAGGATTAGAAACTCTTAATCATAAATGTGAGTAAAATTAATATGCCAAACAAGGACCTAATTTGAAAATGAATTGACTCGACAGCATGATGAATAAATCAACGAATAGTGCCGTATGATTCCTGCGCTGCGGAAAAAGTGGACAGAAACGCGGAATCCAGTCATAAACATGGAATTTACAGCAGAACACGGAATGTCATGGAATTTGTCAAATTGAATAAATCAAAAGTAGGGCTGTACACTTGTTATAAGTTTTATGAATTAAATTAATTAGGCACGCATTTTTTAATTAATTAGATTACAAATTTCAATTGCTTGACAGCCTAATAAAACTAAAACTGAAATAAAAATAAATTAAACCTAAATAACAATATTTTTTGTAAATCACATAAAATTACTGTTAAACAATATTTACATTAAAAAAAAAAACTGCTATGAAAAAGAAAATAAAACATTCAGACACCTTTAACAAAACATTTTCTTACAATTTTTCACAAAATAAATATATATATTAACTTACTTTATTTATAACAGTTTTTATATAAACATAAATCAGATTAAAGTATCAAAAAATGTATACAATACATAAAAAAAACTCAAAAAAGAAACAAAAACAAAACAACATTTAATAAAAATGTAACTGAAACAGAAAACATGAAATGTGGGAAAAATTAAACAGAATTGAGAAAAAAATAAGTATTTCACAGCGCCCTACAAATGTATTTTTTGTTAAACTTTTAATAAGTTGTTGCCAACTTGCATAGGTTGATTTTATTAATTAGACATGCTCTTTAATTACTAGCATTCAATTTAACGATTAAATCAGAGTCCAGAAAAATAAAAATAAAATAATAAAACAGAATCCAGGAAAAATTAATGGAAAAAGTGGAATTATTTCATAGGACAATGGCTGTCAAGCAATTAAATTTTTAATCTGATTAATTAAATGATGTGCCAATTAATTATTCTAATTAATCCACAAATTACTCCCAAAAGATCATTTAAAGTCATTATTGTGTTAAATGAGAAAAGCATTAAATACAAAAAAGTAGCTTTAGAAAGAAATATTTTATTTGATTCAACACAGAATTTATTACATATAAACTTTTAGGCTTCAAAGGCCATGATCTTTCTTTTATCAGAAGCTTCATCTGAATTAATATTTATATGTACTTACAAACCAAAACAATTTGGTTACCAACATTCTTCAAAATATCTTCTATTAAAAAAAAAAAAAAAGTTTGAGAGTAAATGTAAATAAACAGAATGTGTTAATTGTGTTAAAGCATTTTAATCAGCCCTACATAGGAGCCTATAAAAAGTCACTTCAGGAATGATCGTCAGACCTCAAGAGAGCGATTTGTTTAGGGAAATATCACGTCTGACCAGATTTGTGCAGGTTTGTCAAACACATTCTTCAGAGCTTCCTGATAATTATCAGTGACTCAAACTCACCTTGAGCGACAGCGTTCCCCTCACAGCAACAAGCACCGCCTCCCGCTTATGATCTAACGCCACGAAAAACGGGATCTCGTAGATCTACACAATAAAAGACACAGCTGTAAGCACTCTGAAACACACTGCACACGAGGAGTAGACCACGAGACGTCACCTGGTTATGGAAGCTGATGTGGATGAAGTCTCGGTACTGCAGGCCTGTGCTCTGTAAGATGGAGGTGAAGTGGCAGCCGAGGTGATCTCCTCCGACCAGGTCGTACTCCTCGTGACGGCTCCGACAGCTGAAACACACATCAGTTAGTGCGCTTCTGCATTTCACACGGCTAGAGCTCGGCGGGAAAACCGTACACCCACCAGTCTCCACTGAGTTTGCAGACCCCCGTGAGCGGGTTGGAGTAGACGTACAGCGGCCATCCGTACGCAGCTGCTGCAAACCGCATGTAGTGAGTGGCTTTCTCCAGCTCGATCTCCAGATCTTCCCTCTGGGAATCACACAGCACAAATTATACTTCACATGCGTTCATTATTGAAGTAATAGAATAAAACGTGGGCTTTATAGGGTTCATTCCCAGTAATGATGCTCAGACTCACTATCGGGGAGGACGGGCTGTGGGTCAGGACCTCGTCAGGGTCTCTGCTGCGCTCCATTTTGTCCTGTTCCTGATGCAGAAGAGCCAGACCAGCGGCGATATCACTGGGAACCAGATCTGTGTCCTGGAAACAGGAAAACTTCACTTAACCTCTGCCAAAGTATATCAGTATCATTTAGATTATCGGCTGATACTGGAGATTTTTTTTTATTTATAGCCATTGTCTGATACTGTATATTTAATTTTGCACGCTCATTTCCTCTATTTTTACATATAAATACCTTCGCCATCTTCTAACACTCACTTAATCTTAAAAAAAAAATAATAATAGCAAAATCTCAATTAGCAAATAAAATTTTTAAAAGTTTTTCATACTGCACATTATAATGTTGCAATGCCTAAATTCACTTGTTGCATTTAAATTTTTTAGTTTAGAAATTTAGAAATATAATTTAATATCAGCCGTGTATCGGTTCTCTCAGCCTATATCATATTATTATTATTATAATTAACGACAGTATCATTACGTATTAATCTTTGTTAATCTTAGTTAATAAAAATACAACAATTCATTGTTAGCTCATATTAAAGAATTAGTTCAGTTCAGAATTCAAATGTCCTGATAATTCACTCACCTCCATGTCATCCAAGATGTTCATGTCTTTCTTTCTTCAGTGGAAAAGAAATGAAGGTTTTTGAGGAAAACGTTCCAGGATTTTTCTCCATATAGTGGACTTCACTGGGGTTCAACGGGTTGAAGGTCCAAATGTCAGTTTCAGTGCAGCTTCAAAGAGCTCTACATGATCCCAGACGAGGAATAAGAGTCTTATCTAGAGAAACCATCGGACATTTACTAAAATAAATAACAATTGATGCTCCACGCATTACGTAATCACGTTGGAAAGGTCACGTGACGTAGGTGGAAGTACCGATCCAGTGTTTACAAAGTGAACGTCAAAGACTAAGTCAAACGCCCTTTACCAAAAAAGGTAAAACAACGATGTCTGACGATTTTGAAGTTTGGAGGAGAAAATGAGATGGAGTTTTTCGCCCTACCGCAGTACTTCCGCCTACATCACGCGTGACCTTTCCAACATGATTACGTAATGCATGGAGCATCACAGAGCAGTGCAAGATAAGCATTTGTGGTTAAAAAGTATATCATATTTATTTTCGTTTAGAAAATGTCTGATGGTTTCTCTAGATAAGACTCTTATTCCTCGTCTGGGATCATGTAGAGCTCTTTGAAGCTGCACTGAAACTGACATTTGGACCTTCAACCCGTTGAACCCCAGTGAAGTCCACTATATGGAGAAAAATTTTCCTCAAAAACCTTCATTTCTTTTTGACTGAAGAAAGAAAGACATGAACATCTTTGATGACATGGAGGAGAGTAAATTATCAGGACATTTTTATTCTGAACTGAACTAATTCTTTAATAAAAATGTTCACGTTCAAGTTAGTTCACAGTTCATTACATAATGTTAACAGATTCAACTTTTGATCTTAAAAATGTATTAGTAAATGTTCAGATCACCATTAAGATTAATAAATGCTGTATTGTTCTTTGTAAGTTCATGTTAACTAATGTAGTTACTAATGTTTAGAAATTAACCTTTTTGTAAAGTGTAATCGATACTGGTGCATCCCTAGTCATTTTCATATCATTTGCATCAGAACTGGAGATTTATGTGAACAGTGTGACTTTTTAGTGATTTTAAAGGGTTAGTTCACCCAAAAATGAGATTTCTGTCATTAATTCCTCCCCCTCATGTCGTTCCACACCCGTAAGACCTTCGTTCATCTTCAGAACACAAATTAAGATATTTTTGATGAAATCCGAGAGGTTTATGACTCGTCCATAGACAGCAATATAATCAACACTTTCAAGGTCCAGAAAGGTACTAAAGACATCGTTAAAACAGTCATGTGACTGCAGTGGTTCAACCTTAATGTTATGAAGAGACGAGAATACTTTTTGTGCACAAAAACAAAACAAAAATAACGACTTAATTCAACAATCTCTTCTCTTCCCTGTCATTATCTTACGCAGGTGACGCAGTGAAGCTTCAGTATTAGCCTAAGCTGATCACGTGATCAGCACGACGCATGCGTGTGACGCTGACGCAGGAGCCAGCCAATAATGAGTCGGCGTTCTGACGATGAACCTGGAAGCGCTGGACGTAAACAACGTATGAGAATGACACAGAAGAGATTGTTGAATAAAGTGGTTATTTTTGTTTTGTTTTTGCACACAAAAAGTATTCTCGTCTCTTCATAACATTAAGGTTGAACCACTGCAGTCACATGACTGTTTTAACGATGTCTTTAGTACCTTTCTGGACCTTGAAAGTGTTGATTATATTGCTGTCTATGGACGAGTCATAAACCTCTCGGATTTCATCAAAAATATCTTCATTTGTGTTCTGAAGATGAACGAAGGCTTTACAGGTGTGAACCGACATGAGGGGGAGGAATTAATGACAGAATTCATTTGTGGCTGAATTAACCCTTTAAGTTCCATAAATCACTAGAAACAAATGGACTGGCTTGTCTCTAACCAGGAAGAAGCCGCTGACGAGCTGTGCGATGCTGGAGAAGGCGGCGCGGTGGTTGTCGTCCTGCGGCAGGCAGCAGCAGAGGAGACGCAGACGGCTCTCCCACACCCGTGAGGCCACCGTGTGCGCGGTGTAGAAGAGCTGAGACGACTCGCTGCTCTCCATATCCCTCACGCCCACCTGACCGTCCAGCAGAAGGCTCGGCCGCTGGCTGCCCAGAGGATCAAACACAATCACCACACCCACCACCATAGACAGAAGGATGATCCAGCTGAGGACGGCAGAAGAGACAAATCTTCTGTCACATTATAAATGTCATTTTTGATCAATTTAATGCTTTAATATACATATTTTTTCCCGTACCTGGAAACCACCGCCCCAATCACAGCCCCGACCTCTGCCGGCTTGCATCCCGTGCTGTTGTCAGACACCCAGATGGCCCCCAGACAGGCCCACACCAGCTCAGGGGCGTACAGGACGGCGCGCACATACACCAGGACCGGCATCGAGCGTCGAGGACCTGGATTCATGATGGTTCCTAAGACGAATCACAGCAGCGTTATTACACTGATGATTCCATCCCAGATATCAGGAAACCCGTTCGGTTCGGGAAAGAAACGTACCTTGAGCACTGACGTACACAATGGCACACAATGTGAAGATGATGACTGCCAACAGCACAAGAAGAACTACAAGGTAATTATGCAAATACGCTCCACCTTGACAGTCGAATCGTCCCTTATGGTTAATGTAGAGAACTAAGGTCCCGACCCACCTAAGAGACAAAATAATGGCATGATGAGAGCTTTCAGAAACAAAAAACACTACCTTATGTTAGTATTGCCATGGAATAGTGGATAATTAATCTGGTAATACTATGTTTATGAGCATGTAGTGACAAATACCGTGGTAATTTCACAGTTAGAGAGTTTTTTTAAATGCCATCCCAGCAAACGGATTACGTTACACTCCTCTCAAAGTTATGAACAAATATTATTCCAGTAACTTTAAAGGGATAGTTCACACAAAAATGAAAATTACTGCATAATTTACTCACCCTCAAGCCATTTTAAGTGTATATGACTATCTTCTTTCAGACAAACACAATTGGAGTTATATTAAAAAAAAACAAAAAAACATTCTGGCTCTTTCAAACTTTATAATGGGAGTGAATGGGGCTCAACACTTTGAAGGCCAAAAAAAGTGCATCCATCCATCATAAAAGTAATCCGTATAACTCCAGGGGGTTAATAAAGGCCTTCTGAAGTGAAGCGATGCATTTTTAAAAGAAAAACATCCATATTTAAAACTTTATAAACGAATAACTGGCTTCCGGCAACGGCCGTATGCAAATCAAGTTGTGGCAGAAGAGTGACCTCTGACCTGACTCATGACGCAATGATGAACGCAGAAGCTCAGAGTAAAGAAAAACCCATTGCTCCGCTTTAGAAGGCCTTTATTTTTATGATTACTTTTATGATGGATTGATGCGCTTTTTTGAGCTTCAAAATGTTGAGCCCCATTCACTCCCATTATAAAGCTTGAAAGAGCCAGGATATTTTTAATATAACTCTGATTGTGCTCATCTGAAAGAAGATAGTCATATACACCTAGAATGGATTTAGGGTGAGTAAATTATGGGATAATTTTAATTTTTGGGTGAACTATCCCTTTAATAGTATGTTCTCAAAACATTCAGAAAACGTTATACCTGAATATTCTCTGGACGTTCAAAACGTCATTTTATAAAATATTATAACTGAGTTATACATAAGGACACATTCAATTGTATTATTTTGCAGACATTATGGGAACGTTATTTTGAAAACATTAGCACAAAAACAATATCTACACATCGTTCATGGAACGTTTTATTTTTTTAAAATGTTACAATTTGTTTCAGAATGTTTAGAGAACACTGATGATTAAAAATCTAAACGTTTAGAAATATCGTTTCTGTAACTAAATGGACAACGTTCTTAGAACGTATTTTTCTTAGCTTGGGCGGTATATATGAATATGGTAATCAATCATTCAATATCGTGGTGCAAGCATTACACAATTCCTGCTCGTGTGGAAAGGACAAAAAAACAGAAGTGAACTAACTAACTGTTCGAGTGCTCTTACCACACAGCTCTGATAAATAACTCGAAGGCACCAGGAAACACAAGATCATCGCTGGCGATCCGCCATCGGCGTCCGAACACCACCATCCCGGGCATCCTGACGGCACTCTGCTGATGATGTTTACTACCTCAATCCTGACTTTCTGTCGCGATCATGAATGTATGACACTGAGCATCACAGCATCCCATTGCTCTGCCCGCCTGTAATCGGAATCAGGATCCTGATATTACGGATATTACAACATTGTAATAAACGACTCGTTCACTGACGTCTGCGCTGCAGAGGGTAGGGTTTGTTTTCCTTTTCTGTGCAGCAACGAAATGTGTCCGTAAAATGTAGTTCCGGCAGCAAAATAGTTCCGTAATGAAAAGACTCATGTGAGCGAACAGGTCAAAAACAGTGATTCTTTGCGTTATAATAAAGAAATATGTACTATACAATCTAAAGTTTTTAATGATTACATTTTTTTGCAATATTTACATTAATAATTTAACTTACCTACCTTCCGCCCCTTTAGTCAAATCGTCGGTTTTCGGTTCTAATCGGAGGAGTCCGGAAGAGATTCTCGGTTCAATGGAGTTCAGGTTGATTCATTGAAATGATCCGATTCAAAAGAACGATCTGTTCACATCAATACAGGACAATATTCTTGCTTTGGTATTTAGAAGGTTCTGGATTTTCATGTTGATGATGATGATGATGTGACGCTAAATATACGTGGAGTCAAAATGGCATTAAATTTTCAAAACAAGCATCGTTTCCCATTAAATCTTTATTTGAGGCTGTGGCATCATGCAAACGCTCAGTTAAAAACAAACCTAACACCTGTTTTTAAAATAAAGTGGTTATTATTGAGATAAAAAGGTGTGTATTTAAAGTCTGCTTGGTTTACTCCATAAAATATCTTAAAGATCATAAATAAAATGAACACCTCACCAATATGCATTTTTAGGCAATAGAAATACTGGTCAAAACTGTGCTGAAAAGTGATTCAGGATGAATGATTAATATTCAGCCAAATATTAATCATTCATCAGTTTCAATCAAACTGTAGGTGAATTTTCATTAGAATAGTTTTAAAATAAACAGCATAATAATCTTTAAGAACATTTGTACGATTTATTTTTTTGGTTCTTTAAGAAGCCATTTACAGTGATAAAGGCAGTGTCAATCCTGTACGCTGACAGACAGTGGCGGTTCCCAAGTGTTTTTAAGTACAAATTTGAAGTTTTCCATCTTTCAAACATTGAAATTGGGCCATTTGATCCGAATTAGACAAGTGGTTTGGGGAACCTGTAGATTATGACTGACCTTCAAGAAAGGATTATTGCATTAAGAAATCCAGCAGTTTTTTCCATTCAATTTTATCCTTACGGAGCAACAAATACTCCCTTAATCCTCTTGAAAACATGTACATTTAATAATCAGATTGAAAATACGCTTACAAACAAAATCAATATTCATCATAAGAATCAGTCTGTTAGCACTGCCCGATGAGGCAATTTCAGCTCGTTTGTGATTCCGTCGGTCAAATCATAGTACACGTTTCATGTAGAAAACTTTCTTTTATACAGAATAATAAAAAAGGGTAAGACAAGATGCATAAAACAGGAATCCGAAAAGCCATGGTACGGCCTGGGCTTGAATCCAGAGCACCTGATGTGACCAGGAATGGATGTCTTTCGCACTCCGTCTCAGGCATCTTTCTCGTCCTCTGCGTCCCGCGGCCCTCCACGCGCTGCCAGGGCTCCTGTCCTCGGCCCTTAAGCTGGGAGACTCAGCTTCTTTCCTTTCAACACTGAAAAAAAATCAGATTAGAACAAGATTTATTAAGGAGGATCCATTTTTGTGCTCTTCTAGATTGAACGTTGATTATTTTCCTCATTGTTCAGCTCCTCTCTTCCCAGTCTGTCAGTAACGCTCTGTTTAGTTCCTGTCTCTATGAAGCCCCTCCTTCTGAAAAGCACAATGTGCTCTGATTGGTCGGCTGGAGCAGTGTGTTGTCCCGCCCCTTACCATAACTGCCAGTTTCAGCACACTACTAGCTAACTCAACCAGGCCCCGCCCCTTTATTCTGCGTATGAATTATTTAAATGAGGAATATTGTGAAGAAAACTCAAGACTACAATGGAGGCGTTTCAGAGAGTTCACGTTCGCAAAGGTTTCTTTTTATGCGCTGTTGAGGATTCCAGCCAATCAGACACGTTTCTGTTGAGTGTATGACCGCAGTGGCCAATCAGAGGAATTTAGATTAGTCACCTGTGAATAAAAAAAACACTGACTGATTTCTGCACTCTCGTGAATAAACAACAAAGTGCAGATACGATATAAGAAAGATTCATTTTGCAAATTATGTCGGGTGTTTTTGCAAATATGCAGAAATTAAAGGGGTGGTTGATTATGATTTGACTTTTTTAACTTTAGTTAGTGTGTAATGTTGCTGTTTGATCATAAACAACATCTGCAAAGTTACGACACTCAAAGTTCAATGCAAAGAGAGATATTTTCTTTTACAGAATTCTCTGTTTAAGGACTACAACAAACGGCTGGTAGGGACTACAACGAGCTTCTTCCTGGGTTGGTGACATCACAAACCCTAAAATTTACATAAACCCCGCCCCCGAGAACACACAACAAAGGGGGCGGGGCCATGTTGGGCTGCTTTAGAGAAGAGGAAGAGTTGTTGTAGTAGAGTGTTGTTGACATGCCGTCATTTTACGCCGGACTGCTTCACAAACGAGGGTCAATTCAACACAAAAGATGAACATGACGGCACATGCTAGTGGATGAGTTGAATCAACTCCACAGCAACTACATAAATTTATCCACTAACCATTCAGAAACGTCTAAAAGTTGTAACTTCTTCCTGAGTCTCTCCATCAGTGTCGACTCCGGTTTGAACAATGTAAGGCTGAACACTTTTGTAATTTTGGCTGCGTGAGATTCTCCGGCTTTGTTGTTGTTGAGCTGTTAAAGCTCCGCCCTCTTCTGGAAAGGGGGCGGGAGCAGCAGCTCATTTGCATTTAAAGGGACACACAACATTTTTTGCTCATATATAGCTGCAACATCAAGACAGCGATTCTCAGCCTTCTTTACTCCAATGAAACACTTAAAGACAATATTTAGTCTTTGGCGAAAGAGATTCACACAAAAGGCGAATCTCTACTTCAAAACCCTTCACACACTAATAAGTACGAACAAACACCACATCTGAGACAATCCTAAGACTCTCACCTTTTGTTACGTATAGATAAAAGAAGTCACAGTAGAGGATTGTCTGAACGATGCCGGCGACGATGGCGATCATGTCGAAGAAGCCTTCGAAGTAGAAGCGCCAGATCCAGTTAATGAGATACAGGGCGCGATACAGGCCGAGGAAGAACAGGTAGTGTGTGGTGATGGTCTCGGCTTCTCCGGTCTTGCTGATCATGAACAGCTGTGGAAGGATGGCCACCGACTCCAGATAGATGGAAAAAGTCCACAGGATCTAGAGCGAAGAGACGACGGCAGTGTGAGCTAGTGTTTTCAACCGCTGAATACATGCAAGTGTGCTTGTGCCGTCTCACCTCCAGAGGAGAGAAGTCATGGTTGACGAGGAACGACAGGCCGCCGACAGGCACCACCAGGAACTCCACCCTGAAAGTGTCGTGGTTGCCGTCGTATGTGGCCTTGAATTTGGCATATATCAGGTAAACTGTGGCATAGGCACAGGCGATATAGATGACCTACAGGCAACAAAACAACGTTACAAGAAAAGTCCCGGTGCTCTATGGGCAATTTAAACAGAAATGTTATGAATTTTTTACTTTTTTGTACTACATTGGAATGGTGCAAAACTTTTGGCGTTTTCAATATGAACACTCACAAAAATCATGGGCATGATTGGAAAGGGTTCATTGGTCTTTAAAAAAGGCTATAATCTTTGTGGACCTATGAAATCTGCATAGGATATTAATGGGAAATATATATATATAAAAAAAAAAACATTTCTTTCAAATCAGCCACGATGAAGTCTATCTATCTATTATATACCTAATAAAATTAAGTAATTATGTCTGAAAATACTTGTATAAGGAACTGGGGAATATAAGGCTGATTTGCATTTATATGTCACATTAAAGTCCTTAAATGTTATTTTAATAAATAGATTTATTTAGTGTACACACACACACACACGTAATACATATATGCACTGGATTTAAAAAGTTACTCTATTTATTTTTTAACTTAAACACTGAAATTAAATTATTAAATTATATGATATTTTGATTTAGAATATTATATATACATATATATAAAAAAAAATGCATAATTTTGAGGTGAATATTGTCTAGTACAATGATCAAATTATTATTAAATTACTGAAATTAAATTATTAAATATTTTTTTCTAATATTGTTATTATATTATATTATATTTTTGTAATCTTTATTATATTTTTTTATTTTATATACAAATGAATATGCATAATTTTGAGGTGAATATTGTCTAGTATCATGATAAAATTATTATTTAATTACTGAAATTAAATATGATTTTTTCCTAATATATTATATTATTGCAATATTTATTATATATTTTTTACTTTTATATATTTTATATTATTTTATCATTTTTTTATTTTATATATAAACTAATATGCAAAATGAACATTGTATAGTACGATGATATATATCAAAATATTGTGCTTATTATGTTCAGTCTGTTTTGAGGAACACTTCATCACTTCATTGGCTGATATTCTGTAATAATCATGGACGTACAGCTCAAATCTCCAAAACTGTTTGACAAGATTATGTTTCAGTGACATCAGCAATAAAAACAAATCTGACAACAATTGCATCATAAATTTTCCTTCTTCAGCTCAAATCATGCTTGTTTTTCAGGCTGGTGGAGTTCATGCACATCCCTGTCCTCAAACTCTGATTGGCTTTTAGCCGTTTCTCCATTCATTTTTCGACAAGCTTTCTGTTTCAGCTATACTGTGAGCATGAGAACATGTGGAAGGATGAACTTCAATCTGTTCAGATTCACCTTCATGATGGAGTTGTAGAAGGAAATGAAGGCGGTGAGAAGGTCCAGGTAGCGTGTGGTGAACACCAAGGCAAACAGAATCTGACTCTTCCCAGATATCCCTGAAAAACAACAACAAGATGCATTTCAACACGGTTTAATCTCACTCACACCCAGATTATTGCTGTGCACACACGTAGAGCTCCTGTAACATTAACTCACTAAACAACATTACAGTGACTGTCCATGAAAAATAAATAATATCCTAATGACATCCTGCTGCCACGTCACAGGTCAGAGCATCAGAATGAATGAAGTCAGTAGTTATCTACAGCCTGATAACAGACACAGTGCGAAACTCCAGAGTTTATAACATTGAGTTTGTTCAAATCACCATTCAACTCGGTCTGAAACGAAACTAGATCTTCCTTTGGAGTAATGCAACTCACAACCGAGCATGAAAACACACACAACACTTCAGTCCTCTTCACACAAATGAGGCCTAGTGTAAGAGTTTATAACGAAGAGTGGATCAACTGCAGTATACAAACAAATCAGAACCGAATATGAAGTTCACACTGGATCTGAATCACTCTCACCTGCACACGACCTGGTCTTCCATATCTTCAGCAGTAGGATGATGATGGCTGCTAAATGGGACAGATCCCCCGTCAGTCTGAAGATGTTCATGTTTCTTTGGATCGGGTGAATGAGTTGTTCAGATGTGTGCGGGGAACCGGCTGTGCGACGCTTCGAGTGCTGATCTTATTCCCCCTTCAGCGCGATAAACACGGCTTTTCCCGACTGAAAGATGGCGAGAGCAGCGCGACGTGGCCCGGAGACGTGGCCAACACTATGAGCGCTCCGTGCGGCCTGACAGCGGGTTGGCTGAACACAGGATGATGCTCGGAGATCAGCGTTGGAAGGAAAATATCTAAATGTTGTCATTGCACATACGGGGTCTTCCTCCAGGGGGCGCGGTGAGGCCCCGAAAACCGAGCCGCATTCCACCTACTGGGCACTTTCGTACAGTAGAAGTATGTGACGCTTAAATGTAAATTAGCATAATAAATAGCTGCAAACATAAAACCCTCAGCCACTAATCCCAGGCGACTGCGATTGGTCCATCCTCACCAGCGCGGAGAAAAGTAACAAGTGACACGTGACACCAGGAGTCTTGTGACTTTCCCTTCCTCTCGTTTTTCTATTTCTATAAAGTTGTGGCCTGGGAAGAGTGTGAAGTTTGCTGAATCCTGTTCATGAGGATCTGTGGAGTTTAGAATCCAACTAACACACCTAAACCATGTCATCATCACTGACATTATAGTGACAAAACTGTGCAATTCAAGAAATAAAGAGAAATAAAGTTGGACTTGTGAGAAATAAACTCATAATTGCGAGAAATAAAGTCTAAATTTGAGAGAAATAAAGTCTGAATTATAAGAAATAAACTAAAATTGTGAGAAATAAAGTCAGAATTGCGAGAAATATAGTTGGAATTGCGAGAAATAAACTCATAATTGTGAGAAATAAAGTTGGAATTACAAGAAATAAAGTGAAATAAATTCAGAATTGTGAGAAATAAAGTCATAATTATGAGAAATAAAATCAAAATCGCGACAAATAAAGTCAGAATTACAAGAAATAAAGTCTGAATTACAAGAAATAAAGTCTGAATTGCGAGAAATAAAGTCGGAATTACAAGAAGTAAAGTCAGAATTACAAGAAATAAAGCCTAAATTAGCACGAATTAAAGTCTGAATTGCAAGAAATAAAGCCTGAATTATGAGAAATAAACTCAAATTGTGAGAAATAAAGTCAGAATTGCGAGAAATAAACTCATAATTACAAGAAATAAAGTAAAAATTGCAAGAAATTTAGTTGGAATTGTGAGAAATAAACTCATAATTGTGAGAAATAAAGTTGGAATTACAAGAAATAAAGAGAAATAAATTCAGAATTGTGAGAAATAAAGTCATAATTATGAGAAATAAAGTCAGAATTACAAGAAACAAAGTCTGAATTACAAGAAATAAAGTCTGAATTGCGAGAAATAAAATTGGAATTACAACAAGTAAAGTCTAAATTTGTGAGAAATAAAGTCTGAATTATGAGAAATAAAGTTGAATTACAAGAAATAAAGCCTAAATTAGCACGAATTAAAGTCTGAATTGCGAGAAATAAGGGTCTGAATTATGAGAAATAAACTCAAATTGTGAGAATTAACATCAGAATGGCGAGAAATAAAGTCAGAATTACAAGAATTAAAGTCTGAATTGCGATAAATAACGTCAGAATGGTGAGAAATAAATTTGGAATTGCAAGAAATAAAATCATAATTGTGAGTTCAGTGTTGGAATGACAATACTGAGGTCCAAATTGTATGTATCTGCCAGTATAAAATATAAATAGCATCTAATTACTATTTACACTTATTTTATTTACACTTATAAGAACTGCTACTTTTAGCCTACATGATAAATCATTTGCAAAATAAAAAAATGCACTTAAATTTTTTTTTTTCTTTTCTTTTTTTGCATGTGGGATACCATGAGAATTAATATTAGTTTACCGTTCTGCCAGTTTTCACCTTTCACCTGATATTATAACAGTGATAAGAATTAAACTTGCATTGACTCAGAAGTATGCGGACGTCATTTTGTCACGTGCTGTTGCCATGGTGAATCGTAATATCGGAGCTCCATTGATAATGGCTTTTCATAGTCGTGGTGCACGCGCTTAACTCAGAGTCAACCTACTCAGAGTTGATTGAACTAACTCAATTCAACTGTTCTGAAACAGAAAACTCAGAGTTTCCCATGTCAGGGTAAGTCAACTCAGAGTTGGTTGAACCTCCTTATTGAAACGAGTCTTGTGACTTTCCCTTCCTCTCGTTTTTCTATTTCTATAAAGTTGTGGCCTGGGAAGAGTGTGAAGTTTGCTGAATCCTGTTCATGAGGATCTGTGGAGTTTAGAATCCAACTAACACACCTAAACCATGTCATCATCACTTGATTTAAATTAACATCACTTAAATTAATAGTAGACCCTTTTCACAGACTGATGACGCGTTTCATACGTAAATTTTTTTATATTTTCATTTTTTTTAAAATGTAAGTACATTTATAACACTATACTTAGTATTATATTACCGTTGTATCAAATTACAAAACAATAATTAATGCTGTTGTGAGGGTGTTTCTCATGGTGTTTCTACGAAGTAAATATTCTGACTGCCGTTATCAATCGCTCTCTATTTTATTTTATTTTTTCCTATTTTTTGAAAGTTATTAAAATTGTGGAGTTTTTCTTGTTCAAATGGAAACACACAAAATAATATTTACCGCTATAACACTTTAAGGAAAATCAAAATAAACAATTAAAAAGGTTCAAGTTTTCATAACATATTATTTGAAAGCAGAATCATGTCTCTGTGTAAATGCCTTTATTTTAGCTTTGTCTTATTAACATCATAAATGAAACTGAACTGCTCTGACTGACTCAAGCATTTATCAGACACAAAATTCTGCTTTCCTCAAAAGAAATGATGACTGAAACAAACACTGAGAGCAAAAGTAGATTTATTGCACAGTAAACTTAAAATCAACATCAGGAGAATGTAAGCACCAAACACTTGATTTACAACATGAAAAATATGTCTACAAACCTAACCCTGTAATTAACTATTATTAACTACATAAACTTATGTTTAGATACTTGTGCACTTAAAAACAGACATCATTTTACTTAATATTGTAAATTCATTAAGAAAAAAAAAAAAAAAAGTCTTGCATTGGTCCTAAGATGCTCAGAGAACTCGTACGTCACATGAGAAGTTCAGTTTATAATGACGATACGAACACAGAGAACATGAGGAGAGGCACAGTCTGAGATCTGGAGTTTTTAACACCTCAATATTCACAAAACTAATATGTTCTATTGATCTTTTGCTTTTCTTTAACACCTCACACCAACAGTACTCCACCTGTAGCACAATTACAGTACAGTCCGTTAGCTGGAACAAAATATCATCTGTTTCTCTAAGTCTTTATTTTCCTGAGATGTAACGGACGAGAAACTAAGCCATTTCATTTTAGCTTCGGCCCAGAATAACTGCGTTACAGAACAGAGGTTTGATGTTGGGTCTTCATTCATTCCAGAGGTTTTAACACGAACACGGCGTCGTCCAGCACGTAGTAATCCTTGTACATGTCTCCCTCACACAGGTACGGCAGGCGTGTGACGGCCTCCAGCTCAAAGCCCATCTTCAGGAACACGTCTGCGCTCAGGTGCGTCACCTGCTCTTCCCACGTCTTGCCCTCCACCTTGATATGTTCCTTGGGTCGCACCCAGCTCCCGCCTTAAAGATAACGTGCAGTTAGCAGGTCACCATCACAAATTATACTAGGATTACACCACACCTCAAGACATTGCTCAGATGTTTTGTTTTAAGACTGTCAGGTTTTTGTACTTAAAACACTCGTGTGTAGGACTAATTTGTCACGCATCCGATTCCTTGGAATTGGGAGAAAGTCAGAATGGCGAGGAAAAAAGTCGGAATTGCGAGAAAGTCGGAATTGATAGAAATAAAGTCAGAAATAAACCTAGAATTACAAGAAAAGTCAGAATTACAAGACAAAGTCGGAATTGCGAGAAATAAAGTCAGGATTGCAAGAAATAAAGTCTAAATTTGTGATAAAGTCAGAATTACAAGAAATAAAGTCGGAATTGTGAGAAATAAAGTCAGAATTGCGAGAAATAAAGTCAGAATTACAAGAAATAAAGTCGGAATTGTGAGAAATAAAGTCGGAATTACAAGAAATAAAGTCAGGATTGTGAGAAATAAAGTCAGAATTGTGAGAAATTATTCTCGCAATTCTGACTTTATTTCTTGCAAATTTAGACTGTATTTCTCGCAAATCTGACTGTCTTGTAGTTGACTTTTATTTCTTTATTTCTCACATATTTAGACTTTATTTTTTGTAATTCTGACTTTATTTCTTGTAATTCTGACTTTATTTCTCGCAATTCCGACTTTTTTTCTCGCAATTCAGACTTTTTTTTCTGACTTTATTTCTCGCAATTCAGACTTTAAGTCAGAAAAAAGTCAGAATTACAAGAAAAAAAGTCAGAATTACAAGACAAAGTCAGAATTGTGAGAAATTAAGTCAGAATTACAAGAAATAAAGTCAGAATTACAAAAAATAAAGTCTAAATTTGCGAGAAATAAAGTCAGAATTGCGAGAAATAACCAAACTAAAGTCAGCATGAAACGGAAGTTTCTATAGGGTTTTCTTCACTATTGTGACGTATATTCAAGGGAAAGGGCTTCTGGAACAATCCATAAAAATAAGATTTGATTTGACAAATTCAGAGTATTTCCTCTCAGGTAATGAGATTTTACCTTTGTAAGCGAGTTGCAGAGATAATGCACCTACTAGCAGACACTCATGAATTGATCAGTGGTTCTGGTTTCAGCGATCATCTTACCCGTCTCCACATACGGCTGAAAAGGCAAAACAGCTGCTAAGACGAGCCGTCCCGTTTCTGGCACCAGGGATTTCTTAATGTCCTGCAGCAGCTGAAGCGGCTCGTCGCAGCGGTCCAGCAGGTTCAGGCAGCTGATCAGGTCGTACTGGAAGCCTGTTCTGTGCCATTCATCGATTCCCAACAAGCTGGCGAGTCAAAGCACAGACTCACGTTCACCTCAATGCATGAATAACGTGCAGCGTATCATCATTTGGAGGCGTCTTTACCTGTAATTCTTCCTTTGTAGGTGCCATTTCATCGGCGTGGAGACCTCTGTGGCGTACACCTCATTAAAGTGACAGCCCATCACTTCTGTGACGCCTCCATCACCGGCTCCCAGATCCAGCATCCGCCGTCCTTTCCATTCAGGCCCGATCTGGAGGAGACGCCGGAACTGCTCATTGGAAAAGACAAACATGGAGCCGCGGCCCAGAAAGCTGTGGACCGACAGGACAGGATCAGATCACGGAGCACTCGTCAGAACAAGCTCTGAAGAGAATCAGGGATGGTTACCCGTTGATTGAGGTTCGAGAAACGACGGGGCTGAGGATGGTGGAGAAGAGCGAGTGGTAAAGCTGCGTGAAAAGCCAGCTGGATTTCTCCTCGCTCTTATGGAGGAACGCCTGCGTCTCCGCATCCAGGTGGCTCTGAACAAACGCGGAGCGAACTCGTTCTCCCAGCAGGTCTGGACAGCAGTGGTACCACTGTGAAGACATTTACACTGAGACTTTAAACACCAATGCAACAAGTACACGAACATAAATAGTGACGAAAGCCAAAATATTAAATGTCACAGATGAGTATTTACTGAGTAATCCACTAGTTTGTAGAGGAGGTCAAAATGACCATTTTCACATGAGATTTGGAGCAAATTAGAGGAGTGTAAAAATGACTTTAGAAAGATGGAGCTTCATTATTTTATTTTTACACAGAGATTGGTAGATCTATTAGTGAAATCTGTTGACTTTATCAATCTGTGTTTCATTATATGCCAACAGTGACAGTTCAAACATGGGGAAAAAGCACTTCTTGTGTTTTTTGCCTCAAGTTTGCATGTCTGTAACTCAAGAAGTGTTAAAGATATCTTAATATCCTTTTAGATTCTGGTTCTTAACAAACTTTCCTCTTGGTATCTTCATTTTAAAGGCCCTCGATTGTTCAATCCCAGAGATATGGAGATCTTAATGCGGCTCCATGAGTAAATCGGTCAATTGTACACATTTTCAGTGGTCAAAAACCAAATGTGGGTCACTTTGCATATAGATGATAGTTTTTTCTTTTAAAGAGGAAATTCTAAAGAACAAAGATGTTAAAACTACAAATGTATCTTGTGTTTTTCTATAATTTTCAGTGGATTTTTGGTACTCAGAGAGTTGATGTTTTATGCAATTTTTTTGTTAGAGGGAAACAAGATACATTTCTAGTTTCAACATGATTTGTTCTTCAGATATTCCTCTTTAAAAGAACAAAGTATCATCTATATGGAAAGTGACCCACATTTGGTTTTTGACCACTGAAAATGTGTACAATTGACCAATTTACTCATGGAGCCGCATTAAGATCTCCATATCTCTGGGATTGAACCATCGAGGGCCTTTAAAATGAAGATACCAAGAGGAAAGTTTGTTAAGAACCAGAATCTAAAAGGATATTAAGATATCTTTAACACTTCTTGAGTTACAGACATGCAAACTTGAGGCAAAAAACACAAGAAGTGCTTTTTCC
Source organism: Hypophthalmichthys molitrix (assembly GCA_037950675.1). NCBI lineage: Eukaryota > Metazoa > Chordata > Actinopteri > Cypriniformes > Xenocyprididae > Hypophthalmichthys > Hypophthalmichthys molitrix. Next base: position 532,509 of record CM075503.1, on the reverse strand, counting down.
CCATGTTTGAACTGTCAATGTTGGCATATAATGAAACACAGATTGATAAAGTCAACAGATTTCACTAACAGATCTACCAATCTCTGTGTAAAAATAAAATAATGAAGCTCCATCTTTATAAAGTCATTTTTACACTCCTCTAATTTGGCTCCAAATCACAGGTGAAAATGGTCATTTTGACCTCCTCTACAAACTAGTGGATTACTCAGTAAATATACATCTGTGACATTTAATATTTTGGCGTTCATCACTATTGATGTTTGTCTTTCTACAGAAAAAAATACATTGAGCCGGGGGAGTTTCCGAAAATTGGTTGATGTGACACTGAATGACACAATAGCATCTGGTTTCAAATTTGGTAATACCATGGTATTTTGATATACTCTATGGTACTGAAAAGTGCACTATTCATGTACCATAGTATTGACATGGTGATCCAGATGGAAAAACCATTGTGCTACCATGGTAAGTGTACAAAACCTTAATAATACCTTGGTCTAAATGCAACCACAATAGTGATGGTACCATGGTACTTTGATACAAATGTACTCATTTATATTGAGCTCCAATGGACTTCATGGTACTGCCATGGTAAATGTTTGAACATATGGTATCATCGAGGAACAAAAAAAGCATTTAAACGTCGTTTCTTGTTCGTAAATCTCTCTACAACAGTTACTAAGTCAAATACGCTAAAGGTGAGGAGCTTGACTCACCTGCTGGGCTTCATGTCCAGGTGTGTCCGTCTCAGTCTCCATGTTCATGAACAGAGATCGAGCCAGTGGACTGCGAACATACTTTCCAGTCCACATCCTTCGCATCGCCAGTAGAAAATACACGTAAAACAGCAGCCAAGCGACGAAGAGCAGCGTCCTCATCTGTAGATGACACATAGTGACAGTGTGTGACTGAGTGTGAGCGCTGTGTGAACAGATACTGCTCCAGAAACATGATCAGCCCTCCATCCCACAGACTAACAAACAAACAAACCTGAAGGTGTGGTGCTGTTTAGACACACACATCTTTGTTAAGTATAATCTGAACGACAAATACATTTGGCACAAATCTGCTGAGTCCCTTTGGAGGAAAAAAAAAAAGTTCACTTCCTGACTGTGTTACATTTAAAAGAACCCGACAAATCACGTGACCCGTCATATGCGACATTACCGCTAGGCGGCGCGTGTTAGTGGCTCTTTAACTTGAACTTATTTGACTCCATCACGTTTTTTAATATTAAATTAGGAGTTTGTTACTGAAAAAAACACAAGGACAAATTACACACAATGAACACACAAATATTGACAATTAGAGCGTTTAAAAAAAAAAATATATATATATATATATAGAAACAAAATAGGGATGCAAAATGCAATAATTTTAACACATTTAAAAACCTGGATAATATTTCAGTTTTCCTTTCTGCATTCTAAAGACAATTATTTTACTACTGACAGCCCTAGTTTTGAACAGAAATAAATAAATCTGCATACAACTGTGTATAGAAATATCTAAAAAAAAAAAAAAAAAAGTTTCCATATAAATATTAACAGTCATGTTTCATAGATTTCTGTTCTGATTACCTTAAAATGTGGTCTTATCATAAAACCATAAAACTATAAGAAAGCTGGATAAGAAAATCAAATCTTGCGTGAATAAGAAACTATTTTTTTTTTCTGAGAAAGAGACAAAAATGCATCAGATTAAGGTTATTAAAACTTAAAACGCTGTAATCCATATAAGATATCGTCTACAAAAATGATCTATACAGGTTACTCTGTGCGATCTTTGCGCGCACCTGCAGATGGCCATGCACGTTCATATGTCACTGTGGGAGCGCGCGCCACGTTTGGTTCCTCCTCCTTCGCGCGCTCCCGAGGAGACAAGAACACTCAGACCAGACTGGCACCTGCTTCGTCTTATTCAAATAACTTTTAACCGTTAAAGAAGAAAAAGAGAAATAGATGATATACATTTACTGATAAGAAATAAACGAAATTAAAACTAAAAGAACGAGAGTTGTCGTGCTTTACTGACTAAAGATGCTCACAGACATGATAGAAGGAGAATTTGATGTTAAAGAGGAAGAACCATGGTATGATCATCAGGATCTGGAACATGGTGAGTGTGACTGTCTTTACTTAGGCCTAAAATATTGCTAAAGTTGCATGTTTATAATACTTTTTAAATGAAAAATATAATCTAGATTGTTTTATTATGTTTGCAATATATTAAGAAGTTAATTGTGTCATCTAATTTGTGAAAATGAAAATCTAATTAAACTCAAAACAGCACTGGAGACTGAAGGAAATGTTTGTTGTCTTTTGTGTCTCTCCACCACATCCTGTGAGACTGAAATCAGCTTTTGTAATGACAATCAGCACATTACTGATGTGTAATCTGACTGCTTTCTCAGTTTCCTGAGTTGTGAAATCAGGTGTAGGAAGATGAGAAGTAACTGAAGTGACAGTTGTGACCTGATGTCTGCAGATTTACAAACACTGATGTGCATAGATTCAAATTTCTGTAAAGATGAAAACATATATATAAACCACTGGATATATTTACACACTGATCAGGCATAACATCATGACACTGACAGGTGAAGTGAATAACACTGATCATCTCTTCATCACGGCACCTGTTAGTGGTGGATATATTAGGCAGCAAGTGAACATTTTGTCCTCAAAGTTAATGTGTTAGAAGCAGGAGAAATGGGCAAGCGTAAGGATTTGAGCGAGTTTGACAAGAGCCAGATTGTGATGGCTAGACGACTGGGTCAGAGAATCTCCAAAACTGCAGCTCTTGTGGGGTGTTCCCGGTCTGCAGTGGTCAGGATCTATCAAAAGAGATCCAAGGAAGGAACAGTGGAGAACCGGAGACAGGGTCATGGGCGGACGAGACTCAGCGAAGGCTGGCCCGTGTGGTCCGATCCAACAGACGAGCTGCTGTAGCTCAGATTGCTCCAGAAGTTAATGCTGGTTCTGATAGAAAGGTGTCAGAATACACAGTGCATCACAGTTTGTTGCGTATGGAGCTGCATAGCTGCAGACCAGTCAGGTGACCATGCTGACCCCTGTCCACCGCCGAAAGAGCCAACAGTGGACATGTGAACATCAGAACTGGACCACGGAGCAATGGAAGAAGGTGGCCTGGTCTGATGAATCACGTGGATGGCCGGGTGCGTGTGCGTCTCTTACCTGGGGAACACATGGCACCAGGATGCACTATGGGAAGAAGGTGAGCCGGTGGAGGCAGTGTGATGCTTTGGGCAATGTTCTGCTGGGGAACCTTGGGTCCTGCCATCCATGTGGATGTTCTTTGACACGTACCACCTACCTAAGCATTGTTGCAGACCATGTACACCCTTTCATGGAAACGGTATTCCCTGGTGGCTGTGGCCTCTTTCAGCAGGATAATGCTCCTGACACAAAGCTAACATGGTTCAGGAATGGTTTGAGGAGCACAACAACGAGTTTGAGGTGTTGACTTGGCCTCCAAATTCCCCAGATCTCAATCCAATCGAGCATCTGTGGGATGTGCTGAACAAACAAGTCCGATCCATGGAGGCTCCACCTCACAACTTACAGGACTTAAAGGATCTGCTGCTAACATCTTGGTCCAGATACCACAGCACACCTTCAGGGGTCTAGAGGAGACGGGTCAGGGCTGTTCTGGCAGCAAAAGGGATCCAACACAATATTAGGAAGGTGGTCATAATGCCTGATTGGTGTATATGTCAGTAGATGTTCTCCTCTCTGTGCAGATCTTCATTTGGCCGCTGAACTGGGTAAAAATTTACTGGAGCAGAACAGAGACTTGGAACAGACACTCCAACAGATGTATGAAACCAACCAGGAACAGCTACAGGAGATAGAGGTACTTCCATCCATCCATCCATCCAAATTGTCCTTCAGCTAATATAATTAAGACAGATGAGGGAACCTGAACCTGTCAGATTTCAGTCTAACGTTATTTCCTCCTGCATTCAGTATCTTTCTAAACAGGTGGATTTGCTGCGGTCAGTAAATGATCAGCACGCTAAAGTCCACGAGCAGCTGGATTCAACATCACGAGACCTGGAGCTGAAAAACCAAAGACTGGTGCTGGAGAACAGAGCGGCCCAGATCAAGATTGAAGGGTAAGACTTCAAAAATGACTAAATTAGGTAATCGAGTCGAGAATAAAATGCTTTAAAGGGGTGGTTGATAATGATTGGACTTTTTTAACTTTAGTTAGTGTGTAATGTTGCTGTTTGATCATAAACAACATCTGCAAAGTTACGACACTCAAAGTTTTCGTCATTTTGGCTGCGTGAGATTCTCCAGCTTTGTTGTTGTTGAGCTGTTAAAGCTCCGCCCTCTTCTGGAAAGGGGGCGGGAGCAGCAGCTCATTTGCATTTAAAGGGACACACACAAAAACGGCGTGTTTTTGCTCACACCCAAATAGGGGCGAATTTGACAAGCTATAATAAATGATCTGTGGGGTATTTTGAGCTGAAACTTCACAGACACATTCTGGAGACACCAGAGACTTATATTACATCTTGAGAAAAGGGCGTTATAGGTCTGCTTTAAATGATGCGTCTCCTCACGCAGGCTCACAGAGACAGTGGATGGGCTGCAGACTCAGGTGGAGGAGCTCCAGAGAGACATGAAGAAGCTGAAACAGAGCCGGTCTAGAGCACACCTGGAGTCACCACAGCATGATGATGTTCAGGGTCTCACATGCTGCAAGCAGAAGTGTCAGTTACACAAGTACGTTTTTGCGAGTTTTTAAACCCTGCTGTGTTTTGTTTCAGGTCAATTAAAGGGTTAGATCACCCAAAAATAACAATTCTGTCATTAATTCCTCACCCTCATGTCATTCCACACCCTTCGTTCATCTTCAGAACACAAATTAAGATATTTTTGATGAAATCTGAGAGCTTTCTGTCCCTTCATTCTACTTAACGTCCACTTTCAAGCCCCAGAAAGGTAGTAAAGACATCATTAAAGTAATCCATGTGGTTTAACCTCAGTTTTATCAAGAGACGTGAATGCTTTGTTTGTGCAAAAAAACATAATTTACCACTTAATTTACAAAATATTAATCTCTAATACGTGTTTCTGCTTTATTGCACATAATTATATTTTTATATCTAACAATTATGACTTTATAGCACATAATTTTTTTCTCAAAATTGAGGCCTAATGTGAGCTTATATCTTGCCGTGACGAACGTTTTTTATACATTGTTTATACGTTTTTTTCAGTTGGATGTTCATTTATCATTTTTTAAATGTTACGACTTTCAACATTCAAAAGTAACGTTCCCATAATGTTTGAAGAATGCTAAAATGGAATGTTCCCTTAACGTTCACATAACCAAGAAAAAAAAAGTTTTTAAAAAACTGGACGTTTGAACATTTTCACAACATTAGCAAAACGTTCTTAGAACATATTTGTGTTAGCTGTGCAGATACAGACTAATGGCTCTGGTTTCTGCCATGCTACATTTATTTCAGGTCCTTTTCCCATGAGCACTCCATTCCCAGCAGCTGCTGTTCTCTGAAGCGGGAGGAACAGGATGAGTGCTGGGAGCTCTTGCGCTCGACCCAGTCCCTGCAGGCCCAGCTGCGCACAGAGCGCGCTCAGAGAGAGGCTGCGGAGCGGGAAGCTGATGTTCTGGCGCAGGAGCTCAGCGAACTGGAGCCAAAGGCAGCGCTGCTGGGAGTCTATAAGAGCCGGCTGGCCGAGATGGAGGCTGAAGTCGAGGAGCTCCGACTCCTTTTGCGCTCGAGCAAAAACAACCTGTCCCTCCCATTGGATGAGGAAGTGGGTGTGGCCAGCCACAGGGGGCGGAGCCTGCAGAGCTGCAGCAGTGAGAGGCATCATGGGATCTCTCTGCTGAACGAGATGGATGCACAGTACATCACCCTGAAGGAGAAATACGACGCGCTTCTGCGCCGCTGCGAGGATGGGATGTTGACGCAGAAACACAAAGCTGCCCAAACACACACACACTCTCAGGACGAGCAGCCCGCATACAAGGCCCTGTTTCATGAGCTTTTCACCTTCATTCAAAAGAGCAAAGAGGACCTGAAGGGAAACAGGACCAAGCCCGTTCAGGTTGAATGAGGCACTTTGCATTTTCCATTAGAAATGTGTGCTTTACACTATAAATCAGGTGTAGAAATAATTTTCAGAAGTAAAAGTAGTAAAACATTGAATTAAACATGACGTGTTATAGTGTAGTTGAACTTGGCTTATTCTTTCAGAACCAGTATAGAGACTTTAAACAAATTTATATGGCGACTGTAAATAAAATATTTCTAAATGTTACCGTAAAACAAATTGTTGCTTCTGTAAACTGAAAAGTACGGAGCCCCGCGCATGACATACAAGAAAAAAAGTAAATTGTGCTCATGATTTACTATTTCATTCCCTTGATTTATGTGTGCATGATTTAGCAAATCAAGGGAACAAATCAGTAAATCGTGCACATGACTATTTTTTTCCTGCGTGTCATGTGGGGCTCCGGAGAAAAGTAGTCTTACTGATTTCTGAAGCAAATATTAAATATTTTGTGTGTGTGAGTTTTATAGTGGGATGAATCTCATGAAAACATTTCCAGGTTAAATATTACCCTAGAATCAAGAGGGAAAAATATGATAAGTGATATTAGTGTAAAGGCAATAAAGCATATCTTCAGATTTTTCTGCAAATTTAAAGACATCATAATATTGTAAATGTTGAAGACTTTTGCTGTAATGTGTCCAGATGTTTTACTCTTTTTTTAAAATTATTATTTATTAAAAATCAGATGCAAATATTAGATTGACACAAATATGTATAAATGTTTTACAGTTTAAATATATAATTTGTCTGAAATACAGTAATGTGAAAGGGTGTCTTGTCTTGAAAATAATGTAATGCAAAAATAATTTCTCATGCAAAACATTTTTTATTTTGAATACTGGGGAAATATAGCTGTGTGGAATTAAGCCCAGTGCTTTTTAGTCAGACCCGTGCATTAGTTGCATCTTTTTATCGGCATGTGAACTTTGTGACACTAGCAGTTCACGTGTTTCAGTCTCACTCTTGTTGCCAGGTCATGTTAGTAGCGTTGGTGTATGTCAGAGCATCACTGCATGACCTTTGACCTGTACTTGCAGTACAAATGAGAAGCCCAAACTATATTCCACATAGACATGGACTTGAAACCCAGAGGGACTCTTTTGGACGCTGGGCATCAGGGAACATGTTCTTCAGTCCTGGTGGAAAGGCTGCGTCTAATCAAAGCCTTTGATAAGATTTGAGTGACATGATCACACAGCGTTAGGTAACGTCTTTATCAGTCTGACAGAGAACAGATGCTCCATCTCTTATCTTCAATACACCCGACTGCACATCAGAGATTATAAACGGAGCTTGCACTTTGTTCATATTGAAAATGTAAGAGTTAACTCTTTGGGGGTCCATGTTTTATGGGATAGGGGGCGCTGTTATGCATCTCCTAAAACAGTTTACATAATCTTCAGATCCAAACACAAGCGAAGAAGAAGCATTTCTTACGCGGATGTATATGAAACTTACTCACATTCAAGTGCTAATAAAAAAAAAAAATGGATGAAGCTCTAATAAAATGTTATTGTAATTAATAGCAGAGGCTCTGTTCTTTCTTTTGATGTATTATTTGTATTTTCAGATATTCATACAACAAAATATTCTATATAGGCCATGAAAGTTTTGTGAAAATGATCAAAAAAGCTGCCGCCAGCTAATATTTAAAAAGAACGCCAGCGGGGAAAGTGTTAAACAGGTATAATGTAATAATATCTTTATCTATTATTTTTTATTTTATTTTTTATTTTTGGCAGTTAACTGGGCGTAAGCATTTACTTGAGTGTTGGTTTTGTATTAGCCCTTTCATGCATGAATTATAACCTCAGGATTTTTTCCCCTATGTGTTTTATTGCTCTTAGGCCATGAAAAACAAGATTTTAAATGATTTTTTTTTTCTTCTTCAGATGTCCACTTGAGTGGACTGTATGCGTTTATGTTTTAACTGAAGAGATAGTGTGTTAAACATAAGTAATAGTAATAACACAGCAATATTGTGTGTATTTAACAAAGCAATGAATAAAATGATAAAAAATCATGTGAAAACTATAAAATATATAGAAAAAAATAATACAAATGCAATTGAACTTCATACAAGTTGGCGCGTGTCTTTGATATCAGAACAAGAGGACATGATTCCATCAGATCTCTACTGCCTGTCAAGGTACAACTGTGGAAACCCAACTCAGATTATGTAGAAAACGCTCACGCTCCCTCCAGTCTACAAGAGTATGTTGATTTACCCATATTAGCTGATAATTCTGATTATATTCAAGATGGACACATCTCTACCATAGCTCTCCTCTGAGAAAAACTAGCAATCGGGTGTTTTCAATGAGCAGTGTTACGAGTAAAGTAATGCATTACAAGTAACGTGCATAATGTAATCAGATTACTTTTTGATGTAAGGAGTAAAGTAATGCATTACAAGTAACATGCATAATGTAATCAGATTACTTTTTGATGTAAGGAGTAAAGTAATGCATTACAAGTAACATGCATAATGTAATCAGATTACTTTTGATGTAACTATTAAAGTAATGCATTACAAGTAACATGCATAATGTAATCAGATGACTTTTGATGTAACTATTAAAGTAATGCATTACAAGTAACATGCATAATGTAATCAGATTACTTTTTGATGTAAGGAGTAAAGTAATGCATTACAAGTAACATGCATAATGTAATCAGATTACTTTTGATGTAACTATTAAAGTAATGCATTACAAGTAACATGCATAATGTAATCAGATTACTTTTGATGTAACTATTAAAGTAATGGATTACAAGTAACATGCATAATGTAATCAGATGACTTTTGATGTAACTATTAAAGTAATGCATTACAAGTAACGTGCATAATGTAATCAGATTACTTTTGATGTAACTATTAAAGTAATGCATTGCAAGTAATGTGCATATTGTAATCAGATTACTTTTTGATGTAAGGAGTAAAGTAATGCATTACAAGTAACGTGCATAATGTAATCAGATTACTTTTGATGTAACTATTAAAGTAATGCATTGCAAGTAACGTGCATAATGTAATCAGATTACTTTTTGATGTAAGGAGTAAAGTAATGCATTACAAGTAACGTGCATAATGTAATCAGATTACTTTTGATGTAACTATTAAAGTAATGCATTGCAAGTAACGTGCATAATGTAATCAGATTACTTTTGATGTAACTATTAAAGTAATGCATTGCAAGTAACGTGCATAATGTAATCAGATTACTTTTTGATGTAAGGAGTAAAGTAATGCATTACAAGTAACGTGCATAATGTAATCAGATTACTTTTGATGTAACTATTAAAGTAATGCATTGCAAGTAACGTGCATAATGTAATCAGATTACTTTTTGATGTAAGGAGTAAAGTAATGCATTACAAGTAACGTGCATAATGTAATCAGATTACTTTTGATGTAACTATTAAAGTAATGCATTGCAAGTAACGTGCATAATGTAATCAGATTACTTTTGATGTAACTATTAAAGTAATGCATTGCAAGTAACGTGCATAATGTAATCAGATTACTTTTTGATGTAAGGAGTAAAGTAATGCATTGCAAGTAACGTGCATAATGTAATCAGATTACTTTTGATGTAACTATTAAAGTAATGCATTGCAAGTAACGTGCATAATGTAATCAGATTACTTTTTGATGTAAGGAGTAAAGTAATGCATTACAAGTAATGTGCATAATGTAATCAGATTACTTTTTGATGTAAGGAGTAAAGTAATGCATTACAAGTAACGTGCATAATGTAATCAGATTACTTTTGATGTAACTATTAAAGTAATGCATTGCAAGTTACATGCATAATGTAATCAGATTACTTTTGATGTAACTATTAAAGTAATGCATTGCAAGTAACGTGCATAATGTAATCAGATTACTTTTTGATGTAAGGAGTAAAGTAATGCATTACAAGTAATGTGCATAATGTAATCAGATTACTTTTGATGTAACTAATAGTTACATCAAAAAGTAATCTGATTACATTATGCACATTACTTGAAATGCATTACTTTAATAAAGTAATGCATTTCAAGTAATGTGCATAATGTAATCAGATTACTTTTTGATGTAACTATTAAAGTAATGCATTACAAGTAATGTGCATAATGTAATCAGATTACTTTTGATGTAACTATTAAAGTAATGCATTGCAAGTAATGTGCATAATGTAATCAGATTACTTTTGATGTAACTATTAAAGTAATGCATTGCAAGTAATGTGCATAATGTAATCAGATTACTTTTTGATTTAACGAGTAAAGTAACACATTACAAGTAACATACAATACTTGTAATTACTTGTAACATACATTACATAAAAATCAATTTCAGCTATAAAGCAGCTCTAGACAACAGTCATTACTCAGCTAAATATAGTGTCAGTGCAGTTAGATAGATAATATTATGGAATATTAATTATCTTCTGTATGAATACAATAAAATAAGACAAGATTTCAGTTGCAACGTTTATTCAGAATGACATACAAATAAAAACCGGCTGATTTAGGGATTTGTGACCGCACAAATTGGCAACAATGATCTGAATATGTGGAATGTTTAAACAGACGTGACAGTGAACGCTTCGTATCCAGCTGTGGAAGAGACACATGTAGTTACAGACGCAGGTGAAGGTGATTTCAGTCATAATCGTAAGATTGATGCAGTATTTCCCCTGAATAATTAAGAGGCACTTTCTTTCACACCACTTTAACCATTGAAATGTAGCTCACAAAACCTCCGATTCACTCGCAGAACGAGGGAAAAAATAGTGTAACTCTTCAGTTTCACAAGAAATAATGTTTACATTGTTTTCTCATTTAATCAGAAGGATGAAAATATGAATTTGCTTCTCCAAACTTCACTGAGAATCTACCTTCAGGTCCAAAGACGGCATTAACACTGATTCATATATTAGCTTTTTATTGTTTGTTGGTCAGAATTGATCTAAACTGCTCCAGAAACCACAATGTCCACATGTTTTATCCCATTTTTTTTGGTTGTAAGAGCTGTAAACATTTCCGAGAATATAAAGTGAACCACGAGGCCTTCATTCGACCCAATGAGAGCAGAGAAATTACTATTTGACCAAGTCAGAGTATTTATTGTGACCTGATGCCCTTCAAATCCTGCGGCCTGATTCTTTGGGTTACAGTGAAGTCATGTTTATACACAAGAGAAAAGAACAAAAAACCCAATATTCAATAAAACCAAAGGGATTATTAAACCAAACATCTTTTTCAGTCAGTTATAGGTCCTAAACAAGGCCAAAATATGACGATAAGCTCCCAAAGGCCACAAGCAGGATAAAATGAGTTGAACCATGATCTCCTATCATCTTTATTCGAAACAACTACTTTCATATTAAATTATACAAAAGAAAACCAAAAGAAAAGCAGAATAACTGATAGTCTGAGTGTGCGTTCGGCCTACGACTCCGTTCCTTACGCTTAAATGGCAGAATTAAATCGATCTTCAGCCCTTTTCCAGAGACGCTCATGTGAGTCAGAAGGGTTAACGTATGCAGATGCTCCTCCCGCCCCGGTCAGCCGAGGGCCGTGATTGGTTCATGTGTTTTTGCTCCGCCTCCTGAGGCAGACGAGCTGATTGACGGGATCCCAGCGCTCCGGCTCTTCCGTCAGGAGTGAACTGTTCCCTTCAGATACCACATCCCTCCCAGACTCACGCAGCACTCCTGAACACACACACACACACACACACACAGAGTTATTATTAACCCATTCCTGCTTTCAGCCGTCCAGAGAGCACAAACAACTTGCAAAATCAATGTTTAGTTAATTGAGAAATACTTATTCTCAATTAAATTTTAAAGTAATTAAAAAGTAAAAATAAATAGATAGGACAGAATAAAAATAAAACAACAAAAACAACATTAAGATAACCCTAAAACAAAACCAAAAATCAACAAAACACCATAAAACAAAACAAATTCAAAGCAAAAATAACAGTGTGACAGCTGAAGGGTGTGTGTCACCTTGAGCAGTCGATCCACGTCGGTTTTGGTGACGGCGTCACCGAGTTCCTGTGTGAGGCGCGTCTGGATCACGTTTCTTCTGACGCGATAGTTCTTCATGAAGATCTCGAACAGAACCTGCCGGTGCTGCGGAGGAAAACAGCATTCAGCTCAAAAACCTCCTTCAGACTCGTTTGTGCGGATCGATTGGAATATGATCAGATTTAGCAAGTGTGAACAGCAAAAAAACATCCGTTTTGAGCTACATTCATATATGGTTTGAAATCCTATTCAAATTGCATTTCTGGAAATCCACGGATTCTGCCTCATTTATGTCACTTTCTCACGACACATAAAATGTAAACATCAGACGCTGTTATAGGAGACATGCTGAAAATCCCTGCAGAAAGAAGCTTGTGCTGTTAAAAAGTGCCGGACGAGCCAAAAATGACGATAAAATGGGAGACATGTTTAGATGATATAAAAACTACAGAAGTCGGATACACAAGTGATAGGGATTTGGACTGACAGTGTGAAAGTAGTTAGAATGAAGTTCACAACAACTAAAGCACCTTGTCAAAGGTTTCTCCGCTCTCCCACAGACCGAAGAACTTCTGCTCGTCCGCCGTGGCCCCGCTCTGAGGAGGAAACTACACACACACACACACACACACACACACACACCCTTAATCCAATAAGCTTCAGGAACAAAAGACTGAAGCACATCTTAAAATCAAACACATTATCTGAAGCAGACACGGACATTAATGGACTTAAAAGGGAATTAAAACCAGAAACAAACAAAACAAAAACAATTATTAACCCTCTGATGCACGTAAAATAAATATTTTTACTTTAAAACAATAATATATAATCATTCCCAATGTTTTTTCATTTCATCAAAGGTGTATTCTGACTTTGTTCACCTTTGGTTAGTTCTTTGGGAACCAAATCATAACATTTCTTTATTTTTAGGTATTAATTTTATAACAAAAATCCAGTGTCCACTAAACATTACTGGAAATCCTGACATACATAAAAATCACAAAATCTAAACAGGAAACACATAGAATTATGGGAAAGGGTAAAGTAACTGCCTGTGATGGTTTGGATATAAACAGGGCTGCTCCCTAATATTGACTAATCGTTAGTCGACTGTAAGAAGATTAGTCAACCAAACGTTTTATTAGTCAGTCAGTCGAAGAGAAAAACACCTCGTGCTGAAGTCACAGTCGGAGAGGGACAGATCAGATGGTTAACAGCGGGGCCTTGTGGTAATTACAGTGTGTCAGACATGAAATCTAAACGCTCGTCTATCATCCATCGACCTCAAATATGGCTTGTTATTTCAAACCTAGATTAATATGTGATATTATTCGGCTCATATCCCAGTGTTTGTGTGGAGTGTGAAGCTGAAGTATTGCAAGTTTATGGAGGCGCCGGCGCGATCACTGGCATTTCTTCTGATAACAGCGGAAACAACTTAAAATACTCTATCATTTTCGGTCATACAGATCATTCGAAACTATAAAGTACCTACTGTTATTTATGTAAACTCACAATAACAAGAAAACGTTGTGCTTTTGTAAAATAAAGAAAACAAACAGGAAGCGCTTTCTGCCGTCTGTGTCTCCCTGAACTGGAGCGCGTCACAAAAATGAACCCAAACTCAGTGTATACTTGCCTCACAGACATGAGAAATATATCTATAGAAAGATTGAAATGTCTGCTTTTAAACAAACTAATTTGAATCGAAAAGAAATACTCTCTGCTTATGTGATCCGTATGTAAGGTGTATCTCTCTCTATAGGCGTGTTCACTGCGGAGATGAGTCAGCATCATCAACTTCATCTTTGCAGCGACACTGACTCAGAAAAGTTTGTTAATAAATTAAAATGTCTCCTTGATATTTTTTTCCCGACACATTCATAATCATTACTTTAGCCGGTGCTTTGCGGGAGCTTGTGCTTGTGCTCATTATGGTTTAGTATTCTCCTCAGTATATATTTGAGAAATTAAATTCATATAAACGTGTGATTAGTCGACTAATGGCTTGAATGAACGACTACTAGTCGACTAGAAAAATCTTTATTTAGGGGCAGCCCTAGATATAACATCACAGTCTGAAGGGTTAAACTATATTTAATTATATATATATATATATATATATGCTATTTGCTCTGAAAAAGCTTTAAAAAACTGTCTATTAATCAAAGGAACCTTTATTTTGATGATCCCGTCACAGTACTTACAGGCACCAGGATCTGTTTGCACTGGCTCTGGAGGATGGTGTCCTGCAGCATGCGGTCGGTCACATGTCCGTACGCGGAGTGACCTGTGGGTAAGCTGGCCAGATGCAGGTTAAACAGCCGCTTCACTTCGCTCAGGCACAGAACGTAATGCTTTCTGAAGGTGCTCTGCACAAACTCCTGCAGCTCAGGGGTGAAAGCGTGACCGGCCCCGTGCCCGTTATGAGGGTCCGAGACCGGAGAGGTAGAGTTAGGGTAACCGTTGATGGAGCCGTTCAGGAGCGGGCCTGACGTGTCCATGGGCTCCTCAGAGTCACTCATGGGCTCTTGTTTGACCCGCACCGGAGCGCAGGCTTCACCGGAGGAGCCCAGGGGTCGCGACGCCTTCAGTCTGCGAGCGTCCAGCTCTCTCTGCAGGACGGTGTGGCTCTCCCTCGCGTTCTCTTTGGCCGCTTTGAGGCGCTGGTCTCCGCTGACGTGAACCGGATCTGCAGCGACAAACACACGTACAGGAGCGTTCAGTATGATGTTTTAATGCAGCAAGGACACATTAAACTGATCAAAAGTGACAGTAAAGACATTTATAATGTTACAAATGGTTTCTTTTTCAAATAAATGCTGTTCTTTTGAACTTTCTTTTCATCGAAGAGTCCTTAAAAATAAAGATTTATCAGTTTCCACAAAAATATGAACTGTTTTCAACATTGATAATAATCATAAATGTTTCTTGAGCAGAAGATCATCATATTAGAATGATTTCTGAAGGATCATGTGACACTGAAGACTGGAGTAATGATGCTGAAAATTCAGCTTTGATCACAGGAATAAATTACACTTTACTATATATTCACATAGAAAACAGCTGATTTACATTGGAATAATATTTCTGAATTTTACTTTTTTTTTTTTTTTTTTTCATTATTTTGATCAAAAATAAAAAAATGCAGCTTTGGCGAGCAGAAGACTTTTCACAAACAAAAAAATAGCACAAGTAAAAGTCAGAACATACCCATCTGAACATCCTTTTTAGGCACAAAGTCATCTTTGGAGAAGTTGAACACTTTTTCCAACCTGCAATATAGTGTTTATTTAGAAACGAAGAGACTCGTATCAAGATCAAACTGTGTACAATATCTAATATTCTTATTTAGCTATAAAAAAAAAAAAAAAAAAAAAAAAGGATAATTTTTCCATGTGCTCACCCTCATGTTGTTCTAACCCTTATAGGTCCACTTTTTCAGCTGTCTTGGTTCCAGAAATATTTATCCATTAATTTTCCCATTGGGATTTTTTTTAAAAGTTTAAAGAGTTAAAAGCCATGAAACAAGCCAACCAGATACGAGGAGAAACACATTACAAACTCTGATTTGAAGCAAATAAGTATTTGATTTGATTGAAAAATCAGACAAAACTGTGAACATAAGCTTTGAGGGAAAGAACTCCAATCCCATGAAGCATTGCATGACATGTTGAAATAAAAAGGAGAAATATCAAATGAATCTATTGCGTTGTCCAAATACCCACTCTTGCGGTCTTGGGCACTTGAGAGCGCGTGCACACGACAGGAAGTAAGTGCGCAAGACTGTCCCATGTCTTAAAAATGCCCAAGTGCAGTGGCCTTAATGCACAAAGCGTATCCCATCATGCATTATGTTCAGGAATTTACATGCCCCAAAAGATGTCAAGGAAAACATTCGACTGTAAGTTAAATTATTTATATATTACATATAATTTGGTAGCAAAATATAAAGTGTTGCACATTTTATTGATGCAAAGATGAGAAGGCTATGTGTATTTTGTACATCATTTGCAACTGCTTTTTAACCCTTAAAGAAGCACCACAATTTTAAAATTGTGTCTTTTGTTATTACATAGCGACCACTGAACAGACATTGCTGTCTTCACATCTACTTGAACACTTGAGCCAAATACAGGAAATGTGTCACGTATGTAGACAAGGGGTCAAATGCAAAGACCGCAAGTGTGGGTATTTAGACAGGGCATGTGTCATTTGCAATGCTTCAGGGAAGTGGGCGGTTCTTTTGGTGCAATTTGTTAGTTTTGATTCTGATTGGTGGAGATTTCTCTGCAGAATCATGGGTAATGTAGTTTTTCCACCAAGAATTCTGCTGTTAAACATGATGATTTAATTAAGTTGAAATAATGCAGTTATCATTAATAATCAATTCCCCAACGGAGAAAACGAATGGGATTTCTACTTCCAGAACCCGACTGTTGCACACTATTTACTTTGTTTTTTACTAAACACAACAGATGCCCTTCTATACAGTGAAAGCATAAATAAAGTTCATACGGCTTGTGCACGGTTTCTGAAGTCGTACAACAGTTCTTCGAGAGAAACTGAAAATGATTGTCATGGGAAGTTTGGATGAGATTTGAGAGCTACGGTGGAGGATTGATTATCAAAACAGTCCTTTTGTGTATCATAGAATAAAGAAAATATGGTGCTGGAACAACATGAGGTGAATAAATGATAAAACTTCTCTTTAAAATGATCAAATTCATAAGAAAGTAAGAGGCCATTTCATACTTGGACTGAATGCCCAACCAAAGCATGTGCTGCCGCTGAGCCACATCAGGATGCTTTCTGACAAAATCATGATCTGTGGGCAACAGGAACTCCCAGCCTCGGTTTAATCGAGGGACGGACATCTGCTCCAGGAAGTCCTTCACGTCCTCCGGAGGAAGCTGGGGTCACATGATAGAGATAACCATTCAACATGCTGACTAACATACATGATTAATGCACAAAAAAAATAAAATAAAATATCACAATTAACCCTGTAAAGCCTGACATATGAAATAATAATCAGAAAAATCTACTTATTTGAAAATGGAACAATTTATTGAAAGTTTAGAGAGAATATTTAATGTTTTAAATAAATTTAAATGTTATCATATTTGCTACATCAGGCTTTTATGACAGATGATGATATTTATATGGATGTAAATCAATGAGCAAATACTGACAAAATGCATATAAATAAATGTCTGCCAATAATATGTTTTAGTAAGATGATATTTAAATGTTTTATGATCAAATCTCTGTAGTTTTAAAACATATAATGCAATACAATGATGATTGAGAGATGAACAAATAAACTTCCTCAAAAGATGATCATATTTGATACTCATGATTTTTCTATGAAATGAAGTATTGACAATCAAGTAAACTAAAGTTGCTTCAATCCAGTTGAAATGTTACTAACAATATCAGTTATTCTTACATTTACTTGATACAAATCAGTAAAGTTTTCACAGCACAAGATGAAGGTTTTACACTGATACTAAAAGACTTACTTGATAAGAAAAGTCTCAACTATCTGTAGGAGATTGTGTAACAGGTTTATCAGCAAAGTTTGATCATTTAGAGGCCTTAGAAATTCATGCATCAAATATGAAACAGTAGGATATATAGGGTTAAAGTCTAGATCTGGTTTCATAAACGTTCATGTTAACATCACAAGGGTAAAAACATTACATCTTACAGCGCCATCTTCTGTTATACTCAAGTAGTGATTATAATTAATCCAGCTCACAAACCTTTATGATGGCAGCGACCTCTTTTCTCATCAGGGTTCGCTCTAGAGTGAATCTCCACATCTGAGAGAGCAAAAAGATAAAACGCTTTTAGGAAATCAAGCGCTTTGATAGCAACATCTATTATACTGCACATAATGATAGTGCTCGTCATTACAATCCAAATCATATTCAGCTAAAATACATATTACATTCAAAAATAAAACTCACCACAAAGTCTCGGCCGCGACAGAGCACTTCAGCAGGAACGCCGCTGTGTGAACTGCAGGTGTTTTTGGGATACAGCACGTCACTGGAAGAGACAAATCGCAGGATTTTAGCGCTTCATGCATCAGTTTCAGATTCGGCATAAACGTAATGTAAAAGCCTGACCTCTTCACGACCCAGTTGCCCTGGACCAGCAGCGCCACCTGCTGTATGCATCGCAGCACGGAGGTGGAGTCCGTCCCTGACGCCAGCAGCCCCATCAGATTGGCGAACGGCATTACCTTGACTGACAGACAAAGAAAACATCTGTATAGAGACTCGTGCTGCTGTACGATATGGGAAAAAACTCAATTGTGATATTTAGTTTTTTATGTGATATTATGATATAAAAAATACAGTTTTCACCAGATGACTTGAATATGTACTGTATGTTCAGAAAGAATTAATCATTTTAGACTGATTGTTTTTCAGCATAGAGTTTTTGTTTGATTTTGTAAATCTGCACAGAAAATAAATATTAAAAAAAGTAAAATTACTTTTATTTTTTTTAATGGCTGAACGATTTACAAAAAACTTCACAGTAATAAAAATATTTTTTTGAAAGATTATTGGAGTATGTTTTACAAAAAAATACTATTTCTGTCTTTATATTTCAAAATTTCACGTTTAATTTAATGTTACTTGAGTTTCTCTGTAATTATTTGTGAAATTTACTTGCAATTTCTGTGTGAAAATTGTTTTGAAACAAATCCTACACCATTTTTGTTTTGAAAATTATTTTAAAACACTTTAGTTTTCATGTGCCACATTCCCACTGTTTTTGACCAATTCAATATGACTATAAAATAATAATGATTTTATTGTGATTATTATAAAATAAAAATATAAAATAAAATATTATATTGTAATAACCAGCGTTAATTACATTACGTTTTTTACTGCAAAATTACAATACCAATATTAAAAAAAAAATAATAATAATAATATATATATATATATATATATATATTATATATATAGTACACACTCTTAATTTCTTCATTCAAAATGCACTGAAAATGGATACATTAATTTAATTAAATCACAGCCTGCATGATTTGACAATCGCACTAAACCATATTGCAATATCTATTTTGTGCAGCCCTAATAGAAACAGAAAAAAATAGACCATAAACAATAGTGTAACCCAAGCTGACCGTTCTTCATCAGCGTCTTGACCTGATCACCCAGAGGCAGGGTGCGGAGTTGAGCCATGGAGAGCACATTACTCGGACCCATGGGCTTGACGCTAGAGAACGAGACAAAAAGATCAGAAATCATCTGAAAAACTCAATGCATCCTACAGAAAGTTCCTCTACTTACACTTTTTCTTCAGCCAGAGGAGGCATGAGCATGGACAGATATTCACTGAGGAGAGAACAAAAACATCAGATGAACACCAATAGCAAAACACACACTTTACAGGAGGAATTAAACATCCCTCCAGTGTCCATCATGGGTGAAATCAACAGAGAGCTTCACTCCATGAACTAACCGTGGTGTTTTCACCAGCTCTGTGTTTTCTGTGGTGTCCATGGCCTGGCAGTAAAGATACTGGCGCTCATGCTCAGAACGGCCGTCCTACAGAGGCAATCACAATAAATGAGAATTAATGCATAATAAACATGCACAGTATTGTTATTGTGGATACTGTAGAGGCCTGATTACAAATTGATTAAAATGCATTTTTATACTGTGTAAAAGAGCGGATTTTTTTTAATTTATCAAATAAAACAAATATTGCATATGTTTTTATGCTTATTTATATACATCTTGGCATTTCCATCCAGTGTTTATATCCCTAAATTCACAATAATAATGTGTGGATGGAAACACAGCTAATGGTGCACGGCAAAGATTTGTTGCTTTTGACTTCAATGTGATTCTCAGCTACAGAACAAACAGAAGATTAGTGTGGCAGGATGTGTGGGTCATGTGATCACACTCACCTTTAGACCGTGGTAGTGCAGGTGAACCCAGGGCTCTTCAGCCTGTTTCTTCTGCAGGAACTCGTACGACTGGATGCGCCGCTGACGGGCCTGCTCTGACTCCGGGCGGGAAAACCTCACCTGGTTAAAGGGCAAGAAAACAATAAGAGGAGTGAACACAAAACACACACTGACTGCATTTTGTTCAGCTGAATGAAGTCTTACAGTGATTTGTTTAACGTCTTCTTCTGCTTCATCCTGAGAAGAGTCTCCAGCTGTAAACGAACACATTCGTTAGTTAATAATAATAATAATAATGTATCTAACACACTGGTTACACAATGATTTATCAGGGCACATCATTCATGTTCCTGGTAATCTTGAATCAGAATATCTTCCCCTTCTCTGATGATGAGGGCGGGGCAACCTGTCACTCAACATGAGATCCACCAATAGCAAACCACAACCATCCAATCAATTCCCCACAGACAAAACCAAGCCCCGCCCTACATTTGTTCTTGTTTGAGAAGCGTTTCACTCGGATATACGACACAATAGAGGAGAAAAGACTAGGGCAACTTCCCTTTCATGCGACTTTAAGATCAAATCAGATGTGATGGTGTAAAAATAGTGACCCCAAAACCCCTCCCAACCTTCATTGGCCGCCTCTCTTTCTCTGTGTTTAGTATCAGCTTTATCCAAGTATGTGAAGCTCGGTCTCATCTGCAGGATTCCTTGCAGCGGCGTGAGATGAAGCTCTCCTGCCACCAACACATCAATGACAGCTCATCACTTTACAATACTTGACACTTATGCTAATCTAAGACTTACTTTATTTCTACATAATAAATCACCTTTGTGGAACACGGCTGCAGCGTAGCGGGACGTATTCGTGGTTGCCTGGATCGATGAGAACGTTTGCTTGTCCATCATTTTCCTTTAAGCAGAAGGAAAAGATTAAAACTAATAACACCAAAGTTTGGTTCTAAACACCAGAAAGCTGATGTTCCTCACGTCGAATAAACGTTGGAGTCCTCGGAGGACGTGCCGTCCACATTGAGGGCGATCTGCTCCCCTTTACTGCGGCAGTAGTTCGGACTCATGGTATCCATCGCAACCTCAAGTTCAACCTGGATGTGAGGAGGGAAAAACGTGACCTCTGTGCTTTTAAAGAGGAGTAACTTCAGAAACAAGGAGTGAAAACCAGCTTACTTTCTGCTGCTTGGGTTTAATTCTGGCCGCCAGATGAGTGGCGTTATTGTAGCTCATGGTTGCAGGACGCACTGGATACTAGAGGAGAAACGTTTAAAACATGTACAACAATAAATTATGCAACTAGTGGCATTTCACCATGATCAGTCAATAACCAAAACTGCTCAGGCAAAATTCTAGCCTTGTCTATAAACAAACACTTTCTGCAAAATAAATATTGTGCAAAATAATCTACAGCTCAAAAAGTTGCATTAAACTGATCAAAAGTGACAGGATAAGCGAATGGGCTTCAGATACGCACCTAAACGCATACACCAAAAATGTCATAATGTCATTTGGAGAGTATTCATGTAAACGCACGTAAATAAATAAAACGCACGTGTATCAGTATATTGGATCTGTACAGCTCTTAAAGTGACAGCAGCCTAATAAACCTGCTGGTGTCTGTCATTAATGATAATATAGGAAAATCACTCTCTGATCTTGACTAAATAACTTAAGTAGCTTTAATAAGGATTAATCTATATTTAATGTGTACAGTTAGATTATGCAGTGTTATTTTTCAAGCGACGAGAATACTTTTTGTGTGCAAAAACAAAACAAAAATAACGATAACTTCTCATACGTTGTTTACGTCCAGCGCTTCCAGGTTCATCGTCAGAACGCCGACTCATTATTGGCTGGCTCCTGCGTCAGCGTCACACGCATGCGTCGTGCTGATCACGTGATCAGCTTTGGCCAATACTGAGTCAGCGTTCGGACGTAAACACGGAAGCTTCACTGTGTTACTGCGTCACCTGCGTAAGATAATGACAGGGAAGAGAAGAGATTGTTGAATAAAGTCCTTATTTTTGTTTTGTTTTGTTTTTGCGCACAAAAAGTATTTTTGTCTCTTCATAACATTAAGGTTGAACCACTGCAGTCACATGACTGTTTTAACGATGTCTTTAGTACCTTTCTGGACCTTGAAAGTGTTGATTATATTGCTGTCTATGGACGAGTCATAAACCTCTCGGATTTCATCAAAAATATCTTAATTTGTGTTCTGAAGATGAACGAAGGTCTTACGGGTGTGGAACGACATGAGGGGGAGGAATTAATGACAGAAATTTACATTTTTGGGTGAACTTTTTTTGTTTTTAATGTCCATTTTGTTTCTTTGCTTGTATTGCTGACTGTTTGTCTTCTGTAAATATCTTGACAACCTTTTACATTACATGTACATTAGTTACCCTAGTATTAGTTTTTGCTGAAGTATCGATAATTCAGAAATTTCACAAATATTTCAAATTGTCTTGAAATAAGACTTTGATCTTAATGACCAAAAATAATCGTGATTATGACACTGAAGACTGGAGTAATGATGCTGAAAATTCAGCTTTGATCACAGGAATAAATTACACTTTACTATATATTCACATAGAAAACAGATGTTTTAAATTCTAATAATATTTCACATTTTTACTGTATTTTTGATCAAATAAACACAGCTTTGGTGAGTCTTACCAACCCAAACTTTTGAACGTTAGTCTAACATTTTCATGTACAACACATTCACCATCATTAAACTGCACTGCATTAGTATCAGCTCTGATATCAGTTTTGACGTCGGACGACGGCGAGCTAGAACCTTCTTCTGCATGATTATTATCTGCCATTCTTACCTGGAACAAATACAGCTTTTCCACGAGACTTCTGGCCAGATACACGTCAATCTAACGAGAGAAAGAGAGAGAGAAAATGAAGACAGATGCTCAACAGTGACGCGGCAGTTTGATCATCCTGTAGAAGTTCAACATGTCCTTTGACCTCTTGTATGATTGGATCGTCATCGTCTCCGCTGGCCATAATGAAGACGGATGAAGAAACCACCGCTGGAAGACTTCAAACCTGTAAACACAAGAGAACTTATGAAGAAGAACACCAAAACACTGTGATAGTGAATATATGAGTCAAAAATCACAATACTGGTGATTAACTTATCCATGTTACCAACATGTATATTATATATGTATTATACATATTATATATGTATATATATTGTGTTTATACACATGTATATGAAAATATTGTGCTAGTAAACATATATGTATACTCACACACATAAATATACACAAACACACTAGAGACGTATAAAGTCATAATTTCGACTATAAATATAAAATTCTCAAAAGTTAAACTTTTCATATACACACACACAATACATATAAGTTATATACACACTCGTGTAATCTACTCAACTGTCAATCAATCACTGTTTGTCATGATAATTAGCAGGCAACAGTTCAATGAATGATGCAAGAGCGAGCAACACGACACTGACGACCAGCAGCTTTAAAACAAACACGAACACAACAAGTTACATTAAAATTAAAAGTAAAAATGCTAAAAATAAACACTTATGAAGGGAAACTACCAGAGTCGGCAAACGAAACAACATGCTAAGAAGCGCTAGCAGAGACACGTCACGGCGCGCGTCACGACGGTCACGGCAAGTTTCATAACATTTGCGATCTGTATGTGTTTATATTTATGTTCTTTGTGCGTGTGAAACTTTTGATACACCATTGTCAGTGCCAGCATGCTGTGAACTCACTGACACACACACACCGAGGCCTCGACTGATCCACTGAACCGTCAAACCCTGCAGCTGAAGCTCAGATCTGACCTGTGACTGACCGCCGCTCGCGCTCGACCTCTTCAGTCGGTCCGAGACTCTCGAGCCTCTTCAGCTCTGTGTGTGGAGGAGACGAGCTGTCTCTGCTGCTGCCATGATGATCATCACAGCGCTGCAGTCAAACACGTGGGGAGGAGCCGTGTGCGCTCGCCACAATCCCACCATGCACTGCGGCCGCGACACACTGGCCGCGTCACAAATCCCTCCTAGAGCGGTATACCTAGGGAGCTTCCTATGTCGTGGAAAATCATGATTCAACTAGCTGTACATGTGCTGAAAGACATTATTTGCCACTGTT
The DNA here is from genome assembly GCA_037950675.1 of Hypophthalmichthys molitrix. Taxonomy (NCBI): domain Eukaryota; kingdom Metazoa; phylum Chordata; class Actinopteri; order Cypriniformes; family Xenocyprididae; genus Hypophthalmichthys; species Hypophthalmichthys molitrix. The sequence goes on along the minus strand of CM075503.1, from coordinate 508,238 downwards.
ATTTATGCACGTCATGTGTGAAATAGGCATATTTAATTGTTTATTAGCATACTCTTCAAAATGTTTTAGGAAAAAAGATTAAAAAATGTCATTTTCACCACTCTTATTAAATATAAAAATTAAACTTGATGCATGTACATACACTGATGTATGGAGGGCCATTTCTGCCACATAAGAAAAAAAAATCATGATTTTGTACATCATAATTATGACATAAAAGTCAAAAGATTGACATATTGACATTGCAGAGATGAAAAGTCATACTAAATTGAAATTATGACTTAAATTGTCACAATTATGACATTAAAAATCATAATTATGGCATGAAGTCAAAATTGTGACTTAAAAAGTAATATTTGTGACGAAAAAGTCATAATTATAACAGACATCATAATTTCATCCCATAATTTGACAAAAAGTCAAAATTATGAGTGTCATAATTTTTACATTTTATTTCATATATTTAAATGTTGATGTCATAATTAGTGATATGTCATAATAATGAATTTTTGTTATATGACAAAGTCATAATTTCAACTTTTTCTCATTATTATGACATAAAAAGTAAAGTATATGAAATAAAAACACATAATTTTGACTTATTTCATCATTTTGACTTGAAATTATGACATAAAAAGTCAAAATGTGTCAATATATTCATATATTTAACTTTTTATGTTACCAAATGACTTAGTATGTCATAATAATGAATTTTTGTCATAATTATGAAAGATAAAGTCATAATTTCAGCTTTTTATCACATAATTCTGACTTTTTCTCATTATTATGACTTTGTGATTATGACATATATGTAAAATATACGAAAAAAGTAAAAAATTGAGTCAATTTTGTATAAGTAAAATATATGAATATATTGACACATAATTTTGACTTTTTATGTCATAATTTCAAGTCAAAATTGAGTTTCAATATATTTATATTTTACTTATGTCATAATTACTGAATGACTTAGTATGTCATAATGAAATTTTGTCATAATTATGAGAAAGTCTTGATATCAACTCTTTATCATTATTACTGTGATTATGACATAAAAAGTAAAATATATGAAATAAAAAGTAAAAAAAACGACACTCAATTTTGACTTTTTATGTCATAATTTTGATTTAAAATTATGACATAAAAAGTCAAAATTATTAGTGTCAATATATTCATATATTTAACTTTTTATGTAATTATTACAGAATGACTTAGTATGCCATAATTATGATTTTTTTTGCCATAATTATGATTGACTAAATCATGTGGTGGAAATGTGCTTCAATAATGATGAGCAATAACACAAACTGAATAAACTATAAGAGTTTTAGCTGTAGAGTTTCTAAATGACATTTTATCACAACAAAGACTCGTTTCATCATTAGTTTTATATTATTTTACATTATTTGTTCATAGTTGCTTTGATCTAAACTACGGTATCTTTATAATGAATAATTCAGATGACAATATTACATCATTTCTATATTTTCAGCACATCACCCTCAACACAAACACACAAACAATCACTTTTCATTTTGGCAACTTTATTATCATAAGTGTAATACTGACTAAACGAGTGTGAAAGAGGAACATTAAAAGATGTGATTTGTTGAATATCATTCGGAACACTTTTTCCAGCTTCCCAGATATGGAAATTGAAACCATAAAACTAATCTGGTCAACACTGAAATGTTTCGACATGGTGGATTTAATACAATTTTTACTGTGGAGGTTTCTATTCTTACTCTCACTGAAGGTAAATTGCTTTGTTTTTACACAAATTTCAAACAATGAATTTGAAAATCTGATTTTCACTCATAAAAATCAGTTTCGAGTGAAAGTATATCAGTTCTGCATTCACAGACAAGGTGAAAGGATTGTTCTACATCAGCCTCTTATTTATTTCAATGATAAACATGATTTTGTGTGTATCTGCATCTCTCAGCGACGCCACCTGCTGGCAGTCAGACCTGACTGAAATAGGAACATGAAGATGGAGCGGGACTTCAGGTGTCCTGAAAGCTGACCGGAGGAAACTCCTGTTCGTCATCCAGACGCAGCGGTCCGTCCGCAAACTCGTGCTCTGGGATCAGCTCTCCTCTCTTCGCTCCTCCATCCTCAGAGTAGCCTGAAGGAAAAGTGGATCATTGACACACCTTCATTTACCTTTATGAGAAGCACTGAAACAAGCAGACCCAGACATGTGATAAACTCGTGTCAGATGTACCCGTGAGGGAGCTGGAGGACGGAGAGTCTTGATTCCTGCTCGTGGCAACAGTTGCTGCGTAGGATGGACTTCCGACCTCGAGCTCGGACGCCGCCGGACCTTCATCAGCACTTTCGTACAGTCTATTGGACGAATTAAATGCAAAATTATCTTGAGATTTGACCATCAGCTACTCAAGGTTCAGAAGCTTAAGACACAATCAAAGGCATGAATATATTTACATTTTAAATGAGCCTAACTTATCCAGTCAAGAGTTTCACAGAATCACATTCCTTTGCTTAAATTACTGCGTACACACAAAGTTTTATTAACATTTTTATAAGTTTGGCCGTTCATTTACATGATAACTGCGTTTTGGGGGCCTGAAAATGCAAGTTTTTGAAAACGATACTGTTATCGTCTCCGTGAAAACTACTAAACTGCAAATTTGTGAAAACGGTGACGTCATGCGCATGCGTGTTAAGTGTTCAGTCTATAGGTGCTTGGTGATTCTTTATAAAGTGACATCGCCATCTACTGGCCTGGCAGCAGAATACAGCGATTTTAGTCGTTTTCGAGGATCCGTGTGAACGGGATCATTTTGACATCCTTGTCGTCTGTACGGAAGGAAAAAGTACAGTTGTCGTGTAAACATAAATCCTCAGAAAAAACATGCACCAGATCAATAAATTGTGTGACGGCAAAAATAATATTTTAACAGTTTTTAAGAAATTATATATTTTATAGTTTATTATTCATCAAATTAGACAAACAAAAATGTAAATGAATTGTATATTTTATGTTTTATTGTGAATCAAATTGGACAAAAACTGTAAATAATTGTTATATTTTATTGTGAATCAAATTGGACAAAAACTGTATATCGATTATATAGTTTATGGTTTAATATAAATTAAATTGGACAAAAAAATAAATCAATTAAATATTTTATGGTTTATTGTGAATCAAATTTAAGAAAAAAATCTAAATCAATGACATTTTATGATTTATTGTGAATCAAATTGGACAAAAAAATGTAAATAAATGTTATATTTTATTGTGAATCAAGTTGGACAAAAACTGTGTATCAATTATATAGTTTAATATAAATTAAATTGGACAAAAAACGAAATCAAATATTTTACGGTTTATTGTGAATCAAATTGGACAAAAAAATTTAAATCAATTCAGATTATGATTTTTGAAAGCAATGAATGTAATCTACCTGTGCTTCTTGACTAAAGGACAGTCTCCTCCTTCCTGCGGATCTATATTGTAGATGTAGAGATGACCATCTAATGAAGCCACCAGAAGACGTGGAACCTTCTGGATCCTGCGGGCGATGACGTATCAGCACAGACAACAACATCTCCACATGCTTGTAACATCAGTAGCACACATGTACGGGACTCACGTGGAGAGAGCGGATATATTCTTCATGCCTGCAGCGCCGAGGCGAACGGTAGCAAACGCTCGGTCCTGATGCATCATGTCCGACACCTGAGAGGGAAGGTAAGTGCTGGCGGCAGAAAACATCTTCCCCATGTATCCAGACCATGATGGAGACTCCTGACTGTGTTTATGAGAGACACATGACATCATGAAGCATGGAAGTCCATTAACTGCTCTTTTAACACGGTAGGGCAAGAATCACAATTTTTTTGTTTAAAATGGAGATTATGATTCTCCCACGATTCTGAACAGAATAACATATAATTTACTAGCGGTTCTGACAAAATGTTTTTGAGCAAATCTCTTGAATGAATGATTCAATGACTCACTCATAAAGTCTTCACTTATTTCATTACTGGATGAATCAGCGTTTTTGAACAAATCTCTTGAATGAATGACTCAATGACTCATTCAAAGTCTTCACTTGTTTCATTACTGGATGAATCAGTGTTTGTGAACGAATGTTTTGAATGAATGATTCAATGACTTACTCAAAGTCTTCACTGGTTTCATTACTGGATGAATCAGCGTTTTTGAACAAATCTCTTGAATGAATGATTCAATGACTCACTCATAAAGTCTTCACTGGTTTCATTACTAGATGAATCAGCGTTTTTGAACAAATCTCTTGAATGAATGATTCAATGACTCACTCAAAGTCTTCACTTGTTTAATTACTGGATGAATCAGCGTTTTTGAACAAATCTCTTGAATGAATGATTCAATGACTCACTTAAAAGTCTTCACTTGTTTCATTACTGGATGAATCAGCGTTTTTAAACAAATGTCTTGAGTGATTTAATGACAAAAACCTTTTTTAACAGTCACTTAATCGCCACCTACTGGTGTAATGATGTAATTGATACAATCTTTATTTGAAGTTACTTTCAAAAGGTGATTTACTCTAGATTGATCACTACTGTAGACATCAGTGTTTATATCTGAACTATAAACTTTTAATCCAGTACTTCTGTGATAATCTGAATGATTGTAAATAATGATACTGTGTGGTTGAAAAGACTGTTTGTGAAGCTGTTTCATACCAATACATGACAACGGCTCTCTTTAGATCAGAACGCAGAACTGAACGTTCGCTGTGATCGGACTTGTCAAACGTTTAATAGACATCGTTGTCATAAGATCGCGTGGGTGTTTGAATTGAGATCGCGATCTTTTAACGATTAATCGAAGCTTTTCTGTATTTATGCACATCATCATCCACGATGTACATGTTTTGTGACTGGTTGTTGTTGTATGTACCTGGGTCTATGATGCTCCAGTCTGAAGATATGAACAGTCTCTGTGTTGCTGGAGGCACATAGAAACTGTGCGTCGGCACTGAACGACAAGGAACTGATGCTCACATACCTGAACACAAAGACAGGGAACACATCCTCCAGGAATGAATACTGTTGTTTAAATTATAGATGTTTCTGTCTTAAAACACACTTTTCACACTCATATTTTTTTCAATTTAAAATGTTTCAGTTTAGTGGAGTGTTTTTTTTTTCTTCAGAAAACGAAAGTGCACATGTTAACTTTGGCAGCCCAAAAAATGCATTTGTAATTTTTCTCTTATTTTTGAGGCCCAATGAATTTTAAAAGTAGCAAAATTAAAATTTTAAGGCATTGTAAAACATTTCAGTCTTAAAATGAGAAAAAGAACAAAACGTTTTATTACATACAGTTAAAGTGCTTGTAGTTGAAGAAACACCCATCTATTGTTAAGATGAATATATTTATACACAGTCAGACTATATATAGCATTTTCTGTAAAGCTGCTTTGAAACAATATACACTGTGAAAAGTGCTATACAAATAAACTTGAGCTATACCTCTTACCTCTTCATCCCTCTGCGGAATTCAAACAGTTTGTCTCCGTCAGGTACGCTGAAGACTCGTATAACAGTGCCCTGGGTTATTATCACACAATCACAACATGGTCAGAATCATGATATTGAGGATATTTGAGATACAACCTTCTCTGACTCACTTTTTCAGAAGCAGTAGCCAGACTGGTTCCTGAGGCGTTGAATGAGATGGCGGCCACATGACTAGCATGGGCAGAGATCACAGTCACCTCGTTCTGAAATAATCAAAAAAGTTTGTCAATACAGAAAGCCTGACCAGAAAGTTTGAAGAAGTTTTGAAGGCTTTGAAAGCATATCAGAAAACAGAGATAGATAGATAGGGTGTTTTAACATGTTTCAGCACATTTCTAACATGTTGCTTTAGCACATGATATAGCATGTTGCTAACATGTTTCTAGTATATGATTTAACACGTTGCTATCTTTATTTAACACATTGATATCATGATTTAACACTTTGTTAGCATTTTTAACGTTTTAGCATGCTTCTAACATCAATTAGCACATTGCTAACATGATTTAGCACACTGTTAACATTTCTCTATGTAAATTAGCACATTGCTAACATGGTATAGCATGTTGTTAACATTTTTCTAACATGTTTCTAGTATATGATTTAACACACTGCTATCATGATTTAACACTTTGCTAACGTTTTAACATGTTTCTAGCATCAATTGGCACATTGCTAACATGTTTTATCATGTTGCTAACATGATATAACACATTGCTAGCATGTTTCTAATGTGATTTAATATGTTGCTAGCATGTTTCTAGTATGAATTAGCAAATTGCTAACATGTTGCTAGTATGATTTAACATTTTTCTTAAAATGTTTTCTTAACGTTGCTAACATATTGCTAGTATGTTTCGAATGTGATTTAAGACGTTGCTAGCTTTAACACATTGTTATCATGATTTAACACTTTGTTAGCATTTTTAACATGTTTTAGCATGCTTCTAACATCAATTAACACATTGCTAACATGGTATAGCATGTTGTTAACATGTTTCTAGTATATGATTTAACACGTTGCTAGCATTATTTAACACATGCTATCATGATTTAACAATTTGCTAATGATTTAGCATGTTTCTAGCATCAATTACCACATTGCTGACATGTTTTTATCATGTTGCTAACATGATATAACACATTTGCTAGCATGTTTCTAACATGAATTAGCAAATTGCTAACATGTTACTAGCCTGATTTAACATTTTGTTAGCATTTTTCTTACACGATTTGGGACGTTGCTATCATGATTTAACTCTTTGCTAGCATTTTTAGAAAATTAGCAATTAGCAAATTGCTAACATGTTTCTAACATGATTTAACATCATTGTTAACATTTTCTTACATGATTTAACACATTGCTATCATGTTTTAACAGATTGTTAGCATGTTTTAACATGTTTCTAACATGATTTAACATTGTTAGCATTTTCGTACATGATTTAGCACGTTGCTATCATGATTTAACTCTTAGTTAGCATTTTTTACGTTTCTAGCATCAATTAGCAAATTGCTAGCATGTTTTAACGTTGCTAACACATTGCTAGCATGTTTCGAATGTGATTTAACATGTTGTTAAAATGCATTAATAAGCAAATTGCTAACATGTTGTTAGCATGATTTAACATGTTGCTAGCACATTTCTTCCAAGAATTAGCATATTGCTAACATGGATTAACACATTGCTAGCATGTTTTAGCATGCTGTTAACATGATTTAGCACATTGCTAGCATATTTTAACATGATTTAACACATTGTTTTAGCATGTTTCTAACATCAGTTAACACATTGCTAACATGGTATAGCATGTTGTTAACATGTTTCTAGTATATGATTTAACACGTTGCTAGCATTATTTAACACATGCTATCATGATTTAACAATTTGCTAATGATTTAGCATGTTTCTAGCATCAATTACCACATTGCTGACATGTTTTTATCATGTTGCTAACATGATATAACACATTTGCTAGCATGTTTCTAACATGAATTAGCAAATTGCTAACATGTTACTAGCCTGATTTAACATTTTGTTAGCATTTTTCTTACACGATTTGGGACGTTGCTATCATGATTTAACTCTTTGCTAGCATTTTTAGAAAATTAGCAATTAGCAAATTGCTAACATGTTTCTAACATGATTTAACATCATTGTTAACATTTTCTTACATGATTTAACACATTGCTATCATGTTTTAACAGATTGTTAGCATGTTTTAACATGTTTCTAACATGATTTAACATTGTTAGCATTTTCGTACATGATTTAGCACGTTGCTATCATGATTTAACTCTTAGTTAGCATTTTTTACGTTTCTAGCATCAATTAGCAAATTGCTAGCATGTTTTAACGTTGCTAACACATTGCTAGCATGTTTCGAATGTGATTTAACATGTTGTTAAAATGCATTAATAAGCAAATTGCTAACATGTTGTTAGCATGATTTAACATGTTGCTAGCACATTTCTTCCAAGAATTAGCATATTGCTAACATGGATTAACACATTGCTAGCATGTTTTAGCATGCTGTTAACATGATTTAGCACATTGCTAGCATATTTTAACATGATTTAACACATTGTTTTAGCATGTTTCTAACATGTGAGATAGTAATAGTGCGTTTCGCTTCTCAATAAGTTTAAATAGCTTTCTCAAGTCAACATGCTGAGCTCTGCTTTCCTTTTAAAGAAACATTTACCAGATTCACAGCATCATACAGAGTAACCTCTCCAGCGGTGAAGCTCCCAGGATACGCCAGGTATGAGTTGGAATGACTGACAGATAATGCGCAGAGACCTGGCAGAATGGAAAGGATTTACAGATCATTCCGGCCCAGTTTAACCCCTGATACTGACACATTCTGATCTTCTGGACCGTGAGCTCTGACTGTTCACCTTTGGGGTTTGGTGGCGTGTTGAGAAGAGACTTCAGGAGCTTCATGTCCTTGATATTATGGATGTACAAGGCCTCCTCCAAACACACTACAAGTCTCTGAAAAATAGTAAAATATTTGATCAAAAATACAGTAAAATTGTGAAATATTTTTACAATGTAAATCAGCTGTTTTCTATGTGAATATATAGTAAAGTGTAATTTATTCCTGTGATCAAAGCTGAATTTTCAGCATCATTACTCCAGTCTTCAGTGTCACATGATCCTTCAGAAATCATCATGATTACTATCAATGTTGAAAACAGCTCATATTTTTGAGAAAACTGATTTGTCAGGAATATTTAATTAACAGAAAGTTCAAAAGAACAGCATTTATTTGAAAGAGAATAAAAGTATTAATTTCTATCACATACATACTTATGTGTGGCGTACCTGACGGTTGAGCTTCACCGCGAGGATGTTGTTGGAGTAGCTGTAGTTACAGATCTCTGTGCCCTTCTTGAAGTGGTAGATGTTCATCCTGAACGGAGTAGATCTGCTCACGACCACCATCAGACTGCTGGAGAAGAGCCGCTCCGCCACACACACATCAGGGCTCTCGACTGATCACAGAGACGCACAAACAGCTTTACCACATTAAGTATTTCACACACTGAACTTTTACATTACAGAGAAGACAAAAAGTGATTGAATGTCATTGTGCTTAGATAGAAAATGCAGCTGTTCATGTTCATGGTCTGAGATGACCTGACCTTTGCCTTGCTTCTGTTTACTTTACAAATTTCCCAAAATGCTGCACAATCAAATGTCTGTGACGTCAAAGACCTTGTGGCCAAATGTTTGGCTTGCATATTAATATGACTGCATAATTTTGAGGCAGTTTTCTGTACCTCCTTGATGAATGCAATCCATTCTGTCAACAGAGGACAGAGAGAAAAGCCTGTAGCCATTCTTACCACCAACAGCCAAAGACCTGAAATACAGATAGATAAATAGAAATGCAAATGAAGATTAAATGTCATGTGATATGGCATAAATGTCTAGTTTTTAAGATCATACGGATCTCGAAAGGCTTTATATGCGCGCTCACGTTGTGTCCTGGTTGAAGGAAGCGCAGAAGAGTCTCTGGAGTTCCGGAGATCCATCAGAACTCTGCCTGTCTGGAGAAGAACCGGATCTTCGCACCTTCTCTCCGGTTCGGAACTCTGGGATCGGTTCGATCATCCCAAAACTGTCCCACTCAGCAACGACGCTTGGCTAGTATATGTCCATAAATTGTGTCAGTTTTGCTTTCAAAGAAAATTACATGCTGGGCAACTAATTATTGTTTTTAAGGTTATTATTATTAAACGTCCAGTTGCTGACATGCACAGTGTTCAGTTTGAGCAAAACAAAAATCAGCTGACGTGATGCGTTTACGTCATAGAGCCATGGGGAATCTTATTGGTTAAGGAAAACGTCTGTCTCGCTGCTGCTCGAAAGCTGTGTCTGATTGGCTCACACTTGCGCCTGGAGGACGGCCAGTGGGCGTGGCTTTTGAAAAGCCGCTGGTGATTGGCAGCTTTCACTCTCAATAACAGCACGAGGAATTGTTTTGGTCGAATGCATCGGCTGAAATGTCTCAAAACACACACACACGTATAATATCCTCCTATAATCCAAGCGTCTAACATACTGGACACATTTGTTTAGGATTTTCTGACTTTTCAGTGTTTCTGCACAACTCAGAGCATGTTGTTTAGTCATTTGTCCAATGATTTTCTTTGATCAGCGGAAATGGCAGCAGGTGAATGACTATTTTTTAACGATTCCATATTTTTACCTGGCGTATTTATCTTTGTAGAGTTGTAACAGAATATAGCAATCATAAAGAGGGAAATATTCGTGTTTAACAGCAGAATTCCTGGCGAAAACTACATTACCCAGGATTCTACTCAAAATCTCCACCAATCAGAGAATCGCGCCAAATAAAGCGTTGCAAAAATATATAGCTGCCTTTTAAATTTTATGATGGAGGTCAGTGACATCTGAAATATTGAAAAACACCTTGGGCCATTTGCATTAAATTCTCAGACTAGTTTTTCAAGTCAGTCTTCTAATTATTTTCTTTAAGACTTTTTTTTTTTTTTTTATTTTTTTTTTTTTACTTTAAGTCAGTTAGAAATGTAGACTGGTATAATTTGAATCTGAAAAGTACGACTTTGGAAAACTGCTAGTTGGTTAAACTGGTTCTTAAAGGGTTAGTTCACCCAAAAATGAAAATTCTGTCATTAATTACTCACCCTCATGATGTCGTTCCACACCTGTAAGACCTTTGTTAATTTTCAGAACACAAATTAAGATATTTTTGATGAAATCCGATGGCTCAGTGAGGCCTCTGAACCTCTCAAGGTCCAGAAAGGTACTAAAGACATATTTAAAACAGTTCATGTGACTACAGTGGTTCAACTTTAATATTATAAAGTGACGAGAATACTTTTTGTGCGCCAAAATAAATAAATAAATAAATAATGACTTTATTCTACAAAATCTAGTGCTGGCTGATTTCAAAACACTGCTTCTGAGCTTCAGACCTTTTTTTCGAATGAGTGATTCGGACCTCCTATCAAACGGCTAAACTGCTGAAATCACATGACTTTGGCACTCCGAATCACTGATTCGATTCGCAAAGCTCCGAAGCAGTGTTTTGAAATTGGCTAACACTGGATATTGCTGAATAAAGTCGTTATTTTGTTTTTTTTTGGCGCACAAAAAGTATTCTCGTCGCTTTATAATATTAATTTAGAACCACTGTACTCACATGAACTCTTTTAAAATGGATCTTGACTGGATGGCCTAACTGCCATCGGATTTTATCAAAAATATCTTAATTTGTGTTCTGAAGATGAACGAAGGTCTTACGGGTGTGGAACGACATGAGGGTGAGGAATTAATGACAGAACTTTCATTTTTGGGTGTTCTAACCCTTAAGACAGTCTAGGCACTGCTGGTCCAGTCAAATGTTCTGAAGGAAAGATTGCGAGTGATTCCAAACAGTCGCCGCTAGGTGTCGCTGTACTTCCAGTCTGTTTGTCAGCAGTATAAGGAGGGGAGGAGGCGATAAGACAACGTTTTTTTTTTGCTCAATACTTTATTTTTCTTTTGCAAAACTTTTTTCTTTTGCAATACTTTATTCTTTTTTAAACATATGTGGCATTATATTGACTCCATTGATTTACATGCAGTCTTCAAACACACAAAATCCAGAAGTCCCGGATGGCAGCGAGTATTGATTTGATCTTTCATATCTACTGTAAGTTCAACAGCCTATAATGCTTGTCATGCACTTTTCCGAGGTGATCTGTCCAGGTGGAAGGAAGAAAGAAGAAAGACGGCAGCTGGTCAGGATCGACTTTCATGTCGAGTAAAGTTTATCTCTTCTTTTGACACCTCAGAGATATCACGCTTTCTGCAAGAGTACGGTGGAGAACTATGATTATTTTGAACAAGAAAGGAGTAAAATTGCCATAATTAAACTGTCATTCCTGATACGCTTCACCAAAAATAGCTTTATTGAGAGATTCGTCATTATTTCATCTCATGTTTCCAAGGTAAAATGTTTCTTTTAATTAATTCAGCGGGAACATGCACAGGTGCGAGTGTTTTGAGCCTTTGAGCTTGACATTAGTAATGATGGGAAAAGGCATCAATTAAACCTTATAAAATACCTGTAAGCGAAAAGCAATGCTCCCAGCTAACAAAAATATGTTCTAAGAACGTTTTGCTAATGTTCTCAAGTTAGTAAATGTTATTTCTGAATGTCCAGTTTGTAAAATGTTTTTGTTTTCTTGGTTATGTGAACGTTAAGGGAACGTTCCATTGTATCATTCTTCAAACATTATGGGAACGTTACTTTTGAATGTTCTCTGAACGTTCCGAAACAAGTAGAAACATTTAAATGATGAACATCCAACTAAAATGTTTCAGAATAAACATTCAGTGATCAATGTATAAATAATGTTTTGAGAATATTATTAAAGACCAGATAACTTTGAACGAACATTCTATTAATGTAACGTTTGTTCATAACTTTGAGAGAACCTTGCCAGAACGTTCCCTGTTGGCTGATGGTAAAGGAAACCTCTCAAGGTCAACAGTCAGTGGTTCAGGTGAACGGGATCGCAGCACACTGTTGTTGGTACAGAGAAAAATGTGGGTTATGGTTTAATATGAATAGTGTCCAAACAAAAGCAGCATTCAGTGTAAGATGGCATGAATCCAGACAGAGATCTTTGTCTTTGTCACGCACAATAAATACTGCTTTACACTGAATCCTGCCTGTTGTTTTGGCATTTTGATTTATGTCGCAGTCATTGTAATAAAGGCATTTCAGCTGATCGCATGCTGACGATGGGTTGTGGAGGAAGAATATCGCTCTCTAATCATAAATCTCCCCGTATACTACAGAGTAAACACACACAAGAGAGCACAAGCAGACGATGTGCTGTCATCACACTAAACTCAACTGGGTTTAAACTGAACTCTTGACTTGGTTACACACTCACACACACAGTTATGCAATTAATTATACAGTTATACAGTTAATTTAACACAGACTGACCCTTACGTGACAACATGCCCCAATGGGAATCAATTGAGTTTTCAACTAAATTAAGTAATAAAACAGCAAAAAGATAAAAGGATCAAACCATTATGGCCAAAAAATAATAATAAAAAAATAATAGATTGCATAAAATAAGAAATTATGAAATGTGTGTGAATGAAAATCTGTCCTATGAAAACTTGTCCCAACCTACCGTGAAAAAATACTCTCGTTCTGAGAGCTTGGAGGACAAAAATTCACAAAAATATTCTAATTTAAGAGACTTTTAAAGTGGAAATCAACATTAAACACGGTCTTATGATGCAAAACCTCATAGATACTGAGATTTATAGACTTTGTGACAACTTGCCCCAGTTTGCTCTATATAAATGCCCGTATCAGCTTGGGATGAGATTATCCATTAGGATGAAGAAACCTGGACTGTTCCTGATTTATTTTGAAGTTTTCTACAATGGCTGATGCAGATTCATTGAAGAGTGTGCAACATGTGGTTTATTTAAAGTTTTAACTATTAATTTAAGTGCGTGTGTGTGTGTGTGTGTGTGTGTGTGTGTGGAGGTGGAGAGTGTCAGAGGGAGTCTGGATGTTTTCTTTTCGTGCTGTAGTTCCTCCCCCTGCGAGCGTGTGTGTGTGTGTGTTTAGTGCAGATCAGACTCAGGTAACAGACGCCTCAGTCAGCAGGATGGGGAGTGTGTACTTGTGCTGAGGATGGAGAAGAAAGTGTGTGTGATCCAGACTGACTTCCACCAGTGCCGTCCCATCATCGCCATCCACAGCAAGCCGTTGGCACACGTAAGACGTTGCATTTTCTTCTTTTTGTGTGCTTCACACACTTGTGTGGGCCTCATGTCCACACACACCCTCTGTTTGAGAGACACACACCCTCACGTCCAGCAGTGATTCTGCTCTGCTGATTGAGGTTTCTGAGTTGAGGTGAATTTTTAGTTGTTGTAGTAAATGTGTTTACTTTGCAAAGGCTGTAGGGATTGACGGGTGTTCATGTGCAGGTGAACGCAGACTCACGCGTGTTCCTCAGGAATGTAAACATCTGAGCAAAACAACGAGACCAGCAGTTCAACATCTGCCATTATCAGTGATCACAAATCAGAAGGATTTCAGGCTAATACTGATTTTCAAGATTCACATGTAGATTGTAGATGTTTAAGTATTGTGTTTAATTATTGTTATTTAACATTCAATACATACACACAAATAACATAAAATTATTATAAAGCTATTTTTAATACATATCTAAAAGTATTTTTAATTTTGTCTGTCTTTTTTTCTTTTAGTGTATTTACTTTCAAAGCTGAGATAGCATCTTTAGTTTTGTTTTGGTTTATGTCTACATTAACTTTTGTCCTGCCAAAGTGTAAGTGGAGTTGATTTACTAAAGCATCTGCAGCACAAATGCATCAGGAACAGCTTTGATGTTATTGCAACATATATTATGTCATATCTGTATGTCTACTAAATCACGCATAAAACATCTGTTTTTAGTGCAACAAAATTGTGACAGACTTTGAAACCTGCATTATACAAGTCTATTTGAACAAAAACATATGAATTTTTGAATATCCGAACTAGACCGAATACAGATCTTCTCTCTGTCTCAGTATTTCAAAGATTCTTAAAGGGTTAGTTCACCCAAAAAAGAAAATTCTGTCATTAATTACTCACTTTTATGTCATTCCAAACCTGTAAGACTTTCGTTCATCTTCGGAACACAAATGAAGATCTTTTTGAGGAAATCTGAGAGATTTCTGTCCCTCCATTGACAGTCTATGCAACTACCACTTTGAACCATCAAAAAGTTTCTAAAGAGATCGTAAAAATAATCCATATGAATTGAGAGGTTTAGTCCAAATTTTCTGAAAAGACTTGATCGCTATATGATGAACAGATTTAATTTAGGATTTTATTCACTCAGCCGAACCTGCTTGACGTGCGAGAACAAACCTCTTTCGGAAGCTCAAACGTGCTGCGTAACACGAGAATGAACCTCATTGGTTCTTGATGAAGCTCAAACGTGCCGCGTAACACGAGAATGAACCTCATTGGTTCTTGATGGAGCTCAAACGTGCCGCGTAACACCAGAATGAACCTCATTGGTTCTTGATGAAGCTCAAACGTGCTGCGTAACACCAGAATGAACCTCATTGGTTCTTGATGAAGCTCAAACGTGCTGCGTAACACCAGAATGAACCTCATTGGTTCTTGATGAAGCTCAAACGTGCCGCGTAACACGAGAATGAACCTCATTGGTTCTTGATGAAGCTCAAACGTGCCGCGTAACACCAGAATGAACCTCATTGGTTCTTGATGAAGCTCAAACGTGATGCGTTACACCAGAATGAACCTCATTGGTTCTTGATGGAGCTCAAACGTGCTGCGTAACACCAGAATGAACCTCATTGGTTCTTGATGGAGCTCAAACGTGCTGCGTAACACCAGAATGAACCTCATTGGTTCTTGATGAAGCTCAAACGTGATGCGTTACACCAGAATGAACCTCATTGGTTCTTGATGAAGCTCAAACGTGCTGCGTAACACCAGAATGAACCTCACTGGTTCTTGATGAAGCTCAAACGTGCTGCGTTACACCAGAATGAACCTCATTGGTTCTTGATGAAGCTCAAACGTGATGCGTTACACCAGAATGAACCTCATTGGTTCTTGATGAAGCTCAAACGTGCTGCGTAACACCAGAATGAACCTCATTGGTTCTTGATGAAGCTCAAACGTGCTGCGTAACACGAGAATGAACCTCATTGGTTCTTGATGGAGCTCAAACGTGCTGCATAACACCAGAATGAACCTCGTTGGTTCTTGCTGAAGCTCAAACGTGCTGCGTAACACCAGAATGAACCTCATTGGTTCTTGATGAAGCTCAAACGTGCCGCGTAACACGAGAATGAACCTCATTGGTTCTTGATGAAGCTCAAACGTGCTGCGTAACACCAGAATGAACCTCACTGGTTCTTGATGAAGCTCAAACGTGCTGCGTTACACCAGAATGAACCTCATTGGTTCTTGATGAAGCTCAAACGTGATGCGTTACACCAGAATGAACCTCATTGGTTCTTGATGAAGCTCAAACGTGCTGCGTAACACCAGAATGAACCTCATTGGTTCTTGATGAAGCTCAAACGTGCTGCGTAACATGAGAATGAACCTCATTGGTTCTTGATGGAGCTCAAACGTGCTGCGTAACACCAGAATGAACCTCACTGGTTCTTGATGAAGCTCAAACGTGCTGCGTTACACCAGAATGAACCTCATTGGTTCTTGATGAAGCTCAAACGTGCTGCGTAACACCAGAATGAACCTCATTGGTTCTCGCACGTCAAGCAAACATGCTTGAGCTTCCGTTTAGCACAACTGATGTGTAAGTTGATGAATGTTTACATGTGAATAAAAGACTAAATTCAATCTGTTCATCATATAAAGTGATCAAGTCTCTTCAGACATTTGTACTAAACCGCTGAATTCATAAGGATTAGTTTTACGATCTCTTTATGAACTTTTTGAAGCATCAAAGTGGTAGTTGCACAAACTGTCAGTGGAGGGACAGAAAGCTCTCAGATTACATAAAAAAGATCTATATTTGTGTTTCAAAGATAAACGAAAGTCTTACAGGTTTGAAACGACATAAAGGTGAGTAATTAATGACAGAATTTTCATTTTTTGGTGAACTATCCCTTTAATGGAAATCTGCCATTGCAGATTCAGGGATGGAAGAGAGAAAGAGAAATAGAGTAAATACAGAGAGCATGATGGGTAATTCAGAGCTCTTCAGCAAACGTGTAAGCATTATAGTGTGTGTGTGTGTGTGTGTGTGTGTCACCTCTGTAGAGCTGGAATGCAGTGTAGGGGAACAAATTTATTTGGAAAACTGCTGCTCATGATCTGGGCCTTGAACAATTGACTGTGAAGGCAGGAATGTGCAAAGACTCTTTTGCCAGAGGGACTGTATTTAACACAGTATTTAATGCAAATGGAGATTACTGAAGGTACTATATCTTACAAATAATGCAAATTGGCAATTTGTGCATTTTGACAGTGGTGTTAAAGTCTGGTCTGATGTATCTCCTCCCTCTCAAGTTGAAACATGAAAACTTCACTACACAAACGGTCTCATTCATGAGGGCTTTACAGTGTAGCTATTTGAGGAGCATTCCCACAAATAATTTAGCTGACTATTAAGACATGCTTGAAAGGTTGTTTTTAGGTCACAGATTATAATTGTAGAGGAATTTTTGTTTGAAGTGCACTCTAATAATCTAAATGGGCATTTTGCTCATTAATAACATTTCTACAAATCATACATCAGATTTTTTCAGAGATAAGACTGGGATTGTTTCTCTTAATTTTCCACAGACATTTTGGCTCAAGCTTCAGCAGAATTCTTCCTTGATTCTTTAAGCTTTTGAGTATGTTTTGGAAAATAAGTTCACATCTGGTTTTCCATCCAAGAAACTAGAAATGCTTGCTTGTTGAATCTTGCAAAATTGAGATGAGAAGAATGATTGACATTACAGTAAAAGCTCTCATGTCACGCTTATGATATTCATCAGATTTTGAAGGCAGTAAGTTAATGTTGACACAAAAAGGTGTTGCAAAACGCCTGCTTGTGCAACTAAATTTGTTCAAATCATTTTAATATGAAATATTCTCTAGAGGTACAATATAAGCTGTGAGCTGAAGACCACCATCTTATTTTGCAACGCTGATTCATTAGCCGCTATAACTAGAAGAAAAACAAAGTGCAGTAAATGGTAAAACTATTTGCCCTACAAACCGATGAGTTTATAATTACGACAATACATAAAGCAGCATAATGAGCTATTTTTGCACAGCTAAAATAACTGGAAGCAAATGACACCGTAAGCCTTGCACATTCAATTTGCAAAATGGCCGCGCCACTCAATATGGTAACAAAAAGGTGGATATTTTGACTTGTATTACAAAAAAAAAAAATCAGCATATAGGCCACACCTGACACATACAACAAATGTGATTGAACCAAATGATAATAAGCCACAAGAGCCTTGAGTAATGCAAGAATTAAATCTTAAGTCTTTGAATCATTCACTCAGTCAGGAAGGAAACACATTGCCTGCTTCTCAGACACGCATATCGATTTTGCTTTCACTTCGTTTAGAACTATTTGGTTGTTGGTGCAACAGTATCTGTCAGTGTTGTCTCCAAAATATAAGTTATTTCAATATTAACCTGTTGTTTATAGAATCACGTGCTGCAGGAGCTACTGAATTCTTGTTGATTTCTCTTAATAATAAGAGAAATCATAGAAGATCAAAGCCCATATACATGATGATGATGCATATAGTGATATTGGCAGATAATGCCCTCATCATTCAACTTGCATAGTTATCATTTGTTTACAATATCTATGAGAATGTTTATGTAAAAACCCTTAACCTTGGCTAGGAGAAGTGTATTTGCTGCTTTACAGTGGTAGGCACAGAGTCGCACCTGCTTTATGACACTGTATAAAGTCACCTGTTATTTATAATGGTTGTTATTAATGACCCCCCCCCCCCCCCCCCCCCCTTGAATTTCCAATATAAGTCTCTATAGGAATATCAGTGACGTTTTCACACGATTACTTTAACAGACGACCTCTCTTCTGCTTAATGCAGTCCTATTAATGCTTTTTCCTTTTGACTTTTTTATCCGTACATTGAAGCAGTTTGTTTGATCCAGGAGAATTATTGTAGTGGAACAGTATCAGTGGAAGGAGTTTGGGCTTGTTTTGGATCGGGCCAAAAGGGCCCATGAGCAGGAGGGGCTGCTGTGACTGAAGAAACCCTCTCTCCTTCGCTCAGGTTCATCCACTGCAGCCCAGAGCTCAGGCAGCGATGAGGGACCGAGACGAGCTGAAGAAAGCCATCGAGCAGACCGATCGACTGCTGTCCCGTGTCCGGCAGCTGGAGGGGGAAAACTCAGAGCTGTGCAAGGAGAAACATGAGGTGTTCGTCCGGATGCGTGCTGTAAGTCTTTCTGCTCGCTGATGCTAATGACTTGATGATGTGCAGGAATTAGAAGACAAAGCTGTGGAGAGGTTCATTAAATAAGGTGTCATGTCTGACAGCACTAGTGGAAATGCTTGATTTTGCATTTTATACTTTAATGCACATGCTTCTCAAATGATGAATATAATGCATTATATAGGCTATTTATCATAAATTATATTAAAAATGATCAGATTAGTGTCCAAACGTCTGACAGCACTAGTGAAAATGCTTCTGTTTTACTTTTTTTTTTACTTTCATGCTCAAGATTTTTAATTATAAATATATATATATACTGTATATTGAATATTTTTTGTCATAATGCTTCTTTTGTTTGTTTTTTGATTTTTTCAAAATCCTAAATCTTTTGTTTCGAGTTTAAACCATATGGGTTTCAGTGTGCTCTCAGACTTTTGGACTCGACTCTATATGTTTTTATTCCTGCTGTTTCATATTAAGGTAGTTATTTATTACTCTGCTGGTAGACAGTTTACACTGCATAAAAATATGCTTTCAAAGACTGAGTTATTCAGCAAATGTGCAAGATCCGCCTTCCTTCTGTGAGCTGATACTGACTGTTTTTATTTCTTGACTGAGCTTTGGCCGTTCGGTTTTATTGTGATGGAGAGACGGGATGGTGTGTCTTTACAGCCCACCCACTCTTACAAAACCATGGGAAGCGAGTACAGCACTATTTGCTGAACTACAGATTTCGTTTCGCCCGCTGGGTGAAATACGTCTGAAGGTCTGGGATTGTGGTGATATTGCCAGTGCTTGCAGAAATGCCACGCTGCAGCTCGGCCAAGAGAGAGGATGATTTGAGCTGATGATTGCATTAGCAGACGCTCCGGTCCAAGGCTCAGTTCTCTCATATGCTTCTCTTTGTTTCAGTAAATCATCGTATTGCAGCTCAGATGGAGTGAACAAGTGTGTTTATAAGGGTTTTTATGCAGTGACCTTTGAAGTATGTAGCCAAGCTTGACTCTCTCGATTCAAACACTGACACAACCTTATTCCTACATGACAGAGATTGACAGAAATTATCACAGAAATACTGGGATAAAGTTTATAGTTCGGATATGAACGCTGATGTCTACAGTAGTGATCAAAAAAGAGTAAATCACCTTTTGAAAGTAACTTGATGCTTCAAATAAAGATTGTATCAATTACATTGTTACACCAGTAGGTGGCGACAAGTGACTGTTAAAAAATATATCATATCGGTAATGAAACAAGTGAAGTCTTTTGAGTAAGTAATTGAATCATTCATTCAAGAGATTGGTTCAAAAACGCTGATTCATCCGGTAATGAAGCAAGTGAAGTCTTTAGGCTTGTTCGAGATGCATCGGCGCTGCGCAGACCGATCGGCGTATGACATCAAAGTACAGCGAGAGCGATTGGAGAGCTTATGACTCCTTATGCTTTTGAATCGCTCTCGCTGTACTTTGATGTCATACGCCGATCGGTCTGCGCAGCGCCGATGCATCTCGAACAAGCCGTTTATGAGTGAGTCATTGAATCATTCATTCAAGAGATTTGTTCAAAAACGCTGATTCATTCAGTAATTAAACAAGTGAAGTCTTTTAAGTGAGTCATTGAATCATTCTTTCAAGAGATTTGTTCAAAAACGCTGATTCATTCAGTAATTAAACAAGTGAAGTCTTTTAAGTGAGTCATTGAATCATTCAAGAGATTTGTTAAAAAACACTAATTCATCCAGTAATGAAACAAGTGAAGTTTTTTAAGTGAGTCATTGAATCATTCATTTAAGAGATTTGTTCAAAAATGATTCATCCAGTAATGAAACAAGAGAAGTCTTTATGAGTGAGTCATTGAATCATTCATTCAAGAGATTTGTTCAAAAATGATTCATCCAGTAATGAAACAAGTGAAGTCTTGTGAGTGAGTCATTGTATTATTCATTCAAGAGATTTGTTCAAAAACACTGATTCGTTCAGTAATTAAACAAGTGAAGTCTTTTAAGTGAGTCATTGAATCATTCATTCAAGAGATTTGTTCAAAAACGCTGATTCATTCAGTAATTAAACAAGTGAAGTCTTTTAAGTGAGTCATTGAATCATTCAAGAGATTTGTTCAAAAACACTAATTCATTCAGTAATTAAACAAGTGAAGTCTTTTAAGTGAGTCATTGAATCATTCATTCAAGAGATTTGTTCAAAAACGCTGATTCATTCAGTAATTAAACAAGTGAAGTCTTTTAAGTGAGTCATTGAATCATTCTTTCAAGAGATTTGTTCAAAAACGCTGATTCATTCAGTAATTAAACAAGTGAAGTCTTTTAAGTGAGTCATTGAATCATTCAAGAGATTTGTTAAAAAACACTAATTCATCCAGTAATGAAACAAGTGAAGTTTTTTAAGTGAGTCATTGAATCATTCATTTAAGAGATTTGTTCAAAAATGATTCATCCAGTAATGAAACAAGAGAAGTCTTTATGAGTGAGTCATTGAATCATTCATTCAAGAGATTTGTTCAAAAATGATTCATCCAGTAATGAAACAAGTGAAGTCTTGTGAGTGAGTCATTGTATTATTCATTCAAGAGATTTGTTCAAAAACACTGATTCGTTCAGTAATTAAACAAGTGAAGTCTTTTAAGTGAGTCATTGAATCATTCATTCAAGAGATTTGTTCAAAAACGCTGATTCATTCAGTAATTAAACAAGTGAAGTCTTTTAAGTGAGTCATTGAATCATTCAAGAGATTTGTTCAAAAACACTAATTCATTCAGTAATTAAACAAGTGAAGTCTTTTAAGTGAGTCATTGAATCATTCATTCAAGAGATTTGTTCAAAAACGCTGATTCATTCAGTAATTAAACAAGTGAAGTCTTTTAAGTGAGTCATTGAATCATTCAAGAGATTTGTTCAAAAACACTAATTCATCCAGTAATGAAACAAGTGAAGTCTTTTAAGTGAGTCATTGAATCATTCAAGAGATTTGTTCAAAAACACTAATTCATTCAGTAATTAAACAAGTGAAGTCTTTTAAGTGAGTCATTGAATCATTCATTTAAGAGATTTGTTCAAAAATTATTCATCCAGTAATGAAACAAATAAAGTCTTGTGAGTGAGTCATTGTATTATTCGCTTAAACTGATCTTTTTAAAAATTAACCAAATTTTTTTTTTTAAATAGACTGCAGCAATTAACATTTTGTCAGAATGTCTAGTAAGTTATATGTTATTTTGTTTAGTTATTCAGAATCATGATCTCTATTTTAAACAAAACATGGTGATTCATGGTGAGTCGCACTACATGACATTTTACCTACGACCTAATCTCACCTTGTCATACATAGGTCAAATTATCTGATATTTTAGGAGACTTACTGATACAGTCATTAATGTTTGCAGGAGTCTGGACGAAAAATGAGTGTGATTCATTTGACTCTTATAATACTGTATGTGTCATCAGGTTGTGACCTTATGGGAAGCAGTCAGAGAGAGTCATCCTTTGCCAAGCAAGTTTATCGTCAGTCATTATTTTTTACTAAAATATGACAGTTCAGCAATTTAACACAAACTGGACACAACCTTGTGAACAAATGCTGATACAATAGAATATTAAGGTGTTTATGAATCATTCATTTGACCCAGTATAAGGTTATTCTGGCTGATCTTGTATATTTCCAGTGTTCTTGGAAAATGGGCCCTTTCCGTGGTCCTCCATGATTCCATCCCCATCTCTCTGCTGTAATTACACCAGATCCAGATTCACACAGCCATAATTCATCCGTCCCCTGCTGTCAGCTCACAACCACTGATTGCTGGGTTAGATACACTAGGTTAATTGAGTCTTATCAGAGACTACATTATTTAAAGCCACACTTCACATTTTTAACATCATATTTAGGGCACTTATTTGAGCACAGATCTTTTTGCGTGACTCAAGAGTTTAGCACAGTTAGTTCAAGCTGTTTTCTTCCATTCTGTGATGGACAGAAATCTGGAATCCATTAATATCACCAATAATTTCCAAATGACCAAATCGAGTGCAGATCTAAACAGCTGTTTCGACATTTCCTGACAGCTTATGACTGTCTGCCTCATTTGGTCTCTTTGTTTCTTGTCATAAACTTTTGGTTTTATTTCTGTGAATTCAGAAATACTGTTGCAGCTACTTCAATTAGTATTTTATGGAAGCTTATTTCTGCTGCGGAATTAAAAATATAAAAAAGGTCAAATTTAATCTCACAGTTCTGACTTTTTTCTCAGAACTGTGAGTTTATATCTTGCAATTATGTGATCTAGACTCACAATTCTAAGAAAAGTCACAATTTCTAGATGCAAAGTCTGAATTCTGAGGAAAAAAGTCAAAATTGTGAGATGTAAACTCAGAACTGAGAGGAAAAAAGTCAGAATTGTGGGATGTAAACTCAGAATTCCAAGGAAAAAGTCATAATTGCGGGATGTAAACTCAGAATTCCAAGATGTAAACTCAGAATTCCAAGGAAAAATTCAGAATTGGGAGAAGTAAACTCAGAATTCCAAGGAAAAATTCAGAATTGGGAGATGTAAACTCAGAATTCCAAGGAAAAATTCAGAATTGGGAGATGTAAACTCAGAATTCCAAGGAAAAAGTCAGAATAAAAAGTCAGAATTACAAGATGTAAACTCAGAATTCCAAGGAAAAATCAGAATTGCAGGATGTAAACTCAGAACTGAGAGGAAAAAGTCAGAATTGCGAGATGTAAACTCAGAATTACAAGGAAAAAATCAGATTTGGGAGATGTAAACTCAGAATTACGAGGAAAAAGTCAGAATTGTGGGATGTAAACTCAGAATTCCAAGATGTAAAGTCAGAATTCCAAGGAAAAATTCAGAATTGCGGGATGTAAACTCAGAATTCCAAGGAAAAATTCAGAATTGGGAGAAGTAAACTCAGAATTCCAAGGAAAAATTCAGAATTGGGAGAAGTAAATTCAGAATTCCAAGGAAAAAGTCAGAATAAAAAGTCAGAATTACAAGATGTAAACTCAGAATTCCAAGGAAAAATCAGAATTGCAGGATGTAAACTCAGAACTGAGAGGAAAACGTCAGAATTGCGAGATGTAAACTCAGAATTACAAGGAAAAAATCAGATTTGGGAGATGTAAACTCAGAATTACGAGGAAAAAGTCAGAATTGCGAGATGTAAACTCAGAACTGAGAGGAAAAAGTCAGAATTGTGGGATGTAAACTCAGAATTCCAAGGAAAAAATCAGAATTGGGAGATGTAAACTCAGAATTCCGATGAAAAAGTCAGAATAAAAAATCAGAATTACAAGATGTAAACTCAGAATTCCAAGGAAAAATTCAGAATTGCGGGATGTAAACTCAGAACTGAGAGGAAAAAGTCAGAATTGTGGGATGTAAACTCAGAATTCCAAGGAAAAATTCAGAATTGCGAGATGTAAACTCAGAATTTTGTGAAGTAAAGTCAGAATTGTGAGAAATGAAGTGGCAATTACATTTTTTATATTTTTATTCCATGGCAGAAATAAGCTTCCATAGTATCCAACTGTAATAGAAGTTCTCAGCAAAAAGTCAAAGTTAAATGCTGACTGCACTTTGTTTAGCCTACCATCTAATAACTGATAATGTGAAATAAATGGAACATTTCTACTTAAGCCCTACTTAAGCATGTGGAAAAACGTTAAGGTCTGGAGTGCTCGTGCAGTTCCAGGGCTGGATTTGTGAATGAGGCCCGTCTCTTCTTTCAGAGGAAAGTGTGATACACAAACCTCACGTCTGCTGTACAACCTTCTATGACAACACTTTCATATGGCAGTAAAATGCCCATTATCAGTCATTAACTAATCGCTTTTGAGCCAAGAATCTAATTAAAGTAATTGAAAGCAGATTAAGATATGGTAAAATCCTAATAGGCTTACTAGTGCAAGACATAAACATCTATTTACTAATGTTTCATATGACTTTTGTGGAGTTAAATGCAAAAATGTTCAAATACTCATAATGGGTTAAAGCTAAACTCTATAGATCAATGCATTTCTTATATCAAAGATCATTATGTAAATTGTTTTACAACGATATGCAAAAGCAAAGCCGTTTGTCGGCAGTCTCATTAAACAGCAGTCTGATATCAACAGATGATTGTCGTCTGCTGTAATCACCCAACACAGCTGTACTGAGATATAAACTGAGGAGTTATTAATTCTTTGTTTTAACTGACCACCTTTTATCACTTTCTAAATATTTACAGCAATTTAGAAGTTTTTCCACACTTAATGAGTAGCACAGAAAGAGTGTAACCTCTTGGGAAAATGATGTGGTCTACTAGATCTGTGTTCTCTGAAGTTCATACACTCTTAAAAATAAAGGTTCTTTATTAACATTGATGGTTCCATGAACATCCATGGAATCTTTTAAATGAACAAAAGGTTTTTAATAGTGGAAAACGTTTCTTTAGATTATTAAAATGTTCTTCATACTAAGAAAAAATGGTTCTTTTAAGAACTGATCACTTAAAGGTTCTTTGGGGATCTTCTGGCATTGCTGTGAAAACCCTCTTTTGGAAGCATTGTAGGGTCGAGTCAGTTTGTTTCTCTTGTCCTCTTATATTCAGTGGAACATCTCATGAACCTCAGTGAACGTCTAACCTCTCAGAGCTGCTCTCTCTGTCCTACACAAATATAAGTTCAGTTTATATTATAGACTGGATGCTGAACTTGTTGAATGAGGGCTATTATGAAGAACTACAGTTGAGTTCAAAAGTTTACATACCCCTTGCAGAATCTAGAAAAATGTTATTAAAATCTTTTCACACTGAGGACAACTGAGGGACTCAAACACAACTATTAAACAAGGGTCAAACATTCACTGATGCTCCAGAAGGAAACACGACGCGTTAAGAGTCGGGGATGTAAACTTTTTGAATTGGATGAACAGAATAAATTGTACTTTTTTTGTCTTCTGGGAAACATGTAAGTATCTGTTGTAGCTTCCAAAGGGCGGAACTAAATGAAAAAATATGTTCTTTAAACAAAATAAAAAAAACTTGCACATCAACTTCTCGTTCAAAAGTTTTCACCCCTGACCCTTAATGCATCATGTTTCCTTCTGGAGCATCAGTGAATGTTTGCAGCTTTTGTAATAGTTTTGTCTGAGTCCCTCAGTGTGAAAAGATGGATCTCAGAATCATACAGTCACTGCTGGAAAGGGTTCAAATATGCAGAAGATGCTGGAAAACTGAAGAATCTGCAGGAGCTGAAGGATTTTTCTGAAGAACAGATCTCAGTTTAACTGTTCAGAATAAACAAGGGACTCATGAACAACCATCACACAACATAAAAACAGTCGTGGATCATCCAGGTAACACACAGTATTAAGAATCAAAGGGATGTAAACTTCTGAATGGGGTCATTTTTATAAATTCTGCTATTTTTTTGTCTTGTGGACTTTATGTAAACAACTGTTATGTGAAATAGTTTATTCAGGACAGTACTAAATAAAAAATAACATGCAATTTTCATGATCCTTCTTATTTTGTTAAAATGATTCACATTTTTGCAGATTCTGCAAGGGGTATGTAAACTTTTGAGCTCAACTGTATTTCTAAAGAAGTGATCATTATCTTTCATCTTCAGATGTACATGAGGGAAAAGGAGTTTCTGCTGTCATGTAGCGCAATAGGTTGGGTTCATGCCATGGATTTAGTTGACATTTTATAAATAAAATTAGATCAGATAAGATTGATAACATTAGACGAGGCAAGTTTATTTATTTTTTATTTATTTAAGTTTATTTAGCAGCACATTTCATATACCTTTCATGGTAATTCAAAGTGTTTTGCAATTAAAAAAGTATCATAAAATAATCACAATAAGTGCATAAGAAATAAAAATGACAATAAAAGCAACAAATAAAAATTGTATCTATAAATGGTTCAACACTTTGTGGCAGTGCGTAATAGACAGTGGATAGAAATGTAGTCAGCTAAAAATCTAAGCATTAATTTCTTGCAATTTTATATTTTGCATTTTCAGCATCATTGCTCCGGTCTTCAGTGTCACATGATCCTTCAGAAATCATGATTGATATTCATGATATTCATTCATTGTGAAAGTGGGAAGATTAAAATGTTGCCTGCTATAATTTATGTTCATATTTGAAGCAGATTGTGAAGGCGTTAATGTCCGTGTCCGTGCATCATCTGTGTGTGATGATTAGCATTGAGTTTCATGAAGAGGCAGCCATAATGGTCACCATTATTTTGTCTGAAACTCTACGCAGTTGAGTCTCAGCCAATGCATTGAGTGGGTGTTTGGCCATAAATCACATGTATGGTATGTAGTTGGGTATGCAGTTCACCAAAAACAAACTATACATTGCATGTGTTGATTCAGTCACACCTGTTGAGATATAATCAATGTCAGCCAGTAATGCTTCTTGGTTCACCTGTAGTAGATGTAAATGGTTGATGTCTGAGCGCAGAGTGTTTTGTCTGGTGAAAATGAATGGCAAACAGATTTTTACATAGATTACAATAATAGCTTTGTTCTTCTGACACTCACAGACATTTTCCAGACTGTAGGCATGGATTCGTTTGTTAAATAAATGCACGAGAGAGACCACAAATCATTGGCTGTGCCGTTTCTCGTACATTTGCTTTAATCTTTCGAAAAATACGAGCGCTTTCGTGACAGATAGTGACATCACACAGTTTGTTATTCTACACCTCGTCCCAAACATGAGCACCTGTTTGTGTTAGACCGGGGCAGGACTTCTGAACGAAGCCGACGGTGGATGAATTACACCCTCGATTGCGTCCGTTCAACAGCTGGAGAAAAAATACAGGAGGCGTCCAGCTGTTAGACACGCAGGGAGGAGGGCGTCCCGCTCAGCTCTACTGAAATCACTGCTGCTGCGCAGAGATGGATGGAATTTGTCAGGTTGCGTCTGTCCGTCGCTCCCTCTCTGATGAACGGCAGGTAGAAGCTGAGCACGAGGACCTGGATTGGGACAGTTTCATCACATCCGTCCCACTCCATCAGGTACTGCGTGTGTCTGTTATCCTGATAATGCATGTGCTTGGTGGCGGTGATGCCAAGGTCATGGGTTTGATTCCCAGAAAATGTTTACCTTCACTTCACTGTTGATTGCTTTGGATAAATGTGTCTGTCAAATGAATACATCTTAATGTTGCAGTCTGTATCCTTGCATTTATATGCTAATATAATGAACTAGATCATTTATGTTAAAGAGTACAAGAAATCTAGTCGCAATTACAAGAAATAGTCACAATAACAAGAAATAGTCGCCATTACAAGCAATGTAGACTCATATTTCTTTTAATTGTGGCTATATTTCTTGTAATTGCAACTGTTTCTCGTAATTGCAACTTTATGTCTCATAATTGCGACTTTATTTCTCGTAATTGACTTTCTCATAATTGCGACTATATTTCTTGTAATTGCAACTGTTTCTCGTAATTGTGACTATATTTCTCATAATTGCAACCTTATTTCTTGTAATTGCATCTTTATTTCTTGTAATTCACTATTTTTCATAATTGTCTATATTTCTTGTAATTGTGACTATTTCTTGTAATTGTGCCTTTATTTTAATTGTTACTATATTTTTTTGTAATTGTCACTATATTCCTTTCAATTGTAACCATATATTTATTGTAATTGTCACTATATTTCTCTTAATTGCAACTATATTTCTAGTAATTGTGACAATATTTCTGGTAATTATGACTATATTTCTCAAAATTATTTCTTGACTTTATTTCTTGTAATTGTGTCTATTTCTCGTAATTGCATTTTATTTTCCTGTAATTGTGACTGTATTTCTCATGATTGCAACTTTGTCATAATTGCAACTTTATTTTTTAATCGCACTTTAAATCTCGTAATTATGACTTCATTTCTCATAATTGCAAGTATTTACCTTACAAATATGACCTCATAATTGTGACAGTTGCGAAAAATAAAGTTGCATTTATAAGAAGTAGTGACTTTATATCTTATAACTATATCATTTATGTTAAAGAGTAAGTGCATAATTTCGGAATTGCAAAAATAGCTGAAAAGGATGTGAGGATGTTTGCCAGTGCAAAACAATGCTTGGGTGTTGTGGATGGTTGTCAGAGCATTGTTATATGGTTGCTAAAGCGTTCAGAGTGGGTAATAGGTTGCTGTGCAGTTGTTAGGACATTGCTAGGACATTTTTATTGGTAAAAGTCAAAAGAGCACACTCCCAAGTATGATATTCCCTAGATAGTGCTCAGAGTCCATACTTCAAACTAAGTCTGGGATTTTTTTCCCACTGTTTAATCATCTGCCAGGTGGAAATCATAGCGGTGCCTTAGCAAACACCGCTAATTACTGTTTGCAAGTGGAACAGGGGTGTCTATGCATTGTGTTGAATCAACCCATACCATTTTACGCCTTGCCATTTCCATAACGCATGTGTTTTTCAGGTTACCTACAAAAGTGGATACAAGTATCTATTAAACACACACTTAACAGATGGCATTTTTTTACGTGACAAAGCATACAAATATTGAACCAATGTTGTTATGTCTTTCCCAGTTGGGTTGCTTAGACAAATATATTGTAGTTGGTCCTGTAACACTACCATTAATGTCTTAGTTGATAATCGAGTGTTATAAATGGAGCTTTACTAACTAGTCAAACATGAATGAGTGGGGGCACTTGTCAGGGTGATTGAATTCAGAGCACAACAACCACATTTATGGAAAAAATATGCATAGCGTATCCAGTGCCAACTTTGCAAGGACCCTCATATTTGTGTGTTTTTAACTTGGTACAGATACTTTAGCGATGATGATGCGTATCTAAGTACAAGTTTCTGAGGAGAGATCAGGAAGCAGAGCTTTTTATGTCCTGTTGGGACTAGTTTGATAAATGATCCACTTCGTCGGGGGAAGTTCATTTTGTCCTTCTCAGGCTTTTAGAAGACACTGTCTTCAGATCACAGGACAGTTGTGAAGAGCTCAGCTGCTGGATACAAGGCTTTACACTTTAAGCCTCTTTTGTTGCTCTTTTTCCTGTTGTCACCCTCTGAAAGTTTGTTGCCTGAGGCTATTGGAGAAGGTCACTTTATTTTTCATATTTCTTTATTTAGTTGTAATTGCAACTTTATTTGTCATGTTGGGACTTTTTCTTGTAATTTCCAGTGATTGCGAGTTTATTGTAATTGCAACATTATTTCCAGTGATTGCGACTCTATTTGTTGTAATAGCGACTTTATTTCTTTTAATTGTGACTATATTTCTCGTAAATGCAACTATTTCTCGTAAATGCAAGGATTTTTTCGTAATTGTGACTATATTTCTTTTAATTGTGACTTTATTTCTCGTAATTGCGACATTATTTCTTGTAATTGCAACTTTATTTCTCGTAATTGCATCTTTCTTGTAACTGACTATTTCTCGTAATTGCATCTATATTTCTTGTAATTGCAACTATATTTCTCATAATTGTGACTATATTTCTCATAATTGTGACTTTCTTGAAATTGTGACTATATTTCTTGTAATTATGACTGTATTTCTTGTAATTGCATAATTTCTTGTAATTGCGACTATTTTTGTAATTGTGACTATATTTCTCATAATTGCAACTTTATTTCTTGTAATTGCATCTATATTTCTTGTAATTGAGACTATATTTCTTGTAATTGTGACTATTTTTGTAATTGTGACTATATTTCATGTAATTGAGGCTATATTTCTTGTAATTGTGACTGTATTTCTTTTAATTATACCTTTCTCGTAATTGCTACTATATTTCTTGTAAATGTGACTATTTTTTGTAATTGTGACTGTATTTCATGTAATTGCGACTATATTTCTTGTAAATATGACTATTTTTTGTAATTGTGACTATATTTCGTGTAATTGAGACTATATTTCTTGTAATTGTGACTAAATTTCTCATAATTATGTCTATATTTCTCATAATTGTGACTATTTCTCGTAATTGCATCTATATTTCTTTGTAATTGTGACTATATTTCTCGTAATTTTGACTATTTCTCGTAATTACGACTATATTTCTTATAATTGCGACTATTTTTTGTAATTGTGACTATATTACTCGTAATTGCGACTATATTTCTTGTAATTGCTACTATATTTCTGGTAATTGTGCCTTTCTCAAAATTGCAACTTTATTTTTCATAATTGTGATTATATTTATCATAATTACGACTATATTTATCATAATTGCGACTTTATTTCTTGTAATTGCATCTTTTTTCCCTCGTAATTGTGACTATATTTTTCATAATTGTGATGATATTTATATATATTTATTTCTCGTAATTGCAATCTTATTTCTCAAACTGGGACTTTATTTCTTGTAATTATGACTGTATTTCTCATGATTGCAAATGTTTATCCTACAAATATGACTTCTCATAATTGTGACAGTTATGAAAAATAAAGTTGCATTTATAAGAAATAGTGACTTTCATTCGAAATTTGATGTAAATACGCAATTTGGTGAGGTTTGTTCTTACAGCTGTTGTCAGGATCCTGCGGCAAGTTCATTTTTTCTCCTTCTCATGCTTTTAGAAGCCGCAGTCTTCTGATCACAGGACAATTGCTGCTGCTGCTTTACACTTTGAGCCTCTTTTGTTGCTCTTTTTCCTGTCATCACCCTCTGAAGTTGGTCCCCTGAGGCTGAATGCAGTGTGAAGGGAAGGGTGAGACTCATCAGCGTCCTCTGTCTCTCTCGTCCTCCCCGGAGCAGGAGCAGGAGAGCCTCCAGCGGGCCGAGCAGCGCTGTGAGCATCTGGAGGCACAGGTGGTGGGACTTGAGGAGCGCCTGGAGGAGGAGGAGGGCGCTGCCGCTCAGCTGGCCTCCCAGCGTCAGAGACTGGAGGCCGAGTGCTGTGGTCTGCGCCGAGACCTGGAGGAGCTAGAGAACACGCTGACTTCAGTGGAGAAAGACAAGCAGGTAGGACTGAGGTTCACACACTCTGGCTGACACCCGTTTGACCTGTGCTCTTACAGTGCAGCGATTATCTGCTCCGATGAGGTTTTTCCACTGTAAATCATGCATCATTAGTAGTCTGGAGAATATCATTTGAATGTGTATTGTAATTTTTCATGCTTCATGCTTTGGAGCTGATGTGCTACACTTTTTGTTAGGACCAATCTAGATTTTATCTTCAGATAATAAGGAATCATTTATTTTCTTTAAAACGTGAAAGTATGCATTTAAAAACATTCAGGAAAAATGAAAATCATGGAAAATTTGAGGAAACTGGTTTATGTCTAAATGTGACTTTGTATCTTACAATTAGGGTTTTATTTCTCATAATTGCAACAATACTTTTCAAATTGAGACTTTTTTCTCATGATTGCAACTTTATTTCTCGTAATTGCAACCTTATTTCTCATAACTGCAACTATTTCTCTTCTTATAATTGCGAATTGCTCATAATTGCTATTTTTTTGTAATTGCGACTATATTTCTCATAATTGCACATTTATTTCTTGTAATTGCAACTTTGTCACAGTTGCAACAATTTTTCATAATTGCAAATGTTTATCCTACAAATGACTTCTCCTAATTGTGACGATTTCTTATAAATGGAACTTATAAATGCAACAGTTCCCATAATTGCAATTTTATATTTTATTGCGAAATTTATTTCTAGTGATTGCAACTTTGTTTTGTAACTTGTAACTGACTATATTTCTCTTAATTGCAAATTTATTTTTTGTAATTGCGACTTTGTCACAGTTGCAACTTTTTCATAATTGCACATTTTTTTATCTTACAAATTTGACTTCTAATTGTGACTATTTCTTAAATGCAACTTTATTTTTTATAATTGTGTTTTTCTCTTGATCTTACAATTTACATTTGAAATTAGATGTAAATATTACATCTGGTAAGGGTTGTTCTGTTAGCAATTGTCAGGATCCTTTAGTAGGTGTTTGGATGACATACTATACGTGCTAAAAGTATAAGATCCTGGCGGTAACAGTAACATACACAAGACCAGACCTGTACAGCTTGTTTGCTCTTTTACTCTTAAAGTGGAAATGGTTTGTAGTCCATTTGTTGCCATAGCAAAACTGTGGGTGAATTCATGTGTGACCTCTACTCAGACACAAATTGCAAATTTAAGAGTATGACATTCAGTTTTCATTGTTTCTAAATTGAAAACAAAACCCTAGAAATGTTCAAAAATATAATAAGTTCCTTAGGCATTGTGACATGATCATAATAATTGTTACCTTAACTGTACTTCATAAAGCAGTGCTGACTTCTAATTCAAGCTAGGTGTGCTGCCTTTCAATTACAGCGTGCAGTCCATAATTTTTCCAATTATAATTTTGCCTCATCTCTTAACAATTTACAGTAACTGCAGATGTGTGGAGATATTTGTCTGCTCATACTTCTCGTTTATGTCTATGTGAGTTCAGAGGGGAGTGAAAGTATTCGAGGAGCTTCTCTACCCTTCTGCTCTACATCTGCTTCTCAAAGCTCCAACAGGCCCAAACACACACACACACACACACACACACACGTCCTCCGTTAGTCCCTCATGTCGTTGTTGAAACAAATCACATCTGCCACATATAAAGTCAGTTCTTTTTGTAATGAAATCGCAACTTAATTGCAACTTTACTTTTCATATTGGGACTTTATTTCTTGTAATTGTGACTTTTTTCTTATATTAAAACTTTATTTCTAGTAATTGTGACTTATTTCTCATAATTGGAACTTCATATCTCGTAATTTTGACTTTGTCTCGTAATTGCGACTATTTCTTGTAATTGCGACTTTATTTCTCATAACTGTGACTATTTCTTGTAATTGTGTTTTTTGCAACTTTATTTCTCGTAATTTCGACTTTATTTCACCTAACTGTGACTATTTCTGGTAATTGCAACTTTATTTCCTGTAATTGTGACTTCATTTCTTATATTAGAACTTTATTTCTCGTGATAGGACTATATTGCTCACAATTGTGACTTTATTTCTCTTAATTGTGAGTTTATTTCCTGTAATTGTGACTTTATTTCTCAATGACAACTTTGACTTGTAACTGCGACTATTTCTTGTAATTGCGACTTTATTTTTCATAACTGTGCTTATTTCTTGTAATTGCGACTTTGATTCTTGTAATTGTGACTTTATTTCTCAGTGACAACTTTGTCTTGTAATTGCGACTTTATTTTTCATAACTGTGCTTATTTCTTGTAATTGCGACTTTGTTTCTTGTAATTTGGACTTTATTTCTTAATGACAACCTTGTCTCGTAATTGCGACTATTTCTTGTAATTGCGACTTTATTTTTCATAACTGTGCTTATTTCTTGTAATTGCGACTTTGATTCTTTTAATTGTGACTTTATTTCTCAATGACAACTTTGTCTTGTAATTGCGACTATTTCTTGTAATTGCGACTTTATTTTTCATAACTGCTTATTTCTTGTAATTGCGACTTTGTTTCTTGTAATTGTGACTTTATTTCTCAATGACAACTTTGACTTGTAACTGTGACTATTTCTTGTAATTAGGACTTTATTTTTCATAACTGTGACTTTCTTGTAATTGTGACTATTTCTTGTAATTGCAACTTTATTTCTTGTAATAGTGACTTTATTTCTTGTAATTGTGACTTTATTTCTCAATGACAACCTTGTCTCGTAATTGCGACTATTTCTTGTAATTACAACTTTATTACTCATAATTGCAACTTTATTTCCCTTAAGTGTGACTTTATTTCTCATAATTGTGACTTGGTCACAGTTGCAACATTTTTTCATAATTGCAAATGATTATCTTACAAATATTCTTTATTAATATCTCTCTAGTCATCAGACTCTGTCGTGAGGAAGCTCTCTGAGGATCTCGCCCAGAAGAACGACCTGGTTCAGAAGCTGCTGAAAGAAAAGGAGCACCTGGTGGAGTTGAGCCAGGTGAGTGTCGGTGAAATGACGTGGGATTGCATTCTCTGTTAATGAACTAGAATCTATCACACAGAACAGTAGCAGTGTCTCCCACTGGTGATGCTTAGACAGATGTTGGACAGTTTTCACTGGTGGTTTCCAGGGATGCAGCGGTGTAGAGGTCAGTCATGAGGTAATCAGCACAGGTTGTTCTTTTGCATGGGACAGACTCATCTGGAAGACAAGTTGGGGGTCGTTAACAGGTTAGCGTTCACATCGCTCTAGCACAACAAGCCGTTTCCTACTTTAATCTGGAAAGTAACTTAGAGGGTTCAGGTCACTGCTGTGATTATTTCTTAAATAATGAAAATTTTCCCGCAAAATGATTTATAATGAGCTGCAGCAGTGAACTGCTCTGAAATCTTAATTACCGATCAAAACACTCGAATATGGCACTCTCCAGTAATAGAAACAGATTTGTCATAAAAGTGATGAATTATTCATGTATTTCTGATGATAATTCAGAACAAATGTTCCTAAGTACTTTAGAAGTAATCTGTCTTCATTCATTCATGTGGTACAACCCCCCCAAAAAATCTAATGATATTTATGAATGAATAATTCATGTTTTGTAAAAAAAAAAATACTTTCTACCTTGAAAATATTTTAAAAACATTTTGAAAATAATGATTGTGTTTGTTATTTTACTTGACGATTACACCACATGACATTTTTAGAGTCATTAAATTTAGATAGTATAAATATTTTTCAAAACCAACAAAAGTGTTGATTTCTATGAACTTGGCATGAAGATTTTTACTATTTTGAGGACACTCTTATTTGTCATTGAACTTTATAATGAGTTACAGCTGTGAGCTGCTCTGGCATCTTAATTACTGATCAAAGTTTAGCTCCAATACTGTATCTGCAGTAATTAATACAGTTTTTGCTCATTTGTTCAAAACCGCACGTCTTTAAATTAGTGAATTATACCTGTATTTTTGACCCAGACAAAAGGACAGCTAGTTTGTAACTATTGTCCCTAAGTACTTTGTAAGTAATACAGCAGTGGCCTAGGAAAACTAACATCTTCACACTTTATTCAAATATTATTAAACATCTGTTAAAGATTTTGTATGATATTTTCCTCATATTTTGATGGTTTAATCGAACTTGTAGGGTCATTAAAAGCAAATATCACTTTTGGCCGCTGCTGTATGTCCTTATGTAGATGCAGAGCAGCGTTTAGTTCACCTTAGAAAGTCAAGAAGTGTCTTTCTTTCTTCTCACAATCTCTTTTGTGCTCTATAAAACTCTACAAGCGGTGTTGAGTAACGTAAGCCAGATGTCCAACAGTAGCTCATCTGTGTGATTTACGACCGGTGGCTTTACCTTCTCAACCGAGTTGTCAGAGTTGTCAGATGGATATTTAAGCTCTTCATTTAAGGAGTCAAAACGAAGTGTTGGGTTGGTGCGGTGTGGTTTGCATTTCTGTTTGCTTTGCTATAGAGGAGAATGAATGTGCCTTTCATATTCTGATTTGATTAAGCCATCATGCTTCCTCTGTGATCGGGCAAATGAAGGCATCCCAGCCCAAGATTTATGCCACATCTGCTCGACAGACCCAGAAGATTCTCTGTTTTATTTTTGCAGCAGGCCATCGAGGACTTACAGTGCGAGGAAGAGAAGGTGAACCTCCTGACCAAAGAGAAAGCCAAGCTAAAGCTGCAGGCGGAGGATGTGAGTACAGTCGATGTCTGCGGTCCAGGCCGCCGTTAGTTCGTGAAGTCACACATCTGCTTGATTTCGTCCTAGCTGGAGTATCTGCTGGAGCAGGAGCGGAAACAGAGGACGGATTTGGAGAAGAGCCGGCGGAGGCTGGAGGGAGACGGCAGGAACGGCATGGACAACCTGACTGAGATGGGCAAGATGAGGGCCAGTCTGGAGGAGATGATCAGGAGGTGAGCTAGAAACACTGAGGAGAACTTCACTTCAGTTTCAGTAAACCCACTACTATCTATTTCACAGATTAATCAATTATCTTTACCCCTGAAGAATTTTGGGAATCCCTGAACTAGTCAATAGAGAATAAACGTCCATAAATTAACCCGTTGAAACAAACAATCTTGTCCTGGGATGTTTGATGTCTCTGAGCAGAGTTTAAAAAATTGAGAAGATCTAGCAGTAAGACGGATGTTTGGATGGCTCTTGTCTATAACATGATATGTGCTTGGAGCGCCGTTATCTTAGCTTTGATGAGATAAAGACCTCCGGGTTCCTAGAACTGTCCAGGCTTGTTAGTATGCAGAATGATATCTATTCTGTAGAAAGCAAAACCAGCTGTTTCATGGAGGCCCAATGAGAAAAAAAACCCCAAGAAATTGTCATAAATATCCCTGCTTCCTTCCTTCCTTCTGATTTAATATTTGAGTAATGAAGGGTTAAAAGAAGAGAGAGTATGAGGAGAAAAAATCATAACTTCTCATAATGGTGGCTGTAGGCCGTTCAGTTAAAAGAGCCAATCGGCTTTCTGATAGAGGCATCACCTTGTTTATTGTTTGTTTATTGTTGATTTGATGACATCAGTCTTGACCAACACTTTTAGAAATTTCAGTCTCGCATCATTCAAGGAAAGCCTGTTTCCACCTAAAAAAGAGGTAATTGTGACTATTTCTTGCAGTTGCCACTTCATATCTCACATTGTCACTTTATTTCTTGTAATAGCGACTTTTTATGCCAGTCATTATTTCTCATAACTGTCATGCAATATCTGTCTTCATTAACTGTGTGACTTTATATCTCACAATTACGGCTTTACTTGACACAGCGTAGCTTTCTATCTGACTGTTTGACTTTATATCTTATTTTAAAGTATCTCACAGTTACCATATTTTTTACTCTGAGGTGGAAATGTACGGAGCCCCTAAGGAGACATGGTGATGGAAATAATATGAAAAATATTTTATTTCAATGCTTTTGCTTTCTCTACTAAAAGCTTTCTCTTGTAAAAATTTGTGTTTGCTCACAAAAATGGGAAAAACTACAAAGTTTCTCAAGGAATGCAAAAGTTTTGCAAGCAAATCCAAAGTTTCTTGGAGGAATGTAACACTTTACTAGTGAGCGAATGCAACACTAAACTTTGTGAGCGAACACAAAGTTTTCAAGGAATGTAAAAGTGAATGCAAAGTTTCTCAGGAGAATGCAATACTTTTACTACAGAATGCAAAAGTTTTGTGAGCAAATGCAAAGTTTCTTGGAGGAATGCAACACTTTACTAGAGAACACAATAGTTTTGTGAGTGAATGCACAGTTTCTTTGTGGAAAGGAAACGTTTTGCAAAGTTTCTCAGAGAATGCAACTCTTTTGTTGGGGAACGCAATACTTTTACTAGAAAACACCAAAGTTTTGTTGGCTAACGGGATGCAAGACTTTTACTGGAGAATGTAAAACTTTTGCAAGTAAACATAAAACATAGAAGTATAATTTTGTCCTCCCATCTCATATTTTTTCCATCACCATGTTCCCTTAGAAACAGGCTTATGTTGATAGGAGCTGCTCTTGCGTGCCCAATGAAAATAGCTGTGCAGGGTGTTACCAAGGTGGCTGTCAAGTGAACTGACTTGCCTTAAAGGGGCTTTAGTTAAAACAACAACAACATACTGTACAATTTACATCAATCAATAAGTTCTTCAAATGGTGTGTTGGGATTGACTGGCACTTTTAATAAACTGAAACATGGTTGAGATTATCGGATATGGCTAGGAAACAACGCAGAGCACGCCTGCGAAATTAGCGCTGCCACTCCCATCCTCACATTCTCTCTTCCCCTGTCTGTCTTCTGTCAGGAAAGATGTGGAGATAAGCACCACCAGCAACCGTCTGGAGGCAGAGGAGGCGCTGAACGCAGGCCTGCAGAGGAAGAATAAGGAGTTCCAGGTGAGGCCTCATGGGAGAGCCGCAGCATTCCTGTCTTTCAGCGCTGTGGGGGTCTGTGGCTCTGATTCACGGGCCAGAGATGACAAAAACATGGCTGAGGAGTACAGGAGCTGATAACGATCTCTCTAGAGAGGGAAGGAAGGCTCCGGTTGTAACCTTACACTCCTTTTTTAGGCAGGGTCTGGTTAACCTGTGCTCTGTTGGCTTTTGCACTGGGGTTAAGAAAATGACAGCAGAATGATATATTGGAAAAGAAAGAGAGAGCTAGATCATGTCTGAGGCATGTAAAAGCTGTTGAAAAGCAGTGTTAGTTTAACCTCTGTCACTCCCGCTTCATGTCAGGTAGGTGTGTTTCTCAGGGGAACACAAAGGTTTCCCGGGGAATGCAAAAGTTTTGTGAGGGAATGCAAAAGTTTATCAGGGAAAAGTTTCTCTGGGAATGCAAAAGTTTTGTAAGTGAATGCAAAAGTGTCTTGGGAAATGCGAACGTTTCTTGAGGAATGCAAAAGTTTTGTGAGGGAATGCAAAAGTTTTGTGAGGGAATGTAAAAGTTTTGTGAGGGAATGCAAAAGCGTTTCTCGGGGAATGCAAAAGTTTTGTAAGGGAATGCGAAAGTTTCTTAGAGAATGCAAAAGCGTTTCTCGGGGAATGCAAAACTTTTGTGAGGGAATGCAACAGTTTCTTAGAGAATGCAAAAGTGTTTCTTAGAGAATGCAAAAGTGTTTCTTGGGGAATGCAAAAGTTTTTTAAGAGAATGCAAAAGTTTTGTAAGGGAATGCAAAAGTTTCATGAGGAATGCAAAAGTTTTGTGAGGAAATGCAAAAGTTTCATGAGGAAGGCAAACGTTTTGTGAGGAAATGCAAATGTTTCTCTGGGAATGCAAAAGTTTCACAAGGAAGGCAAAAGTTTTGTGAGGAAATGCAAAAGTTTCATGAGGAAGGCAAACGTTTTGTGAGGGAATGCAAATGTTTCTCTGGGAATGCAAAAGTTTCTCTGGGAATGCAAAAGTTTCTCGGGGAACACAAAAGTTTTGTGAGCAAATGCAAAGTTTGCTAAAGCTGTTTGAAAAGCAATGATAGTTTAACCTCTGTCATGTCATGTCTGTCATAACCTCGCTTCATGTCATGTAGGTGTGACACCCTCTCCAGGTTTAAATGCCTTTAAGGCATGTCAGGGTCAGTATTAGGAGGAGACAGAGAACAATGCAGATTTATCTTTTGAAAAAAATTAATTTCATATATAATGTAATGTATTCATAGTCACTGCATATAAAAGTCAGGGTAATTCAGATTCTCATTGAGCTTCGTCGAGGCTAAAAGACTTGAGATGGACAAGACAGGAGACGGCCTCTCAGCAGACTCCGCTGCATAATCTTTGAGCTTGTTTAGAGAACACAGACGCTCTTTGTCTGCGGAGCTTGTCTGCTATAATGAAGCTGAAAGATGATCCGTGTGTTGGTGAGGGTGGACATGTTTTCACTTTCAGCCAGGACATTCACCGTATCACACAATGCATGCTTTATGGCTCCGTCTGACCATTAATTACAACGCAGGTGGAGACAAAGACAGATGAAGATCTCTGCACTGTGGGTTGGTTCAGGTTGAGTTTTGGTGTGCTGCTGGTGATTGATTGTTAATTAGAGCATTGTGAGATGGGCAGCTTCAGAGACAGATCATCTTAATGTCAAACACAAGTAACAACATGAAGATGTACATATTTGGCTTATGTCATGTTGACAAAATGTTTGTGATAACATGCCCCAATTGGGGCAACTATATGGGGTAAGTTGTCACAATGGAACATTCTGTTAAACATCATAGGCTTTTCAGTTAAATTATGACATTTTAAAACAATTACAAAGCACAAACAATTCATGATTCAGTAAATATGTAAAAGGTACTGTAACAGACAATAAATATTGGTTTTGCCAAACATATTGAAATGAATATAAATGGTTTACCTATATTAAATGTAGAACATATAACGTGACAACTTGCCCCAGTACAAATGTGACAAAATTCTTTTGAGAACACAGTTAAAGTGTAAGTATAGGCACTCCTTGCCTTAATGTATGTTATTGTGGTTTTAATGTGTTCAGATTGTGTGTGTGTGTGATTGTAATGGTAATGGTAGAGATTATAGGTTGTGAAAGTTCACTTTCTGCGCACCATATGCCAGAATGTACGACTCAAAGGCAGCGAGGGGTCAGTGTGTACAGTGAGGTCAGAGTGAATTGAGATTGATTGGTAGTGTGTGAAGTAATGGTGTTTGATGCCGGCTCAGGTCTGAGTTTTTCCTCCGCCAGATGTTTGTAATCGCCTGGTTTGAGTGTGAGCTGTTGAATGTGTCTGAACACACCGGCGCTTTCACACCTGATATCAATTTATAGTCCTGCATGATGCTGAGAAATCGCCGAAATGGTAAAAGAATGTGTAATTATACAAACCGGAATGATGAAACAGCTAATGACGGGATAATGTGTTTCAGAAATAATGATATGAAAGTCTTATTTTAAAAACTGGCTGCAGTCAGTCTTCTGATCGATCAGTGTTGTTCGCTAAGAATTCAATGGAAATATTCTCAAGTTTGCTTGTCGCTCCTTTTCATTCAATGTGAGTGTGTGTGTGTGTGATTTGCTCAGTGAGTGTGAAGGGGGTGTGGATCTCCTCTCTCTCTCTCTCTCTCTGCTGAGGTGAGTTCATGTGTGTGTGTGTGTGTGTGTTTCAGTCTGCTTTGCTCTGACTGCTGTTCGTCCATGGCCGTTCTCTCCGCTGAAGTCCTCCGCTGGCATGTGAGTCTCTTGTGCTCTGTATCGCTCACATCTCTGCTTGTCTCTGCCTGTGTGAAACATCAGTGGCATGATCTGTAAAGTAGCTTTTAATTCGGCGATTAATAAATGGAAATGAGTCATTCGGGCCTTTGAATCTCTTTCTGAGTGTGAATTGGATCTGAGGTTGTCAGCACACATGTCCTCCAGCGAAACAGCTCAGAGAACTTCCTGCCCGTGACAGAAAGAAGATATAATGTGCCACAAGACATGAAGATGAGGAATGGAGCACTTATAGTCATAAATTTCTGTCAGAAGGAGCTGCATTAGCCAATCTACATTTCCTAATGTCTCCTTTACAGTATGGTGATATAACTCTTGAGGAACTAGTAGGTGAAGAATGATTAAATGTAAATAAAATGAAATAACTTGCCTGTTTTTGTCACAGAAAAGGAAGCTTTAAGGCTTTGACCCAGAGTATTTGCTTTGTGATATTTTCATAAGAATTCCAGCGTGTCTCATCTAGTCGGTCAGTCTCTGTTCCGCTGTGGTTCTGTACCGTGTGATTATGGCGTCACACTGATTGGAGACCTTATCTTACATTTGGACACGTTTACTTTGGAAAGAAAGCCAAAGGAGATGTGTTTTTTTTTCACTCCATGCAGATTAACGCAATATAACAAGGACAATGTAATGCTATTCAGTCTTGTAAAATTATTTCATTAAATGAATTATATTTTTATGATGATATTGATAAATGGTATAAATGTTTATACACTTCAAAAGTTTTTTTTTTTTTTTTTTTAAAGAAATTAATACTTTTTTCAGTAAGGATGCATTAAACTGATCAAAAGTGACAGTAAAGACATTTATAATGTTACAAAATATTCTATTTAAAAAAAATGCTGTTCTTTTGAACTTTCTATTCATCAAAGAATCCTGAAAAAAATAAAATGTATCACTGTTTCTGCAAAAATATGAACTGTTTTAAATATTTTTTAAATA
This sequence comes from Hypophthalmichthys molitrix, assembly GCA_037950675.1. Taxonomy (NCBI): domain Eukaryota; kingdom Metazoa; phylum Chordata; class Actinopteri; order Cypriniformes; family Xenocyprididae; genus Hypophthalmichthys; species Hypophthalmichthys molitrix. The sequence goes on along the minus strand of CM075503.1, from coordinate 465,546 downwards.
TTTATAAATGTTTCTTGAGCAGCAAATCATCATATTAGAATGATTTCTGAAGGATCATGTGACACTGAAGACTGGAGTAATGATGCTGAAAATTCAGCTTTGATCACAGGAATAAATTACATTTTACTATATATTCACATAGAAAACAGCTGTTTTACATTCTAATAATATTTCAGAATTTTTACTGTACTTTTGATCAAATAAATGCAGCCTTAAAAAATCTTACTACATATATACATACAGTAGAATGATTAATTTTAGTATACTGTACCAAGTATGTAGCATGATTGTATTTGAATTCTGTGAATGTCCTTCTCTCGTCCCGCAGGTCCGCATTGAGGAGCTGGAGGAAGAACTGGAGGCAGAGAGAGGCTTACGGGCCAAGGTACGACAGACAGACAACACAACTCTCGACGCACGGCATCTCCTAAACACACAAAGGATTGCCAGATAAGAGAGATGCATAAATCACATGAAATGCCACCCATTAATGTAGCTTATCTGGGAGTTTAGATTGATGAGGTTATTTGTGCTGCTTTACATTGCATCTGAAAGTACCTGCAAACAATTACATCAACCTTCATCTTCTCTGCTATAAAACAGAAATGTTCAGTCTCTGTGTTGAGGAGTGACCCGCGAAAGACCTCTAACTTAACTTCATATTTTAGTAGCATGACTGTAATTTTCAAAATAATGCAGCTTTTCCAGGTACCTAGTATCAGTGTAGCTTAAAAACGCTGTGAGTCGAGCCAATAATCAAACATCTGTCGCTTTGGAAAGTCCTATCCATACTATTCAGCCTTATTTATAGCAAAAAATGTAGTTGAATGCAGCTGATTATTGTCATGTTCTCGACTCGAATTAGAGTTGAATGCTTTAATTCAGTATTAATTTTCATGGATTTTGTGCCATAAAGCTATGGCTCTGTTTGAGTTGTAAATCATATAATCAGATTGTTATATATTTAAAAACATATTGCGACCTTCAGTAGCTCCAGTGTAGTGAACTATTCATGTCACCAATATTTATTTCTAACAACCATAAAACCATGTGTGAATGCATATGGCTGATTATTACCTTTCATTCACTTGCGTTAATGGTGTTTGTTGTCAGTTTCATTTTGTGATCCTGTATGTCGAATAGTATACGGCTGACAAATATTGAATATTGAACATTTTGAACAGCTTACAGTTACTTAATACAGACATTAATGCACATTGTGTCTAAAGTATATATTAGAAACTAGTCCATGATTTATCTCAACAGTCTGCATGCACAATAAATGAAATTAATGCGTTTTTCTTGACAGCATGGTTTTGCATGTTTTAATAATGTTATTTACTGTATACTAGTCATAATAAGCATATTTCCAGTATGCGCCTCAGGCTTGCATTCACATATCGGCAAATCACTCTGAAAACTTCAACAATTAGACCCGGATCATTTAGTATACAGTATGCCATTTAACAGGTTGTATTAGTAACATTACTGAGTAAAATACCTACTTCTTATTGAAATATTTTGACAAATAATTCAAAAATAGCACAGAAATAGCACAATAATATTCATTATGATGTCATGCACACAGAAAAAAACTTTATGGCGTCATGCATTATATTCCTTATTATGATATGTCATGGCAAAAAAAATTGTTATTATGACATCACACATTTGGAAAGAATGATATTAGAAGCGGCTCGTTCAGTGTACAGTATGTGATTAATAGATTATTAGGTATTAGTAATATCATCAAGTAAAATAACAACTTCAAATTCAAATCTCAAGATTTTAAAGTGAAATAACACAGAAACAAAGATCTGTAGGTTTATGAATATTTTTTTTGCTTACTAAAGTCACAACACACAGCAGGTCTTCAGCAGTTAGTTGAACTGGTTCATTTGATTCTTTGAGTCGGACATGCTTCAGCTGTGGATCTTGAACCATTAATACAGAGCTAAAGTTTGATTCAGTTCGATTCTGTGAATCGCTGTGAATCTGTGATTCATTGAAGAATCAAACATCTATAGCAAGTCATTTGAGTGTGATATGAATCGTGACGCTGTATTTCAGGCCTGACCTCAGCGTGATGGACAGCAGCTTTGGGTCGATCTGACGGGTATCAGCGATCAGCTCATGTCAGGGTGTCTGGCATTGGTTTATGTTGTGTTCGCTCTGAGGGCAGCGAGCACAAGAGCAGGCGCCTCCGCTTCAGGCCAAATCAGCTGCAGCTGGAATAACACACAAGCCTTATCACCGCCCTGCTCCTGTCAGTCAAGCTGTCTGAGTCTACTTTCAGCAGGACATCACCTTATGAGTGCATTCAGCCTGCTAAAGACACTGAACTGCTCAGTCTTCATGTAGCGCAATCTTTTGTTTTTGCTTGATTGCGTAGTTGCTGCATTGACTAGGCATTTTTTCTGTTTGCCTAGCAACTGTCTAGCAACACCCTAGCAACCACCCAGATCACCCTAGGAACTGCCTAGCAACACCCTAGCAACCACCCCAGAAACCAGTCAGAATATCCTAGCAACACCATAGCAACTGTCTGGCAACACCCTAGCAATCAGCCAGAATTCCCTAACTACCACCATAACACCCAAGAAACTGCCTAGCAACCACCCAGAACACCCTAGCAACTGCCTTGCAACACCCTAGCAACCACCCTAGAAACCAGTCAGAATACTCTAGCAACACCATAGCAACTGTCTGGCAACACCATAGCAACCACTCAGAACTCCCTAGCAATCACCCAGAACACTTTAGCAACTGCCTAGCAACCACTCAGAACACCCTACCAACTGCCTAGCAACAACCTAGCAGCCATAGCAACTGTCTGACAACACCCTAGCAACTGCCCAGAACACCCTAGCAACTGCCTAGCAACCACCCAGGACACCCTAGAAAATGCCTGTCTAAAGTAACTGTCTAGCAAAACCCTAGCAATCGCTCAGAACTCTGTAACTACCACCCATAACACCCTAGAAACTACCTAGCAACCACCCAGAATGTCTCAGGTTATCATGGTTCCCTGAGAAGGGGAACAAGATGCTGTGTCCCCTAGAGGGTGCTATGGGGAATGCCTCCGGCATGACCGGTGACTGGAGAATGAGTCTAAAAATGACAATGAACTTGACATTGGCAGGCGGCAGTCTATGATGTCATCACTGGTGTGATCATGAGTATTAAAGGGCACATGTGAAATACAGGTCAAGCAACACTACAGACTAAGGTCAGTAGCCAAGGAGGCTCCCAGAGAGCCTAACAACTTGGCATACTACCCTACCACCTAGCCGAGCTCTGGGAGCAGAGGCCTCAGTATGATGACTCAGAAACAAGAGGAGACCTGACAACTCCCTACGCTCAGGACATCTTGTAAGGAGGCTCGCAGAGAGCCTGTAACGCACAATTGCTATCTTAGAGGTGCTCTGGGGAGCGGAGACCTCAATAAAGATAACCCTCTGAGCGAGAGGAGGCCTAACAACACTCACAGTAGCCAAGGAGGCTCACAGAAAGCCTAAGAGTGGAGGTCTCAACATAACGATTCTCAAATTCAAGAGGAGACCTAACCACGGCCCACCCTCAGAACATCTTGAAAGGAGGCTCAAAAAGAGCCTATACCTCGCAAATGCTGCCCTAGCAGAGCTCAAGGGAGCAGGCCTATAGTGAGCTCATAGGACGAAAACACCACGTCCAACACCAGCTAAAGAAGCTACAAAACAGGGCTAGCATCCTGACACTATAATGGGCGGAGGTCTGAGGAGCAGAGGCCCCTAATAGAACAACTCTCTAAGCGAGAGGAGGCCTAACAATGCTCCATTTCAAATGCAGTGACCAAGGAGGCTCACAGAGAGCCTAACAACTTAGCCCTAGACTGAGCTCGGAGGATGGAGGCCTCATAATAATGACTCTCAGGAGAGAGGAGGCCTAGCTACATCCATGTTACAACAGGTGGAGCTCAAGGGAGTGAACAAAAATGGTTAAAAGCACTCCCAATCCAGTTACTTTAAGGAGGCTCCGAAAAGGAGCCTGCAACTCAGTATTACTGTGCAGTTCTGTTCTGAGAATGGAGGCCTCAATGTGCTGACTCTCTAAATCAAGAGGAGGCCTAACTACGTTCTATACTCAGGGCTCTCTGAAGAGGTCCAGAGAGAGCTTGCCACTCGGAACCGCATCAAAGGGGCGGAGCAAAGAACGCCACTCATAGAGAGAGGGCATAAAATGCTACACAGAAGGCAGTAACAAAGTTACTTAGTAAACTGTCCGATGTAGACAATGCATTCACAACCAGTCTCTAATACCGAACCATCAGTAAGGCAGATGATGGAATTAAACATGCTGCCAAAAACATTATAAGTCCAGTTTCAGGGCCAGATGTAAAAGGGCGTCAAAAGCCCCACCTGACCTGAGTCAAGGAATGGAGGGGGGGAGGGGGAGGAGGCAGATGTTATTTATCCTCTGGGACCCTAGAGCACTCTGAGCAATTACACTGGATCACTTCCCTAAGATCTTTTCTTCTCCCTCTGTTTTCATGCCTCCTCTACCCATCAAAGAAGGGGAGCTCACCTTCTGGTCCCGCCTCCAGTCCTCAGGCTGACCAGGCTTCCCGACCAGCATCTCGACGGATGTGCTCGGATGCATCGAGGAGAAAGTTTTCTCCTCCTTCCTGATGTCGGCCAGGTTTACCCAGAGATGTCTCTCCATAGCTGCCATGGCCGCCATGGATCAACTGATCGCGGCTGCAGTTTGTTTTGTTGCATGGAGAGACAAATCTGTGGTGTGGCGGAGCTCCTCCACCACCTCAGGGGGGATCCCCTGGCCCTGGTCCAGGTCCTTCAGCAGGTCAGCCTGGTAGGCTTGCAGCACTGACCCGCTGCCGCATATGCTCTGCCATTCAGCCGTGATGTGACACGCAGTGGCTTAGACGGCAGAGATGGCGTCTTCGATGCGGATGCCTCACCGACCGAGAGATATCTAGCCAGCCTCTCTGCACAACTATATTCCTGCATCACCTCCACATCAGCATAGTTTGCCTGCATACGATCGATATGAGCAGAATATGGTTTTCCCCAAGATCTCTGCACCTCAGTGTGAAAATCTGGGAGAACGGGAAGACTCATACGAGCTGGGCAGTTATGTCCTGACAGGAAGCGCTCATCGAGGCGGCTACGAGGGAACTCGAGCTTCTCGTGCTTCCACGGCAGATCTAATCTTTCCGTGGTACAAGACATGACATCTAGCAGCTCATCATATGCGGGGCAGGTAGGCTAAGAGAGCTCAGAGACATCCTCGATCTTGGCTTGAGGCGAGGAGTGCGCTCGCTGCCGGATGATGATGTGCTGGATGAGCCAAGTAGAGAGTCGCTTCAAGCCAAGATCGAGGTCAGCGCCGACGAATAAGAAAAAATATTCATACCATTCTTGAATTTGTTGGCGAGCTTGACCTGCGAACCCCACAAATGCAGTCTCCTACACGCCTCAGCTGCAGCGTGAACCTGAACTGTGAGGCGCAGATGGCTTGCAACAGGTGTGCATGCTCCTCACCCAGGCACATAATGCACATATCATGTGTGTTGTCAGGTGTCAGAAAAAGCTGACATGGAGGAACACACTTTCTAAAACTCACTGTGCTTGTGCTAGTCATAGTTTCCTATTTAGACACACGGTCTCCTGAAGACAAGAAATTGTATGACGTATTTCATAGGTGGCCTTTTATACTCATGGTCGCACCAGTAATGACGTCATAGGCTGCCGCCTGCTAATGTCAAGTTCATTGTTGTATTTAGACTCATGCTTCAGACATCGGTCATTCCCCATAGTGCCCTCCAGGAGACGCACTTTGACTAGCAGTCACTCATGTGACCAGACAAAAGCTGCATCCGAAATTGCATACGGTCTAACAGGCACTACATTCAGTTTGAAACTTACTTTGCTTGCCACATGCTCTCTTATCATCACATCTTGCACATCATCTTGAGTTTCCTACTTGTAAATGTAACTTTGCTTGATTGTTCATGTGCTGTGATCTCGTAAATATTATATTTCCACTCTGTGAAGATTGAGTTTATTTCAGTCTCTCTTCATGTAAGTTATTAATTTCAGTCTCTGGGGTGGTGATGCCTGTACACGTGCTCGAATAAAACCCTTGTACTTAATGTCTTTGTTACGATGGCTTCCAGGTACTTGTGTTGAGAGCTACCGGAGACAGGTACCTGTTGAAAGGTGACATTATTCAGCACTGTGATCTTGTTTCGCTGTAAGCTACAGAACACCTCGTAAAGCCTGTGCAGGAATATGGGCTGACGGAGTGGCACGGCCTGAAGATGTCTTCATGTTGGGTGGCGTTTCTAATGAGAGTCAAGCACCAACATGCGTGTGTTTATCATGCGTCCCTGCACCACCTCCATAGACCTCCACAGGATCCGATCACACAGACGCCGCATTGTTCCTTCACAGATAGCATCAGCACAGACTCACGGCATTATATTCCAAAGGTTTTCCATGGAGGAATTCAAGCCCCGCTTACACAAGAGCACAGGGGCGTCCCGACACTTACATACAGTACATCATATTTTTTATGCAGACAGCACCGGGTACAGTAAACAGCAGCTACTGTAATTCCTCACAGTTTTACCTTTTAACAGATCGTGTCCCTTTTAGTGCATCATTCACTTTTGTGTGGTTATATTTATTCTCATTCTCATCATTTGTGTTTATATCACAAGCAGCTGCAAGTGAAGAAACACACTTTTGTGTTCGAGATATTCTTTCATGTGTTGTCGTACAAACAAACAAACGTCTTGTTTGTTCATTTTAATAAGCATCTGCTCAACAGCAGTGAAATCAGTGAGGATTTTTATTGCTCTGTTTAACTGTCCTAGATTTGAAGACAAACATTGCCTTCATGTGTGTTTAGTTAAAATCTTATGATGGTTTCTGACTTTGCCCTCAGGCACTTGGAGGCCATTAAAAATCAAATGTTTTTGATGTTTACCTTCTGTAATATAATGTTATGTTTTAATACCAGACACTAGAAGAGCATGTGTAAATGCATCTGACTAGACGATGTTATGGTTGTTTCTAATCACTTCCCCACATCTGTGACCAGCCCTGCTTTACCACACACACACACACTCATGCCCTGACCTGCATATGATCATCTCTGCGTTTGAAGTACAGCTATGGATGAGCATGTGGATTTAGTATCTGTACCTGTATTTATGACATATGCATTCTGAAATCGGTCAGATATTTTTGTATAACATCTGTGTGTTTGGGACGAGCTTTGGTCATGTGATCTTATTTGTGTTTCTCTGTCCACAGGTGGAGAAGCAGCGAGCGGATCTGAGCCGTGAACTGGACGACCTGACGGACCGACTGGAGGAAGCAGGAGGAGCCACGGCCTCTCAGGTGCAAAACTCTCTTTATTCCTGAGAATACATGTGATCCGTTCAGGGATTCTCACTGGCTGCATAAAATGAATATTTCAAAAATATTAAATGTGAATCAAATTGCATACTTCAAATACACACTACCCTTAAAAAGTTTGGGGTCGGTAACTGTTTTTGAAAGAGTCTCTTCTGCTCACCAAAGCTGCGTTTATTTGATCAAAAATACAGTAAAAACAGTGAAATATTATTACAAATTAAAACAGCTGTTTTCTATGTGAATATATAGTAAAGTGTAATTTATTCCTGTGATCAAAGCTGAATTTTCAGCATCATTACTCCAGTCTTCAGTGTCACATGATCCTTCAGAAATCATGATGATTTGCTGCTCAAGAAACATTTATGATTATTATCAATGATAATTTTTTTTATTATCTTATTATCAATAAAAAATATTTGGTAACACTTTATTTTATAGTGTTCTTGTTACAAATTTGCATGTATTTACTGTAGTAAAAACAATAAATTATGCATAATTACAAGAAACAAACCCTAAACCAAACCCTAAACCTAAAGCAAGTACATGTTGTTAATTAATTTTAAGGCCCTGACATACTTCACGCAGAACTGAAGATCGAAGTGGTGTGATGTAATTTTGAGCAAAATCAGGTAAAAAAAAAGTTCGTTTCTGGAGTTCAGAACAGCTTTCTGGAAAAGTCCCCAAACTGTCAGTTAATGATTACTCTAAGTATATGCGAATGATAATGGTTCTAATTGGGGGGACTCAGTTTGTCACTTCACTGGCTTGTAAACCCCTTCGAAGTACCATTGGTCCGTATCGATGATGTAATAAGTGGGTGTGGCTCTGAAGCTCCGCCTTCTTTGAGGTGTAAATCTTCTCCGGTTCATTTCCTCTATTCAGTCCATCGAGGTCAGATGTGAGTAAAAACATGAACACCCTGGAGAGCTGCTTTATAGTAGAAATGGAAGTTTGATTCTCATTTAAAAGCAACACTGAGACTCTTTTTCATGTAAAGCTGTTTGGTTTAAAGCAATCTATTGTATAAAGTGCTGTATGAATAAACGTGACGTCTCTATGATCAGATACTGTTTTCTCTTTGCTGTCACTTTTGTGACTTGATTGTGTGTGTGTGCAGATGGAGATGAATAAGAAGCGTGAGCTGGAGCTGCAGCGGCTGCGGCGGGAGCTGGACGAGTCGGCGGTGCAGGCGGAAGCGATGGCGGCGGCGCTGCGGAAGCGGCACAGCGACGCTCTGTCTGAGCTGGGAGAGCAGTGCGAGAGTCTGCAGAGAACCAGAGCCAAACTGGATAAAGAGAAACAGAGTCTGCGGCTGGAGGTGGACGACCTGGCGGCTTCACTCGACACACTGCAGAAAGCCAAGGTCAGTCGTGCTGAACCTGCCCGAGACTCTCCAGAAAATCACATGACGTTCCTGGGAACTGACTCTACTGGTCAAACGTTTGGAGCGTTTAAGACCAGCAAACCACCTCAGACTAGTTTGAGCAATTTTGTTTCAGCAAGGACTGTTTTTTTTTTCTTATTTTGCTTTGTGCTCAAGAAATGAATGGAATCTTGTTTGATCTCATCTCAGGCCTTTCATCAGCTCAGGTTAAGCACAGATGAACTGCTGACTCAAAGCTAATGTCATGCTGTATGATCATGTGTCACTTCAGGCATCGACTGACACACAGCTGAGGAAACTGGAGGAGCTGCTGTGTGACGCCAACGCCAGGAACGAAGAGCTGCAGAAGACCGTCAGTGAGGTCACTGCCACCAAGAACAGACTCACAGGTGAAGCTCTTCTCACATTAATACCTGAATTACACCAGCGTTCAAAAGTGTGGAGGCAGGGAGAATTTTTTTCATTAACTGGTCTTAAATGTGGTTTAAAAGTGTTAAACTCGCCTTTGCAGCTGAAAACAATGAGCTTGTGAGGCAGATGGAGGAGGTGGAGAACAAGGGCAGCCACCTGAGCCGAACCAAAACCCTGCTGATGTCCCAACATGAGGACCTCAAGAAACAGTTTGATGAAGAGGTCAAGGTGTGTGCTTGATCCATCTAGCTCTGAGGAGGATCCAGCGGGTCTGTGAGTGACGTGTTGGTGTGATTGTGTGTTCAGGCTAAAGCGGCGTTGAGCAGCAGTCTGTCTGCGGTGCGGCAGGAGTGTGACGTGCTGAAGGAGCAGCTGGAGGAGGAGCAGGAGAGCAAACAGGAGCTGCAGCGGCTCGTCTCCAAACTCAACAGTGAGGTCACGCACTGGAGGAGCCGCCACGAGGCCGACGCCATCCAGCACTGCGACGAGCTGGAGGAAGCCAAGTATGCATCAGTGGTGGAAACGTTCTGACACACGCAATGACGCAGTTCTGATTATTTTTACTAAATCTTACTAAGAAGTGTTGATCCGGATCTAGTTCTAATCCAGTTCTAATCCCATTTCAGAATCCTTTTTTCTTTTGAACAACCCATTTTTAAGATTTGTTCCAAATGGGCGCAGCAGCATGGCATCCTCCTGTAGATGATGAAGAACACGACACTCACATTCACGTCCGTCAGACATCAGTGTAACGAGTGTGTGTTTCAGGAAGAAGCTGTCGGCGCGGCTGCAGGAGGCGGAGGAGGCGGTGGAGGCCACACAAGCCAAGTGCTCCAGCCTGGAGAAAACCAAGCAGAGGCTGCAGGGAGAGGTGGAGGAGCTGAGTGTGGATCTGGAGAAGGTCAGAGCGCGTCTCAGATCCGTATAGTCAAGATAGTCACACACATCCATCCATCATTCTGTCTATCCATCCATCCATCCATCCATCATTCTATCCATCCATCCATTTATCCATCCATCCATCATTCTGTCTATCCATCAATCCATTTATCCATCCATCCATCATCCATCCATCCATCCATCGTTCTGTCTATCTATCCATCCATTTATCCATCCTACCATCCATCTTCCTGCCCATCCATCCATCCATCCATCTTTTTGTCCATCCATTGTTCTGTCCATCCATCGTTCTGTCTATCCATCCATCCATTTATCTGTCCATCCATCCATCTATCCATCTATCCATTTATCTGTCCATCCATCCATCTATCCATCCATCCATTTATCTGTCATCCATCCATCCATCATTCTGTCTATCCATCAATCCATTTATCCATTTATCCATTTATCCATCATCCATCGTTCTGTCTATCATCCATCCATTTATCTGTCCATCCATCCATCTAACCATCCATCTATCCATCCATCCATCCATCCATCCATCCAACCATTTATCTGTCATCCATCCATCCATCCATCCTTCATTCTGTCTATCCATCCATCCATCCATCCATCCATCCATCATTCTGTCTATCCATCAATCCATTTATCCATCCATCCATTCATCCATCATTCTGTCTATCCATCCATCCATCCATCATTCTGTCTATCCATCAATCCATTTATCCATCCATCCATCATTCTGTCTATCCATCAATCCATTTATCCATTTATCCATCATCCATCATTCTGTCTATCATCCATCCATTTATCTGTCCATCCATCCATCTAACCATCCATCTATCCATCCATCCATCCAACCATTTATCTGTCATCCATCCATCCATCCATCCATCCATCCATCATTCTGTCTATCCATCCATCCATTCATCCATCCATCCATCCATCCATCATTCTGTCTATCCATCCATCCATCCATCCATCAATCCATTTATCCATCCATCCATCATTCTGTCCATCCATCCATCCATCATTCTGTCTATCCATCCATCCGTTTACAAAAATCACCAGATTTATTTCACAGTACAGCTGCAAAATTACAATACTGATGTTTATGACTGTCTTCATTTCCTCATTTTCACATGTTAAACAGTCAAACTTTTATTTAGATCTCGGGAGCTCTTAAAGCTTCTCTTCAGTTGATAAGAGCTTCTCAAACTTCTCAAACGGCGGATCAAGAGCTGCTCACGTGTAAATGAACACGGAGCTGCGCTTCACTCTCAAACACACAGCACATTGATTTATTTAATTATATTGCAGCCTTTGCGATATGATAATCACACTAAGCCATATCTCAGTTTAATCGTGCAGGCCTGCTCGCCTCCTTATAAAACACCATTGCTCTTCCTCGTCTGGACTGCCATTCAGAGGACTCTTCCTCTTCCTTCTCCAGGCCAATAATGTGGCAGCGGTGCTGGATAAGAAGCAGAGGATGCTGGACAAGCAGCTGAGCGACTGGAGGCAGAAGTGTGAGGAGCTGCTGTCGGAGGTGGAGAGCTGTCAGAAGGAGAGCCGACAGCACGGCGCAGAGCTCTTCAAGATCAAAACGGCCTACGAGGAGTCAGTGGAGCAGAGCGAGGCTCTACGGCGCGAAAACAAGGCCTTCCAGGGTAACGCTGACACGTCATACTGTAGAAACACTGATGTTCATTATGATCCATGAGAACACATGACAAAACTCATATAAACACCGGTTACGGCTGTGACTGCAGAATGTCAGTCCTGATCTGTCATTATGGGTTTGGTTTTATAGCTGCACTTTTGAGACCATAGTTAGTAGATCATCCAGCAGAAGCAAAGAGACTCAATAATGGCTGGAGAGAACGATTCTTCAGATACTTCAGAGTCTCAGTGATCGCGCTGCATTAATCGTAAACTAACCATGTGTCGTCACGTCACTTTCAGAGGAGATCGCCGATCTTACCGACCAGCTCTCAGATGGAGGGAAGAGCGTCCATGAGCTTCAGAAAATGAAGAAGAAAATTGAGATGGAGAAGGAAGAGCTGCAGGCGTCACTCGAGGAGTCTGAGGCAGCGCTAGAGGTCTGGACAAACACATCTGTTATTTTCCTTTCCTACTCGATGATTTATGATTACACAGAAAAATCTCACAAAACTGTCATATAAATACATTTATACACTACAGTTCAACAGTTTAAGGAAGGTGAGACTTTTTAATGTTTTTGAAAGAGTCTCTTCTGCTCACCAAGGCTGCGTTTATTTGATCAAAATGCAAAATGCATAATTTAAATCAGCTGTTTTCTATGTGAATATATAGTAAAGTGTAATTTATTCCTGTGATCAAAGCTGAATTTTCAGCATCATTACTCCAGTCTTCAGTGTCACATGATCCTTCAGAAATCATTCTAATATGATGATCTGCTGCTCAAGAAACATTTATGATGTTGAAAACAATCATATTTTTGTGAAAACTGTGATACATTTTATTTTCCAGGATTCTTTGATGAATAGAAAGTTCAAAAGAACAGCATTTATTTGAAATAGAATCTTTTGTAACATTATAAATGTCTTTACTGTCACTTTTGATCAGTTGAATGAATCCTTGAAGAAAATAAGTATTAATTTTTTAACAAATGTTGCCAATTATTGCGCTAAAATTACTGAGAAATGTATAATATATGACAAATTATAGCACCGCTAACAAAAGAGATTCACAAAACCAAAAATTAAACTTAAAATACCTAAAATAATACATTAAATATTCAATCACAGAATCCTATGGAAGCTTGTTTCTGCCACGGAATAGAAAAATAAGTGTGTAAAAGGGTAAAAGGCGACTTTTTATCTTACAATTCTGAGTTTATCTTGCAATAATCTCACAATTGCAAAAAATAAAGTCAGAATTGCAAGAGAATTTTTATTTTGTATTCTGTGTTGGAAACAAGCTGCCATAGAATTGGCTTTGCTCTGCTGTCGTGAATTTCCAGTGTGAAGTGAAGCGCGGATGTTTGTGGAAGTGTGAGGTTTGTGCCCTCTAGTGGTTGAGAGGAGAACAGAATCCTCAGGTCTGGTGTGTGTCCGCAGGCCGAGGAGACGAAGGTTCTGCGTCTGCAGCTGGAGGTGTCTCAGGCGAGAGCAGACATGGAGCGCAGACTGCAGGAGAAGGAGGAGGAGATGGAGGCCGCCAGGTATCGACACATCACTGAAATACCTGCTGACTCGAATCAACACTGTGCTTTTACATTTCAGTCCTTTAATTCTTCTGTTTTTCACCTCGTCCTTTATTTCCTGCCTTAACTAACATGGATTACTCATTCTGGTAAGTAACTTTATCTTGCATCATGTTAATCCAGCTTAAATCTGTCAGCTTCAATATCTGAATGTGTGAAACATGATTCAGTTTTACATATTGTGAAACTGAACACAAACACAAAATAAACAGGGTTAATTATGATTTTGATGAATAGCCTTCTTTGTTTTTCTTTCTAAATTTCTATAGATATTGCAGTTTAATATCATTATTGTGAAATCTGTTGCCTACAATAATTGTGTAGTGAAGATCTGATATTGTTACCAGCGTTATTATCATTTAAATTAAATGGCAAATTACTAAAAATGTAATTAAATTACAAAATGTAGCTAAAATTAACATGAAAACTAAAATAAATAAAGGCTAGTTCAAAATTCTCTATAATAAAACTATAAAACAGTCCTAATGTTTTTATTTGCTCTTTATTATAAAATGTTAAGAGTGTTTTTCCTTTTTTTTTTTTTTTTTTTTAAATTTCACTTATAATTGAAGGTTTGAATGAATATGTTTGTTTTCCTCCAGGAAGAGCCACCAGAGGGCGCTGGAGTCGCTGCAGGCCAGTCTGGACGTGGAGGTGAAGGCGCGGGCGGAGGCGGCGCGACTCAAGAAGAAGATGGAGGGCGATCAGAGCGAGCTGGAGCTTCAGGTGGAGCAGCTGAACAAGAGCAACGCCGAGCTGATGAAGAACGTGAAGAAGATGCAGCAGCAGATCAAGGTCTCTTCTTCACTCTCATGCAGGAGAACATGATGTACAGCTGGAGCCCCAAACATCATCATGACTTCCTATTAACTAGTTTTTTTCTCACTATAGTAATGTACTGTTAAATGTATTATTTAGTTATTTAACTGTAATATAATTTTGTTTATTTATATTAATCAATTTTTATTTAATCTAATCTATTTAATATATTAATCAGTAACTATTTTTTATTTTAATTTATTTTTTAACAATTTTTTCACTTATTTATTTTATTCTAATTTATTTAAAAGATTAATAACTAATCACAAATTAAATTAATTTATTTGTTTGTTTATTTATATTAATACATTTTTCTATTTATTTATTTTATACAATATAAAAATCTAATATATTTAATAGAATAACTAATATTTTTATTGTAATCACAATTTTATTTATTTAATTTATTTAATAGATTAAAACCAACTAATATATTTTTTAATATTTATTTAATAATATTTATTTATTTATTTTAAATCTAATTTATATATTTACTTATTTTAATCTTATTTATTTATTAATCTTATTATTTTTATTATTTTATTTAAAAAAAAATTTAACAATTTTTCTCTAGACTTTTCCCCAGCCCCCAGTTTAAAAACCCCTGTTAAACACACACACACACACACACACACTCACACACACACACTCAGGATGTCGGTGTGTGTCCTGCAGGAGCTGCAGGGTCAGCTGGAGGAGGAGGCGCGTGTGCAGGAGCAGCTGAAGGAGGAGCAGGCGCTGCTGGAGCGCCGCTGCACCCTGCTGGTCACCGAGGGAGAGGAGAGTCGCGCCGCGCTGGACGCCGCCGAGAGGAACCGCAAGAGCCTGGAGACAGAGCTGCACGAGACCAACGACAAATACAACCAGCTGGACGGACAGGTGCTGACGGACAGAGACCCTCCAACACACTTAACTTTCGTTTATTTCTCTAGTTAAACTTCTGTAAGTGACCGGAGGTGTTTCCTCTCAGCTGCAGTCTGTGTCCAGCGGCAAGAGGAAGCTGGAGGTGGACATTCAGCAGCTGATGCAGGAGCACGAGGAGCTGCAGACTGAACTGAGATCAGCCAACGACAAGGCCAAGAAATCAGCCTGTGAGGTACGGTGACGCCCCCCCCCCCCCACACACACACACACACACATGCGTGCTAAAGCTGTGCTGTCTCGCAGGCGGCGCGTGTGGCGGAGGAGCTGCGTGTGGAGCAGGAGCACGTCACACACCTGGAGCGCATCAAGAAGAGCCTGGAGCAGCAGATCAGAGACACCAGCAGCAGGCTGGAGGAGGCCGAGCAGACCGTCATGAAGGGAGGCAAGAAGATCCTGCAGAAGCTGGAGGCCCGGGTAAAGACCAGGAGCAGGACTGACTAAACCAGATTCATGACATGAGGGCAAAACTTCACACAGAAGCTCATTTGTATGATGAAAAGTCATAATTATGAGATATCAAAACTTACATAAAAGCTCTTTTTTTTATAAAAGTCATAATTATGACAATCATATTTATGAGATGAGGCCAAACTTGACATAAAAGCTCATTAATCATCTTTATGAGAAAAAGATGATAGACATTTTTTAAGTCATAATTATGACCTTTTTATCACATAATTATAGTGTAATATAATAAATATGAATAAATAATATAATAATTATACACACTACCGGTCAAAAGTTTGGAATCTGTAAGATTTTTAATGTTTTTAAAAGAAGTTTGGTCTGCTCACCAAGGCTGCATTTATTTAATTAAAAATACAGTAAAAACAGTAATATTGTGAAATATTATTACAATTTAAAATAACTGTTTTCTGTTTGAATATATTTAATAAAGTAATTTATATCCAGTGATCAAAGCTGAATTTTCAGCATCATTACTCCAGTCTTCAGTGTCACATGATCCTTCAGAAATCATTCTAATATGATGATCTGCTGCTCAAGAAACTTTTATTGTGTACAATATTTTTTTTTTTCAGGATTCTTTGATGAATAGAAAGTTCAAAAGAACAGCATTTATCTGAAATATAATCTTTTGTAACATTACTGTCACTTTTGATGGATTTAATGCATCCTTGCTGAATAAAAGTATTAATTTCTTTAATTTCAAAAAGTACAAATTATGCCAAATTTTTAAATTATGAGTGATATTTATGTCATAATTATGACTTTTCATCTCATAAATGACTGTCATAATTTTCCATTTTTAGATGAAGTCATAATTATGACAAAAATGTGAAATTATGAGTCATTTTCATGAGATGAAAAGTCTAGATTTGAACTCGTAATTTTGACTTTTTATGTAATAAGTCTGATTTCTCAAAGCATGATTCCATTCCTTTCAACATGTAAAGCTGTATACAGTAAATGTACAGTAGTTAACGTATTGTTTATGATTGATGATCTCTGCGGTGTGTTGATCATGTGAAGGTGAAGGAGCTGGAGCTGGAGCTGGACGCCGAGCAGAAGAGACACGGCGAGACGGTGAAGAACCTGCGCAAGAACGAGCGGCGTCTGAAGGAGCTGCTCTTCCAGACCGAGGAGGACCAGAAGAACCAGCAGAGGATGCAGGAGCTGGTGGAGAGACTCCAGATGAAGATGAGAGCCTACAAGAGACAAGTGGAGGAGGCGGTAGGACTGCTGCTTACCCCTGCTGTATGCTGGTTAGTGCTGGTGTAGACCCCAAACCAGCGGCTCCTTCTGCTCACAAAGCAGAGCAGAGCCAGAAGGAGCAGCTCTGAACCAGCATTGACCAGCCTGGAGCAGCAGGACGTTTAAGACTTTGTCCTCCAGTTTCACAGACGAGGCTTAAGCTAGTCCCAGACTGAAGTTCATGTTTGAGCTGTTTTAACTCAAAGCAACTTGCACTGAGATATCTTAACATATGTCAGTGTCATTGTTTTGTCTCAAGATGTTCAGCAGTATTGTGTTTTTCTAGTGAACGTTTATAAAAGCTACTTAAATGTCTAATCATTTGATCACATCTAAATCAATGACTTTATTTCTCTCAATTCTGACTTTATTTCTCATAATTCTGACTTTATTTCTCTCAATTCTGACTTTATTTCATAATTCTGACTTTATTTCTCTCAATTCTGACTTTATTTCTCTCAATTCTGACTTTATTTGTCATAATTCTGACTTTATTTCTCTCAATTCTGACTTTATTTCTCTCAATTCTGACTTTATTTCATAATTCTGACTTTATTTCTCTCAATTCTGACTTTATTTCTCTCAATTCTGACTTTATTTCATAATTCTGACTTTATTTCTCTCAATTCTGACTTTATTTCTCTCAATTCTGACTTTATTTCTCTCAATTCTGACTTTATTTCATAATTCTGACTTTATTTCTCTCAATTCTGACTTTATTTCTCTCAATTCTGACTTTATTTCATAATTCTGACTTTATTTCTCTCAATTCTGACTTTATTTCATAATTCTGACTTTATTTCATAATTCTGATTTTATTTCTCTCAATTCTGACTTTCATAATTCTGACTTTATTTCTCTCAATTATGACTTTATTTCTCTCAATTCTGACTTTATTTCTCATAATTCTGACTTTATTTCTCTCAATTATGACTTTATTTCATAATTCTGACTTTATTTCTCTCAATTATGACTTTATTTCATAATTCTGACTTTATTTCTCTCAATTCTGACTTTATTTCTCACAATTCTGACTTTATTTCATAATTCTGACTTTATTTCTCACAATTCTGACTTTATTTCATAATTCTGACTTTATTTCTCACAATTCTGACTTTATTTCTCACAATTCTGACTTTATTTCATAATTCTGACTTTATTTCTCTCAATTCTGACTTTATTTCATAATTCTGACTTTATTTCTCTCAATTCTGACTTTATTTCTCACAATTCTGACTTTATTTCATAATTCTGACTTTATTTCATAATTCTGACTTTATTTCTCTCAATTCTGACTTTATTTCTCACAATTCTGACTTTATTTCATAATTCTGACTTTATTTCTCACAATTCTGACTTTATTTCTCACAATTCTGACTTTATTTCATAATTCTGACTTTATTTCTCTCAATTCTGACTTTATTTCATAATTCTGACTTTATTTCTCTCAATTCTGACTTTATTTCTCACAATTCTGACTTTATTTCATAATTCTGACTTTATTTCACAATTCTGACTTTATTTCATAATTCTGACTTTATTTCATAATTCTGACTTTATTTCTCTCAATTCTGACTTTATTTCTCTCAATTCTGACTTTATATCTCTCAATTCTGACTTTATTTCTCTCAATTCTGACTTTATTTCTCACAATTCTGACTTTATTTCATAATTCTGACTTTATTTCTCTCAATTCTGACTTTATTTCTCTCAATTCTGACTTTATTTCATAATTCTGACTTTATTTCATAATTCTGACTTAATATCTCTCAGTTCTGACTTTATTTCTCACAATTCTGACTTTATTTCTCTCAATTCTGACTTTATTTCTCACAATTTTGACTTTATTTCTCTCAATTCTGACTTTATTTCTCACAATTTTGACTTTATTTCTCTCAATTCTGACTTTATTTCTCTCAATTCTGACTTTATTTCTCTCAATTCTGACTTTATTTCTCACAATTCTGACTTTATTTCTCACAATTCTGACTTTATTTCATAATTCTGACTTTATTTCTCTTAATTCTGACTTTATTTCATAATTCTGACTTTATTTCTCTCAATTCTGACTCGACACTGTTTCCCGGATCAGGAGGAGCAGGCCAACGTGAACCTGGCCAAGTACAGGAAGACGGTTCACGAGCTGGACGACGCAGAAGAGCGAGCCGACATCGCCGAGTCTGCGCTCACCAAGATCAGGACCAAGAGCCGCGGCAGCTTCGGCAAGGGCTACTCCTCAGTGAGTGTGTGTTCTGAGCCGCGTCACGTCACCCTTCTGTGCGCGTTACAGTAACGATCTGCTCGTCTGTGTCTCACGCAGGGTTACAGCACTCCCTATCCAGGCCTCGTGAGGTCGCCCGGGTCTGTGGGGTCGGAGGGCAGAGGTGAGAAGGTCATGGATGACGACGAGTCCGTCAGCTCTCTCATTCCCACGTACTTGAACTCCATCAAGAAACTGATGATCGATTAGATTTGTCAAACTTCTATCCAGCTTCTTTTTTTCTAAACACATAATCTTTTTCTCACAACACACGTGTTCAGTATTACATTTGATATCAAGAAACGGGTACAACTGTTTGTAATGTTGCCGTCATTTTCTTGATTACATGATTTTTATTTTGTAAGGATCGAGTGTTTCATTGATTTTGTCCAAAAGCACATTTATAGCCATTTAAACAGGACCAGCTTCAGTTATACCAAAACGAGATCTGGTTTAATCAAAGTTTACATTCATTTTGACATTTATGGAAGTTTGTTTCCGCCACGGAATAAAAACATTAAAAAGGTAACTGAATTGCTCTCGCAATTGCAAGTTTATATCTCACAATTTCGAGGTATAATGTCAGAATTCCCGAGATATAAACTCACAAGTCAGAATTGCGAGATAAAAAGTTGAGCTACACTTTATTTTAAGGTGTTCTTGTTACAGTAAAATTATACAGTAATATAAATTCACAGCATGTACTTACTATAGGCTACAGGTTAGTTGCATGTAATTATGCATAATTCACTGTTATTACTACAGTAAACACGTTATATGTGCAACAAAGACACTGTAAAATAAAGTGTTACCAAAAGCCGTGGCAGAAACCAGATTCCATAGAAATTAGATTGAATATCCTGAATGCATATATGGTACATTCAGTATATACACCGTATTATTCCCTTGCTCATGTTTGCATTAGTTTTGTATTTATTGAGATAGCATCTGATGATGACAGCTACATAAATAGAGCAAACAATAAATCCTATTTAGTAAAACATTACATTTAACATCATTTATATTACAGAAAACGTAATAAATGAATAATATTCAGCAGTTATTCTTCATTTACACCCTTGTTTAATAGAACATGTACATCAGTAATGGAGAGCCGCTGAATGCGTAAGCTGGTACCTTGAATGAAATCCAGTTTAAACATATGAAAGATCATTTAGAAAAGACGTTAACTGACTTTAATATAAAAATAAGCATTGTGCAGAATCATTTCAATATATTATCGTTTGGGGGAAACCATATTAATGACTGTTTGAGACTTCTGTATATCTGAACGAATGAATGAACAGAAAAATAAAACTGCTCATGTGATTGAGTTTGTTTGTTCATTGAGTGACAGTGAGGTGAACCCTGAGTCCAGTACGGCAGTGTGGAGCTGATCTGAATCAAGACGACAGATACAGATATGCTGAGCACTTGGGCTTGACTTGTGTAATATATTGTTTGTTCCATGGAATAAAAAAATAAAAAAGGTAATTGTGACTTTTTATCTTGCAAAAATGACTTTTTTTGCACAATTCCAGATTTATCTCTCACAATTCTGAGCAAAAAGCCTGAATAGTGAGTTATAAACTCACAAGACTTTATTTCTTGCAATTGCGAGTTTTTGTCCTGCTATTCTGACTTTATTTCTCGCAACTCTGACTTTTGCAACTCTGACTATATTTTGCAATTATGAATTTATATCTCTCAAATCTGACTTTATTTCTCACAATTCTGACTTTTGCAACTCACTTTATATCTTGCAACTCTGACTTTATTTTTTTGCAATTCTGACTTTATTTTTCGTAGTTCTGACTTTTGCAACTCTGACTTTATATTTTACATCTCTGACTTTTGCAACTCTGAATTTATATGAAATTCTGACTTTATATTTTTGCAACTCTTTTACAACTCTGAATTTATATTTTGCAATTCTGATTTTATTTTTTCGCAACTCTGACTTTTGCAACTCTGACTATATTTTGCAATTTAAATGACTTTATATCTCTCAAATCTGACTTTATTTCTCGCAATTCTGACATTCTTGCACTTCTGATTTTTTTTTGTGCAATTCCAAGATTATATCTCACAATTCTGAGAAAAAAAAAGTCAGAATTGCAAGATAAAAACTCACAGTTCTGACTTTATATCTCGCAATTGCGAGTTTTTGTCATGCAATTCTGACTTTATTTCTTGCAGTTCTGAGTTTATAACTCACAATTATGACTTTCTTTACTCAGAATTATGAGATATAAACTCGGAATTGTAAGAAATAAAGTCAGAATTGCGTTAGAAAAAATTCAGAATTGTGGTATATAAAGTCGCAATTACCTTTTTTATGTTTTATTCCGTGGTGGATATATATAGTATTCCATAAAGTATATCCTGCATAAGTTGCGTCATGAAATCAACACTTGTTAATGCATGTTTCTGGTCTTGCTGTAAATGATTCATACATGTTAATATTCCAAAGGACAAAAGTATAAATTCATCAAAATGTAATGAGTCGCTCCACTTCTGAATCTGCTTTCCTTTTCCATGTCCGTTCTGGTAAGTCCCACTTCTTTATAATTCCCCAAACTCTCATCAAATATCCATCACTCTTTTAAATATATCCTCGCGTTACGTAAGTTAAATGGGTTGCGGATGCCAGTTCATGTCAGCTGGAAGCGATGGCTTTGATTAGTCACAGAATTAAATCAGTAGCAGCAGCAGCATTTATATATTAGTACTTTTCCAAATAGATCAACTCGCTTTGCCTGACAGTCGGTGTTCAACGCTAATGGTCTGAATGCATCAGTAGATACTGACGTACACATCGGTTCTCCTGAGTGAAATCCTGAAGATATTTACACTTATTCTGCTCTCACACATTTCCCTCAGATTCGTGGGAAGGTCAAACCCTTGGTTCTGTCTCGACCTTCTGCTCAGTTTGAGACGTGATCGTTCTCTTGTTCAGGCTGTAAACCACAGCAGGTTGATAGAGAGCGTTCTTTCATTCTGTTGAGTCGATCTGCTGCGTTACAGCGTTTGAGGGGTCGAGAAGTGTCCGATGGCGTCAGATCTCCATGTCCGCCGGTCTCTGCTGTCCCGTCCTGTGTTCTTTCACCCACAGCTCTCGGTCTCTGGCGGGATCGACGCTCCGCAGCAGTTTGTCCACCGGCTCTATGGTCTGGATGTGAAACGGCAGGGTGTCATTACTCACGATCTGCATTAAACCTTACGAATGAGCGTGAATGCGACTTACGCCCTGGTTGAACATGTCGGTTTCGTGCCGTAGCGTTGTGTACTGACACAGATGTTGTCTGATCATCTCCACACGCTCCACCTCCAGCCGCTCCAGCTCCTGAAGAAAACAGACATATATAAGGGCCGTTCTTCAATTGAAGTGATGTATTAGGTTGCCTTACTTAACCATTTGATACAGTTTACTTGTGTCCGTACATGTTGGTGCATTTTAATCCGCCCCTATGATTCTATTAAAGGTTTCTAATGTTGTTTAGAGTCTCCTACAACAGGTTCACATGCATCCAAGGTCAAAAAGCACTTTAATTTTCTCATAATGTCCAGTCTTACCAGGCTGCTGGTGACCATCTCTTCAAACCACTTGGACTGGGACTGATTGTAGAGGTCGACGCATCGCATCAGGTCGTCTCCTGAGGTCACAGAGCACGAGTTACACATGCTGTACTGACACATCCTCAAGGTTATCACACACATTTTGCATTTTTCAAAATAACTGCTTTCCTGAAAATAAGCTTTCCTGTAGCTCAGTGGTTAGAACAATGCCAAGCTCATGGGTTCGATCCCAGGGATTGCACATACTCAGATACAAATGTATAATGCAATGTAAGTCGCTTTGGATAAAAGCGTCTGCCAAATGCATAAATGTAAATGTAAACTGCATTTAACAGCATTACCGCAGTGTGACACTAGATGTCATCAAACACAAGCTTAAACTCTAGAAAGAAGCTTGCTTACTACTTACTGAACTCTGCACAGGATATACTGTTTCAGTTTTTTAAATAGTATGTGAAACTGCAGCCACTATTATTCTAAAGATAAACGTTTTAAACTGTATTATGAAGAAAAGGTTCTTTATGGAACTGTAAAGTGTTCCATCAGGCGCTTTGAGGGGTTCCATCATGGGATCATTTTATGGATATAGTTTTAATTCTTTTTTATTATATTTTTTTAATTAAACAGCTTGTAAACATGCTTTATCTCTAGAAAAATTATCTGTTAAACATAAAAGTGTTAATGCAGTCATTTAAGATATTTCTCCTTGAGAACCCAGAGAGTTTTGTGTATTTTGACTTTTTGCATTGCATGTTGAATTATGTTATCTCGGAAATAAAATTTGTTATTTTGAATTTTTAATTCAGTTTTGTGTAAATACATCTTGTCATTCAATTGAATGATTTCATCTTTGGCCTTCAGGTTTCTCCTGGTGTTAGTATATCATCTGATAACTGCATATTTTATTAGGATTCGTCTCGGCTGTCGCAGACGGCGTGTCACTGACCTGCCTGTGTGGATTTCCGGCGCGCTTTCTTGATGTCCTCCTCGATCTTACTGCTGAGTTTGATCTCCAGCTGCTGGGTTTTCAACTCTAGATCCTTCTGCCGATCTGAAAGAGCTTTACGTGCCTTATAAAGCATGCGAGATATGAGAGATGATGAGTTTTATTCATACTGCATCTACAGATGTTCAGAGACATCTGGCATTGCATGTTGAGATCCAGATGCTCTTGAATAAATTATGCCTGTCATTCTACAATGATCTGGATGGTTAAAGAACTTCAAAGATATATCTTTTTTTTTTATAATTCATTTCTGATGATAAATGAACCCTAATAATTCAATGTCCTCCCAACACTGGCATATTAAAATCTAGACAATTCAAATCATTCGTTCTTTACATTATGCTGTTTCTTAAAGGGTTCACTTTTGTTGTACGCTGAAAAACACTTGCTAGCAAAGTTCACAAATAATTACAATGAATCGGCAAGAAACACTGTGAGAAATAAACTCAGAATTCCAAATAATAAACTCGTAATTGCGAGATATAAACTTGGAATTGCAAAAATAAACTCAGAACTGCAAGATATAATGTCAAAATTCCAAAAAATAAACTTGGAATTGTGAGATAAAAAGACGCAATTACCTTTTTTATTTTTTATTTCATGGAAGAATCAAGCTTCCATAAATAGGTACTCAATAATCTTTGTTTTATTTACAACTTTGTAAATTTACAGATTGTTCCAAATTTGCAGGTGCATATTTAAAGTTGGCATGCTGCGATTGATCACAAGAACCAATGGCGTTTGCCGGACTTGCCGTGATGCGAATGAGTAAACGATGACGGTCTGCATTATTGACGCACTTTCCCTTTAAAAGATGGAGACCAGATGAATTGTTTTGCTCAGTAAATGCTCTATGAGAAGCTCATTGTTGTGAAGGTCATGAGATTATTAATAGAAACCCATTGGGCTCCAGAGACGGAAATGGTCAACTCCTTCAGAAAACATGGAGGACTTTTAATAATGCATGAGAAAAATCCCTGTAACTTCAGAAGAGCTGAGCGAATCCACTAAATATGGCCACATATTCATTCGCATAGAGATATGAAGACTAAAATCACCTTCTCCACAGCAGCGTGTCGGCTGGCCAGCTGCTTCCTGAGATCCGACATGTGATGGTCAAACTTTTTCATGTCTTTTTTGAAGTTTTCCCGAAATGTCAGCAGAGGTTTTTCCACTTCACTCTGAAGCTGAAGAGGTTTCAGACAGGAACCGTATTAGAGACAGCTAAAGATAGCCAGGCAAGAAACTGAACCCTCTTATGTGAAGTCTTAGTTTGTGTCATCCCTGTATTACTGATGCATATACTGTAGCTGAACACGGTTGTGTAACATCTGCTCTCATATTCATCAGAGAGCAAAACATTCCTTCAGTCCAGCTGTGAGTTCAGACCCGGGAAACTCTTATAATGTCTTCCAATCTTTCTAGAGCAACAGCTTACCTTCGAGGAGAATTTGAGATGAACTTCTGCCTCGTCTGCCAGGCTTTTCTTCAGCTGAGCCCAAGCTTCGCCAAGAGTGCTGAGAAAAAAACAAAAACAAATAAATTACAGATACACACACACACGTGTGTAAAATGCACCTATATGATATTAAAGCTGTATTGGAAGGTTTTATGGACTATATAGTTTATTTTTTATAACTCTTCTCGATCTTTTTCTTCAGACAGTTGCATGAATGCTGAAGTTGAGCACATAATCTGAGGGTTTGAGCCTCATTCCAGAGATGTTTGGGATGTTTGGGTCGAGCCGCTCTCCGTTCGGACCGCCGCACTGATTCAAAAGAGCACCTCGCGTTAAAGACGTGGTGGAATTTGACAATCAATCTAAACTTTGGCCGAGTCGAATCTACAAGAATAAAATATCTATTCTTTCCTTTTTCACTGTCAGTAAGAGAAGATAATTCTGTATGAATCCATATAAATACATCTGATGTCTGATATATCCAGGAGGGCGATATAGCTATTATAAATAAATCAGTATTTTGACTTTATCATTCAATATATATCTTGATATCAATTTTTTACGTACCAGTGGAGTCATTATTTTAGTTTAAAATGTTGAGTATAAAGATATATGTTTTAGTTTAAAAATTGGGCATTTATATATATATATATATCAGTCGATAAGGTTTTTAATGTGTCTTCTGCTCACCAAGGCGGCACTTATAATCATAAATGCAGTAAAAAAATTTGAAATATTATTCCAATGTAAATTAGCTGTTTTCTATGTGAATATATAGTAAAGTGTAATTTATTCCTGTGATCAAAGCTGAATTTTCAGCATCATTACTCCAGTCTTCAGTGTCACATGATCCTTCAGAAATCATTCTAATATGATGATCTGCTGCTCAAGAAACATTTATGATGTTGAAAACAGTTCATATTTTTGTGAAAACCGTCATACATTTTATTTTTCAGGATTTTTTGATGAACAGAAAGCTCTTTACTGTCACTTTTGATCAATTTAATGCGTCCTTGATGAATTAAAGAATTAATTTCTTTTTAAAAACATCTTACCGACCTAAAATGGTTGTATATACAACATTATATATAGATGTAGACCTCAGAATGATCAGTAATATGTTTAAAAATGTCTTTCCCTATTGTAAAAAACATGCACATGATTATCTCCCAGTCATGCAAAGCCAAAAGGTCATGACCTGCAACTCTGCAACAATGATTTCTGCATGGCAGCCACACAAGCGGTAAATTCAGGAATAAACAAGAGGTTGTGAGCGCAGACGTAGGAGCCGGCCAAAAAAACAATGGTCATTACAAGGGACAACACAACAGGGTTTGAGAGGCAGAAGAATGGCGGGATTGTGCCGTCCGTCTGTGGCGCGGGGTGGGCGGCCCTCGGTGACACGCTCGGCATTGTGTACGAAACAATCATCATTCTCTATCAGACTGACGCGCCTGCTGAAAAATCACTGGCACTTGTGCTGAGCGCTTGATACCGAAGCCTGAAAGACTGCAAACTTACAGGACAAGACACACACTTACATGAGAGGACGCTTGATGCACTTATAGAACAATAATCATTCTGTCATCATTTACACTCCGACCCTTTCTTCTGTGGAACATGACGATATTTTGAAGTCCATAAGAACACTAAGATGCTTTTCAAAATCTTCTTTTGTGGAAGAACAAATGTCATACAGGTTTGGAATGACTTAAGAGAGAATAAATGATGGCGAACTCGTTTTCAGGCGAGCGTTTGCGCCGTTGTTGAGCGGACGTACCCTTCCTCCTGCGCCGCCAGCGGGATCTGCGAGAGCTTCGACAGACTCTTGGCGTACTCCTCCTCGATCTTGATCCTGTCGGCATAAATGAATGTATTAAAGTTGTGCTGCACTGAACTGCTTACATGACGCACATACAGCAAGCATGAGCGCAGATGTCAAATCCTGACATTCACACGAAGGTCATTTCCTTCCCAGACTCGGAGGGAAATGTTTCTCCGCAGGGATGAAGACGTGTAACATGAGCCTTACACACATTACTGCTGAATCCAAACATCTGCACAAACATTATCAAAAAAACTGAAGTGTTTAAGACCATATCAGAGACTAAAGTTAATGTGAAATAAGCACATTCAATCATTCTTTTTTCTCCTTTCTAAAAAGACGTACAGGAAATGAGCTACAGGAAGTTGCATGTGTTGCGTTGTTATGCTCTTATGTTTTTGGTAACAGAAACGACGCACAGAAAGAACAGATGCCATATTAAGATATTTTGTAATATCACCAACAGAGACATTGCAATAGTAACCATAACCGCTGTTTGTTGTAGATCGTAGTGACACTATCATGGTTAGATCAGTGTAAATGACTTTCTGCTCAACTAACAACAGCTTAGCTATGAAACGCCTAATTCACTTGTTTGTTGTCCTGAACAGCTGTTCCTCTCTCAGTCTGAGATGACAATCTGAGGTTTACCTCTCCCGCACAAACTCGGCCATCTCTTTCTGCATCTGCTTTCCCTTCAGCTGTTTTTGCACCAGAACCTCAAATCCTGAGACGCTTCCCTGCGGGTCCTTTCTGTCCGCCTGGATGGACAGACAAAACACAGGGGAGGATTGATGAGTACAGGAGCGTGAGAAGGTGACAGGTTTGTTGGGAAAAAGGATTTGTTTGGATATTCACAAGCCAAAGCAGATTACTTTTGTGAAGTTCATGCTGTTAAATAGTATCAGAATGTGTCATTTGTACTCTGATGGGGTGTTTGTGAGGCTTTCTGAAACTATGCAACCAAATCTTTGTGGTTTTTCTTACCCAAAAATAATCGCAGTAGCTCCACTCGTCTGGTTTGAGCAACTGCTGTTCAGACATGTGCAGAAGAGGGAACGTCACACAGTTGATCTACAGAGGGAAGAGAAAGAAACCATCAGGGACAGAAGAACACAACGACGCGTCCAGAAAACGACAAACTTACAAAACGTATTCAGAAGGTCATTATGCACGTGGACCAAAGCTTTAGGAGAACATGCTCTGAACTAACAATCAGAAATGCATCTGTTTCCAGTAAATGATGAGCATTAGCTTAAGTCCGTTATAATGGGCATCATTAACAGCTAATTTGGGCAAATAAACAAGAGAACAGTCAGCGATTCTAACCCATAAACACAATCATCCATGCAATCATCCAAATGTAAATTGTACAACAATTAGTTCAGGCACATGAATTTGATTGATCTGTTTGTGCGTTTCAGACAGTCAGTTTGTGTATTAGATATTAGATTGTTAGGTGGGAGTGATTGAATCATTAATTCAACCAATTCGTTCAACAACACTGATTCATTCTGGAACGAAACAGGTGACTGACTTTATGAGTGAGTCATTGAATCGTTCATTCAATCAATTCGTTCAACAAAACTAATTCATTCATGAATGAAACAGGCGACTTTATAAGTGAGTCATTGAATCGTTCATTCAACCAATTCGTTCAACAACACTGATTCATTCATGAATGAAACAGGCGACTTAATAAGTGAGTCATTGAATCGTTCATTCAACCAATTCGTTCAACAACACTGATTCATTCTGGAACGAAACAGGCGACTGACTTTATGAGTGAGTCATTGAATCGTTCATTCAACCAATTCGTTCAACAACACTGATTCATTCAGGAACGAAACAGGTGACTGACTTTATGAGTGAGTCATTGAATCGTTCATTCAATCAATTCGTTCAACAACACTGATTCATTCTGGAACAAAACAGGTGACTGACTTTATGAGTGAGTCATTGAATCGTTCATTCAATCAATTCGTTCAACAACACTGATTCATTCATGAATGAAACAGGCGACTTTATGAGTGAGTCATTGAATCGTTCATTCAATCAATTCGTTCAACAACACTGATTCATTCTGGAATGAAACAGGCGACTGACTTTATGAGTGAGTCATTGAATCGTTCATTCAACCAATTCGTTCAACAAAACTGATTCATTCAGGAACGAAACAGGCGACTGACTTTATGAGTGAGTCATTGAATTGTTCATTCAATCAATCTGTTTAACAAAACTGATTCATTCAGGAACGAAACAGGTGACTGACTTTATGAGTGAGTCATTGAATCGTTCATTCAATCAATTCGTTCAACAACACTGATTCATTCTGGAACAAAACAGGTGACTGACTTTATGAGTGAGTCATTGAATCGTTCATTCAATCAATTCGTTCAACAACACTGATTCATTCATGAATGAAACAGGCGACTTTATGAGTGAGTCACTGAATCGTTCATTCAACCAATTCGTTCAACAACACTGATTCATTCTGGAACGAAACAGGCGACTGACTTTATGAGTGAGTCATTGAATCGTTCATTCAATCAATTCGTTCAACAACACTGATTCATTCATGAATGAAACAGGCAACTTTATGAGTGAGTCACTGAATCGTTTATTCAACCAATTTGTTCAACAACACTGATTCATTCTGGAACGAAACAGGCGACTGACTTTATGAGTGAGTCATTGAATCGTTCATTCAACCAATTCGTTCAACAAAACTGATTCATTCATGAATGAAACAGGCGACTTTATGAGTGAGTCATTGAATCGTTCATTCAACCAATTTGTTCAACAACACTGATTCATTCTGGAATGAAACAGGCGACTGACTTTATGAGTGAGTCATTGAATCGTTCATTCAACCAATTCGTTCAACAAAACTGATTCATTCAGGAACGAAACAGGTGACTGACTTTATGAGTGAGTCATTGAATCGTTCATTCAACCAATTCGTTCAACAAAACTGATTCATTCAGGAACGAAACAGGTGACTGACTTTATGAGTGAGTCATTGAATCGTTCATTCAACCAATCTGTTCAACAAAACTGATTCATTCTGGAACTAAACAGGTGACTGACTTCATGAGTGAGTGAGTGATTGAATCATTCATTATAACTGCTTTGTTCAAAAACCGGAATCACTGCTGCTGTGTGCTGCTCAGAGACTCTCGTGATTCTGCTGTGGATTCGTTTATGAAAAGCACCTGATATTGTGACTGAAATGTAAGTTACTCGATATTAGCTTGATTATTCACATGCTGTATCACTCTCAATCATGGACTTGATTTTATCTGTTGTTGGTTGGAGGAAGTTAGTGACATCAGCCATAAACGAAGTGGAAAAAACTTGTTATATTTTGATTACAAATTAAGTTTTTTTCTTAATGAATTGTGAAGAACGGTCTGTATATAAAGAAAGTAAATAGTGTATTTGTTGCTTGGCTGTGATCTTGAACTCGGTGTGAATGCAGAATCACGCAAAACGTTTTGTATTTGGTAGGAATACTATTTTACAGGCATATTTTTGTTATACCTTCTAAATTTATTTTGATAAAAAGGGTATAAGCTGGTCATGTGACGTCAACATAGTTGCAATTACATGCGATAAAACAGTTTTTTCCTAAGCCACTGTAGTCTCGTGAGTGTACATCACTTATAATATTTGTTTATTTAGGTGTAAAACTATTAAGTGGGAAATTGTTGGTGCACGTTTATGAGTTTAAGCAATAAACTGCTTGTAATTATAAAGGAGAAGCGTCGTGTGCGATCTGTGTCTGTACTGTTACTGTAAACACACTCAATAAGCGGTGACCGTTCGAGCGATAGTGTTTCAGAGAAACAGCTGTTCAGCAATTACAGTCGAGCCTGACCAGCTGTGAATGGACTTTAAACACAGAAGCAGTATTCACAAACCCACTGACCATCTCATAATTGATGCTTATGAAGGTTTAGACTTCAGATTATTTGTTTGTTTGTTTATTTATTTATTCTTCTAGTTTCTTCATTTGCTATTTGAATGACACATACAGTGGTTGCAAAACATATTTGGACACTTAAACCACACGTACTATCTAAGGGGCCGTTTACACAACACCGTTTTCAACTAAAACCAGATTTTTTAAAAGCGTTTTAGTTGTTCATTTACACCATTTTGGGGGCCTGAAAACAAACTTTTGAAAACGTGTTTCAAAGTGCACGTTTTTGAAAACGATACACTGTAAAAATGAATGGTAAAAACGCTCCACATTTGAAAGTATTTTGTTTAAATAATCATGTTTCTTAATAGTTTTTGTTATCAGTTATGTACAGTAGGGTTTTATGTTACATCTTCTGTTGGTTAATGAATGTTTATTGCATTATGTATGTGTTGTGGGTTACCATGATGGTGTTTTGCATTTGCATGAATGACTCTTTGCACTTTCTTTACATTAGAATATACTTCAGCTCGTGGAAAAGCTGCTTGTGATGAGCTCTGATTCTTCATGTGGCTTTCTCTTTTACCAGCTGCATTATTATGGTGGTTGTCAGTATATGTTTAAGGTACAAAACAGATTTCAGTAGTAGTGTGCATTGTTGAATTTACTGGTTTACATTCAGATTTTCTTGTTTGTAAATTACAGTTTGTTCTGTAAATGTGTTTACAGTTTTTCTGTATTTTTTACAAAATTATTCTGGCAACCACAGCTCACAAAATTATTTTATAAAAACTACGGAATATTTTTTTTAAGTTTAAGCTGAAGTACTAAAATAAACTACATTAAATAAACTCAAATTTAATCAAAACTATATAGGCATATTTTGACTAAAATAAAAATGTAAACAGAAAAAAATATATATACACATACACATATATTCATTCTGGGAACATGTTCATAGTTAATGCGATGACCTTCACAGAAAGTACAGTAAAGCACAGATCCTTTTTTTCAGTACTTGTAACCTCATCTTCACCTGTGACACATTCAGCTCTTGCAGTACAGCAGTCAGATCAGCCCCGCTCCTCCCTATCAGCATTTTCCATCTGCGTTCCAAATTATAGCCATTCTTCATAGACGCGAAGCGGTCTGACGCTGCCAGCCGCGAGAGGAATGTCTCATGCTGACGTGTGCGTTGGTGGCAAATGAAAATTTCCCTTTGGTTGTCAGCAGTGTGCTCAGAGCAGCACCACCATGTTGCCTAATATTTCATTTTAGCTCAGCATTCACGTTATGCCAAATGAGGAAATGCACAGAACTGCCCTCATACTGCAACCATTGTCTCACTTCTGGTTTATCTGCAACTGGATTTTTCTGGATAAACACAAGTATGTGAATTGACTGGTTGCACAACGATCTTAAGTTCCTCAGGATCCTCACACTAATCCTTCTGTGAGAATCCTAGCTTCAGCGTGTGTTTGCATTGCTTCTCATGAAGATAATAAAGTCTGAATAAAGCGTCACTGATCTGCTCTCCATGTCAGCAAACTTCCAAGTAATGTGAAAGGAAGTTCTCTGGATGGAAATGTGTGTTTAAATGAAGAAGTTTCTGAGGACCTGAAGACAACGTTATCAGCTTTCACTATTCGCTTAACTGAGAAAATGACAGAAAGAGAAAGACGGCTATTGTCTGAGAGTGTAAACGGCATCATCGTCTCTCAAAATAACAGATCTTTGCTCCTTCTGTTTAGTTATTTATAATAAGCTAATGCAACATTTTACTTAATTCCATTGAGTGCGACGGGTTTAAATTTGTAAAAAGGAAGTTCACTTAGATGGATCTGATTTCATTTGATTGATTGATTGATTGATTAAATGTAAGAATTTGACGTAAAATATATGATGCATATCTAATAAGGTCAGACGTCAAGCCTAAACCAGCCAAGGTACGAAAACACATTAGGCAAAACATTGTCTACTTTTCGTTGTCGACAAAATATATCGAGATATCATTTTCTGTCAGTATTGCACAGTGCTTTTGTTCAGTGTTGCACAGCTGACGGAAGCCACTTTCATCTTCATCACATCTATAACATCTTTTTGCAAAAGGCTTCATTTAATTACATGCTGTTCCTTCATCTAAATCAGTTCACTGAAATGATGTCAAGCTCGAGTTGATCTTTGGCTGTCCTCTCAGTTTGTGTTCAAAGCGAACTGAAAGCACTGAATGACGGTGTGTTCACTAACTAACCCTCAGTCAAAGCATCTTTTGTGTGTCTGGTATGCTGGAAGAACTTCACTTCATCTTAAGCCTGCATGAAGGATCTGACGGGCGGTGCGGGTCACTTCATTCCTCTTTTGTCTGCAAGTGGAATGTGTCGGTGAAACAGCAGATGAAGAACTAAAAGCTAACAGTAATTCAGAAGACGTCAGAGATGATTTGCGCTGCTGAAAATAATCACCTCTGCATTCAGAAAATAAATAGGCCGTTTTTGTGCAAGACTTGTGTTTTGTCAGCTGTTCAAAGTAAACTTTCCATTCGTACCAGTTATTATACACTTTTAACTAAAACTCAACTGCTGAAATGACACACACTGGAGTAGAAACAATTTTCACTCAGAAAATGCACGTGAATTTCACAAACAATTACTGGAAATCAATCAAATTGAATTAAACGTGAAATTTTGAAGTAGAAAAACTTAAATAGTATTTTCTTGTAAAATGTACTCTAATAACTCTGCTTTGTTTACAACTTCAACAAATTTTTTTTTTACAGTGCAGATACTAAATTAATTAAAAACTAGTAATAAGTTAAATAACCAAAGGTTTCGCAATCATTATCATAATTCTGACAATCATAATGAGGTGGATGTTGGTGTAACAAATCAGAGTTTCACAACCACAACAATTCAGCGTCATTCATAACTTTATAGGTTACAAAAATATTCTAAGAAGTTCCCATTAAGTTATTAAAATGTTATTTCTGAATATTCTCTTTTTAAAAACGTTTATTCTTGGTTATGTGAACGTTAAGGGAACATTCCATTGTATCATTCTTCAAACATTATGAGAACGTTACTTTTGGATGTTCTCCGAACGTTCTGAAACATTTAGAAAACGTCAAATTAAAACGATGTATAAATAATGTTTTTGTGCTAACGTTTTGAGAACATTATTAAAGACCAGATAACTCTGAATGAACGTTCAATTAACGTTTCTGGAAGAATATTTGTCCATAACTTTGTGAGAACGTTCCCTGTTTGCTGGCTGGCAGTAAGTAAAAGTAACTTTCGCAATCTAAGTTTCTGTATCAACATTAGATCAGCTGATTTTGTGAGTTACAGTTAAAGTCCTGATAACTCCCGTGAACAGCTCTTTGTTAGGGTTAGTGATGATAAACGCTTCAGATGGTGACTCACGTCTGAGAGCCTGGATAATACTCGTCTGTCCAGATACTGAAATAATAAGTCTCAGTTTGTTCATTCAAGAACATTTCTGACTGTATTGCGTCTCATGGACAAACTTAGTCATTCTCGGCAAACTGATAAATTGAGGAAGTCCACTACTAGTTCTGTGTCAAATGAGGTTCAGAGCTGCTTGTAATCGCAGAGTAAATAAATTCTGAATTTTACCACAGATTGCCTTTTCCCAGCTAACAGGGAACATTCTGGTAAGGTTCTCTCAAAGTTATGAACAAACATTCTTCCAGTAATGTTAATAGAACATTTGTTCAAAGTTATCTGTTAAAGTGAACCTATAACGCCCCTTTCACAAGATGTAATATCAGTCTCTGGTGTCTCCAGAATGTGTCTGTGAAGTTTCAGCTCAAAATCCCCCACAGATCATTTATTATAGCTTGTCAAATTTGCCTCTATTTGGGTGTGAGCAAAAACACGCCGTTTTTGTGTGTGTCCCTTTAAATGCAAATGAGCTGCTGCTCCAGAAGAGGGCGGAGCTTTAACAGCTCAACAACAACAAAGCTGGAGAATCTCACGCAGCCAAAATGACGACGGTGTTCAGCCTTACATTGTTCAAACCGGAGTCGACACTGATGGAGAGACTCAGGAAGAAGTTACAACTTTTAGACGTTTCTGAATGGTTAGTGGATAAATTTATGTAGTTGCTGTGGAGTTGATTCAACTCATCCACTAGCATGTGCCGTCATGTTCATCTTTTGTACAGAACCCGCTACATGTTTGCCAAACAGAGTCATACACACCAGACTCACGTTTATGACTGCTATCAAATGCTGTGAATGGTCTAATATTTTTTCCAAAATATCGCTCCTTTTTTATCAATCGAGCTTGTCAGGATCAACTTGCAGGCTATCCTGAACACTAAATAGTGTTCAGTGCTCGTCTGTGCAGCCAACGACAGAACAGTTAGCATGCTTTGCTCAAACTTTTTCCATGGCGTTAGAACCGGTACACCGTTTTCGCTTGCAAAAACAAAATGGCGGCGCTGTGGGTGGAAACGTGCAGATTACAGGGCGGTAATATTATAATAAGATAATCTGAGCAGCTCATTTTTTCATGTTTGCAGAGAAAGGCTTGACAAAACAAAGTTACTGGATTGTCCTTTTTCATGTTTTCTGTGTTGGTAGATGCACTGGAGACCCGATTATATCACTTAAACATGCAAAAAGTCAGATTTTCATGATATGTCCTCTTTAACATCCAGAAATAACATTTTTAAAACTTAATGGGAATGTTTGCAAATCATTCTTAGAACATATGATTTTCCCATATGTAAGCATAATGCAATGCATTTGTTTGTCTGTCGAGTTACAGACGTGACGCCTAACCGCAGTCGAGCACTATATCAGCTCAGAAAACACTGATCATCTCTCTCATTCTGGCATCATGAATCTGCAGCGCCGCCTCTGTTACCATGGCAGCTGAGCATGTGGTGTCTTTGTTGTCTGTTTTTGACACTGATTACAACAGAAACTACTACAGTAACTCAAACCGGACACTGGAAAGCCTCCTTCCTTCCCCTGTGGGATGATGTTTCATCATCGATCTGCAATGAGCTCTCAGGTGTGTGTGTGTGTGTGTGTGTGTGTGTGTGTGTGTGTGTGTGTGTGTGTGAGGGTGTTGCACAATACAGATGCAACTATGATAATATCAAAGTAACTTCTTCCTCTTGCAGCATCTCTTCTCTGATGATGAGGGCGGGGCAACCTGTCACTCACATGAGATCCACCAATAGCAAACCACAACCATCCAATCAATTCCCCACAGACAAAATCAAGCCCCGCCCTACATTTGTTCTTTTTTGAGAAGCGTTTCACTCTATATTTTTCTGTTTTGTTTTGTTTTCATTGTTATAGCACACACCAATGATTCGTTCACAATAACTGCAGGAACATGCATTATGAAAATAAACAGTATTCATTTGGATTTCCTGTTTGCTTGAAACATACTGTGAATTTCCCACAGTTTTGTTGTCATTCAGTTTAATCTACAGGCGTGAACACACTCACACTCACACACTCACACCCACACAACATCTGTCATACTCACAGTTACTGTGGATTCACACTCCTGCTTCCTGACGGGTGACGTCGAGCCGGGACTCTGAGAGAAGAGAGAAAACTGAGCGTCAGACATGCTGTGGATGTTGTGAAGCTGTTTCTCTCTGTAAGCTGTCATCTTGAGGATGAGGAGGAGCGAGGGAGGATGAGAGAGCGGAAACAAAAGTCCCTTCCTTCTCTTCGCTTCCATAGATGATTTCTGCTGCATCTTTAGTAAATGCTCAGGTGAAGTGTGTCATTGCAACATGTTTTCCCAAACGCTCCCCCTTTATTATTGGTCGGAGGAACTGATAGTCCCGCCCCCAAACTCACGCCATTGGTTGAGCCGATGTTGCTGTGTTGAGAGCAGCACACAGGCGTTTTCAGATCAACCTACGAATGGCTTGATAATCATATGCACAAAAACATTCAATCTCTGAAAATCACTGGAGAAACTGAGGAAAATGCTGATATTTCACAGACATACACTACTGCTCAAAAAGAAATGAAGGCAAATTACGTGATCAGATCATCCTGAAAAGTGCTGGTTTTATTTGAGTACTTTGTTCCCGGGTGGATTAATAACACTTCAGATCAGAGTTTGGAGGATTGCTTTATGATCCCTCCATGCAAATATAGTCTCAGTCATATGTTGAATCATCACTGAATCAATATGCATTCAGTTTAACTAGTTCTTAAAGTCTCAGCTTGAATCTGCACTGAATGTTGTTTTATAGATTGAAATAGAGCACATGTCTGTAGTCCAGAGGAATGTGTTAAATGAATAAACGAGCGACCGGCCGTACCTGTTGATCTGTGCTGGCCTTCCGCACGACTGCATGCGACTGTTCGGTCTGATGCAACGGGCTTCCATTAGCATGAAATCCATTCACTGCAGGAGGAAACGTGAGAGGAGTTTGATTCAGAAGATCTTTTCCTCTCGCAAGGTCATTTAACAAAGCAAAGACAAAGAACATCCCTTTGTAATGAAAGAAATTCACTGCCTTTGTGTTCAGAATCAATGCAAGTCTGAGTTTTTCAGCTGAATACAGTGAGTTTTCACAAAGCAGATTTCAGACAACAGTGCCTTAAAAGAATGATTCTCTCAAAAATGAACAAATAAAAAAACATTGTTGACGTCAAACCTGACGCAGTTTATTTTATAAATAAATAAATAAATGTGTGTTGGGATATTTAAGATTCACCATTAGTTGTAAGCTATATGTGTTTGAATCACTAAAAACTGGTTGTGTATGATGTTGAATCACTGAAAAGAATTGACTCATAAGAGTTATAAGAAATTGGACTTCACTGTTTTTTATGTTTTGAATCATTGGAAAGAGTCAGCTCATAAGAGTCAGTTGTTCAGGATTCAGAATACACTGGTTTTGTATGTTGTTGAATCACTAAAAAGAATCACCTCATACGAGTCATTCATTCAGGAATCGAACTACACTGATTGTGTATGTTTTGAATCACTCGAAGAATCAGCTCATAAGAGTCATTTGTTCAGGAATCAGTCTTCACTGGTGTGTATGTTTTGAATAGCTGAAAAAAATACACTCATAAGAGTTATTCCTTTAGGAATTGGACTACACTAGTTTTTATGTTGTTGAATCACTGAAAAGAATCGGCTCACAAGACTCATTTATTTACTAATCTGACTACACTGGTTTTTATATTTTGAATCACTTTAAAGAATCAGCTCATAAGGTCAGTCGTTGAGGAACTGGAATACACTAGTTGTGTTTGCTGTTGAATCACTGGAAGGAATCGGCTCATAAGAGTCACAGTTAGTTGCAAGCTGTATGTGTTGAATCACTAAAAAGAGCCGACTCATAAGAGTCATTTGTTCAGGAATCAGGCTACACAGGTTGTGTATGTTTTTGAATTACTGAAAAGAATCGACTCAAAATTGTCATTCGTTCAGGAATCAGACTTAACTGGTTGTGTATGTTGATGAATCACTAAAAAGAATCACCTCATAAGAGTCATTCATTCAGGAATTGGATTACACTGACTGTGTATGTTTTGAATCACTGAAAAGAATCAGCTCATAAGAGTCATTTGTTCAGGAATCAGACTACACTGGTTGTATATGTTTTGAATCACTAAAAGAATCACATCATAAGAGTCAATTGTTCAGGAATCAGTCTACACTGGTTGTGTATGTTTTGAATCACTAAAAGAATCTCTTGTATGGCTCATTTAAGGGAGTGTAGGATCTTTCTGAGTGATGGAGCTTGTAATGAGACGAGCTTTATGCTCAGATGAACATGTCTACTGTTTCCTTCCTCAGTCCATGCGCAATGACACTCATTTCTCTTGAGCCGGGTCATAATTTCATTTGCTCTATGGTGTTCCGTCCACATGCTGGACACTATTATGCTGTCCATCTGTCATTGATATGTGCTGGTAGACATTGTAAAATGCTGATAGCCAGTGCAAATCAAATCAAGAGTACTAAAGCGAGCACAGTTTGGCTCTCAGGACGGAGGTGGGGACAGTAGATGCTCCATTAGGTGATCTGTAGATGGATTGGGGAGGAAAAGCTTTTGGACAAGTGTTGAACTACAACGATCTGTTATGGGGTCCAAAAGTCTGAGAGTCTGGGATTCACTTAAATCTGGAAATACAGAAAGTTTTAAGGTGAAAAATGTCAAATGCAGCTAGAATGAAACTGTCCCAAGCTCTTTCCAGTGAAGCGGTTGACCTAGATCTCTCCTGTACGCCTGAGCTCAGAGGTGAATCATTAACTCGACTCAGCAGATTGAGCACAAGCTGTGAAGCCTACATGACTGTGTATCTCACACTCCTCTCTGCTGATCTGTTAACAATACTGAACAAGTTTATAGTGAATCACTCTCTTTGTTTGTCACAGTCTCAGCATGTGAAACTGATTTATGTCTATCTGTCCTACTAATGCCCATTGACTTAAGTGCACTTTCTTTTCTGACTGGCTACAAAAACCCAACTGGGAACGTTCTCAGAACTTTAGTAGAACATTCATTCAGAGTTATCTGGTCTTTAATAATGTTCTCAAAATGAAAACATTACTTATACATCGTTCATGGAATGTTTTTCTGAAACGTTTTAGTTGGATGTTTGTCAAGCGTTTTTTTTTTTAAATGTTACTGCTTGTTTCAGAGAACATTCAAAAGTAACATTCAGTGTTTGCAACATGATAAAATGGAATGTTCCCTTAATAATGTTAGTATAACTAAGAAAAAACATTTTTAGAACTTTTAAAAAAACTGGTTGAGGATCAGTTTGATACCTGTAGGCACAGAGTTCTTGTGTTTGACAGGCGTTCTCGGGGTTCCAGGGGTGCTGGACGGCCTCTCCCATGTTGTCTCTGAAAAACAAGATCAGAATCAAACCATTTCCCATTAATTCCATCTTCTGTAGGACAGGTAACGCTCAATAAGCGTAACAGCGGTGATAACTTAATGCACAATGTTCTCACAGTGGCGTATCAGACCAGTTTGAGTAATGATCCACACAGATCGACACTAAAAACCTGTTTTGATGCAAGTATAAATGTCTTTCTTGTGTCATTTTTGGTATAATTTTATTTGCACTGAATCAAATCATACGTGATTTACTGTAGTTGTTCCTGTATTTTATATATTACAGAAATATATTATTTTTGTTACCCAGAACACCATAGTAACATCCTAGTAACCACATTTAGAACACCTAACCTCATAGCAACATCCTAGCAACCACCCAGAATACCCAACCACATAGCAACATCCTAGCAACTACTCAGAATACCCTAACAACCACCCAAAATACCCAACTGCATTGCAACATCCTAGCAACCACTAAGAACACCCAACCGTATAGCAACATCCTAGTAACCACCCAGAACACCCAACCGCATAGCAACATCTTAGCAACCAAACAGGACACCCAATCGCATAGCAACATCCTAGCAACCACCCAGAATACCCAACCTCATAGCAACATCCTAGCAACCACTCAGAACACCCAAACTCATAGCAACATCCTAGCAACCACCCAGAACACCCAACCTCATAGCAACATCCTAGCAACCACTCAGAACACCCGACTGCATAGCAACATCCTAGCAACCACTCAGAACACCCAAACTCATAGCAACATCCTAGCAACCACTCAGAACACCCAAACTCATAGCAACATCCTAGCAACCACTCAGAACACCCGACTGCATAGCAACATCCTAGCAACTACTCAGAACACCCAATCGCATAGCAACATCCTAGCAACCACCCAGAATACCCAACCTCATAGCAACATCCTAGCAACCACTCAGAACACCCAAACTCATAGCAACATCCTAGCAACCACCCAGAACACCCAACCTCATAGCAACATCCTAGCAACCACTCAGAACACCCGACTGCATAGCAACATCCTAGCAACCACTCAGAACACCCAAACTCATAGCAACATCCTAGCAACCACTCAGAACACCCAAACTCATAGCAACATCCTAGCAACCACCCAGAACACCCAACCTCATAGCAACATCCTAGCAACCACTCAGAACACCCGACTGCATAGCAACATCCTAGCAACCACTCAGAACACCCAAACTCATAGCAACATCCTAGCAACCACCCAGAACATCCTAGCAACATCCTATCAACCTCCTAACAACCACCTAAAATACCCTAGCAACCATATGACAACACCCTAGCACCCCAATCAGAACACCCTAGCAACCTCTCTGTCTATCAATCTACTGTATCTGTGTGTCTGTCTGTCTGAATCTTCAAAAGCTTCAAACTTTATGCTTTCTCAAGACATCAACAAAGTTGAGATATTATTAAAGATGATTTGTCTGTAGTGGATGAGGCATCAGTTCAACTGGAAATGAGAACAGATCAGATGCAGAGAAACGATCAGAGATTCAGAGATTTACCTACATTACTGATGCATATATATACGGTTTCATTGATTCGCTCCTCATAAACATCAATCAGTTTACAATAATTAATGCCTCTGATTAGACTCACTGTCTTCACTGATACAGAACTGCATCTTAATCCTGATCCTGCTTGAGTAATTATTAATATGTATATGCAATTGAGAAGTTCCTAACCAGCCTGAGAAACATCTGATTGAGCTACGACTATGAAACAGAAAAGCCAGTTACTAAGCAACAAGCATCAGAGAAACCGATAGTCTAATTATTTAGTTCAAACGAGCCCTGAGCGCTCGGACAGGCCGGACGGGCACATCTACTGTATTGTTGTAGTTTGACTGATCTTCTACATCACTCTCCATGGATAATGGCCCAGTTCTGCATTCTGTACTTCATCTTTAATTTACCACCATCTGTACTGCCTTGCAGCTACTGAACCAGTCAAACTATCAGGACACATACGCTGTGAAAAAGATCTGTATACATGAATATATACATGGGCGACATTAAGGGGGCGTGGGGGGGGCGCAGATGACCCCCCATATTTTCCCCGACGTGAGAGGTCAGCTCCACTACAATTTGGAGCAGTTAAGGCCTGGGTATACTTCATTTTTCGTGTTCCGCTCCGTCTCCGCGAGCCTTTCAAAATATACTCCTTTGGCCATGAGCGCGGAAAGACATGTTCGGCACGTGCGCACTATCTAGTGGATTTTGTTTTCAAGCACTCAAGTCACTTGCACATGCGCTGTTGTACACGGACCGTCTGCGTGGTCTCAAAAATTGGGCTGCATGCGGACGGCCGAAGTATACTTTGGACTTAAGCATGAGTGAATGTGAGTCTCTCGGCAGCGTCTCTTCTAATAGCGAAACTGTAAGTTTATCTGCTTCAAGAACAGCGACGTTATTAACTTGCTAGTGAGAAATATAATATAGCTTTTAAGTTTCTAAACTATTTTACTGATAAGTTCAAGACCTGCCTGGAACTACTTTAGCCGTGCGTTTCCCTGAAAATAACTGCACACCTTAAAACATTCATCGACCAATCAGATTCAAGCATTCAACAGCCCTGTAGTATAAAACGAAATTATTTGAGTGTGTTTTACAAGGAAAAAATTATTTCACGTTTAATTCAATTTCTTTGTAATTATTTGTGAAATTTACTAGCAAGAGAAAATTGAGTGAAAATTGTTTCAAAGTAAATCTTATAAATGTATTTGAGTGTGTTCCTGAAGAGCCTGCAGGTTCCATGAGGTTGATCCGAAACTACTAGTTTATTTATTCATCATGTGTTCCCCAGAAGAAAACCCTAACCACTAAACCAAACCACTACAGCTGTGAAGAGGAAGGAAACCACACACACACACACACACACACACATACACACACAAGCATGCATGCATGCGTTACCATGGCAATCACACAACACAACAACCCTCTGTTTAATCGCCATGAACTTCAACACAACACAAACTACAAGTCTGAAATCTCAAAACTGAAACCCGGAGCTGGAATGATTCCTGCGAAACACGTAACATGTTTTGTGTTTGTGAATGAGTAACTACCAAGATTAGTTAATAAAGTCCTAGTAATCATTAATCTGGCTTGACTGGATTTGGACAGCGAGACTGAATTCCAGTTTCTGTTACTCACAGACTCTGTAGGATTACTGTAATTGGTTGGTTAGAAGATTGATTTCTTTTCTTTCTTTCACAACTCTTCAGAGCAGCGCAGAAGAAATGCTGCTTCACTGACACTTCATAGACGGCGTCTGGATGTCAATGACAACCATGGAAATGCAAGTGAAGTAATGGAAACCATAAGTCAGAAAATTCATCATGTGGATGTTTAGATGAATGTGTTCATTATTAAATGTCAAGTACCTAATTTTAAATCTTTAAATATAGACCAAGTAAGACCAATCAGAGCACAGTGTGCTTTTCAGAAGGAGGGGCTTCATAGAGACAGGAACTAAACAGAGCGTTACTGACAGACTGGGAAGAGAGGAGCTGAACAATGGAGAATATGAGGAAAATAATCAACATTCAAGCAGGAAAACCTGTTCTAGTAGAGATAAAAACAACATCAAGACTATGTGAAAGGGCATAAGGGATCTTCTTTTGCTGAAAATGAGCACCAGAAGTGAGAATAGCACCACATGAGCTTGAATGCCAGTGTGAATTTTGCAGAACGTGGGCATGAAAACCTCATAGACACGTATTTAAAATGTGAGAAAAGTGCCCAGAGGTTTTACAGCAGACACCTAAGGTAAGAAGTGTGACTTTTGCAAGTCTCCTGTAGTCATGAACATGGCACTGTGGGCTGACTGACAGTTCTGAGCGGTACAATGCTGATTGTTTCGACACAATAAGAAGAGAAGTGGAGATATCTGTACCCAGAGCCTTGATCCGTTCGGACCAGCCTGTGCCGGCCCTGCTTTACTGTCCTCAGACAGTCACAACTGAAGAAGATCTTTTGTTACGTCTCACACTCTCTTTGTAATGA
This sequence comes from Hypophthalmichthys molitrix, assembly GCA_037950675.1. Classification (NCBI taxonomy): domain Eukaryota; kingdom Metazoa; phylum Chordata; class Actinopteri; order Cypriniformes; family Xenocyprididae; genus Hypophthalmichthys; species Hypophthalmichthys molitrix. Next base: position 421,735 of record CM075503.1, on the reverse strand, counting down.
TGCACATGACAACATCGACTACTGAGAGCAAAGAGAAAATATTGCACAGTTGTAGTTTGAGGAAACTGTGGTTTTGTCTTTGAGATTCCTATTCAAAAGCAAAAGGTTGCATCCCAGCCTACAGGGAACGCTCTGATAAGGTTCTCTCAAAGTTACTGAACAAACGTTCTTCCAGTAACGTTAATAGAATGTTTGTTCACAGTTATCTGGTCTTTAATAATGTTCTCAAAACATTAGCACAAAAACATTTATTCTGAAACATTTTGGTTGGATGTTCGTCTAACATTTTTTAAATGTTACTTGTTTCAGAACGTTCAGAGAACATTCAAAAGTAACATTTCCATAATGTTTGAAGAATGTTAAAATGGAATGTTCCCTTAACGTTCACACAACCAAGAAAAAAGTTTAATGTTCAGAGAACATTCAGAAATAACATTTTCAGAACTTAATGGAAACGTTTAGAGAATGTATGTGTGTTATCTGGGCATGTGCTCACCGTTGCTGATGGTGTTCACGTAGTAGCGACGGCCCTGCGGCGACATGTAGCTCTTCCAGTCTTGCGGCAGCGACTCGTCCAGCGGTGACATGGAGGACAGTTCCTACAACACAAGGGGAAGAAATAATGTCACCGGGAAAACTCTGTTCACTCCCAAAATACACACTTTCACAAGCACAAATATAATGTTACAAAAGATTCTGTTCAAATAAATGCTGTTCTTTTGAACTTTCTATTCATCAAAGAATCCTGAAAAATAAAATGTATGACACAAATATGAACTGCTTTCAACATTGATAATAATCATAAATGTTTCTTGGTCATCAAATCATCATATTAGAATGATTTCTGAAGGATCATGTGACACTGAAGACTGGAGTAATGATGCTGAAAATTCAGCTTTGATCACAGGAATAAATTACACTTTACTATATATTCACATAGAAAACAGCTGATTTACATTCTAATAATATTTCACTATTTTTCATTGTATTTTGATCAAATAAACGCAGCCTTGGTGAGCAGAAGAGACTTACAATCTTAAAACTTTAGTCCGGCATGTCATTTGCAACAAATAATGCTGGAGATTCATTTATTTAGTAGTTATTTTGCTTGCGTCACAGAGACAGCGAGTGATAGGAGCTCTCGCAGGATGTTGTGTTTCTGTCTCTGTTGTGCTGGAGCACATTTTTTAGAGTTCAGGTCAGAGAGGTTTTCCCTCTCGAAATTTCATCCAGTTGGGAATGCTGAAAATGTGTGGGAAGGATTCAGTGCCAGACGTCAAACGTGGTCGAGATGACTATGAGAGCTGCTGCTGCTGTGAAGGGTTTGCCTAAATAAAAGAACTACAATTCTGTCATTTAATCATTTAATCACACTAACATTCTTTCTCCCTTAGAACACAAAATTCTTCCTTATCTTTCTGAAATTATCATGCAAAATGTTTCCTTTTGTGTTCCACAGAAAAACGAAAATACTATTTAATATCAGTGATGAGAGAGAGGCGTTCACTCAGAGCTGGACTGGACAGTGGAAATGGATCAGTGAAACGACTGAGGTCAGAGAGACTGGGACTGAATCTGGTTTTCCTCTAGTGTTTCCTGATGATAAATGATCTAGTGGGACACAAACTAACATTCCTTATCACCACAAATCCAGCAGAAATCATCACACATAGTTTTTACTGTCATGTATTATAAATGATCACTGGTGCTCATGGGACGAGGCTGCACTGAATTAAATTAAGTGTTTACTTCCTGTAAACTGTATATACACTACCGGTCAAAAGTTTGGACACGGTAAGATTTTTAATGTTTTATAAAGAAGTTTGGTCTGCTCACCAAGGCTGCATTTATTTAATTAAAAATACAGTAAAAACAGTAATATTGTGAAATATTATTACAAATTAAAATAACTGTTTTCTGTTTGAATATATTTTATAAAGTAATTTATTCCTGTGATCAAAGCTGAATTTTCAGCATCATTACTCCAGTCTTCAGTGTCACATGATCCTTCAGAAATCATTCTAATATGATGATCTGCTGCTCAAGAAACATTTATGATTATTATCAATGTTGAAATCAGTTGTGTACTTTTTTTTTTTCAGGATTCCTTGATGAATAGAAAGTTCAAAAGAACAGCATTTATCTGAAATACAAAGCTTTTGTAACATTATACACTACCGTTCAGAAGTTTGGGGTCAGTAAGAATTTTTATTTTTATTTTTTTGAAAAGAAATTAAAGAAATTAATACTTTTATTCAGCAAGGACGCATTAAATCGATCAAAAGTGACAGTAAAGACATTTATAATGTTACAAAAGATTATATTTCAAATAAATGCTGTTCTTTTGAACTTTCTATTCATCAAAGAATCCTGAAAAAAAAAATATTGTACACAATAAATGTTTCTTGAGCAGCAGATCATCATATTAGAATGATTTCTGAAGGATCATGTGACACTGAAGACTGGAGTAATGATGCTGAAAATTCAGCTTTGATCACAGGAATAAATTACTTTATAAAAATATATTCAAACAGAAAACAGTTATTTTAAATTGTAATAATATTTCACAATATTACTGTTTTTACTGTATTTTTAATTAAATAAATGCAGCCTTGGTGAGCAGACCAAACTTCTTTTAAAAACATTAAAAATCTTACCGTGTCCAAACTTTTGACTGGTAGTGTGTGTATATATATATATAGATCTACAAAAGAAGCTTTAACTTGCTCAAATTCCTCCAAACATGATCTGGTGAATGTACTGATATGGGGTTGATAGTGCCGCTCGTCCAGCCAAATGTGTGATTAAATAATGCATTATTCCAGATGGCCAACCTTATAAACCCTGAGGACGTCCACTTGTGAGACGCCAAATGAGCCCGAGGCTTCCTACATATGCTTACAACAGACTGAACCCAACCCTGATCACTCACTGACGGTCCGAGCGTTTCCACACACCTATTTTGATGTGAATTTTGGGATAATGTGTTAAAAACCCTGATTTGGAAACGACAAGATATGCATAAATTCTAAAAACCTTATTTGTGCTCCATTGAGGCGGATAAGAAGACATGCACATAAACTATGATGGAAACACATTTACTGAATAAATCCCTCGATGAGCAACAAAACACTCAGCAGAGGCTGTGATTGGATAACTGGACTAACCGCCGGATGTTGGTTTGGTGGTTCTGAAACGTCTGAGTCAAAGTCTGTCATCAGAATGATTTGGTTTAATTCCCTCCAGAAGCGTCTCAAACGATTGCACAGCATCCGAAAACAAGATCACATGACAGTGTTTATTGTGTTTTGTCTGACGCTCTGAGAAGAACTCATTGGAGGAAGAAAGAGCCTGATTGAAGGAACTTACATTTTATTACTGATATTTTGCACCAATTCCAAAGAAGTGATGAATTTGTTCTCTTGAACACATGGGATGGAAACAGTGCTTTAGTCGCAAATCATTTATGTCATATTCCAAATGTGTGCACAAGTTAAATATGCAGCTTTGGATGGACACACATCCAGTGTCACTGATGATCACAAACAGTAAAAATAGACCCTGGATCAGACAGATACATTTTGAATCCCTAAGGAATATCATGCATAGTTGTTTTTCTCGTGTTCCTCTGCTTTCCCCCTGTGTCTGTATGAAGTTTCTCTATCTATATGAGGACACACATGGTTCCCACACCCACGTTTTTTTCTGGAAAATGCATGGCTCATTCTCAGGCTCTGGCATCCTGCTTGAAAAATCTGGAATGACCCGTCAAACGCTCAAGAAAAGAATGATTTGAATATGGAATCTTGTGGATAAAGTCCATCAAACTATTAAATATCCAGTACAGTGACCTCACATGACCTTTCATCCCTCAGTTCTCTGACAGACGGATCATTTAAAGTCACTATCAAATCAATAAATATTGCAGTGTTCATTATAAATGATTTAGCATTGTTTTAAATTCATGTTTCTGGTAATCAGAATATCTTCTCCTCCCTCTTCCAGCATCTCTTCTCTGATGACGAGGGCGGGGCAACCTGTCACTCACATGAGATCCACCAATAGCAAACCACAACCATCCAATCAATTCCCCACAGACAAAATCAAGCCCCGCCCTACATTTGTTCTTGTTCCAGAAGCCATGATGAGTCACAGAAATGCATGACTGTCATCTTCCAGTGTTTCAGTGTTCTTCTCTTCATCATGTGAGTCATTCTTAATCATTTTTAGCATATTTTGGTCTTTCCCCACTGAAGCTGCACTGCTGAAAGAGCTGCCAATGTCAACGGACTTCCCTTCAAGGGACTCTGGTTTGGAATATATTACTGATGGACACTAATGTAGCAATTATAATTATTATTAACAAAAATAATAAATAATGCTATTAATATTATTTATTTAAAAGAATAATGTAGTAGTAAAATAATAATTGTTAATAATAATAATAACAAAAATAATTTCATGAACAAAAATAATATAAATATATTTACTAATAAAATAATTAATTAGTAATAGTCATGAAATAATAATTTAAATTATTCTACTAATATCATTTGTAGTATATGTAGTACTAAAATAATAATTGTTAATAATAATATTAATAAAAGTAATTTCATGAAGAAAAATAATATAAATATATATTATTAAAAAAATATTTTATTAGTAATAATCATTAAATAATAATTTAAATAATTCTATTAATATTATTTGTAGTATATGTAGTAGTAAAATAATTTCATGAACAAAAATAATATAAATAATAAATACTACTAAATTATTTAGCTACTTTTTTACTAATGTTATATTTATATACTATTAATAAAGCAACGTAATAATATTTAAATAATAATTTAAATAATTCTACTGTTATTTAAAGAAAATAAAATATTGTTACAATAAAATGATTTACTCAAAATAATAAAAACATGAATCTACACCCCTAATTTAATTAAAAAGCAAGATTGTTTTCTTATTAATCTTTCTTATTTATAAGAAACATGTCTTAGTATTTTTATTATTTTTAATAATAATAGGAAATTGTACTATTTATATATGCTGCTATTTTTTATTGATAATAACACAGATATTTATTCATATTAATACAATTATATTCTAATTAATTCACTTAATAGGTAAGATCTTTCATCTTCATGAGTTTCTCCAAAAGTGTTCAAATCTTCTTGCTGTAGAATCAAACTCATACAGTGTCTTTTCCTCTATTATCCGCCGTCAGCATTTTCAGAGCATCAGGCGTGTTTAAGGGAAGTGTCTGTTTCCTATTATTGACTCAAACATGAATCATGATATCACTTTCACACTGCCGCTGGAACTCTAACAGCCTGTAGGATTCTACTGTACACACACAGGAGGATCTGATCGCCATCAGTGAGAGAAACAACACCGTTTCTCACACATGATTGCAAACTAATTACCACGAGAGTCACGAGAGAGTCGAGGTGAAGGCAGTGAGGAGGGAGAGAAGCTCCTACAGACCCAAACAGAGCAAACATGCTGCTGCACGGCCGAATGGATCTCTGGACTTTGTTTTGATTCTCCAGATGTGAACCTGGAGTCTCACAGCGATCGTCAGACTGAAGCACGTCACTCCCACAGACTGAGATCCCAAACAACACTTATCACTGCGCTCCAGCGCTGATAACACGGCCTGTTTTGTGGCGTCGCGCTCTGTTTCTCCTCTCTGAGCTCCACCACAAACCCAGTGACAAAAGTGCAGATATTTTATCCTGGTCAGCAGTGCATTTCCATTCTTAATCACAGTCTGTGTGTCAGTCATTAATCTCGTTTGTGAAGCCGGTGCTCAGTAAACTGTTGCTCTGTTTGTCATTTCCAGCTCTCATCTCTCCAGCACTCTTCCGCCGCTTCATTAATTTAAAATGTTAGTGTGACTCAGATTCAAACCTGATTTCTGCTCTGTCACCGTCGCTCACTGACACTCCTGCTCTATTAACTCTTCTACTGCTTTATCATCAATATAAACGCGATTCAGCACAAATAAACACTCCGTTTCCAGATCATCTGGCAGATATATTTGCTCGAGTTTTGACTCAGAAAACAAACATGTGGGTGTTTGACGTTAGATAAACTGATGGCTTGTTTCTGCCACGGAATAAAACAGTAAAAAAAGGAATCTGCAACTTTTTATCTTCGATTCCGACTCAGAATTGTGAGATTAAAATGAGGAATTGCGAGGTAAAAAGGAAGGAATTTAATTGAGTGTGTTACTTCCTTGTTAAATTTACGTGCAATTTCTGAGTAAAAACAGTTTTTACACCTTTTTTTTTCAGTGTGTTTTGCTGTTCATGTCATTGTTCTGCTGCTCTTGTGTTCGTGCTCTGCTGTGAACTGTCATGTACAGCATGTGACGGTGATACTGTGTGTGATTCCTGCTGTCACGCCCGCTGACTGATGCCTGTGCAGGATCAACCTTTACAGAAGCACAGGTGAGGGAGAGCGGGGTTAGTTGTCACACTCTGGTGAGGGTGTCAGGGCAGGATTGTTTTGACAGATGTAGACGCTGCATATCTCTGCATGTGAACGTTATTGTCACTAAACACAGGAAGTGACACGTGAGAGCCTGAGATGATGCGTGGAGATGAAGATACAGAGGAACGCTTCTCTGCTCTGATGTGACTGAATACTTCTTTCTGTGACTTTTAATAAACAGATCAAAAAAAGAAGAAAAGATTGAAGAGAAACACTTTAGATGAGCAAGAAATGAGCTGTAACACTATCTATCTATCTATCTATCTATCTATCCATTTATGTCAGTCCATCCATCCATCCATCCATCCATCTTTCCATCCATCTATTTATTTATCTGTTTGTGTCTATCTATCTATCATCCATCTGTTTGTCTGTTTATGTCTATCCATCCATCCATCTATTTATCTGTTTATGTGTCTATCCATCCATCCATCATCCATTTGTCTATCCATCCATCCATCCATCTGTTTATGTCTATCTATCCATCCATCCATCCATCCATCCATTTATCTGTTTGTGTCTATCCATCCATCCATCCATCCATCTGTTTATGTCTATCTATCCATCCATCCATCCATCCATCCATTTATCTGTTTGTGTCTATCTATCCATCCATCCATCCATCCATCCATCTGTTTATGTCTATCTATCATCTATCCATCCATCTATTTATCTGTTTGTGTCTATCCATCCATCCATCCATCCATCTGTTTATGTCTATCTATCCATCCATCCATTTATCTGTTTATGTGTCTATCCATCCATCCATCCATCATCCATTTGTCCATCCATCCATCCATCTGTTTATGTCTATCCATCCATCCATCTATTTATCTGTTTATGTGTCTATCCATCCATCCATCATCCATCCATCTGTTTATGTCTATCTATCATCCATCCATCCATCTATTTATCTGTTTATGTGTCTATCCATCCATCCATCATCCGTTAGTCCATCCATCCATCCATCCATCCATCTGTTTGTCTATCTATCCATCCATCCATCCATCCATCCATCTATTTATCTGTTTATGTGTCTATCCATCCATCCATATGTTAATCTATCTATCTATCTATCTATCTATCTATCTATCATCTAACAAGTAGTAACATTTAAAAAATTTAGACGAATGTCCAACTAAAACATTTCTCAAAAAAAAGGAAAAAAGAAACATGTTTTTGTGCTGATGTTTTGAGAACATTATCAAAGAGCAGATCACTTCGAACGAACGTTCTATTAATGTTACTGGAAGAATGTTTGTTCATAACTTTGTTCCCTGTGATCTGGGCATGCGTGTGGAACGAGGAAGTCTCGATCGTTCATTCAGTATCACTTCATCAAAGATAAGAGTGCCCATCATGAGGGAAACTGACCCCTCCTGAACACGAACAGAAACATTCAAAACCTGTTTGAAAAGTTTCGATGGGCGAGTAAAAAGTTCCGCCCGAGTCTCGTTTTATTCTCTTTACTGAATAAAACACAGATTACAGTTACACTGAACACCGAGAAATTAATCAGAATAACATGATTTCGCATTAATGTAAAGTAGCTGATACAGTTATTGTGTTTAGACATGATGAATGCACCAATCACGGCAGATCTTGATGAACACACACACATTAGATGATCTTCTTACCTCCATCTGAACATATGTTGATGGAAACCATCCCTTCACTCCGTCCTTCTCTCCCTCCCACCATCCTCCTTCCAGAGCTTGTGTGATCTTGATCAGTTCTCCAGCCTCAAACTTCAAGCCCTGCTGATGCTGATCCCCGTTAAACGCGTATAAACTTCTACAAAACAAGCCTGACATCGTAAACTCCTCCGCTGGTGAATGAAATCTCCAAATGGTCTCCAATCCAAATGACTCCAAACTCAAACACTGTCCGCCCTGCTCTCCTCCTCTCCTCAGAGCTGACTGAATCTTCTGGCGCTGAATGAGTCTCTTCTACATGAACACACCCACCCACTTCAGACCAGATTCACAAACACACAGCATTGCCTCCATCCGAAAACTAGTGTTACAACAGATCTGTGTTGTCTAATGCAGGAGATCACAACTGCGACAATTCAGGACATTTTCAAGAAGAAACACGGGGAAGCCCTTATAGAAGTGCTGCTTGTATAGAATTGCGTTAACAAAAACTCCAATATTTACATTCTGATTTTCAGCTCCATCTATTCAACTAGTGAATTAGATACTTTCACAGTGTTGACAAAGTAACCATATTTTGCATATCACATGTGTAGGCTGTTAAATCCATTCCCCCCGGTGCTGTTAGCTACTGGTTTGACTTTCTTCAATAATTCTTTACAGTATGTGTCATGAAGTTGGCGTATCATGTTTCACAGATTTTGCTTCAGGTGACACATAAGGTACTTTCCTGTTCATTAAATGAATATTCACTCCTCTGTTAGAAAACTCCAAATGTTGGAACCATCAAACGCTTTATAAACGAGCTACAGACGTGAACCCGAATGATCCATCACTTCTGTACAGTACAGTACAGTACACATCACATATGATTGCCTGTTGACTCCCTCTAGTGGTCAGACACCTGTAGTGTTCTGGTGAAATACACTGATGTCTCAACAGCTTATATGAATTGTGCTTTTCGTTATAGCATCGGGGTCACTTGAACCAGGGTTGTCAGCTTCAGCAAAGGAAAACACGCTGTTCTTTATAGGAAAATAAGCAGGAAAAATGGGCAAGCGTAAGGTTTTGAGCGAGCTTGAAAAGGGCCAAATTGTGATGGTCAGAGCATCTCCAAAACTGCAGCTCTTGTGGGGTGTTGCAGTGGTCAGTATCTATCAAAAGTGCTCCAAGGAAGGAACAGTGGAGAACCGGAGACAAGATCATGGGCGGACAAGATCATTGATGCACGTGGGGAGCGAAGGCTGGCCTTTGTGATCCGATCCAACAGACGAGCTGCTGTAGCTAAAATTGCTCAAGAAGTTAATTCAGTGGAAAATGAATAGAAATGATGATTATGTCTACGGCCATTTTGTGTTTTGGCCGTTCATTTACATGACAACGGCGTTTTGAGGGCCTGAAAACAAACTTTTGAAAGTTTCAAAGTGCAAGATTTTGAAAATGATATTATTCTCGTCTCCGTGTGAACTACAAAAACATATTTTTTGGAAAATCAGTGACACGTGTGTTACGTGTTCAGTCTATAGGTGTGTTTTTATTACAAAGTGACATCGCCATCTACTGGCCTGACAGAAGAATACAGCGATTTTACTCGTTTTCGCGGATCCGTGTGAACGGGGATCGTTTTGACAATGTTGTCATCTGTACACGAAAAACGTTTTTAGTACATCGTTGTTGTGTAAATGTACCCTAAAGAAATACGAACTAAATAATTTAAATATACCCTAACATTCACAAAGAGGCGCACATGCAAAGGAGAAAATACGCAATTACCACTTCTGTGGGGTGTAATGGAAAAGTAGGATAAGGGTACGTTTTTGCGACAATGATGTACTAAAAACAGGAAAAGATTTTCCTTTGCGTTTTTCGCGTACATACGACAATGTTGTTAAAACGATCCCCGTTCACACAGATCCACGAATATAGACTGAACATGTAAAACCCTTGTGCGTGACATCACCGTTTTTGTAGTTTACATGAAGACGATAACAGTACAGGTGCTGGTCATATAATTAGAATATCATCAAAAAGTTGATTTATTTCACTAATTCCATTCAAAAAGTGAAACTTGTATATTCATTCATTCATTACACACAGACTGATATATTTCAAATGTTTATTTCTTTTAATTTTGATGATTATAACTGACAACTAAGGAAAATCCCAAATTCAGTATCTCAGAAAATTAGAATATTGTGAAAAGGTTCAATATTGAAGACACCTGGTGCCACACTCTAATCAGCTAATTAACTCAAAACACCTGCAAAGGTCTTTAAATGGTCTCTCAGTCTAGTTCTGTAGGCTACACAATCATGGGGAAGACTGCTGACTTGACAGTTGTCCAAAAGATGACCATTGACACTTTGCACAAGGAGGGCAAGACACAAAAGTTCATTGCAAAAGAGGCTGGCTGTTCACAGAGCTCTGTGTCCAAGCACATTAATAGAGAGGCGAAGGGAAGGAAAAGATGTGGTAAAAAAAAGTGTACAAGCAATAGGGATAACCGCACCCTGGAGAGGATTGTGAAACAAAACCCATTCAAAAATGTGGGGGAGATTCACAAAGAGTGGACTGCAGCTGGAGTCAGTGCTTCAAGAACCACTACGCACAGACGTATGCAAGACATGGGTTTCAGCTGTCGCATTCCTTGTGTCAAGCCACTCTTGAACAACATACAGCGTCAGAAGCGTCTCGCCTGGGCTAAAGACAAAAAGGACTGGACTGCTGCTGAGTGGTCCAAAGTTATGTTCTCTGATGAAAGTAAATTTTGCATTTCCTTTGGAAATCAGGGTCCCAGAGTCTGGAGGAAGAGAGGAGAGGCACACAGTCCACGTTGCTTGAGGTCCAGTGTAAAGTTTCCACAGTCAGTGATGGTTTGGGGTGCCATGTCATCTACTGGTGTTGGTCCACTGTGTTTTCTGAGGTCCAAGGTAGTACCTGTACCTGGTTTAAGGACCATGGTATCCCTGTTCTTAATTGGCCAGCAAACTCGCCTGACCTTAACCCCATAGAAAATCTATGGGGTATTGTGAAGAGGAAGATGCGATATGCCAGACCCAACAATGCAGATGAGCTGAAGGCCACTATCAGAGCAACCTGGGCTCTCATAACACCTGAGCAGTGCCACAGACTGATCGACTCCATGCCACGCCGCATTGCTGCAGTAATTCAGGCAAAAGGAGCCCCAACTAAGTATTGAGTGCTGTACATGCTCATACTTTTCATGTTCATACTTTTCAGTTGGCCAAGATTTCTAAAATTCCTTTCTTTGTATTGGTCTTAAGTAATATTCTAATTTTCTGAGATACTGAATTTGGGATTTTCCTTAGTTGTCAGTTATAATCATCAAAATTTAAAAAAAAAATAAACATTTGAAATATATCAGTCTGTGTGTAATGAATGAATATAATATACAAGTTTCACTTTTTGAATGGAATTAGTGAAATAAATCAACTTTTTGATGATATTCTAATTATATGACCAGCACCTGTATATTGTTTTCAAAAGTTTGCGTTTTCAGGGCCCCAGTTTTGAGACAAAACCTAACATTGACAAAGAGGCGCACATTCAAATTTAGAATTTTAAGAAGAAAATATGCAATTACCACTCCTGTGGGGTGTAATGGAAAAGTAGGCTATAGGGTACGTTTTCACAGAGACTGTCCTCCAAAAAAAAAAAAAACGACCCTATCGGTCATTTTTCAAGCACCTTATTACGACTATATTTAAGTTTTAAATTCATGCGCCCTCTTGCTGGCATAAAAATAATGAAAATTATGACAATAATCAAATTGCATGTTCATTTAAATGCAATGTGTCGACTTTTTACACCATTTGTCCTATTTCCATTTAGCCAAACTATTTTTTTTTTTATTGACTACACCAAAATGATCCCGTTCACACGGATCCTAGAAAACGACTAAAATCACTGTATTCTGCTGCCAGGCCAGTAGATGGCGATGTCACTTTGTAAAGAAACACTACGCACCTATAGATGTAACACACATGCGCATGATGTCACTGTTTTTGTAGTTTACACAGAGATGATAACAGTATCATTTTCAAAAACTTGAAACCACATAAAAAGTTTTGTTTTTTGGTTAAAAATGGTGTCATGTAAACGTCCCCTAATATAACAATTAGTATAACAAATTACTGTTGTCAAGAAGTAGTAAGTAGCCTAATAATATTACTTTTGAAAGTAAGTAGCCTACTGAGTTAGTAATGAGTAATAAATGACATTTTTTTGAGTAATGAGCCCAACACTGGTCCGTGGCATCTAAAAGATGGAAAACCCCGTTCACAAACTACACCACTGCCTACACGGGACAAACGCGCTCCATACGGGTTTAATGCGGAACGATTCCGTATCACACGGAACGGTTGGCAACCCTGTCTCCCCCCCACACACACCCTGCGTGATGGTACGTTCCACCACCTGTCAAAGGAAGGCCAAGCTTTCGCTATCATTACATGACAAACTCTAAACTGGCTGTGTTTAAACTACATGCTCGGAATCTGGAGAAAATTTATGATCTATTTATCCAGCGGAAGATGGAGGATCATGCGCGAGCGCTGTTTACTTTCGGGATCATAGCCGACATCCAGTACGCAGATATAGAAGACGGGTCAAACTATCGGGGGACGCGGAGACGCTTTTACAGGAACAGCGTTGAGCTGCTGCGGAACGCGATGCGGGACTGGGAGGAGCGGCGCGTCAGCTGCGTCCTTCAGCTGGGCGACGTTATTGACGGCCACAACAAGAGCCGTGACGCGTCGGAACAAGCGCTCGAAACTGTTGTGAAGGAGCTTGAGAAATGTTCAGTGGATGTGCATCATGTGTGGGGAAATCACGAGTTTTACAACTTCCGTAGGAAAACTCTCCTCGCTTCTCCGCTGAACAGCGCAGCGAAAGCTGAAGCCGGAAGTGACCTCCTCGCGGACGACATTTACGCGTATGAATTTAGCCCCGCCCCCAACTTTCGATTCGTGCTTCTGGACGCGTACGACATGAGCGTCATCGGGAGAGACGAAAGCAGCGAGAAGCACAAGCAGTCCCTGAAACTCCTGCAGCAGCATAACAGCAACCCTGACCTCAACCAGCCTCCAGGTGCTGGACAATAACCGACTGAACTCTGTGTTTAGATAGAAATATGACCCTCATCCTTACATTTCAAAGGCAGCTATACAGTTTCTTCTTTGTAACATATTTATAATGTCAAAATATTATTTGGAAAATATTTAGTTTCTATTAAGTTTAATTATTATTATTATTACGTTACTTTTTATTCATCTGTTTTATTTTATTTTTTTCACTGTTATTCTCTAAACAGGATATATATATATATATCTTAGCACTTTTAAAATGTACACTCACATGATATGAAAACTCTAGGTAATTTTCCCCCTTTATTGCATGATTATTACCAAAAAAAAAAAAAAAACAACAGGCGAATTACTTGTGAAATGTTGGTCAATTCAGACTGGCAACATCAAAAGAAGAACATGTTGTGTACATTCATGTTTTTAAACTGTCCTTATATCCTTATAAAATACTAAAAGTACTAAAGTTACCAGTATCCAATAGCAGCACAAGTGTTTGCAATACAACAACACAATAAGTACATTGAACCGAACAATTACATTTTTATGCAAGTACACAGCCTAATTTAAAGTGTGACCGTTTCATTTATAAGTCCAAAGTTTTATACATAAAGGCTATTTTATTCTACACTGTAAAAGTGTTTCAACTCAGAAAAGTGTGTTTATGCTGCACTAATATTTTAAGTTTAGTCAACTTGAATTGTGAAGTTGTATTAAGTAACAACTTGGATATTTGAGGTATTGTAAAGCAGACCTATAATGCTCCTTTCACAAGATGTAATATCAGTCTCTGGTGTCCCCAGAATGTGTCTGTGAAGTTTCAGCTCAAAATCCCCCACAGATCATTTATTATAGCTTGTCAAATTTGCCTCTATTTGGGTGAGAGCAAAAACATGCAGTTTTTGTGTGTGTCCCTTTAAATGCAAATGAGCTGCTGCTCCCGCCCCCTTTCCAGAAGAGGGCGGAGCTTTAACAGCTTGCATCGTAACTTTGCAGATGTTGTTTATGCTCAAACAGCAACATTATACACCAACTAAAGTTAAAAAAGTATAATCAACCACCCCTTTAAGAAGTGAAATCCACTCATTGCAACAATCACTTTTTACAGAGCAGGTTGACATAAAATGCAACTGACTGTGATCATGTTAACTTTATCCAGCGGTCATGTGAATCATTTCAACAGTGCTGGGGTGAATTAAAGTCTAAACACTGAGGGCACCATGTTTATTCTTTCTTACAGTTTATGGGTTGGAACAAAGGTTTGTGAAATTCAATGGAGGATTCAGCCCAGAGCAGCTTCTGTGGCTGGATGAAGTCTTAACTCTTGCTGACCAGAAGCAGGAGAAAGTAACTGTCTTCAGTAAGTATATTTATATCCTGATTTTACTCGAAGGAAGTCGTTACACCTGGTCTTTATATTGTGTATGATTGCAGGTCATCTCCCCGTTCACCCAGACTCCACGGACCCCATCTGTCTGGCCTGGAACTACGACGCGCTGCTGTCTGTCCTGCGCTCTCATAACAGTGTGGTGTGCTTCATGGCGGGACACGACCATGACGGAGGATACGGCATGGACACGTCCGGCGTCCACCACATCACGCTGGAGGGGGTGATCGAGACCCGTCCTGATAGTAATGCCTTCGGGACGGTTTACGTCTACGAGGACCGGATGCTTCTGAAGGGCAGTGGAAGGACAGCAGACAGAGTCCTCAAGTATCCATGAGACTCTCGGGAGATTATTGTCAATGAATGATGGGATTAAAACAAACAATCAAACACTGTTCTGTATGATCATCTCAGTCTCTGATGTTACATCTGATTTTTATAAACCTAATAAGATGTGTTTATGTGTAAGCAGCACTGTTGAGAGAAGCAAACAAAACACTGTCAAACATGAACAACAAACTTAATGTGCAATAAATATGATTACATTCTAAATAGACTATATGAAGAAAATATATTTTATTTATTTATGTCAAGATTTCATCAATATGAGTATAAATATAGAATTATCTTTATATGTAATCTCAGTATATAAATATTAAATAAAAAATAAAAATGTTTTATTTCATTATGCTCATACTGTATGTATATAAAGAATTTTTATTTATACATTATAAATATACTGTATGTATCAGATTTAGAACTTTACACATAAAGAGAATTATACATACATAATATTAAGATATATATATATATAAATTTATATATATATTTATAAATTTACATGTGTATAATTATTTTATAAATATATTTTAATTTTATATTTTTATTAGAGCTGTCCAATTAATCACATCTAACAAAAGTTTTTTAATATATGTATGTGTGTATACAGTATATATATATGTACAAACACACACATACATATATACACATCCATACAGTACATATTTACAAACTTTTATGTTAGATGCAATTATAGCGATTAATCGATTTGACAGCTCTAATATATCAACCTGAAGTCACCTGACACACACACACATATATATATATATATATACACACACACACACATATATATATATATATATACACACACACACACACATATATATACATTATATATATATATATATATATATATACATTATATATATACACTTCATCATTTGACATGAATGTCTATTTGATGTTTGTGTTGTGGATGATCTCTTGAGCGGGGAGTTCTCGAGCATCTGGCAACCACAAACACACACTGGCTTTCAGCGGCGCAGTTACTGCTCATCGACATCGAAGCTGGCTGTCCTGTCCCGCCTTAGGACCTTTTAACCCCCTCGTTTCTAAACTTAACCGAATGGGGTGCGGAACCCTTCTCGGTTTACTCCAGTAGTCGTGTGTGTCGCGCGCTGAATCGTGTGTCCGAAGAGTCGCTGTGTCTCGCTGCACTGCAGCCGCTGCTGCTGGAATCAAGCAGATCCACAATGGCGACTCACAGTCCCAGCAGCAACTCACCAACAACTCCATGCAGCAGAAGCATTAGCGCTGCGGGATCCGTGCTGCACCACACGCAACACTTAACGACAATGAGCAACATGCAGGGTAAGACACTCGAATACAGTCGGACGCGCTTCATCGCGAGCGCAGCTCAAGTGTTTAGGCCAGGCCTGCTCTCTCTCAAGCGCGCGCGCGCTTCCTAACGCCTCGGTGTTTACAGTGTCACAATATGTTACGATGTTTCTGAAATGTTCGCAGTCATCGTTCGTGAGCTGCATTGGTCTGGTGAGGCTCTAGGCCTTCTCATTTACTCACGTCGCGTTTTTGGGGTAACAAACCGATGCTAAAATGTGCTGCATGGCATGCTCCTCTCAATGCTGTCCATTTAGACAGCTCACTAGGGGTTTGTACACTCACCGTGTTCATTATTGTAACAGAATCAGTAGTCATAATGATACTGTAATGTTACATTTATGCGTTTGGCAGATGCTACAATGTGACATTTACAATTATGCATCTGGCTGATACTATAATGTTACATTTATGTATTTGTCAAATACTTTAATGTTACATTTACGTTTATGCATTTGGCAGATGTTACAATGTTACATTTATGCATTTGGCAGATCCTACAATGTTACATTTATGTATTTGGCAGATGTTACAATGTTACATTTATGTATTTGGCAGATGCTACAATGTGACATTTACAATTATGCATCTGGCAGATACTATAATGTTACATTTATGCATTTGGCAGATCCTACAATGTTACATTTATGTATTTGGCAGATGCTACAATGTTACATTTACAATTATGTATTTGGCAGATGCGATAATGTTACGTTTATGCATTTGACAAATGCTATAATGTTACATTTACAGTTATGTATTAGATGCTATAATGTTACATTTGTTATTATAAATGGTACTGTAATATTAATGCTCTATAGATAAATGCATGCAGGAGTTATCAGTTACATGTATACTAATGCAACACACGAGCCTGAAGAATGATTAATAGCAGCTATTAATATCATGTGTTGTAGTTCATATTTTTCCATTGAGCTCAACATTATGGGTCAGTTTCACTCTTGAGTCCGTCTGATTGTTTGTCATTTGTAAATGAATTCTTCCTCCTCCTCATTCAGATTCCAACACATGCTGGAGGTGTCAGAATGAAACAGGTACTGTAAGCCGCTCACATACAGGACTCATTCTTATTTACACCTTCATCTTTTGGGTTTATCATCATCTGCATGCATTTTCATCATTTTTTTTTTTTCTTTTTTCTGTAGGATTTCAGATAAATCTGTCTGGAGTAACCCAAAGTAAGCCAGTTTTCTGTGCCATTGTAGTCTTTCTGTGGGTTCTCTCCAGAAAATAGGATGTGATTTCTGCCTCCAAAAGTGATAGTTCACCCAAAAATTCTGCCATCAGTTTCCTTTATATTCGGGAACACAAACGAAGATATCTGTAATGAAATCCAAAAGCTTTCTGTCCCTCCAAAGTCTATTCACCCAAAACTCTGACGCTTCTGAAGAGACATGATCACTTTATATGATGAACAGATCTAATTTAGGCTTTGATTCACATATAAACACACACACACACACACATAGAGCACTCAAATATGGTAAACAGAAGCTCAACCATATTTATTTTTCCATGTCTTTATGAATGTTTTGAAGTGTCAGTTTGGGGTGAGTAGATTTTCAATGGAGGGACAGAAATCTCTTTCAGATTTCATCACAAATATCTTCATTTGTGTTCCAAAGATGAATGACAGTGTTATGGGTTTGGTGAGTAAATGATGAGAGAACTACATTTTTGGGTGAACTATCGCTTTAAGACCAAAGTGAGCCACACATGAGTCATATCGTCTAGAATAATTGTGACATTTTTTTGAAGAAATTGTGATTAGTGCTCGTCCTTACAAAAGATAATAGCAAACGTCACTTCAATTATCTGGAATCATCTCATATTTTTTTATTCACAGTTATTCCCATATTCATTTCTTGCTGCATGCTTTCTGTTAAATTAGTTTACTTTGTTCACTTTTCATGTTTGCATTTAAAAACATTCTTCTCCTTCACAGGTAAACGCAAAGCACTTAAGTTAAACTTTGCTAATCCACCGGTCAAACCGGCCGCGCGTCTGCCCATCGCCACGCCGGCTCCTCCTTTCCAGAACCCACACATGTGAGTGCGTCATCATCATCACACATCAGGGTTCAGTATATTTTTATGTTAAATATGCAGAGACAACTATAAGTGACGTTGATTTCCCAGAGAAGTGTAAGTTCTGCGGCTCTCTGATGCTTTCAGAACATCACTGTTTGTTTGAACAGCTTCAGCACTGGCTCGACCAATGGTGTGAGTTTGGGGGCGGGGCTATCTGTTTGCCCAACCAATAGCAGATGGGTTCAGTCATTATTTCTGCAGTTCCACCAGTGGTGCTTCAGGTTCATCAGTCTGCACTTTTGTTTCTTCGGTCAACTGCATGTAAAAAGCATCACTCATGACTTTCAGAGAGCGGCTGCGGACACACAGTATCGAGTCATCGGGGAAGCTGAAGATTTCTCCAGAACAGCATTGTGACTTCACGGCCGAGGACCTGAAGGATCTGGGGGAGATCGGGAGAGGAGCGTACGGATCCGTCAACAACATGGTGCACAAACCCAGCGGGCAGATCATGGCCGTCAAGGTGATTCAGATTAGTCAGGCTTATATTTTCATGTTCAATTCTGTCTTTTCTAGAAATAAAGTCAAAAGCAGAAATGACTGGGGTCCAGGAAGAAAATAGATTAATAAAGAAAAAAGATCTTTTTTTATATAAAAATAATTAAAAAAAAATATATTGTGAAATTCTTCCGTAGGTTCTTAAAAAGTCTTACATTTATGACCTTAACTAAAAGTCCTAATGGTAAAAAAATGTCATAAATGAGATGGCATAATGTGATTAATTAAACAAAAGGTGATGATTTAATGAAATAATTGTGAGTAAAAATGCGGCGCTGTTGTTCGCTCAACTGGCTCGTGTTTTCAGAGCAGTTCACAATCAATGAATACACGCATTGCTTTGATCTACTGTTGATAAAGTAAACATTGTTATAATTAATGATGTTTGTTTATATCATACTTGCAAACTTGCGATGACGTTTTCAAATTACCTCTGTATAATGACTAATATAGTAGCGTTTATTAGCGCAGCTGCTTTGTTTACAGAGGTAACCGGGGTAACCGCTATATTTCTGCTCCTCCATAAACGCCACCTACTATCAGCTGTCGTCTGCTGTTTTTGCTCAGAGAAGATTGACCCATGTTTTTACACAGCTTACATGCAGTATAGAATAATAAGGTACCTAGAATTTTATACACAATCATATTTTCAATGAATAAATATAACGGAGTGTCTATTTAGACACCAAGAGTAAATAGCCCGCCTTGTTGGCAGTGGTGAGTAACTCTACCCACAAATGTCTTGATTAAACCAGATAAAATGACAAAAGAAACCCGTCTGATAACAGCAGCAGTGGTGTGGAGAGTAAAGCGACCGACCCGAGTTTGAATCCGCCTTTTACCGAACTCAATCTTCTCTATTTTCCCATCGCATTTCAGCTCGGAGAGGCGTTTATCTGAAGTAAAAATGAAGAAAATATTCAAAAAGTGGGAATAAAGTGCCTAACGGGTATTTAATAGTGGGAATAAAGTGTTTATCGGGTAGGGCTTTAGGGATAGAGACGAGTAATGTCCCAATAAAGCAGCATCCATTTATTATCTCAATATTATCATATACACTCAATATGTTTTTATTGCATACGGTTTTATAATGTACTACAATACAATGAGGTGCAAGTGGGATCTGCCACTATTTGCAGGAAGTATAAATAGCATCTAACAACTATTTAGACAAAATACTGCTTTTAGTGTGTACTGAATCTATCACTATTTAGACTTTAGTGCAAATAGCCGCTGTCTGTATATAATCATTTATTATTTTGACTCAACCCTATTCTTAAAAAAATGATTTAATGGCTGAAATGTGACATTAGTCATTTTATAAGACTTGTTTTTGTCAAAAGGTGTATTATTTGAACTGTAAAGTACCATAAACGATGTACATGTAAATGTGGCTACTGACCCATATTCCCCCAAAACGTATTTTTTTTTTTTTTTTTTTTAGTATGTAGTATTTTTAGTATTATTTTTATTTGTGCGGGTCTTAAAAAACCTCAAACCCTGCAGATACCTTGTCTTTGAGAGACGACCGGTAGATTTGAACTGAGAGGAAAATGATTTTGATTCTAGTCCATTTGGTTCTTCTGAAGTTCTCCAAGCACAGCTGTAATTGTGCCCTCTAGAGTCAGACAGACGTCACTGCAGCAGTCTGTGCTGATCCCAGTGTTCTTGTGTTCCGCAGCGGATTCGCTCCACTGTGGATGAGAAGGAACAGAAGCAGCTGCTCATGGATCTGGATGTAGTGATGAGGAGCAGCGACTGCCCGTATATCGTCCAGTTCTACGGCGCTCTGTTCCGAGAGGTCAGCTGATCCGTCTCTTCTTCTCTCCTCTCGTGGACCTGCACTGGACTGACGCTCTGTTTGTGTTTCAGGGCGACTGCTGGATCTGTATGGAACTAATGTCTACCTCCCTCGACAAATTCTACAAATATGTATATTGTGCATTAGATGATGTCATTCCAGAGGAAATATTAGGCAAAATTACATTAGCAGTAAGTCAATGATTTCATATATGAACAAAAGCTTCATTATTGTAGTAGTAATAATAATAATAATAATAATGAAAATAATAATAAATATTATTTTTATATAACTAATGATGATAATTATATAATAATAATCAACAGCAACAATAATTATTGTTATAATAAAATAAAAACAATACATTATTATTATTATTAAGTGATATCAATAATAACATTATAATAAAATGTAAAAAAAATAGTAGTAATAATAAAAATAATATATTAATAATATTAACATGAAACTGATAATAATTATATTTTATTTATTTTATTACATTTATAAAAAATACATTAGCAGTAAGTCAATGATAAAATGTAAAAAAAATTAGTAGTAATAATAAAATATATTAATAATATTAACATGAAACAATGATAGTAATTATATTATTTATTTTATTACATTTATAAAAAATACTGTATAAAACTTTATTATGATAATGACAATAGTAATTTTATAATAACATTTATTATTATTATTATTATTATTATTAATAATGCTATCATTATTATTATAAACAAGAATAATGAAAATTATATTAAGTTTACAATAACATTTAGAGAACAATACATTTATGGTTTTTAATGAGACCAATAATAATTGTATATAAAATTGAAAAACACATTTTTTTTATTAGTTATAATAACATTTATAATACATTTATTGTTATTATTATTGATGTTGTTGTTTTTAAAGAGTGATATCATTAACTTTAATAAAATGTAAAAAAATATATATATATTAGTAATAATAGTAATATATTAATAATAAAAATAATACATTAAACAATGATAACTATTGTTCATTTATTTTATTACATTTATATAACATTATTATTATTAATATTATTACTTATAAAAATAATAATTATACAGTTTACAATTTTATTTAAGTATGAAATATTTAAGTAATTTTATATGATAATGACAATAATAATTTTATAATAATAGCATTTTATTAATAATAATAATAATGCGATCATTTATTATTTATTTATTATTATAAACAATAATAATAATTATATTTATTTTACAATAAAATGTAGAAAACGATACATTTATTATTGATATCAATAATAATTGTATATAAAATTGAAAAAAAAAACATTTTTATAAGTAGTAATAAAATTTAAAATAACATTTATAAAACTTACTGTATAATACATTTATCATTACTTATAATACAATTTATAAACGGTATAACATATTATTATTATTAATAATAATAACAATAATAATTTTATAATAAAAGCAAACATTTTATGGTCATTATTATAATCAGTAGTAATTATTATTGTGATGGAGGTGAAGGGACAGTCAGCTGACCTTTGGCTTGTGTTCGTCTGCAGACTGTGAAAGCACTGAATCACTTGAAAGAAAACTTGAAGATCATCCACAGAGGTGAGAGAGTTTCCAGCCATGAAGCAATTACACCATTAAATCAATCGTGATACAGTTTGTTTTCTGACGCTGCAGTGAATGCTTGACTTGTTCTTTAGACATCAAACCCTCCAACATTCTCCTGGACAGAAACGGCAACATTAAACTCTGTGATTTTGGCATCAGCGGGCAGCTGGTCGACTCCATCGCCAAGACCCGAGACGCCGGCTGCAGACCGTACATGGCTGTGAGTATCTGCAGCTCCACAGAACATGACCGTACCGTGATGATGATGATGATGATGATGATGATGTGTTGTGGCGTTTGCAGCCTGAGCGGATCGACCCCAGCGCCTCCAGACAGGGCTACGACGTTCGCTCGGATGTCTGGAGTTTGGGAATTACGCTGGTATGTCTCCAGTCATCCTCTTCAGGTACATACGATGCAGAAATGTGCGAGTTTCCCTGGAGTCAGCGGTGGAATGTGTTTGTGTTGCAGTACGAGCTGGCCACGGGCCGCTTCCCCTACCCCAGGTGGAACAGCGTGTTTGATCAGCTGACGCAGGTGGTGAAGGGCGACCCGCCGCAGCTCAGCAACTCCGAGGACAGGCAGTTCTCGCCCAAATTCATCCAGTTCGTCAATCTATGGTGAGCTCAGATCCTCGGTGCGAAATCACCCGATCATGTGACGTGCCTTTGTTTGATCATGTGACTTTCTGCCTTCCTCCAGCCTTACGAAGGACGAGTCAAAAAGGCCAAAGTACAGAGAACTGCTGGTACGTGTTTGTGCTGCAGATTTTGACTTTTTCATGAAAACATTCATTTTCATTTAAAGATGCTCAATTATATTTTTAGGGTTACACAGTTGGATTATTGGTCAGTATTCATTTTTTTTAATTGAACATGCTCACTTTCCCTAATCTTTCATGTAGATGATCTTTTCTGCTCACGTAGTTCATCTTCAGCAACACTAAACTTTAATAACACTGATATATGCAATCTTTACACTGCCAAAAAGTATTTTAGTCTTGTTTCCAGTCCAAATATCTAAAAAAAAAATCTTAAATTCAGATGATTTTACTAGAGAAGTAAAATGACAGATATTTTTTTCTTATTTTCTGGAAACAAAAAAAAAAAAATATCAAAATGAAGTGAGTTTTTGCTTAAAACAAGCAAAATGATCTGCCAGTGAGGACAAAAAAAAAAATATTGCTTCTGTTTGGGACAGAAACAAGAAACAAGATTATTTTTCTGTCCCCATTGATAATTATATTCATTTACAATAAATTTTAGAAAACAGTACATTTGTTTATTAATGATATCAATAATAATAATTGATAAAATCAGTAATAATAAAATTTAAAATAACATTTATAAAACTTACTGTATGATACATTTATCATTATTGTTTATAATACAGTTATAAACATATATTGTATTGGCAGATAATTTTGCTTGTTTTAACTTCATTTTGTGACTTTTTTTCTCCAGAAAAGAAGAAAAAATATATTTTTACTTATCTAGAAAAAGCATCTGAATTTAAGAAATTTTAGATATTTGGACTGGAAACGAGACTAAAATACTAAATGAGAAAAGCATTTTTTGCAGTGTAGCAGATCTAAAAACATTAATGTTTTCTGTACTGTACCGTTATAATGTTGTGATGCACTTCTGTTATTTTAAAGTGATTTTTTTTTTATTTAAAAAAAATTAGGTAACACCAAAAGAAAGAAAAAAAAGTTTGCAACATCGACACTGTTATTAAACTGAATTGATTGTCTTTTTAGAGCTTGGAATCTGAATTTCTCTCATATCTGATGAAGTCTGCATCATTGATTCTGTTTATTACCGTGAAGCTGCTTTGAAACGATCTGAACTGTATAAAGCGATACAGAAGATGACCTGACTTGTCATTTCGATGTTGGTCGTAACATGAAAATAATGCTCTTGTCAAGGATTGTAATATTGATTCAACCTGTTTGTTGTCCTGCAGAAGCATCCGTTCATCCTGATGTACGAGGAGCGTGTGGTGGACGTGGCCGGTTACGTGTGTAAGATCCTGGATCAGATGCCGGCGTCTCCCAGCTCGCCCATGTATGTTGACTGATGGTGAGCGGTCTGTGAACTCCAGACGGCCCGGCCACCATGTGGTGTTCATACAGCGTCGGACCCTTAACCCACCCGCATTTCACCGCTTTTACCGCATCACAGCCTGTGTCGAACGTTTGGTCTTCGATTGAGTTTCATTTCAAAAGAGTGACATTGTGTCACATTAAAAATGTTCATGCCACTTTTTGTGGCATTGCTTCTTCACGCAGGATCTGCATCGCAAAAAAATCACGTTCTTCCTCAGCGTTTCTGTCTTGTTTTCCAGAACAAACATCTAAACTTTCTTAAATCAAGAAACACTTACTGGAGAAGCAAAATGACTGAAAAAATCAATCAAAATGAAGTGAGTTTATGCATGAAACAAGAACAAATATCTGCTAATGGAGTCAGAAAAATCATCTTGTTTTTCTTTTGAATTAAGTTTATTTTCTGACTCCATCGTTCTTGTTTTAAGCACAAACTCACTTCATTTTGACACATTTTACACTAAACAACACTTAACATCTTCAGTCATTTTGCTTCTCCAGTAAATGTATCTTGATTTAAGAATGTTTAGATGTTTGTTCTGGAAAACAAGACCGAAACACTGAGGAAGAACGTGATTTTTTAGCAGCGCGGAGGCGTCACAGAGTCGGAGAACAAACGTTGAATGTAGGATTTGTGCTCATTTGTGAAATGAGAGTCTCGGTTAAGGGTCTGAGTATTTCACCATAATTGTACTATCATTTATGTGTGAACACATGATTGTGTTTAAAGAGAAAGTCCCAAAACATTTTGTGCAATAAGAACTGGCTCTCATTTAAAAGCCATTTACATCATGGTGTGT
The DNA here is from genome assembly GCA_037950675.1 of Hypophthalmichthys molitrix. NCBI lineage: Eukaryota > Metazoa > Chordata > Actinopteri > Cypriniformes > Xenocyprididae > Hypophthalmichthys > Hypophthalmichthys molitrix. The sequence goes on along the minus strand of CM075503.1, from coordinate 396,462 downwards.
AAACAAGCTTCAGATTCAGCAAAACAGCCTTTCTAATTTCTTTGCGTCGTGTGTGTGTGTTTGTGTGTGTGTAAAATCATTTCGGAATATTAACAAGCAAAACTTGAATTTGCTCATTAAGGAAGAAGACAAAGACCATCAGATCAAGTGTAATAGTTGATGGGGTGTAGATGTGTTACCAAAATGACGTCACAAAAAAGGAAGGAGTGTTTTTCTTCATGTGTGTTTGACACATTGTACGTCACGTCACTCTATTTAATGAATCGGTATGCAAAGGTCTTGTTCTGCATCAAAGAAATGTGTTAAAGTAGCTTTACTTGCTCAATATGCAATATTACGTCACAATGATCCAAACGGTTTCCACTCACGTCTAGTGTACCGAACGCTCGGTTAGCTTCTCATCCACTGTAAATGTGTATTATTTATACTTACGCGGAGGATTCACGCGTCTCAGAAGCTCGTCCTCACGTTTAAAGCATGATTTCATGGATCTGGCATGACGGTTTATGACCCGCCTCACATAATTCATCCATAGGTCACTTATTTTAAAAGATGTACAGCGGTTATCGAACATTTTATGGACTGATTGTATAATAATACGGCACCGGATAGTGTTCAGAGAGTTTCGTATTTTGAAAAAGCGTCAGGATGGAGCAGCAGACGAGTCACGTGATCTCATTAAGAATCCAGCTTTGCAGCTCCGCAGAAGAAAATCCTCTTAAACGCAGTCGGAGAAATAACCGTGTGAACATTGCAACTCAAGAATGTTTCGTACGGGGAGTAAAATAATTGTAAGGGCGATGTGTATTATTATATTGTATCAAGAGTGGGAAATATGTACAGAAAAAATGATCACTGTGAAAATATTTTACATGTATGGTGAGAATCTGTAAAAATTGTACCATGGAAATGTGCAGGGATAAAGCCGTATATGTTCAGGTTTGGATATTTTGCCCTCGTCTTACACACGTCACATGGTTAATGAGGACATCTATGAATTTGATGCCTGCGGGTCGGTTGTGATTGTTACATTATTGTCATTCTGCTCTGTTAGATCTGAACACAGCCATGGGTTAATGCTATAGAATAAACCAGTACTCAGCCATTATCTGTCCCGTCTGCATTTATTCAACACCGATGCTTTTGTGCATTTCAGGTTTATTTCTAAGCGTCATCATTGTAAACAAGAACAGCCTGAAACTATAATACTATAAACGTTTAATCAGGCGGTAACACTTTGCAATAAGGTTTAATTTGTTTACATTATTTTATGAGAAAGCATGTATTAATCTCAACATTTACTAATACATTATTAAAATCAGAAGTCGTATCTGTTAACATTGGTTAATGGACCTGAGCGGACGTGAACAGTTATATTTTTATTAAAGGTACACTTTGGTAACACTTTATTTTACAGTGTCATTGCTACAAATGTGACATGTAGTTACTATAGTAATAACTATAAATTATGCAGAATTACATGCAACTAACCCTAAACCAAACCTAATCCTAACCCAACAGTAAGTACATGTAGTTACTTAATAATATGCAGTACTTATTACAGTGTAACAAAGACACCTTATTATAAAGTGTAACCCTTTATTTTAAGGTGTCTTTGTTACACTGTAATTATACATAGTAATATTAAGTAACTACATGTACTTACTTTAGGGTTGGGTTTAGGGTTAGTTGCATGTAATTATACGTAACTTATAGTTTAGTGACTATTTTACAGTGTCACTGTTACCGTAACTTTTTTTGGTTCACAATTAACAAAATTTAAGTGCATACACCATACGGTTGAACAACTTCAGATTTTTTTAAAGTCGTCATTTATGTGATTAAAGTCGACGATGACATCATTAATGAACAAATAAGGGGCTTTTCCTTTCCAATGTGTTCAAATTTTTTTTAAAAACACGTCTCGAGATCTTGTGTTTTTTCTTTTTGTTATCCTGCTGCGCCCTCTATAGGCTATGACCAGCAACTAGTCGACGTCATGCAGAGCATTAAAGTCGATTAGTCGGTGTAACCCCTAATACACCATCGATCATTTTTCCAAACCGTGTCTTACCCTGATTCTCGATGGTAAGCTGGCGAAAAGAGAACGCGACGGAGCTCGTAATAAAACAAGAATCAACATCAGCTTGGCTTCTTGGAGACGGAGAGAACTGAGGGTTTGAAACGTTGATGGTGTTTCTTTTCCTCAAGTAAGGTGTTTTATTGAACAGGTAAATCACCATATGTAGCTCTAATAAAACTCATAGTAAAGCATTATCTGTTGTGCTGAATTTATTTTCAAGGAAGTACCGTGTCTATTAATGGGTAAAACTACAGTAACATCTTCAGATCCTTTCCATCTATGTCTCTTAAGTCTAGTAGTGCATGTTTCATGAGCAGTAGGATAATCATATTCATCCACAGAGCCAAAGCACAACCAGAACAATGTTCTTTAACAAAGATTAGAAACACTGTAACAAATGTATTGCTCATTAATGCTTCAACTAATGGGACAGTCTTACTGAAAATACTCATACTGTCAAAAAATGATGGACTTTCACTTTTTTTTTTTTTTTTTTGCACTTTATCAACATAATTTAGTAAGTAAATTTTATTATTATAGCATATTTAACTATAGCAGAACTATCCAAAGTGCTGAACAAAGTAAAGAATCACAAAATAAAGCCAAACAAAACAGGAGTGTGATAATATTAAAATGCCAGGGAGTTGAGATATGTTTTCAATTTTGATTTAAGAATGGTAATGGAAGGTGGAAGGCGGATGTCCAGAGGCAATCGGTTCCTTAGACGTTTGAGGGCGGCAACGGAAAAAACTCCCTTAGTTTTTAGACGGGAGCGAGGAATAGATAAAAGAAGTCTGGAAGATGACAGAGGAGTAAGAAGATCTTTAAGATAAAATGGAGCTTGATCATTAAGAGCTTTAAAAACAACAGAATTCTAAAACGTATCGGGAGCCAATGAAGCGAAGGTAAAACCCAATGACTGATCGACGACCCAGACACAATGAGTCTAAGCATGAGGTCATAAAAGCATGAATAACCTTCTCCAAGTCTTGGAATGACAAAAACGATTTAATTTGGAAATAGTTCGCAATTGATAATAACTATTTTTTTTTAATAGTTTGGAGTCCAGGATGACGCTGAGGAAACTGAGGGGAAATGATTACCCAGCTCCTTATGAGACTACTATTCCATTTTGTCCTCATTAAGTTGGAGAAAGTTATTTGATAACCATTTCTTATTGTCCCACATGCCAACAAAGGTTGAATGGAATTGCCAGCTTTCAGCGGCAGGTACAGCTGTGTCTCATCGGCATAAAAATGAAATGAAAGATGCTTCTTAAGAATATCCCCAGTGGACGCATTTATAAGTTAAAAAGAAGCGGACCCAAAATAGAGCGCTGAGGTACTCCACTGATAAAAGGAGCAGAAGATGAAGAGAACTTACCCAACTCTACAGAAAAAGACCCGTCTTCAAGATCCGAACTCAACCACCGTACCGTACCCTTGATAGCGAATCAACGCTCTAAACACCAAAGAGCATTATGGTCTACAGTATCAAAGGCAGCCGTAAGATCAAGTAGGATCAATTCGGCATTTTAATTAAAATTTTAAGTTCATTAATTAATCCTAATGTTAATCTCAGCATATCCAAAGCTGTATCTGTTAACATTAATGAACTGTGAACATGAACATTTTTAGTAAGAAAGGTTCATAAATGCTGCAAGAATGATTGTTCATGCGTTAACAAATGAGACCTTATCGTAAAGTGTTACCAAAACGCACTTTTGTGTTCGTTAGAGTTTAGTTTGAGCAGACAACACTGATGAGTCCATGTGTTTGTTTCATGATCGTTTATTGAACTCTCGTTACAGTAATACAGCGGTGTAGACGAATACTGGGACGGTTTATATTGTAACGCTGTTCCGTGGCCAAGCAATACAAAAGCTTTTTGTCATACATATATATTTTCCCCAGGAGAAATCAACAGAACAAGATCCTCCCTTTGCCAAGGAGGTGAGGAGAAACAGTGAACATTTGTGCATCAGGATCAGGAGGAACGAAACAAGCTGAAGGAGGGAAAAAAATACAAGACTGCAAAGCTACTTCTGGGCATAGAAAAATAAAATCTTTCAGAGTATGTGACATTCTTTACACAACTCTACATTAAACACACAGTTAATCTTGACCTAATATGCCTGATAATGTCTAGTCATTTTTCTGGACTTCCAACATTATACATCATTACAGTTTTATAATAATCTGCAGCTAAAATGATGCTTGATGTGTAAAAATAGAGTCTCTAATACTCGTATCAAAACACTACCGAGTCTTGCTGTTGGTCTGTAATGCCCTTAATGCTTCTTCATTGTGGACGTAAACTCAGGGTTTATTGCTTACAAAAGTGTGTTTATAAAAAACTCTTTGGGTTGTCTGATTCATTTGTACTGTAAGGCTTCACGGCTCGACGAAGAGATCCTAAACACAGTCTGTACATGAAGTTCAGCGGCGTGAAATATGATAAGAGACTGAAAACTAAACCAAACATCATTGACCAGTTTCATGAAAATAAGAAAATAAATCTATTCACAGTTTGAGCTTTTGGTGAGCTAATATTATTTATTCAGTGACCAGTATTAAAATCTCGTATCTAAAGACTACTTCAAAAGATTAAAAAACAAGTCAGGGCCCAAATTTGCCACAGACAAACTGAACGAAACATTTTCACAGTTGAACCTCTATAATCTATATATTAGGTTTCATTTTTCACAAGTGCTGGTAAAGACGGGAATCACTCACTGTATTGCTTCTGTTTGATTGTCAGAACGCCATTTTAGAATCATATAATGTGACTTACTTTAACGGACGGCATTAAAAAGTCGTTGTTCGGGTGTGTCAGAAAACATCAGCAGTGGATGTCATTCGTCAAATAACTGAGGATGATTAAATGACAGATCCTGATACCATAGTAAACATTTTCAGACGGGCGTCCTCATCGCTCTTAACCGTGTTTACTCTGTTTTGTTTTTAATAAAAAGGAATGTCTCATAAATATGCCAATGGAAAGAAAAGGTTGAAATAAATACATCAAAAGAGAAAGTTCCAAACATTATAAAAACAACTAAAAAAAGAGCTAACGAATGTTCAAAATAACAGAAGTGGCAGTAATTATAATAATAATAATCATGCAAAACAGACTTTGGGGAAAGATATTCGCAAAAACATTTGTTTTGTTTTAAATAAAAAGATGATCTTTTGACCAGAGAATAAAAGGCTTGTTTGTGTTAAATACAGTTAAATTCTCCAGTGATTATGAAGAGTTGAGATTTTATGGGTTTTTTTTCTGAAAATACTCTCACATAAAGTGTAAAAACCAAATTTTTGCGCTTTCTAAATAAATTAATGACATGTTGATGACGGGGAAGGAACAGGAAATGCTCTCAAAAGTGTGACTACCGTAAGCTCAAGGTGCAAAGTGTGAATTAATATTTACAATAGCACAAGAGAGTACACGTGATATACTAGTGTGATGCATTAATACGTGTTTTTCCCACACCACAAATGTGCAGACAAAGTATTGTATATTTACAAAAGGGTGGTACGGACGTCCCTGCTTGAATCCAATTGGGTTTGGAGCGTCTTTCTGTTTCCAGTAATCAAAACATTCTTCCCCAGAATCCATAGTCAAAACAATTCAAGTTTTGATGGACCGTGATAAAACAGTATTAAAACACTATGCTCTTGATTTCAGCCAGAATCCTGACTGCTAACATCATCTTTACTGAAGTGATACCGGCCCGTTCCTGCGGAAGCTTGTTTCCGCCACGGAATAACAAAATAAAAAAGGTAATTGCGACTTTTTATCGCACGATTCTCACTTTTTTCTTAGAATTGAGTGTCTCAATTCAGACTTTATAACTTGCAACTGCGAGTTTATATCACAAATCTGAGAAAAAAGTCAGAATATCGAGATATAAACCCGCAATTTTTTTATTGCAATTCCGAGTTAATATCTTGCAATTCGTGTTTTATTTTCTGACACGGAATAACAAACTAAAAAAGGTAATTGCATCTTTTTATCTCTTCTGATTTTTCTCCTCAGAATTGCAAGTTTATGTCACAATCACGAGTTAACATCTATTAATTCTGACTTTTTTTCTTAGAATTGCAAGAAAAAGTCAGAATTTTGAGATAAGTCGCAATTTTTTACTCCGTGGCAGAAACAAGCTTCCATCTGTTCCTCCTCACCAGTGATCCAAGTGCAGATCCATGGCAGAGTTCAAGCTGATGTCGGTGACGTCGAGGAACTCCGTGTTGAAGATGCTCGGTCCGGCGGGAGGCAGGCCGTTATGGAAGGCCGTGGCGGAGCTGGGCGGAGTCAGATCCAACCACTCCATGGTTTCCCATGGCGACTCTGTGAACGTCATTCCGAGTCCTTGGCTCTCGGCGGCGACCGCTGCGATCTTTCCGGCCGTGGGCGATACGGGCGTGTCCATCATCAGTTTGTCGTTGAAGCCTTCGGCTGCCTCGTCCGAACGGCCGTCCTCACCGCTCATCTTCAGAAGCGCCGCGTCCGCTTGCGTCCGGCTCAGCAGCGCCTCCAGATGACCGTCTCCGTGCTCGTAGGGAAGCAGCGAGGGCGACATGTGACTGTAGTGTCTGTGGAACTTCGGCGAAACTGTAAGGTGAGGCACAACTTTGGTTACAGGAGGCCTCTCTTCTTTGGCGTTAGCTGGCATTTCTTTAAAAAGAAGGAGGAGGACATCACAGCACAAACAGCGACTTAACACCAGTCACAAATAGCGTTGGCGGGCCTCATGAGAGTTTCAAATGACATATTTGAGTGTGGAAGTGACGGGATGAAAAATATCTCAGGCACTGCACTTGTATGAGAGACTCACCTCCGCTCTCGATGAGGACATCCAGAAGCTCATCCATCTGCTGGCTGCGCACCATCTGCTGCAACAACAACACAGAGCGATCCCGTTGGGTTAGTGTTACACGCTTTCAACAGATCTGTTCAGTGCCTGCTTTATGGAAGCTTGTTTCCCCTCACTATTCTGAGTTTATATCTAAACTTGGAAGTGTGAGAAATAAAGTCAGAATTGCGCAAAATAAAGTCAGAATTAGGAGAAATAAAATCAGAATTAAAAAAAGAAATAAATTCAGAATTGCAAGAAATAAAGTCAGAATTGTGAGTTATGAACTTAGAATTACAAGAAATAAAGTCAGAATTGCATGAAATAAACTCAGAATTACAAGAAATAAAGTCAGAATTGCAAGAAATAAAGTCAGAATTGCGCAAAATAAAGTCAGAAATATGAGAAATAAAGTCAGAATTGTGAGTTATAAACTCAGAATTACAAGAAATAAAGTCAGAATTGCATGAAATAAAGTCAGAATTATGAGAAATAAAGTCAGAATTGTGAGTTATAAACTCAGAATTACAAGAAATAAAGTCAGAATTGCAAGAAATAAAGTCAGAATTACAAGAAATAAAGTCAGAATTGTGAGTTATAAACTCAGAATTACAAGAAATAAAGTCAGAATTGCGCAAAATAAAGTCAGAAATATGAGAAATAAAGTCAGAATTGTGAGTTATAAACTCAGAATTACAAGAAATAAAGTCAGAATTGCAAGAAATAAAGTCAGAATTGCAAGAAATAAAGTCAGAATTACAAGAAATAAAGTCAGAATTACGAGAAATAAAGTCAGAATTGCAAGAAATATAGTCAGAATTACAAGAAAGTCAGAATTGCAAGAAATAAAGTCAGAATTACGAGAAATAAAGTCAGAATTGCAAGAAATAAAGTCAGAATTACGAGAAATAAAGTCAGAATTGCAAGAAATAAAATCAGAATTATGAAATAAAGTCAGAATTACGAGAAATAAAGTCAGAATTACAAGAAATAAAGTCAGAACTGCAAGAAATAAAGTCAGAATTACGAGAAATAAAGTCAGAATTGCAAGAAATAAAGTCAGAATTGCAAGAAATAAAGTCAGAATTACAAGAAATAAAGTCAGAATTACGAGAAATAGTCAGAATTGCAAGAAATAAAGTCAGAATTGCAAGAAATAAAGTCAGAATTACAAGAAATAAAGTCAGAATTACAAGAAATAGTCAGAATTGCAAGAAATAAAGTCAGAACTGCAATAAATAAAGTCAGAATTACAAGAAATAAAGTCACAATTGCAAGAAATAGTCAGAATTGCAAGAAATAAAGTCAATTACAAGAAATAAAGTCAGAATTACAAGAAATAGTCTGAACTGCAAGAAATAAAGTCGCAATTACGAGGAATAAAGTCAGAATTACAAGAAATAAAGTCAGAATTATGAAATATAAACTCAGAATTATGAGAAATAAAGTTGGAATTGCAAGAAATAAAGTCATAATTGCGAGAAATAAAGTCAGAATTGCGAGAAATAAAGTCAGAAATACAGTCAGAATTACGAGATAAAAAGTTTTAAAGATTTTAAAGATGTTTTATTCCGTGGTGGAAACAAGCTTCCATACGGTTTTGAAAACATTAAATATATAAACAGAAAACAGGCAGATTTTTGAATGGAAGTGTTGTTGTTACGCTCAGACTTGTTGGCGGATGTTTAGGGCAGAAATCACTATAAACTACAGCAGAGTTTCTCAAACACAGAGTGAGTTTATTTACACGCGTTCATTTACTCTGCGGTTTTCAGTGTCAGAGCTTCACTCCTCAGTAAACGCTGAGAACTCCATCTCTACATGTGTTTATCGTGCATTTGGGAAAGCAGCGTTCGCTAGGTTCACTTTATTTACACAGTCACATAATTGTATTTTTGCGGGCAGAAGTTTACAGTATTTCACCAATATTCCTCCAAAATAAAAGCCTGGTGATTTGAAAGGTTAAAAGCTCGGGGTTCGAACGTTTGTAAGCGAAAAATTAAAGACATTAATATTAGTACTATAACTTGTAGTGTAAAATAAAATTATTATTATAATTATCATCAATTATTCATTTTTATTTTACAGTACAATTGTAATTTACAGCAGTAATTTATTTAAACATTAGATTAAAGATTACATTTAAAACTATAATAATAATAATAATAAAATGATTATTAATTTGACTGGGTTCCAAAAACACTAGTGTGAATGTAATGTGGACTAAAAAACTTTAAAATCCAGCTACAGACAAACACTGACTAATATAAGATTAAATATTTTACTTGCATGTCATGTGACCATTAACCCACATCAGAGAACCGTGAACATGCAAATGTGTCATTGAAATATTGAAATACTAATTTAAGTCTCACAGGGACTTCAGGTAAGTAGTTTAATCAAAGAGAAAATGACTGTAAAGCGTCAGAGAAAAGCTCTAGAGACGCAGCAGAAGCTCTTGATGGCAGCGTGAGAGCGGTGCGAGAGGACAGCAGCGAGACAGAAGCCAGAAACCCAGCTGATCCGGGGCCGCTTTACCTGTTTCACAGCATCCTCATAACACGGGGGCCGTTTACTGACGGATGCAGGAGAATCTGAACTACAGAAGACAGTGCTGGATGTGGGAGACTTGGGCTCGAGGTGCCGGGGAGAGTGAGATAGAGCCTCCTATATGAGGAGACAGGGCCAAACGTTACACAGGAGCGAGAGGGACACGAGACAGAAGAACACGCTCTCTGATGTGTGTGTGTGTGTGTGTGTGTGTGTGTGTGCGGCGGCATCGAAGCTTGTTTAGGAAATCTAGCACACGATCTTCCTCAGGAGGATGGTGTAAACTCTGACCCAATGACAATCAATAGATTTAACATCAGTTTGTGTGAGAATCTTGACCAGTTCAAAGATGTGTAACAAAACCATCTTTTAACAGAAGCCCAGTGTGATGGAGACTCACTGTTGCAGGAGGTGCAGAACAGAATATGTGACGGAAGTGAGAGGAATCAGTGGTTGAATTAGACATACTTTCTGCTGCATGCTGGCGCTCTTGGTCTTGGACGATCCTCTGGGGTTCAGGCTGTTCTCCGATGGACTCGTGTAGAGCGGCTGCAGGCTCCTCTGGTCAGACGGATACGAGCAGCTGACCGACTGTCCCACGCTCTTCTGCTGTAACTGTGACAGAGATATTTCAGCAGTCAATCACAAATATGTGAGCTTAACTCTTTCCCCGCCACTGACGGAATTTTCCCGCTTTTCATGTATTCAGTATTACAGAATCTCTGGATCAAAAACGAGCAAAAACAAGTGATAAAGCATTGCTTATGCATGGTGTAATATTTGAAAAAAACTAATAAAAAAAAAGTGATTTTCTCAACTTTTTGTTTAAAATGTTGCTTTTTATAAGAAACTAGAACACTTGAATGCATGAAGCTGGAATTATAATTTTTTTTATTTATTTACTTTTTTTTAAGCAGAGGCTCTGCTCTTTCTTTTGATATAGTGCATGTTCACTGTTCAGAGATTCATACAACAAAATATTCTGGCGGCCATGAGATTTTTGTGAAAATGATGAAAAAACGCTGGCGGAGATAGAGTTAAAACGTGTGCCAAGTTTCTTATATTTCTGTTAGTTTTATATGGTTTTGAAAAACTTTTATACCATTTTTAACAACAGATTAAATTTCATGACTCCAAAAATGTCATGTGGTGTAATTATGAAGTAAAAACTAATAACATTTTCTTTCAAACTTATGAAAGTATACCTGTTCAAAATAATAAAATAATTTTAAAGAAATAAATTCACATAAATATAATATATATATATCTTAAATATACATGTATGTGTGTGTATTTATATACACACATTATGTAAACAAACTTTTATTTTGGATGCGATTAATTGTTTGACAGCACTAATATATATATTAGATCTAGACAAAAATATGAGTGATTGACTCTCTATACTGCAAAAATGGCGTTCAGAAAAATCATTTTGTTTTCATTTTGTAATTAAGTTTATTTTTCTGACCCTATTGGCAGATATTTGTTCTTGTTTTCAGCAAAAAACTCAACTTTTATAGATTTTTCAGTAAACAAGACTTAATATGTTTTGCTTCTCCAGGAAATGTATCTTGATTTAAAGGGATAGTTCACCCAAAAATGAAAATTATCCCTTAATTTACTCACCCTCAAGCCATCCAAGGTGTATATGACACCGACGTCTTTCCGACGAACACGATATCCTGGCTCTTCCAAGCTTTATAATGGGAGTTAAAGGCGGGCCGTGAGATTTTGAAGCCCAAAAAAGTGCATCCATCCATCATAAAAGTAATCCACATGGCTCCAAGGAGTTAATAAAGGCCTTCTGAAGTAAAGTGATGCATTTTTGTAAGAAAACTATCCATATTTATAAGCTGTGTGGATTATATTTATGATGGATTGATGCGCTTTTTTGAGCTTCAAAATCCAGAGCCCCATTCACTCCCATTATAAAGCTTGGAAGAGCCAGAATATGTTTAAATATATCTCTGATTCGTCTGAAAAAGGAAAGTCATATACACCTAGGATGGCTTGAGGGTGAGTAAATCACGGGGTAATTTTCATTTTTGGGTGAACTATCCCTTTAAGAATGTTTAGATATTTGTGCTGAAAAACCAGACAAAATCACTTGAGGAAGAACATGAATGTAAATGTAAAACACGCTGTATTCGAGTCACTGCAAGCATGTTTAATGTGAATAAATGAACAGATGGATCATGTATGAGGTTCAGCTGCACCTGCATGTTGCGTGCGGGTCTGTGTGCGCAGCCGTCTCTCAGCAGGTACGGCTGGACGGGCGACGAGGGCTGAGGGCTGCCGGAGGGTTTGGTGACGGGCGAGTCTTGAGGAGAACACTGAGGGCTGAGGAAGGCGGACAGGCCGACGGGACTCGCAGACGGCGGCAGCTCGAGGCAGCGCGGCGCAGCCTGCAGCTCGCAGTGACCCACGCAGCCGCCTTTCATCTGCTTGGAAGACAGCGGGCAGCTGGAGGCCACGTGCTCTTGCTTGACCGACACGCCGTAGAACTGCTGCATCTGGGCCGGAGGCTGAAGGTGCATCATGTGCTGCGGCGGAGCGGGACAGTCGCGCTTCCTCTTGTGCAGCTGCATGCGCAGCTCCTCCACCTGCCTCTGCTCCTGGTGCAGCTTCCACGTCAGCTCCTCGATCACCTTCTGCTTCTCCACCAGCATCTTGTCCTTCTCCGCGTCGAGTCCCAGACCGTCGTCCGGCGAGGGCTGCAGGCCGAACTGCGGCGAGGACATGGTGACGTCGCTGAAGCTGTCGGGCAGAGAGCCGCTGACGGAGAGGTCGGACGAGGCCGGCGAGATGGGTGGCGTGGAGCCGCTGCTGCAGAAGGGGTAGAAGCCGGCCCCGTGAGACGCCGGGGACTGATAGGACGACAGCGATCCGGTGGGCGTCACGGGGAACGTGGCGGTGCTGACGTCTCCGGAGCCGGACGGAGAAGCGCAGCTGGAGTCTTTAAAGGGCCGCAGTCGTTCGATGAGCGCCGTCTTGGTGCCCGACACGGGCAGGCCGCGGATCCGCAGTTGCTGCCGCAGCTCGGACACCTGTGAGCACGGAAAACACGGTGCATTTCAGGCTTTCTGAAGACAGCTGCTTTTTAAGGCAAGAAACTTGAATTACTTACTAAAAGACACTTAATATTCAGTAGTAATATAATCACATTGACTGCATGAGAACAAAACTTGAACAATTCATAATTAATCAATTTTGTGACATCGACACAGTTATTGAACTGAACTGATCTGAATAATGACACTTTTAAGAGCTTGGAATCTGAATTTGTCTCATATTTAATGAAGTTTGCATCATTGATTCTGATATTTTCCTGGTTATTACTCAACTATTGTTTAAAAATTACTATATGTCTGGCTTAAAGTGAACCCAAAATATGTTGGATGTTAAAAATCAGACACATAATTACTAGAGGCAACAATAATAATCAAAAGGTGAACATTTAATAAATGTTTAATTATTATTCATTAAACTTATTAATAAATGTTCATTAATTAAACATATTAATAAATGTCAATTTTCAACATATTTTGGGTTCATTTTAAGCGAGAAATACAGTAATTTTTAAACAATAGTTGAGTTAAATAAAACTATCCAGCAGGTTGAGCAAACATTTAACCCAACCACTGGGTCAAAACAACCCAATCTGTCCATTTTCAACCCAACTTGAGTTGTTTTTAACCCAGCATTTTTTAGTGTGTATCATTCACCTGATTTATTCAACATTTTCATTCCTAAAAACTGTATTTGGAAATGTATTTGTTTTCTGTCTGTTGACAGTATTTTCTGAAAATCAGAAAATTATTTGATTTCTGAACCTGTCTTTATCCAATGTTCAGATTTCAGTTTTGGAAATGCATGTAAAATGAGTGCACATTTAATTAGATAATGCCTCATTTGCATATTCAAAAATAATATTTCAGAAATCTTGTAATACAAAGCAATTGTCTTAATGTGCTGAGATGAATCACCATACTACTCTTTCTTCACCTGTGCTGCCTTGTCTTTACTGACACACATCTTCTGATTTAAACCTACAAGCTTCAGTTGATCAGCAGATCTGTAAGAGAGCAGCGGTACCTTCAGGTCGTCCAGGTTGGCGGGCAGCGGAGCGGGTCGGACGGGGCTGATGGAGGACGGGCTGCAGTAGCTGCTCTTCACTGGAGACGACGAGCTGCTGCTGCATGATGCTGTCTGCTCACCGGACGGCCTGACACACACACACACACACACCGTCAGTGAGAAGACTGGAAACAACTGATATTTGTGCATCCCATCTGAACGCTTGTTCCGAGCGCCGGACTCACTTGTGCTGGTTGAGCGTCTGGTAGCTGAAGCTCGGCTGCGTCTGCGGCTGCGTCTGCGCATGCGAGTGCTGCTGGTGCTTCTGCTGGCTGAGGATCTGCAGCTGCAGGAAGAGCTGCTGTTGCTGCAGCAGACGCGCATACGCAGAGTCCATCTGCGGCGGAGGAGATCGCTCGGCCTTCTGGTCCGGCGGGATGTACTGGTGGTACTTCAGCTTCTTCACTTTCGGCTTGATATCTTTGGGTTTCTTGTGGCGGTTCTTCTCAGACACTTTGGACTGCTTTGCACAGTAAAAGAACAGAGGATTCGAGTCACTTCATGTAATGAGCTGATTTCAGAGTGAGCGCTTCAGATTACAGTAACATCATCTGTGTTTAGTGATTTTAATGGTTGTTTTGTCGTACCTTGACTAAAGCAGGAACTGGAATCGGTGGAGTTTCCTGGCCGTTGGTCACGTTCTCCTCTTGGTTTGGAGCGCCGCCGTCTTTACTCTGAGAGCCCTTAAAATAATAACAGCCCTTGAAATAATAATACTAGTCAGAAAAGCTTTTTTTTTTTAAAAAATGGAACAGTTCATCGAATCTTTAGAGAAAAAAAAAAAGGCATGTTTTTTGTTGAGTATCATATTTGATACATCAGGCTTTTATGGCTCATATAATCTGATATAGTGAGAATATGGAGAAAAAAACCAGCTCACTTTCATTCAGAAACTCAAACTGAGTAAAAATATGCAATTTAGTGCAGATGCTGATATTTATATGGATGTAAATCAGTGAGATCTTTATAACAGTACAGCAGAGACTGACATTAAATGCATATAAATCAATATCTGCCAATAATGTCTTAGTAAGATGATATTTAAATGATCAAAGCTCTGTAGTTTTAAAACATATAATGCAATGCAATGATGATTGACAGATGAATTAATAAACCTTCCTCAAAAGATGATGATCATATTTGATACTTGTGATTTTTCTAATAAAGTTGAAATATTACTAACAATATCAAAGTTATTCTTACGTTTACTTGATAAAAATCAGAGCAGATTTCACAGCAGAAAAACACGTGAAGCACGAGATGAAGGATTGTACAATTTTCACTTGATAAAAATGTCTAAACTATCAATCAGACGACTGTAGGAGATTTAGAGACTGTATCAAATATGAGACAGCAGGCTTTATAGGGTTAAATAAATAGAAATTCACATGAATAATTTCTTCTGTTAAACATTTCTGCAAAGGCCAAACCTTTGAGTTTCCATAAGTTGGTACGCAGGTGACATTGTTTATAAGATTTATATATTTCCCAAGAACTCGGCATTTAAAAAGTGCCACACATGCGGCGATTATTATTAAACACGTACATAATTTACAGCTTTCACAAGCCACAAGCTAAACTAAATATTCCGCACACGCTTTCACTCCACGTGATCTCAGGTCATGAAGATTCGATGCCAGGCCTCCTGACAGCCTGAACCAATGGTTTATTATGCCTGTTGCCAGAGAATGGGCAATCATTCTCATGCCTGCAGCAATGCTGTACAGCACAATACACTCCTGACTGCGTCAGAAACACGCTGAGCTGAGCTGGGCAAAGAGTCAAGGAGCTGTCAGACGCCTCCTCAGAGCCTGAGCAGAACACTGCAGTTCCCTGAGCCGCCACAGGGGGCAGAATGAGCTAAACCTGCAGGAGTCACACATCTGTGCATCCAGTCCTAGACCTTTACATTTAATTAATCGGACCACATGTGATATGATGATTGTTGGTTTGCGGTGGTTGTCGAGCAGCAGCGACTCACGTGATCAGTGCCGGTGAGGGTCGGCGAGGTCGAGCCGCTGCTCTTGTTCTCTGCGAGAGACTCTTCACTGCGATCCGGAGACAGACTCTCGCTGCTGCTGTCCTCCTCGAACGCGTACGAGTCCTCCTGCCTCGGGAGCTTCCCATGGTTCACTGGGGAGATAAGAGAGGGACGCGGGAGTGCGGTGAGATACAGAACTCAAACGCATGGAGATAAGCTCACAGAGACACGGATCAATCCAAGAAGACAAACAGAGCAAAGATAAGACGGACACATTCGCGAGACGGATTGACATCTTAACACCAGCAGTGTTTGAAAGAATCACAAGGTTCTGAAGTCTGTGTAAATATTTGACATAGTCTGTTTGCGTCTGCTGCGTGTGCCGCTGAACGCTCGTCATTTGCACGTAGTCGTACACTTGTGCCAGAGCTGATGTGGACAGGTGTGTGTGTGTGTGTGTGTGTGTGTGTATCTGAGCATGTGAGCTGCCAGCAGCAGTGCAGGGACTGCTTTCAATCAGGTTCTCTGCTGGGCACACACACACCGTCACACTCAGGAGTGTGTGAGAGTTATTTCCTCCACTTGTTGATGTTGGACGGACTGTGGCGTTGTGACGAGGCCCAGCGAGCAGCTGACCGTCCACTTACTCTATCTGAGTCAGTGTTTGTGAAGAAAATGCCCATCTGTGCAATGCCATTTTTATTGTATTTATAGACAGAGGAGAGGCGACGAGAAAAAGAGGGGAAAACAGTCACGTTCCACAAATAAGGAACAAAATTAGGACCTGAAACACTTCATATTTATTTTATTTTCAACAAAAGCTCAGTCAAACGAGGTGCTAACTTTTCAATAAAATGTTCAATGTCAACCTCAAAACATTAACAAATATTATATATGGATTTATTATCTGTTTTACTCTTTATTTATTTTATGAGGTGTGTCATTTTTCCCGACACTATTCCCAGAATTTGGGACATAAATACAATAGTAGTAGTACTAGTAGTAGTAGTAATTAGGAGCCAGGCACTTATTATTATTATTATTATTATTTATGAACCGTAAGTAAGGAAATGATGACGTTTGGCACACTTGTAGTGATGGTAATGAATAGTATTCTGAGCAACTTTAGGGTCTCTAGGACCAACTCTATAGCGCCACCACCAGTTCGCAAATGTTTGTAACTTTTGAACCGTTTGTTCTAGAAAAGTGAAAGTTCTAGTACAGCCGATTCCTCTCTTCGTGCCGATCACACTCAACCTCTTACATTTAGACTCCGCCCATTACAGTAATGGCAGTATTCCATTGTTTTTGCTGCTACTCCAAATTTTCAGATTTTTTTTTATTCATCTTTGTTTAAAAGTTATGATGTCGGAAACTTAACAATGTTGACCCAAAATGAGTTCAAAGGCTGTATCTCGGACAAACATTAAACCATCGAAACAAAACTTGGTAGGCTGTGTCAGAGCCGGGTGTGCCTCATACGTCCTGAGAAGTGAAGCTGTGGGCTCTTTGATCGCCCCCTGGTGGCTGGATGCAGTACAGGTCATAAACCCCGCCCTCTCCATGCAAGCGAACGGGACTTGAGTCAAAACAAAAAAATAAATTATGCTTCAAATAAAATTTTCCGAAAGATGGTTTTGGTCATTTAAGGTAGTTGTTCTCATGCTGATATATATTCAATTGATAAGTTTGATTTTAGCTAGCAATTTGATGCTATAGAAACGGGGCGTGTCGTCATGATTGACAGTTGTGATTGACAGCTTCTCTGAGGACTGTCAGAGCTTCGAGGGGAGATTGAAGATATATAACTAACTAATAATTTTCGATTTCTGTGTTATTTCACACAGACAAAATGAGTTGTTCAGCAGTAAACTGTACTAACAGGATCTGACGGATCACTGAACTTTTTTTCGGTAACGGTAAATGTGGGCTTTATAAGCTAATTAATAAATGTTATTAGTTAAGATAACACACCTAACGTTGATTACGGGAAAAAGCAGGTGATTGTTACCTGGCAGTTACTAGTTATTTTTATGGGTATAAAATAATAATTAGCAGGACAAAACTAATGATAGCCTACTCTAATTAATTGTGGAGCACTGTCTACAGCAATCGATCTCCTGTAATGTTAGTAAACTTTGTTTAAAATGGCAGGACAGTTTATGACATTTTAGAGTTGTTTCTAGAGTTTATCTACTGAATTTGCCGTTTCAAAAATATTATTGCTCTAGAAACAGAACAGCCTATTATTTTATATGTAGAATTTTAAATTGTGTATAATTTAAAATACATCAATGATGACGCAGTCGTCTGGGTGGAAGTCTGATACCGTGACAGTGTTTATTGTGTTTCGTCTGACGCTCTGAGATGAACTCATTTATGATGGAGGAAGAAAGAGCCTGATTGAAGAAACTTACATTTTATTACTGATATTTTGTGCCAGTTTTCCAGGAAGTGATGATTTTGTTCTCTTGAACACATGGGATGAAAACACTGCTTTATTCGCAAATGATTTATGCGATATTCCAATTTTGCGCACAAGTTAAATTCACAGCTTTGGATGCATCAGTGTATCAGAGCATGTGCTGCAACACTTAATACACATTTGAACAGAGACGGTATTCAAAGCTGCTCTGACAACAGCAGAGTCCAAAAGAGTTTTTGTTCATCTTCAGCACACATATATACAATCATCAAATAAAGCCCATGTTAATCTGAAGTGACACAGGTCTGACGCAGGCGTCTCTGGAGGAGCGGCTCCGTCTGCTCAAACACCTTTGTAGGTGGCTGGATGGAGCCGCATAAATCATGCCGAGTCAAAACAGAGAAACGGGGGGACGTTCATTTGATCTCCAGTGAAAAGGGTGGATCTAAATACAGCTGCTGTTTGTCTCAATAAAACACGCTCGTCTTCCAGCAGAGGTAATATAAACCGTCGCCCCCAGCCTCATGCCTGCCTTATGCAATGCATTTACCGACAGCTCCGGGGGAAACAGGCAAATGTTTACTTTCAGCGTGTACCAAAACATTGGCTTTGGGGGATCTGAGGGGAAAACGTACGGCGGTCCGACCGCATAGTAAACACATTGCGAGGAGCCGATGGCCTCCTAAATCAAGCTGTGTTTGTTGGGAGGATTCTGAGGAATCTGGGATCGCAGGGACGCTCATGCAAAGAAGACACAATACATATTTTCTCGCATCTGATTGTAATGCAGAAAAAGAGACATTTTAACTCTGACCCAGCTGACAAAAATATACGTTTTGCTAACGTTCGCATTAAGTTATGAAAACGTTACTTAAGAATGTTCCCTGAACGTTTAAAAGCATTTTTTTCTTGGTTATGGGAACGTTAGAGAAAACATGATTTCTCCATTTCATCATTTTGCAAGTATTTTGTGATTATATTCATTATAACTTTTCATTAATATTTTGAATTAGTTTTTTTTTTATATTTCCAGTTTTCATTTTAATTTTAGGTAAAGTTTTGGATTTAATAAAAAAAATGTCTATAGTTTTTATAATTTTTTATTTCAGTTTCAGATGTAGTTATTTTAGTATATAAAACTACATGAAATTAAGAAAACTTGTCAACTAGCTAAAATAAAAGTTATGAAAAAAAATTATTTATGAATTATGATTTTTTTTTAGTTCAGTTAATGTTCATTTTATCTCAAGTAATGATTTTTTTTTTATTATTATTTGTATTTTTTATGGTTTTGGTTTTAGTTAACTGCTGTATAATAAAAAAATAATTTGTAACGTTTAAAAAAACAATTTTGTCCAACTGAAATGTTTCACATGTTCCATTAATGATGTATAAATAATATTTGTGCTGATGTTTTGAGAACATTATTAAAGACCAGATACCTTTAAGCGAACGTTCTATTAATGTTACCGGAAGAACGTTTCTTCATAACTTCTGAGAACATTCCCTGTTAGCTGGGAAGAGGTTTGGTTTTAGTTAGTGAAGCATCATATAACTGTCGTGGCAGTTTGTGAAGACCATGAAATATCTGTAATAATACCTTTCATCGCCGCTTCTTTAACCGTGGAATGGACAGGAATGATGTTCTTCTCCACCAGCTCCAGCGGGCCGGGTCTGAGAGCGATCTTCTCGTTCAGGTCGTCGGCGAGCCGGGCCCGCTTGAGTTTGTTCTGCGAGTCTTGTGCGAGGCCTTCGCCGGCCGGCTCTGTGTGATGAACACAAAGATCTTCACTCAAACAGAACCAGAGTCACTCCAGATTAAACAGTCAGTGTGCGTCAGCGTGAAGCGAGTCTGAAGCGTCAAACGCTCCAGCCAGAAAACATGCATTTGATCATGATCAATTCACATCAGGGTGTCGAGTTAATGATATATTATTTACATTCATGCATTTAGTGACTTACAAAAGAGGAACAAAAGCAATTTGTCAAAGAGCCAACAATATTCATAATACACACAGACATCTAGATTAATCATTCTGTGCATATATTTTATGATTAAAAGCTCTTACCTTGTAGAATATGCATGTTGACGAGCTCGGATTTCTCTGGTCTACTCCTGATTTTGTGTTTTAAGTAATCTCCAGTCTGAAACATTAAATATAATGAGTTGGATTTTCACACACTCAAAATGACAAATTTCATTCACAATAATAAAAAAGTTCACAGAAATCTGAAGCAGTTTTCAACATTGATAATAATCATAAATGTTTCTTGAGCAGCAGATCATCATATTAGAATGATTTCTGAAGGATCATGTGACACTGAAGACTGGAGTAATGATGCTGAAAATTCAGCTTTGATCACAGGAATAAATTACTTTATAAAATATATTCAAACAGAAAACGGTTATTTTAAATTGTAATAATATTTCACTATTTTTGCATTTTTGATCACATAAACGCAGCCTTGGTCTTCTTTCATAAACATTAAAAAAATACCGACCCCAACTTTTGAATGGTAGTATATGTGAAATGTTATTTGATGAATTTTGCAACATTCACACTGATATTTTCCTGTTTATCACTGTAAATCTGCTTTGAAACAATCTGTATTGTATAAAGTGCTGTAGAAATAAAGCTGACTCGACCAAGACAATTAATTAACTATTTTACTAAATTATCCCGCTTTTAATAACTTCTCAAACTAAACGGCTGCCGGCGCGTGACCGTGTTTGCGAAGGATTCTCGGAGATAACGTTGCTTATTCTTCTAACCTTGGATCGCTCCAGACTTTTCCTCTGCTCGTGGAACGCAGCCGGACTCTTCAAGGCTGGAAAAACAAATGAGAAAGAACTGAGTGAATATGATCGACTTTTATCTGTAAAGCCGTCCGTGAACACACTGTCAGAGAATCTTACATAAATAATTTCTGGCAGTGTCTGATTTGGCTGCATGTTTCTCTCCTAAAGCTGAATTATAGTCCTGAATCAAACACTGCAGAAACAGACGAGAGGCACTTATTCCTCAAAGCCATGAGCATTAAACCTCAGCGTGGAGCTCCTTCCCTACAGACATGATTGAGATCTCTCTCACAGTTATGAACAAACGTTAACAGAACATTTGTTCAAAGTTATCTGGTCTTTAATAATGTTCTCAAAGTGTCAGTACGAAAACATTATTTATACATCGTTCATGTTCGTCTAAAGTTACTGCTTGTTTCAGAACATTCAGAGAACAAAGTTAATGGGAATGTTAGCAAAATGTTCTTATATTTGTTGAATGTTTGGATCTCAGGAGGATCTGACTGCAGCTTTTCATTACAGAATCATCAGATACTAGAATCAACCAGATTAAAACAATATTACAGAAGATAGTGGTGAATGTGACACACAAGAAGCACCTGCAGACAGTTATAAAGGGACTGTACAGACGATCAACCATTTCAAAATAAAAGCACAGGAAAAAGCTACAGGACACTTTCTTCTTACAAGAAAATTACAGAAAGCTCTGAAATCCATCACACTCCTTCTGATATCCATCATGTTAAAGGGTTAGTTCACCCAAAAATGAAGTTTCTCTCATTAATTCCTCCCCCTCATGTCGTTCCACACCCGTAAGACCTTCGTTCATCTTCAGAACACAAATTAAGATATTTTTGATGAAATCCGAGAGGTTTATGACTCGTCCATAGACAGCAATATAATCACCACTTTCAAGGTCCAGAAAGGTACTAAAGACATCGTTAAAACAGTCATGTGACTGCAGTGGTTCAACCTTAATGTTATGAAGAGACGAGAATACTTTTTGTGCGCAAAAACAAAACAAAAATAATGACTTTATTCAACAATCTCTTCTCTTCCCTGTCATTATCTTACGCAGGTGACGCAGTGAAGCTTCTGTGTTTACGTCCAGCTCTTCCAGGTTCATCGTCAGAACGCCGACTCATTATTGGCCGGCTCCTGCGTCAGCGTCACACGCATGCGTCGTGCTGATCACGTGATCAGGTTTGTCCAATACCGAGCCGGCATTCGGACGTAAACACAGAAGCTTCACTGTGTTACTGCGTCACCTGCGTAAGATAATGACAGGGAAGAGAAGAGATTGTTGAATAAAGTCATTATTTTTGTTTTGTTTTTGCGCACAAAAAGTATTCTCGTCTCTTCATAACATTAAGCTTGAACCACTGCAGTCACATGACTGTTTTAACGATGTCTTTAGGACCTTTCTGGACCTTGAAAGTGGTGATTATATTGCTGTCTATGGACGAGTCATAAACCTCTCGGATTTCATCAAAAATATCTTAATTTGTGTTCTGAAGATGAACGAAGGTCTTACGGGTGTGGAACGACATGAGGATGAGGAATTAATGAGAGAAACTTCATTTTTGGGTGAACTAACCCTTTAAGTAGAGAAATGTGAGCTGTCATTAAGTGAAGAGGAAACATTAGAAACATTCGCTCACATTCTGTGTGTAAGAGCGGCTGATACTCATGAACAACTGCAGATAACAGGAGCAGGTCACTGTGAGTTCAGTGAGTGTGTGTGTGTGTGCCATCCTGGTATTCCCTACATTATGTGGACCAAATGTGGGAACATTGGGGACATTTTTTTTTTTTTTGTTCCCTATGAGGAAACAAGTTTATAATGATTAGTGATTAAACATTATAAAAACAATATATATATATATATATATATATATATATATATATATATATATATATATATATATATATATATTAATGCATATTTCCTTTATTTGTTTAATCATTTTAAAATATGTTTTTGTTTAAAATGATCCCGATGTCTATTGTCTTCCTTTAATAGTTGCACAGCGATATAATTCCATTACTACAAACGTGAAAGCAAACCAAGAAGAACAGTAAGAATCTCCCCGTTAGAGTCCATGAAGCTCTGAATGTCCATGTGAGCATCTCCTCAGACACAGAGAGCCGGCTGCTGCTTTCAAGTGTCTAATGAAGAGCAGATGTGCTCAGGGAGATATATACACAAGGCATATGTGCGGTCCATCCTTTCAAACCACAGGAAAGATTGAAATATCACCTCCACGGAGGAATGCCACCAATTGCATAATTCCAGCCTTCACACACAGTGCTCTGAAATGTAAGGTGTTATTGATTTATGAGTGCTAGCGCTCGGATTAGATCAGAGGGATGGACACGGTTTCACCATGCAGAAATAAAACAAAGACAAGAACAATTGTCTTAAAGTCCCCCTGAAATCAAAATTCAAGTTTTTTAGCTTTTAGTATGAATATGTTATGAATAAGCTGGTGTGTTCCAAAACAATGACAAAATTTGCATTTAGGAGATATAAGCATTCAAAACTTATGTGTCTCACTTCTGCTAAAATGGATCACGGATTTTCATGACATCACACTTCAGTTTCTCGTCAGATCTTCTGTCCAATCAAATGCTCTCTAGAATCTGAAGTCCCGCCTCCTCCTACACTCTTACAGACGCTGAAGCTGACATCGGTCATTTGTTCACACATTAACTACTTTCTACATGGTGAATGGCACATAGTGCGCTATATAGAGAATAGGGAACGATTCAGACAGTGTAAATATGCTCCTTTGACGCGAATGAAGTCTGTTAGTGTCACATGAGCACAGTCTGCTCCGGTTCAGAGACACGAGAGCACAGAGCGGATCATATGCGCGAGTCGACTCAGACCACGAAAGGTATCGGACCCATCTGAATTCTGCACAGAGTGCTGTATATAAGTGATATAAAGGACATTAGGAGGAGAAACGGTTAGAGATTAGAAGGAAACTGACGTTTTACAGAGTCTAACAAAACGCTATTGGCTGTTTTAAAAAAAAAAGGGGCGGGACTGTTCGATATATCGCCCTGTCTTCCTGTTTCAGTTGAAATTACGTCAACACATTGAATAAAGCTGCGCGTTCCAACGCTCTTCAGTCACAGGAAAAAACCTTGACAGGCACACGCAGTAAAACATGCATTTTCTAAACACTTTGTCTGCTGTAATACAGCTATCCCTTTCCCACATGTATTCAGACTGCAGCACCTATTTAAATGCTTAAAAAAACCTGTTTATCTGACTTTGCCGACCTGCTGTCTGCTATATAAAGATAAACAGCCATTGAAATGTCTTTTTTAAGGCCGGCAGACTGACCAATCACAGCTCTGGAGGGATTTTATCTCCAGCAGACTTGCTGAAATCGACAGCGTCGAGCTGCAGCTGATTCTCCTCAGAACCCGAGTGAGTTTAAAACACCTCGACACACGGGAACATACTGTATTTACACCAACACTGCTGTATTTATTAAATCTCAAGCTACACCAATAAGACTTGATATATTTTATCAGAAGGAAAATCTCTGTTAATACTGCGAAGCTGCTTTGAATCAATTTCTATTGTATAAAAGCGCTATAAAAATAAAAGTGACTTGACATGACTCTGTTTTCTTTAATATCTTTTGGTGTTTAGTTATGAATGATATTACACAGCTTTAAATATACGGGTCAGTGACGTCTCTCTCTCTCTCTCTCTTTGCTTTTTTTGTCTTATCCAGTGTTAGATACATTTGAGATAATATTATAGTTTTTATTAATATTTTGAATTATTACTTATTTTTATATTTTCATTTTAATTTCAGTTAAAGTTTTAGTAATTTAGTTGTGTGTTTTTGACATTTTTAATATTTTCTTTTAAGTTTTAGTTTTAAATTACTTAATTTAGTACATCAATTTAAACTAAATGAAAATGAGCAATGTTGCCTTGGCAACTAGAAAAATTAATTTAATATGTTTAATGAAGTAAGAAAAAAAATAATTTGTTTTATCTTTTATATTAATTAGTTTTAGTTAACATTTATTTTATTTAAAGTAACAAAAATGATTTTTTTGTTTTGGTTTTATTTAACTATAATCATGGTCCCATCAATTAATTTACTCAAAAATACATAAAAAATAAATAAATACAATTAATGCATACAATAACTTGAAAGCCCCTTGTCTATGATGTCTGAATTAAACTAATTTCTATATTTTGGAATCATTAAATCCTAATGAAGAAAAAATCCCACTTAAAGGTGAACCTTATTAAGTAGTTTGCCAAGATCTACTTATGAAAAAAATCACAAAATACAAAAGTCATGAGATCAAACCAACATGCTGAAACATGCAGAGAAAATCTAAAACAGGAAATGATGTCATAGAGATGACTGTGTGTCAAAGTCAATGAATCTCCTCATGACAAGGCTGTGAAATCTCATGATGTGCGATATTTATACTTTAATAATTCATAGTATTTGTAAAAAAAATACTTTCTACCTTGAAAAAAAAAAAAAGCCCTTGAAATGGAAGTGGAACAATGTCCATGATCTGATTTTCAGGTATAAAGCGATGCTGTTTTGCCTGATCATCTGTTTATGATCTTTCTTATCACCTGTGGAGAGCTGGCCGACTGCAGCGAGTGTGAGAGTGGCTCTTGTGTTTAAATGTTAGCAGGTGTTGAGTGTGTAACTGTGGAGCAAGAGCAGCTCTTCAGGTCACCTGACGCTCGCTGCCATGGAAACGCTTCAATTGTTTGTCAAATACCAATAATGCCCTGTGCATTTAGTCTCTGTGGAGGCGCAGAAGTGTGAAGGTGTTACTCACGAGGCATGATGCCCTGGTCAGCGAGCTGCTCGCGTGTCCTCCTCTGCTGGAGTCTCAACTGCAGGACTGTGGGTGGAGGAGGAAACAGATAATGACTCATCATGAGTGAAGCTGCACAAATCAGACATAAATCTGCGTCCGGAGAAGGAACACATCATCCCGTTCAGACGGGCAGATGCTGCACACACACACACACACACACACACCAGCGTGGATTAACAGCCCACCTCTCACGTTTATGAGCGCATCCCTCCCAGGCTTCATGAGGACCACACACTGAAGGGAAGATTTGTTTAAAGCCAGGAGCTGTGTTTATCAGAGCACTACATCCTGTTTTAAGAAATATTTGTGGCTCTGTTGCTTCATTTTTGTCTTTGTTTTGGGTGGTGTGTCTCTCATCATGACAACTCGTCACTGCATGAGCGTCTGTGTTCAGACGTCTGCGCATAACATACTGTGTGCAAGACTGAAAAGAATACATATAAAATGGCTTTGTTTCTCTATAAATAACATTTTACAACAGTTAGTTCTAGTTCTGATATTTAGTTTGACACTCTGCTTGTCTGTAACATCGTTACGCCAGTTGGTGGCGACAAGTGACTGTCCTTCAATTGAAGCATTCATTAAACAGATTCATTTAAAACATTGAATCATTCAGGATGAATCGAGTAATTGTCTTTATAAATGAGTCATTGAATCATCCAATCAACCGATTCGTACAAAACACTGATTCATTCAGGAATAAAATGAGTAATTGTCTTTATAAAAGAATCATTGAATCATTCACCAAACCAATTCGTTCAAAACATTGAATTATTCAGGAACGAAACGAGTAATTGTCTTTATAAATGAGTCATTGAATCATCCAATCAACCGGTTCGTTCAAAACATTGAATTATTCAGGATGAAACATGAAATTGTCTTCATAAACAAGTCATCGAATGATTCACTCAACTGATTCATTCAAAACACTGATTAATTCAGGAACAAAACGAGTAATTGTCTTTATAAATGAGTCATTGAATCATCCAATCAACCAATTTGTTCAAACAAGAATTAATTCAAGAATGAAACAAGCAATTGTCTTCATGAATGAGTCAGTGAATCATCCACTCAGCCGATTCATTCAAAACACTGATTCATTTAGGAATGAAATGAGTAACTGTCTTCATAAATGAGTCATTGAATCATTCACTCGACCGATTCGTTCAAAACACTGATTAATTCAGGAATGAAATGAGCAATTGTCTTTATAAATGAGTCAGTGAATCATCCACTCAACTGATTAATTCAAAACAATGAATCATTCAGGAATGAAATGAGTAATTGTCTTTATAAATGAGTCATTGAATCATCCACTCAACCGATTCATTCAAAACACTGATTCATTCAGAAAGGAAACAAGTAATTAGGTGTGTTTGACTTGAAGCAGAGCTGCGCAGACCGATCAGTGTATGACATCACAGTACCGCGGGAACGATTCAAAAGCATGCGTAACCATCTGTTATCTGATCGCTCTCGCAGTGTTTTGATGTCATTCACCGATTGGTCTGTGCAGCTCAAGTCGAACGCACCTATTGTCTTTATAAATTAGTCATTGAATCATTTACTCAGCCAATTACTTCAAAACACTGACCCATTCAGGAATGAAACAGTTGTCTTTATGAATCATTCACTCAAGAGATTTGTTAAAAACACAGATTGATTCTGGAACAGAACAAGAGTGAGTCATTGAATCATTCATTCAAATGATTCATTCAAAACACGAATTCAGTCAGGAAGTAAACAAGTAATTGTTCTCATGAGTGAGCCATTGAATCATTCACTCAAGAAATTCGTTCAAAACACTGGTTTAACATGTTTTTCTAGGAAACATGTTGATTCTGTTTTCGCCTCATTTGGAACTATTTTCATTGGCGGAGCAAAAATAGACAAAGTAAATGGCAATATTGTGTCTAAAAATGTAAGTTACTCTTTGTTTATTGAACTGCAATATCACACTCGCAATCACAGCTGTGTTGATACTCAGAAAAATATCATTCTTGCTCGTGTGATATTGCTTAAATACATTCCCGAAACATAAGCTTCGGTTGTGGACGTTTCAACGTTCATTCCTTCATCCATTCGTTCTTCCATTTATCATCGCAATCAATCAACCAGCTGCGAAATTGTGCCGTCGACACACAAGCAACCCGCCTGACGGATGGTCGTGTGTTCGCTCGTACCTCTGAGATCATGCAACAGCTATCTGCGTACATCTGCTTTTGTTTAGGTCACACAACCTGTACTTCTGTGTGCGGTGCCAGCAACTGTCATGGACTGCAAGTATGTGGACAAACAAGAGAAATCTAATGATGTCGAGCTCTGGCACACCGACACAACCTCTCACGCACAAACAATACTGGCAGCTCTCTCGCATGATCGCTGATATGAACTGAGACCATCATTGCCAGTCTGTTTTTGGCAGACGGAACGAAACTCAATCTGGACCAATCTAGATCAAACTTTTAATGCTGCAGAGCTGTTCTTTTGCCATAAGAACAGTCACTGGATTCTAACGTTCGCTCTTATGATCTCCAGAAACAGGTGAGTTCATAAGAGCTGAACGTGGAAAAATGCCTTCTGGCAACATAAAACATTTTACCAGGGCAAAAGAGAGCAGCAGACCCCATGATTGCCCTCAGTGATTGCCCTCAATAAGAATTATCACAGCTTTGCAGACAAACTGAATCACATAACCTTCAACAATCAAAACCAGATGAGTGACTCAAGAGCATAAAAATAGCTGCAGCACTTGTCTTCAAGGCACATACCTGCAAAAACAACTTGTACCCTGTATAATTTGTCCAAATGAGGGCAATTACGTATTAATTATGCAATTGCACAATACACATGCTATGTTAGAATATCCCCACTTGTACAAACCCAGCAACAGGGAACGTTCTGGCAAGGTTCTCTCAAAACGTTCCTCCAGTACGTTAATAGAACGTTCGTTCAACGTTATCTGCTCTTTAATAATGTTCACCACAAAAACATCGTTCATGAAACATGTCCGTCTTTTAAAAATGTTTCAACGTTTCATTCAGAGAACATTCAAAAGTAACGTTCCCATAATGTTTGAAGAATGATAAAATGGAATGTTCCCCTTAACATTAACATGACCAAGAAAAAACTGGATGTTTTGAGCAAGAGATCACTCAGAAATAAAGTTTTCATAACTTAATGGGAATGTTGGCTAAACGTTTTTAGAACATATTTCTCTAATACAGCGTACACACTGTCCTTGTTT
Organism: Hypophthalmichthys molitrix; assembly: GCA_037950675.1. Taxonomy (NCBI): domain Eukaryota; kingdom Metazoa; phylum Chordata; class Actinopteri; order Cypriniformes; family Xenocyprididae; genus Hypophthalmichthys; species Hypophthalmichthys molitrix. The sequence continues at coordinate 367,497 of CM075503.1, read as the reverse complement.
GTAAAAACGTCTTAATACGGTGGCGTAACTCTATTAAACAGACATGTCATGAGCTGTATCAGAGGGACTGCATGACAGACGCTCTGTTAACTGTAAATAGCAGGGCTGTAATCTTGACACGACACAGGCAGCCGTGACACATGCACTCATGCTGAGAGTCTGAGGCTCGCTGATGGGGAGTTGATCACGGTGGCACTTTATATACGACACAACGAAACGGCTCGAGGAAAACCTGTTTGACTGTCAAATTTCAGCTCTGAGAGTTAGTGAAGGACATGACGTTCATTCCCTGTGACTGAAGCTGCCGGGCGGGAGAAAGGATCGCAAGGTGTGCTGGGAGAACTCGCTGATTTCCACCAGAGGACTAAAGGCCTGAACTGGTGTGACGTCATTTCCAACACAAACGAAAGGAGTTCTGGAGTTCGAAACAGCTTGCCAAAGTGAAACACCTTCAAATAGGTGAGTGTGGCTCTGAGGCTCCGCCTTCTTTGAGGTGTGAATCTTCTGCTCAGACGCGAGTAAAAACATGAACACACTGGAGAGCCGTTTTATAGTAGAAACTGAAGCTGAAGATGTTTAATACTGTAAAGCTGCCACTTTAAAGCAGACCTATAATGCCCTTTTCACAAGATGTAATATAAGTCCCCAGAATGTGTCTGTGAAGTTTCAGCTCAAAATACCCCACAGATCATTTATTATAGCTTGTCAAATTTGCCTCTATTTGGGTGTGAGCAAAAACACGCCGTTTTTGTGTTCGTCCCTTTAAATGCAAATGAGCTGCTGCTCCAGAAGAGGGCGGAGCTTTAACAGCTCAACAACAACAAAGCTGGAGAATCTCACGCAGACAAAATGACGAAAGTGTTCAGCCTTACATTGTTCAAACCGGAGTCGACACTGATGGAGAGACTCAGGAAGAAGTTACAACTTTTAGACGTTTCTGAATGGTTAGTGGATAAATGTATGTAGTTGCTGTGGAGTTGATTCAACTCATCCACTAGCATGTGCCGTCATGTTCATCTTTTGTGTTGAATTGATCCTCGTTTGTGTATAAAGTGCTGTATAAATAAATGTGACTGGAGAGTGTGAATCTCAGATCTGCTGCAAACATTCACATCACTGTGATCAGATGCTTTCTGAACTGCTGTTTTCTCATTTTTATTCATGTAAATGTGGGCGGAGTCAGGATGTTGGCTGACAGTATATCGCTGCAGAGGTGTTTCAAACTTCTTTATACCCCTAAGTGAAGAATAAAAAAGAGCTTCGGCGTGAGCATGTCAGGTTCTGAGAGTGTTTTCTCCACGCTCACAAACACACAGCGTCAGATTCAGCAGAAGCTCTTAAACTCCCACCGTCTGTCATGTTCTGTTTTTGTGCCAATGTCAAACTATTTATCAAAGTCATCTTTCTGACATGAGGCATTTAAGTCATTAATGAACTGAAAACAATTTTCACACAGAAATCGCTAGTAAATTTCACAAACAAGGAAAACTGTTTACATTGAATTAAATGTGATATTCTGAAGAAGAAAGACTGAATAGTATTTTTTTGTAAAATGCACTCTAATAATCTTTGAAAAATCCTTTTTTACAGTGTGCCTAGATTTATTAATCATTTGCATTTTTTTTTCATACAACACATGGTGGATAAAGTTTGCAATTTTAAAAAGTAACCCGCCAATGGGGTCAGAAAAATAAACTTAATTCAATGGGAAAACAAGATATATTTTCTAATAATGATAATTAGCATAAACTTTAATTTTGATATTCTCTCAGAACACATAACGTAATATCTTAATTAATTTTACTTCTGAAGAATATATACCTAAAGACCTTTGACTTTGAAAATGCTGGGTTAAAAACAACACAAGTTGGGTTGAAAATGGACAAACCCAGTGATTGGGTTAAATGTTTGCCAAACCTGCTGGATAGTTTTATTCAGTTTTAACTCAACTATTGTTTAAAAATGACTGTATTGCTTGCTTAAATTTAACCCAACCGCTGGATTAAAACAACCCAATCACTGAGTTTGTTCATTTTCAACCCAACTTGGGTTGTTTTTAACCCAGCATTTTTTAGAGTGAACCCTTACATTTATATTTAATTTTATTTTTCACATAAAGATGATTTAAATATGGCAGTTTTAGTGACTCGTGGGCACATATCTCTGTAGAAACACTCTGTGGAAAGATAATTTTCCTATCGTTTACTAGAACTGCCAGCTGCATTTTGACTAAACACCCTGAAAAGACAGCATGAATGAATCCACCACATGCACACTATATAGAGAAAGTGATCAAAAGCTCATCTACGTCGTATTTAAAACATTGATCGTCTCTCCAAAAACAAAAAACGTTCCCGTCGTGAGCTTAAACAGGTTAAATGTCTCTGTAATCCACTTTAAAAGCTGAATGACACCGTTTAAGAACTTGACCTCAGATGTGACATTTTAAATTGTCCAAATGGCTTATGTAATCTCTACATGAGCCGCCCATGTCCTGTCGACCTCAGCGAGCCGAACACGTCCACAGGGAACGATTCCTATCAGAACAGCTCAATCACACTCGAACACACGACATCGTTCGACCGGCCCGACACAGAACCTCACATCTGTCAAACATCAGAGCGCTAATGTGTGCTGCTCACAACACGCCAACGTTCAGCTTCTCCCATCAGGCCACTGTGCGGAGCAGAGCGTTACGTCTTCACTTCCCTTGAGCATAGGCTCATTTCCCTTCGCTGAAGGAAGAGCTCAATTTCGTCTGTAATTCCGAGCGGTAAAAGCCATTACGTGCCAAACCAGAGGAGAGCTGAGCTACAGTCTGACTGCTGGGCCGTAAATCTTCATGTTGGATGACAGAAGCAAAGAGGATCTTCACAGATCCTGACATCAAGTTATTCAGTAACATTTTCATCAGAAAGGTGGCAGCATTGTTCACTGATGAGCCACTGAAAAACTTTCACGGATGTAAATAGATGTACAGAAACAGACAGAGAAAAAGAGTTTGAAAGCAACAGAAAGTAAGAGTATGAGTCAACAGTAGAAAACAAAACCGGTGTAAAGCAAGTAAAAGCTGATTTAGGAGATTATACTTCAAAACAATGATGTTCTTCCTCAGTGTTTTCCAGTACAAACATCTAAACATTCTTAAATCAAGATACATTTACTGGAGTTTTCATTTTTTAATGAAAAATGTATCAAAATTAAGAGAGTTTATGCTTAAAACATGACAAAAAACAAAAAAAAAATCTTCCAATGGAGTCAGAAAAATACACTTAATTCAAAGAGAATTTTTCTTACACATTTGGCAGATAATTTACTTGTTTTAAGCACAAACTAATTAAATTTAAGTAATTTTACGTCTCCAGTAAATGGTTTAGGAATGTTTAGATTTGTACTAAAAAGCAAGACAAAAATTCTAATAAAATCATTTTTTTTTGCAGTGTAGTCATGTTCGAGGCAGGTTAAGTGGCAGAGGTCATACCTGATGACCCTTGACCCCTGTATCAAGTCTAAACGTGTATGCAACAACCAAGAGTCACAAAGTTTGGTGTATTACAAAAATAACAGTAAAAGGCTTCATATTCAAGTAAAGTAATCAAGTAGATCTCAAAGTTTGTGACAGTTCTACATATTGTTTATTAAGCCGTGAGCTGAAAAGGAGTTTCTTCTGGAGGCAAAACAAAAAGTCTCACCTGATTTAAACTTGCTGCGAATCAGAACGGAATGTTCAGAGCCCAGAAGAGTCATTGTGCTTCCAGTGTCAAAGCATCAACAGCGTTCATTCAGCCGCTCACAGCACACGATCGGCTCTGCTCACGCATCCACACACAGCCTGACCGCGCGCTTTGGTCCCGTGCAGAACTGATTCTCTGCTCCATGAGAGAGAAACTGATACGCGACGGCCGCTGGGAGGGTCTTAAAGCAGAGGAGGCTCGACTGAGACTGAGACCCTCCTCCTGTGAGAGCGCAAACACACACACACACACACACACTGCAGGACACGAGCCTCTTCAGCAGCGCTTACGTCTGGTTGTATAGTACAAAACATACTTGGATCAAGATGCATTTACACAAGATATTAAGTCTTGCTTTCTGAAAAATGTTGCAAAATGAAGTGAGTTTGTGCTTAAAACAAGAACAAATATCTTAGTTTCCCTTTGAATTATGTTTATTTTTCTGACCAGATATTTGTTCTTACTTCCTTTTGATAGAACTTTCAGAAAATAAGACTTAATATCTTAAAGTGCTCTTATTATGCTTTTTCAGATCCTTTTCAAACAGTGTGTAATAAAGCTGTTTGTGAATGTAAAAACTCTGTAAAGTTTCAAAGATCAGATAAATGGAGTTTTTGTCTCCTAAAAGAAAGAATCGATTCTGAACTGAAACAAGTCGTCAGTAATTCAGTCTCACTTCCTGCTGAACTAATTTGTATAATGCCCGCCTCTGGTCTTTATTGGCTGAACAGCGTCTCTTTGCCCCGCCCTCAATCACTGTATCTGAGACCGGAAGAGTTTGGTTCGTGTTGTTCATGTCGATGAGATTGATACGGTAAAACCGACGCCATCGTTACTGTTCGAATCACTGTGAATCAAGAGCTGAGATTCAGATATGATAATGAGCGTTTGTTTTCTGACCAATCACAACAGATCATCTGACCAATCAGAGCAGAGCAGCTCTCAGAAAGGCGGGGTTTAGAGGGACCGAATCCTTGATCGAAGCGTTTCAGACACTGAGAGAAAAGAGCTGATGCTGCAGTGGATATAATGAGAACATTAAAGTGTTTTTGACTTTGGATGAATGTAAGAGACGTCCAAAACAAAATTAGGAGCTTTTAGAAAAGTAAGTCATTTTGCGTCTCTATGCTTTAAGAATGTTTAGATGCTGGAAAACAAGACAAAAACATCCTTTTTTGCAGTGCAAACAACCCCTGAGCAAACTCAAATTAACATGTGGTCTTAATTAGCAGCAGAAAGCAGTGTTTTATGATTATCAGCATTTGAAGTGTGGGAGGGTTTAATACTCAGATCTCTTCAGAACGGTAATGTGCAGTGCTGTGCGATCGCCAATCGGTCAGTCTTATCTTTAGTGTTGGATTCTCCACTCGGAAAACAAGCAGCCCTTCCTCCGGCTCCCACGGGCCGTCAAAACATTCATCAGGGCTCGTCTGTGTCTCCGGCCGGCAGCGCTGCGGTCACAGCCCACGTTACTCCACACATTCAACAGTCACGGCCCCTGAGCGCTGGCACCGACCGCTGGCAGATCAATTACTATAAGAACATCGAGGACTTCACTGAATCACTTCATTCAAAAGTGTACAAATATGGAATTAAGAATAGTACTGTACATTGAGCCACAGGGCGTTGATTTGTTCTCCCTGTTACTGTGTAATGCCGTCTTCTTCTTCTGTTCTCCTGGTGCTGCGCTGGGAATACTGCACTAATCTGACTTATGACCATGTTCACCATCACCGTAAGATCACATATGAGATATTATTATATATCATTAGTCTCTCATACACACAAACAAGTGTGATGAGATGGAGACTTTTGCTTACTTCTTGCATTTTTTATTTGAATGAGAAAAAAGCCCTACTACTGTCAAATGTGTGCACTGAAATAAAAAATCATTGTGAATTTAAATTAAGAAATAGTCACAGTGTGAGATATAAAGTTGAAATTACAAGACAAAAAACAAGAATTTACAAGAAACAGAGTCGTAACGTCACTGTGACGAGCAGGGCGGGCGAGAGCCGTGAGGGAACGGCACGAGGCCGGTGACGCGAGTGATAACGAGCGTCAGCTGCGCGTTGCACCGGCCTCGAATCTCTCACGGAGGAGCTCCGGGAGCATAAAAGGGGAGCGACGACAGTGAATGACGAGAGAGGACCAGGCCTGGACTTTATTTTATGGTTTTGTTATGTTTGTGTGGCCGGCAGACGGCCGTGAGGGTCTGCCGGCATTACTTTCATTTTGTATTTGTTTATTTTAAATATTAAAATTGTTTTGAACGTTCGCCGGTTCCCGCTTCCTTCTTCCCGTATATACGAACTGTGTTACATTGGTGCCGAAACCCGGGAGGAAGGAGGGACATGCTGTCGGAGAGCCCTCGCTGCTGAGGGGGATCGCGGTGCTGCGGAGGTCGGGCAGCGCGGGAGCGTGAAGACCGCGAGTGGCTGCCCGAGGCGGTGGTGCTGGAGCGATTATCAACAGGTGGGACGGAGAGCTCGCTGCCGTGCTCCTGGGACGAGGTGGGGTGGCTGCCGTCCGAGAGGGAGAGGAGGAGTCGCCGCCGTTCGCCGTGGGCCGGAGCCTGCTGCCGTCCTCCATGAAGGGGAGGAGCAGGGAACGGGGGACTCGCTGCCGGCTGCCCTCAGCCGGAGGAGCCATCGCCGGCCGCCAGGGGGCGGAGGAGGATCGAGCCGTCCACCGAGCGTCCAGTACCATCGCATGGCACCGCGAGGAAGAGCCTCTCGGCTGGCTGAGGACCGAGCGGCAGTGTGTCCGGGAACCGGACCAAGAATTTTTTTTTTTTTTTTTTCCTTTTTCCTCTCTTCCCTCTCTCGTCGGTCGCTCCCTGTGCTTCCGTCTCCTTTTCTCTCGTCTCGTCTGTCCTTACCCCCAGGTGCTGCGGCCGCCGAGACTGGCCCCCGGGGGGAGTAGAGCGCAGTCTCGTGGGTACCCCCCGGCCTGCGAGGGGCGATGGGGGTATGTGACGAGCAGGGCGGGCGAGAGCCGTGAGGGAACGGCACGAGGCCGGTGACGCGAGTGATAACGAGCGTCAGCTGCGCGTTGCACCGGCCTCGAATCTCTCACGGAGGAGCTCCGGGAGCATAAAAGGGGAGCGACGACAGTGAATGACGAGAGAGGACCAGGCCTGGACTTTATTTTATGGTTTTGTTATGTTTGTGTGGCCGGCAGACGGCCGTGAGGGTCTGCCGGCATTACTTTCGTTTTGTATTTGTTTATTTTATATATTAAATTTGTGTTGAATGTTCGCCGGTTCCCGCCTCCTTCTTCCCGTATATACGAACTGTGTTACAGTCACATTTTCAGATATACACCGATGAGGCATAACATTACAGGTGAAGTGAATGACACTGATCATCTCTTCATCACGGCACCTGTTAGTGGTGGATATATTAGGCAGCAAGTGAACATTTTGTCCTCAAAGTTGATGTGTTAGAAGCAGGAGAAATGGGCAAGCGTAAGGATTTGAGCGAGTTTGACAAGGACCAAATTGTGATGCTAGACGACTGGATCAGAGCATCTCCAAAACTGCAGCTCTTGTGGGGTGTTCCCGGTCTGCAGTGGTCAGTATCTATCAAAAGTGCTCCAAGGAAGGAACAGTGGTGAACCGGAGACAGGGTCATGGGCGGCCGAGACTCAGCGAACTGGACCACGGAGCAATGGAAGAAGGTGGCCTGGTCTGATGAATCACGTGTTCTTTTACATCACGTGGATGGCCGGGTGCGTGTGCGTCTCTTACCTGGGGAACACATGGCACCAGGATGCACTATGGGAAGAAGGCAAGTCGCCGGAGGCAGTGTGATGCTTTGGGCAATGTTCTGCTGGGAAACCTTGGGTCCTGCCATCCATGTGGATGTTCTTTGACACGTACCACCTACCTAAGCATTGTTGAGACCATGTACACCCTTTCATGGAAACGGTATTCCCTGGTGTCTGTGGCCTCTTTCAGCAGGATAATGCTCCTGCCACAAAGCTAACATGGTTCAGGAATGGTTTGAGGAGCACAACAACGAGTTTGAGGTGTTGACTTGGCCTCCAAATTCCCCAGATCTCAATCCAATCGAGCATCTGTGGGATGTGCTGAACAAACAAGTCCGATTCATGGAGGCTCCACCTCGCAACTTACAGGACTTAAAGGATCTGCTGCTAACATCTTGGTCCAGATACCACAGCACACCTTCAGGGGTCTAGAGGAGTCCATGCCTCGACGGGTCAGGGCTGTTCTGGCAGCAAAAGGGGTCCAACACAATATTAGGAAGGCGGTCATAATGTTATGCCTGATTACAAGAAATAGAGTGACTTCATGAAATTTAAAGTCACACTGTAAAGTTTAAAGTTATAATTGCGTGAAATGGTCACAACTGTAACAAAATAAAGTTGCAATTAAAAGAATGTTACTTTGTGAGGTATAAAGTTGCAATTGACAGAAACATTCACAATTGAGAAAAATAAAGTTGCAATTATGAGATATAAAGTTGGAATTTGCCAAAGAATATAAAGAGATACAGAGTTTTAGAGATATACAAAGTCACAATTAAAAGAAAAGTCACATTGTGAGGTTTAAAGAAAGAACGTTGCTTTACAAGATAAAAAGCCATCAGAAGATTTATATTGTGAGGCATAAAATCACTATTGCGAGAAATCTTCACAAGTGTGAAAAATAAAGTTGGAATTGGGAGATACAATATTTAATATTATTGATGTTGCTCTGTTTGTTGTTAGGATGACACAAAAGTTTTAAATGTTACATTTTTAGGCTGGTCTGCCTCAGCGGTCTAACAGCGCTCATCACTGTCACTGGCCAATTAAATCAAAGAAGGCGGGGCTTCCTGTTCACAGAAGAAGAGTGTGAATCCCAATGCGACGCTTACACGACAAGTAAGAAGCGAAACATTTAATATTTGATGACTGTTTTATGATTGAAATATTCTGAGACGGACAATAAGATCCAGTGATGCAAACTACTCAACACTGTTATAAAATTTTGAATTAAAAACATGCTTTTATTTTATTAACATAATACGATTAATGTAAATCAATCAAGAATATTTAAAAATATTATTTGCAAATAGTTTAAAGTGATTACTTAATAACTACACTTTTACAGTTCTGATTTCTTTTTCATTATTCCCTTAAATAAATACATTTTTTAATTCCTTTTAATAAAAAAAATTACTAATTGCAAGATATAAGATATAAAATGTATAAAAAAAAGTCACTTTGCAAGATTTAAAGTCACATTTTTGAAGTTTAAAAGAATGTCGCTTTGAGATTTACAGTCACATTGTGAGGCATAAAATCCCCATTGTGAGAAATCTTCGTCGTAAAGAGTCGTAAAGCTTCTGATCTGAGATCTGGAGCTTTGTAAGAGCAGCAGCATCAGTCCAGGGATCCGTTCTGTCACCCAGACGTCCCTCGGCAGCACGTCTCCAAGCACTTTAGTTGGATTTTAAGCAAAGCAAAGAGCTTAAACTCGCTAATGGCACCAAAATCTGTCCACTCCCTCTGCCACGCGCAGCAGGACGCGCTCCAATATACATCCCAGGTCAAATATTTACATTAGGACATCTTGAGTTGTGAACGGGCTGTTTTTCTCTGCAAGAGTGTCTGGCCGCACACTTTTCCCCCTGACTGGAGTTAGGAAGGCTTAATTAGCAGGTGAAAGTGCTTAAGGCAGGGTGAAGCCCGAGTTTGACAGTGAACACAGAGCATCCCTGTGAAATTCCTCAGAGGGTCACTGAGCCCCGTCTTAATCCCTCCCTGTAATTGGGCCCGAGTCTGCGGCCGTGACATCTTACATCTGAGTGTGTGTGACACGTCTGAATCACGCCTGTGCGCTCATGATATGTGGCTGTATACAGTAATAGGGCGAGACGCACACATGTTCTTGAACAGGTTATCCATCTTCACGGCTAGTGTTTTTCACTGGATCCAGCGTTTAAAAGCATACTGGATTCATCAGAATCATTATCTTTCAGCATGTGTTTATTGGCGTCCTGAATGCAGAAAATCACAAAACATTCCACACAGGGTCTATTATAAATGATGTCTTAGTTTTTGTATAATTTAATGTGTTTAGAAGTCAGGAATATCATTCATCAGTTTCCAGCGAAAACATTTCTACACTTTGAATGAATGCATAATTCTTCGGGTTCTTTTCGGGGTACGTTTAAAGTGCAATGAGAAAAAAAGAAATGTACCAAAATCAAATTCAAATTAAAGTGAAGCTTTTTGTCAGCACTCTGAATTGTACAATGTCTAGGGAGCTATTCGTGTCATTTGTTATTTGTGTCTTTTCACTGCTGCTACATTTCCTAACGCCAGGAACTGTCTGATTTTGAGACGTTATGAAATACTTTTTAAAACAATGCATTCAGATGATAATGATATAATACGCTCCGTCCCGAGTGTTTTGAGCAGGGGTTCTGTCTGAGCTGAGAGGAACGGGGCTCGTCCGGCTGCGTCTCAACGGCCGTCAGACAGACGGGAGAATCTGCAGCCTGCGACTGGAGCCAGTGAGGCCGGAGCAGGGAGAGGACGAGGAGAGGACGGGACACACAGACACAGACGGGCTTAGAAAAACATGTCAACAATCCATAGGGAGTGACAGAAAACGTACATGCAGTACAGTGAGGTTCAAAAGACTGGGTCCACACTGAAAGTCTGCCATTTTCAGAATTCACAGTGTATAGTATGTGTAAAATGCAAAAGGATATTTTTGATGGGCCGATTTGCTTCGGAGCTTTACGAATTGAATCAGTGACTCGGAGCTCCAAAGTCACGTGATTTCAGCAGTTTAGCCGTTTGATAGGAAATCCGAGTCACTGATTTGATTCGTAAAGCTCCGAAGCAGTGCTTTGAAATCGCCCATCACTATATTGTTGAAAAGTTGTTATTTTGTTTTTTTGGCACACAAAAAGTATTCTTGTCGCTTTATAATATTAAGCTAGAACTACTGAACTCGCATGAACTGTTTTAAATATGTTTTTAGTACCTTTATGGATCTTGAGAGAGGAAATGTCATTGCTGTGAATGCAAGCCTCACTGAGCCATCAGATTTCATCAAAAATATCTTAATTAGTGTTCTGAAGATGAATGAAGGCCTTACGGGTGTGGAACGGCATGAAGGTGATTAATAAATTACATTATTTTCATTTTTGGGTGAACTAATCCTTCAAGCACCTTATTACAGCCTATATTTACGTTTAAAAATCATGCGCCCTCTAGCTGGCGTAAAAATAATGACAGTGTTGTGTTACATCCGTTGTCATGAAATGACATGAATCAAAATGCGTGTTCATTTAAATGCAATGTGTCGACTTTTTACACGGACTCTTACCTGCCATTTGTCCTATTTCCATTTAGCAAAACTCATTTACATTTATGCATTTGGCAGATGTGTTGGAAAGTGATTTATAGTGCAAATACACTTTATGAGCACGTGCGCTCCCTGGGATCGAACCCACGATCGCATGATCACATGACTGCATATCATTGTATAACCAAGCGGCAACCTCCCCCAGTTTCTCGTGAAGCCAATACGGAAGTGACTTAAACTGCAATTCATCGACTGGCCGCTAGGGACAGGCTGCAAAAGAGAGCAGAATCTCATTGACCCCCATGTTAAAATGGCCAAGTTTACAGCAGAAAAAATCATGTTTACAGCCTGGTTAAAATTGTGGTTTTGGTCTATACTGCTAATTTTGCCCTTCATGACAGCTCTGAGGGGGGAGAATTTTTTTATAACTCATCCGTTTAAATTATATTAAGCCTAAAAGTTCTGCATAATTAAGGGCGTGGTCACTTGAGTGACAGGTAGATTGCCGCTGCTGTCTGTGAGCATCACGTCACCTCAGCTAATTCCAGCCGCTGAATTTGGCATCTCTGCCGTTTTTGTGCTTTTTTCTGGATTATTTTATACAATTATAAAATAATATGGCTTGCTGCGTTAATGGTCGAGACTCGAGACAGATGTGCGTCTGTGTACATGTGCACGCATGCAGAAGATAAACAGAACACGTTGTTGGATCGTGGCATTGGCTTAAAGTTTTGTTTGTGAGATTTACTACAATGATAATGGTGGGAGAATATTAAACTCCGACAGCACTGCCTGGATATTATAACTAAAACTGCTCCACTATTTTGAAAAATTATATTTTGCATCATTTCTTGAAGAACGAGAGCAGATCATTCAGAAGAAATGTGACGCAATATAATATCAATATTTCATGGATTTAACCTTTTGTGGACAAAAAGTACTGTTTTTTTTTTTTTTTCAATGGACACTCATGGACATTTTACCCAAATACAAGATTCATCTCGCGATCGCTATATAAAGGTATGAAGTCCCGTTTGATTTTTCATGTTTTTGCACACCTGACACAAATTAATTAATTACTGATGCTGGAGCATCTATCTCATTAAAAAAACACTGTATATTGACAGTACACCTTTAGAACTTTGATAATGATATAATGATATAACATCTTTATTCATATTTTATTTAGATAGTATCTAAGATAGATAGATAGCTCCTAGCGTGATCACGTCGAGTTAGGCGGGCTGGTTTCAGCAACAAGTCACAATATCATCACGTCCCGCCTCTTTGCCCATTTTCAGTTATCCGGGAGTGATGCTCTGCTAAGATGGCAGCGGTCTTATTTTCGCTTCAAAAATGCTCTTCAGAAATCTACGGCCATATCACTACGTCCATATTTTTTTACAGTCTATGTGTTTAACGCAATCCTCTACCAATTGAGCTGTTAATGACGCAATTTCACACGCTTCAGTAATTTATTTGCGTTAAATTATTTTAATGCGTTAAGGATTTTAAATTAATCACATGCATTAATGTTGACAGCGCTAATATATATATATACACACACACACACATATATAAAATCTTTTTATAACTTTTTATAATATTAATAATTCAATTTTATAAAACGTTTTAAATTAATTGAATAAAATCTTAAAACATTGTTTGTTTCCTGTTTTAAATTTGATTGGCAGACATTCGATCCAGTCTTTTGGATACATTTATACAGTAGATCATATAAAACAATAAATGTGTGTATGTTTACAACTGTATGAACCGGTGGAGATTCTTCAGTGTTTCTGTCACTAAAGCAGAAGGAAAACAAACAAAAAGTCATTCTGAAATTAGAAATAAGGAAGACCCCACTGCATATAAACTGATAGGAAATTAAGAAGCAAATATGAAAGAGATGATGAGGATGTGAAGACAGAAACAGAGACAAAAGCAGCAGCTGGATCTCGTCTTTAATGACCTGCTTCTGCTTACTGTCCCTGTCACAAAGACGGACACGTCCACAGGTAAACACTCGCACAACATCACACAATACGTCCGCCTTCTTAGCATGTGCAGGAAAACCTTGTTTGGGTCTTTCAGCATTCGTAGGGGTTTTACAAAGAACTTTGTCAGAAACATTCCTGCAGTTGACATATGAATATGATTCATCGGTTTATCAGCCCGAATCAGACGTTATCAGAGATACTGGAGCTTTCTCATGCACTGTTTTTCTTTTAAATAAAGTCGGAGTCTGTAAAGGCCACACCGAGAGTTCTCTTACACCCTCCTCCATCCGCACTGGGATTTCATTAGACGCTGGTCAGGAGAAGGCAAACCCCAAATCAGAAGTGACAAGGAGAGGCGGCGGGCCAAAGCCGCACGAGAAACAGGAGATGTGAGGAAGAGTTCTAGTGTTGTGAGCCAGAGAGATCTGCGTCGAAACCTACTGGAATCCAAAACATGGCAGAGCTTGGGACGCCCATACTGAATCTGGACTGCGGTTATTACATTCTGTGTTTGAGGCTGTTTAGCTTTTGGGAATTAACTTTGTCTGAGAGGCTCTGAATACAGGAGGACGGCGGAGAGAGAAATATGCATGAATGACTTCAGTATGAGAGGAAACTATTGGAAAATAAAAGATATCTATAGAGTCTTGATTGTGAGCTGCATGCAAAAACAATCGACACGTTCACAAAAAATGATCCACAAAAAAAGTCTCTTATGAGCCAGTTCATTTTAGTGAATCAAAACTGTGCAGTGAGTCTAAAGAAGAATGATTCCCCAAATGAATGAATCTTATGAGATGATTCTTCTTTAAATGATTCGTTTAAAGGAGTTTCCAATTTTCACATTTTTAAAGGCGCTCAAACACAGGGTAATCATTTGTGATTTATATGGAGTAAAATTCAACTCTAAGCAGAAATAAATCTTGCCTAATAAGAATCCATTGCTACTGCTTTCAATCAACACAATCTACATCCAAAACATGTATCTAAAATTACGGGTTCGCTCCTCTCGCTCTGAAAGAACAAAATCTCTTGGTTTCTGTCAGATAGACGGAAATCTGTTTTCATAGTTTGATTTATGATTGGAAAGAAAGAGTGTATATGTTTGGGTCAGATCTCTGAACTCCACGTAACATGCGTGTTTAGTCTGAAGACTACTGTATATGTTGAGGGATGTTTTTGGCGTGTAGGTCAGTGTCGCCCGGTCTCGTGCGCGTGGAGTTATGAACATAGAAGCTCTTCAAGGACGTCATGCTACATCTGTGAGATCTGGATGTCCGTGTTTTGTGTGAATGTTGTGGAGATGTTACGCAGCGTAAGACGGAGCTGTTACATTCCTCTTGTTTATGGTGGACATTAAACCTGCGCTTCACATTCATCTGCGCAGCTTTTGTTTAATCTTTCCTCTTTTTTCTTCTTTAGGGACTCGTCTGGGTGTTTTCAGCAGTGACATCATGCCAAGGTATTCAAGTGGTTAGCAACTGAATTGCGTTTAAGGTCTTATTATATCTGTGTTGGTCACTGATGGAGTGTTTTGTGTCCTCAGAAGCCTTTCCTGGTGTTTGTCAGTAACGTAATTTCTGCAGCGTATTGTCACTTTGGCGAGAAAGCATCGGCTAAAGAAACAAATGTACTTTTTTCAGTGAATTAGTGTTAAAAAAAAAAAATAAACATTCTCATTTACTCACCGTCATGTCGAGCCAAACCTTTATGACTTACTTTCTTCCATGCAACACAAAAAATAAAATATTATTTTATAATTTAAATGTTTTAAATTATAAAATATATAATTATTTTATAACGTGATATATAAATATCTTATAAAATATCTTCTGTGCAACACACAAAAAAATATAATTTTATAATTTAAATGTAATTTTATATATATGTACAGAATATATATCATTTTATACTATATATAAAACTTTCTTCCATGCAACACACAAAATAAAAATGTTATTGATTTAAAAATAAAATTTTAAAATGTTATAATATATATATATAATATATAATATATTTAAATGATTTTAACATTTTATAAACACACATATATATATGTACAATATATATAATGTTATACTTTATATTATTTTTAAATATCTTATAAAATATCTTATATCTTCTGTGCAACACACAAAAATAAAATATTATTTTATAATTTAAAAGTAATATATTTATATATATATAATATATGTACCGTATATAGAATTTTATATTAAAATATAAAATGTACAAAATGCAATTTTAAAAATTTAAAAACATTATATATATATATAATTACTTATATTTATTTATATTATAAAATTACAATTATTTATTATTTTGTGAGTCTTTCTTCTGTGCAGCAACACATAAAAATAAATTTATAATTGAATATATAATTTTATAAATATATTTAATATTACTTTACTATATTACTATAAATATAAGTAAATATTTTTAAAGTCTGAAATGTATTGAGAAGTCATATAGGCCATTTTTACAATGCTTTTGTTGTGCATTTGTGTCCTTTTTACAGCTTGAAGGGTAGAAAGTATGTCAATATTGAATAATAAAAACATTGTAATAAACTCTCACAATACAAACACCAGCCGTCCTGGAGCACTTACTAACCCAGAGTAACAAGTCATTTCAGAGTAATCCAACATGTTTTGAAGTGCGGCTTCTCTCTTCTCTCACCTCACATCTCTGTGACCTCTGACCTTTACTCTGACGGGTCGTCCGGAAGCGTCAGTCTCCCGTCACCTCGCCCACACCGCAGCGCCACCGCATCAAACGAGATTGAGTTTTGCATAGTGCAAATATTTGTCTTTTCGTGTCTTGGATCGATCCAAACACCTCCAAACAGCCCAGGCTGAAACAAGCTGTCAAGCGGTTCATTTTTCCTCCCGACGAGGAAAGACCGAGGCTATATTTTTGTTGGTACAGGCAAGTTCCCACAGTGTCACATGCCATAAAGCGCCCTGCATTTATTTGACAGAGATGAAGCAGCCATATGGTGACCCTGTCAGGCTCCTCTGAGAATAACTAGATCGAAAAGCTCCAACTTAACCTCGGGTCAGCAGGACTTTCTCCATTGGACGTGCCTTCAGCAGACAGGGCAGGTTCTGCCATTCTGTGTTCAAAGCAAACACACAGCTGTTATCTCCATGGCAGACACACCGCTGACTTATAGAAGTTGTCAGTAGGAAATGACGTCGCTTATCATCGCTCTGCCTGGCTGATTTGCTACATTACATTTTCAGTATTTCTGCAGTGATAGGTGATCCAGTCAGAACAGTCTAGCTTTCTTTTCAGATTAAAAACCTGAATAAACATGCCAAGCCATATGTTTGCTCTTAACACCCATGAGAAAATGGGCTCTGATAATACTTTTGAGAAAGCAAACGAATATGCCACTCTGGCACATGCTGGACAGAATAACTATCAGCTGTGTTTACTACTCGTCTTGTGTTGATGATTATGTTGGCTTGACAAAGACTCATACTGTTACTGTGCAAACTTGCATTAAGGTCAAAATGTCTCTATTCTCAATACTGTTTGAGCTCTCGGGTCATGGGTTTGATTCCCAGGGAATGAATGAACTGATCAAATGTATATCTTTAATGCAACTCAAGTCATAACATCTGAAGAATTTTCCGGCTGTAATCTTTCACATGACTGCTCTTTATTCCTTACAAACACTCTGAAAACAATAGAAACTGTACAGCAACACCACTGCGCTCTCCTAACAATCACACAGAATTCTTCAGCAGCCGCCTAATGCTGGGTTCAGGATGGATGATATCTTGACCTTTCTAGTAGGACAATATCATCACAATGAATGAATTCACCCGTAATGGGTTTATTTTGAGCATCGTTGGCGATTAAACGGCTGTGCTCTTAAAGTCCCACTTAACTCCATTCTTCAAGTTTACAATTCAGGTGATATCACTTTCTTTCAAAGCTCTTCCACGAAAAACACTGAGGCAGCTTTTTGCGAGCAAAGCTGGAGATCTAAACATTATTGTTAGCGCTGAGGTGATGTGGGAGTCACGGGCTCGTGCTGCGGTCAGACGGAGCGGATCAGATGTTTGCTCACTGTGTCACGAACAACTGCTGCACACTGAACAAGCACAGAATGTGACATCAAACACATTATTTTAAAGAGGATCTTTTTATGTAGAGATACTAAATTTCTCTGCAGATGCCGATTATTCTGAACGATATCGGCCGATGCCAATTTTTTTTAAGGAAAAGAAAATCTCCCCCAAATAATACTGCAAACTATACAGGGAACCTCTCATTTGGTACATTATAATATTAGAGTTACAATAAACAACAGAGGTATTATATTCAGCTGCTGTTTATTTTCAGATATAATAAGTACACTCAAATAAAAACTGATATGTTTGTATAAAAGTCAGTTGCACATAGTTTTCATAAGCACTTGTCTTCATGGCAGATTTATTCAAACATAAAATTAACAGTAAATAAGCTCCTCTCTAATGTTTATTTTATAGCTAACTAAGGACCTGTAAACACTAAAAAACATTCCTGAGATAAATATGATGTTATGTGACACCGTTCACAAGCTGTTTTATTGACGTCTTTCCGCGGTTCAAACACTGATTATATGAGACATGATTCATTCCGGTAAGGTGTACTGTAACTTTCAACATTCCTTCTGATGTTCATGCATGTTTTTCAAGACTTAACTTTTATTAAAGTGGAAGAAAAGACTTGACGCTTGAACTGAGGCGCTACAGCGATCTGACATGACACATTTAAGAGTGTCAAAACGACATTTATTGTTTGAATTCCATGATAAAATGGACAGAATTTGAAAACTGAGACTTAATTTATTATCAGAAGTAACAAAGCACAAGCTCTTTGCGATTATTGGATAGGAGGCGCTACAAATAATGTGTGATGTAGCAAAAAACAAAACAAAAACAAAAATGCAGACCTGGCAACCCTGGCTTGAACTACGGGTGGTTCTTAGGGTCAAATAGAGCCTGCTATTTTAAGCGTTATTGTCACATTAACTAAATTCAACATGAGAGATTTTCTTCACACACAGTATGATTGACAGGATATAATCGGCCCTGATCATTGGCTGTTTTAAAACAATCATCCGATGGCTGATAGTGAAAATAATAGCTTTTATCGTCCGATACATCGGTGCATCTCTACTTTTATGCCCTTTCACAAAGTCTTGATGTTGTTTTTGTGCTCTACTAGATTGAATGTTGAATATTTTCCTCATTGTTCAGCTCCTCTCTTCCCAGTCTGTCAGTAACGCTCTGTTTAGTTCCTGTCTCTATGAAGCCCCTCCTTCTGAAAAGCACAATGTGCTCTGATTGGTCGGCTGGAGCAGTGTGTTGTGATTGGTGTTTGGGAAATGTCCCGCCCCTTACCATAACTGCCAGCTTTAACACACTACTAACTAACTCAACCAGGCCCCGCCCCTTTATTCTGCGAATGAATTATTTAAATGAGGAATATTGTGAAGAAAACTCAAGACTACAATGGAGGCGTTTCAGGAGTTCAGAAACAGAGAAGATCTCCTGCTGGAGGGACTTTCTCATGCTCAAACAGCAACATTACACACTAAAGACAGATGAACATGGACTTATTTCAACATTTATTTATGTCTTTTTAAGGAATTAAATAAATGAAATGCTAAATGATCGAATTTATCACAGTTAAATGCATATATCAAACTTTAGTGTGTGTGCGGCAGGACAGTGTCATGTGACGGCTCTCGTGTGCGGAGCTGCTTGTGCACAGAGCTCAGATTAACGCGTGATGTGTTTTGTGTTTTCCTCCTGTGGGAAACACCTCCTTACATGCGATGACAGGTGGAGCTTTCACTGGCCACATACTTTACAGGACAAATATCATCTTTATCTCTCTCAGTGTCCAGCGAGGGCGTCGGATCACTTCCATTACTACGAGACTGTGGCCACATTCAACCCATCGCAGGAGCACTGCTATTTTGGAGGCTATCTGTGTTGTATTTCTATATACATATTTCTATATGCATTGAGGATTTGAAATGTTAAAAGTTCGACATCTTTTTACTTGCATCGCAACTGTGAACATGTGAATGTTAAATTATTGAAATATTAACTTAAAATCTCATAGGGGACTTCAAGTAAATATTGTAAGTCAACGTGTTTTCAGCTGACAAAAAAAGTTCGGGAATCACTGATCTACAAAGTGACAGATGAATTTGTGTCAAAATACCACAGAGTTTGTGTCCAATCAAACTCTATTCTGTATTGACGAGATGTGACATGACTGCGAACGTCATCCCTGTACGATGGTAAACATAACCAGACGTTCCTCTAAGAATTCAATAATTCTACATCGCATAAAAGAACTGCTCTACAGAAACACTTGTTATCTATTGGCTGAACAGACAGTCCCGCCCCCAAACACACACCATTGGCTGAGCCAGTGCTGTGACAGTCTGTCACTCAGACTGAAGTTCCATTTGGTGCTAGTGATGCAGAAATGACAACCCTGAGAAACCAAATCACTGTTCACAGACAGAGAGGATTTTGTAAAGTGATTCATTGTATGTTTTTTCCATCAAATGTGTCTGATGGTTGGTTGAAAACACTAAGAAATGGACGACTCGAGGCGCTCTGACCTCGGTGGAGCGTGATGTCTGATAGATGTTGGCTCTCGCAAAAAATTCAATAAAACAGCGGTATTTTGTTGTTTGTATTTTAGCTGATTCCCATAGCTGCTGGTATGTCAGTGGAAACCTTTAAAAATATGACCCCATCTCCCGTGTTTTCTTTGGCTTTTGGGATAGGCAGCTTTCAAAAGAAATGTAAGGCAGCGTTTGATTGATTCACCGCATTACGCTTTAATGAATACCACATCCAGCTCAGCGAACACATAACCTGCACATCTAATGAGAGTGTGTGCTATTTGAGCTGACGGGAATAAACCGAGACATTCAGAAATATGACAACCAACACTGATATCTGATCCTCCTTTACTCACACGACAACATATATATAAAGCCAATCTGAAAAGATATTAATTTAGGTAATAATAAATGAAAAAGTATTGAAAGAAAATAAAAGGAAAGCCAACGGAAATAATCAAGTACATTATTCATCTAATTATGGCTGTAGAAACCAGAGAGCCAAACTTATATAAACATACAATAAATATAAAGGAAATATGACACCCTTTTCCGACGCTGAGTTCTCTAGCGTATCTTTTCACACATATTTTCTTACTTAGTCAATATTTAAGTTAATTGTATTTCACCCTAAGTGACCAGAAAAACTAAATTTTACATTTTTTTAATCTTTTTGGACCCATTCATGAATATATGATTTTTTAGTGATGTTCAGTGTGGGTAAAATTGTAAACTTTAACCTTTAAACCTTAGCTGTTTTCTATAGAAGCTTGTTTTCACCACGGAATTAATTAATTAAAAAAATAAAAATTAAAAAACGAATTGCGACTTTAGATATAAACTCAGAATTGCAAGAAAAAAAATGCATTGTAAATTATAAACTCAGAATTTTGAGAAATAAAGTCAGAAATGCGAGACAAAGTCAGAATTGTGAGAAATAAAGTCAAAATTATGAGAAATAAAGTCAGAATTTTGAGAAATAAAGTCATAATTATGAGAAATAAAGTCAGAAATGCGAGAAATAGTCGAAATTGTGAGATATAAAGTCAAAATGATGAGAAATAAAGTCAAAATTGTGAGAAATAAAGTCAAAATTATGAGAAATAAAGTCAGAATTTTGAGAAATAAAGTCAGAATTATGAGAAATAAAGTCAGAATTATGAGAAATAAAGTCAGAATTATGAGAAATAAAGTCAGAAATGCGAGAAATAGTCGAAATTGTGAGATATAAAGTCAAAATTTTGAGAAATAAAGTCATAATTTTGAGAAATAAAGTCATAATTATGAGAAATAAAGTCAGAATTATGAGAAATAAAGTCAGAATTATGAGAAATAAAGTCAGAATTATGAGAAATAAAGTCAGAAATGCGAGAAATAGTCGAAATTGTGAGATATAAAGTCAAAATGATGAGAAATAAAGTCAAAATTGTGAGAAATAAAGTCAAAATTATGAGAAATAAAGTCAGAATTTTGAGAAATAAAGTCAGAATTATGAGAAATAAAGTCAGAATTATGAGAAATAAAGTCAGAAATGCGAGAAATAGTCGAAATTGTGAGATATAAAGTCAAAATTATGAGAAATAAAGTCATAATTTTGAGAAATAAAGTCATAATTATGAGAAATAAAGTCAGAATTATGAGAAATAAAGTCAGAATTATGAGAAATAAAGTCAGAAATGCGAGAAATAGTCGAAATTGTGAGATATAAAGTCAAAATTATGAGAAATAAAGTCAAAATTATGAGAAATAAAGTCATAATTTTGAGAAATAAAGTCAGAATTATGAGAAAGTCAGAAATGCGAGAAATAGTCGAAATTGCGAGATATAAAGTCAAAATTATGAGAAATAAAGTCATAATTACAAGAAATAACATCAGAATTGTAAGACAGAGTTACAATTACACTTTTTTTAGTCCTTTGTGGAAACAAGGTCAAAAGGGTTAATACAGATTTATCAACAACAAATCCTCCAAATATATTTAACACAAACATATATATATACTTATTTTTTTATATTAAATTATTATATATTATTGTATACATTTTTTATACTAAAATTTACAATCTACCTTTGTATCCAAAAGTTCAACATTATTTCCTTTATCAATAAGTAGGTTTCCAGAGATAACAACAGCAAAATCAATGTGATGGCGTTTCAACTGCTTTACATGCCCAAGTCATTTTTACCTGCTGACATCATCAGCACGTGACAGCTGTTATTAGGATATTGTGTAGCGCTTCATGGCCTTTGTGAGAGAGGGTTTCAAATGAAGCATTACCAATTATTCATCTATTAATGCAGGCCTTTTGGCTCCTATAGAAACGAAACCTTCCCGCTGGATTTATTAAACCAAGACCACCACTGACAATGATGCCTGCAGAATAACAGCGCAGGTAAATCAAGCAAATAACGCATGTTCTCTGGTTGGGAAGGAAATTGTAAAGTGGATTATATTGCTCCTTTATTGAATAATAAAGTCCCTTTTTGTTTTGAGAGTGTCTGAGCTGGCAGTGAGATGAATTAAAACGCTGGGCAATAAAGTCTTAAAGTGTTGTGCTGTTATTCGGGGTGCCTGTTGATGCAAAGCTGCAACACATTAATGTGGTTTTGTTTTCTTTAAACGAGTGTGTTTTGGGCTGCCCGTGTTCAATGCATTCCTATCATCAACAGTGCAAGCCTCATCATCTCCAGATGCTTTCCGTTCAAATTAACATGTGGTTCTAACTTACCTTTGCTATGACTCCCATACATACCTGGGTTGCTTGCTAGCAAATTAATTCTTTTATTTCACTTTCGGATCGTACAGATGTTTGAAAATGGCTGGAATTCAAATATAAATGATGTGGGCCTGCATGCTAACTCTTGAAATATCTATCAGCAGTCAATAACTGGAGGTTAGAGAGATCGCAGGGCCGGTGCCTGCTCTGTTTACAAAACCTTTTGAAAGTACTGAACGCTTTCTGATAACTTCGAAACTCTGTGGATTTCACCTAAAAAGGCTGCTTCGCGTTCGGGATGCATCTCGGAGGAACATGATGTACAACCTGAGCTGCACAAAACAGAATCAATCTCAAATAAAGAGCATTAAGAAATGACCAAGAATGTCTCTGTTTATTTTTATCTTGAAAAGAAGCGAATTAGAGTCTATGGCTTCAGTAAGCGTTTACAAATTTGGCCGGGTCTCAATCATGTTGAAACGGTCACAGTACACTGGAACTATGAGTGTGAGCGCACAACAGACGTAAAAAGAGCAAGATGAAGTCACACATCGAGCTGAACACACCAGAAGTGATGCGATTTAACTGTCCTGATTTTGATCTGCTTAATTGACCAGTGTAGAGAAACTGTTGAAAAGCACTGTGGCTAGTGTTATTTTAGTATCAGTGAGATACTTTCATTTATAGTGTATATGATCATCTCAGTATATTTAAGCCTTCTGTTTTCTTAGTTCTGTCCTGTGTTTACATCAATGTTGAAGTGTAGCGTTCTCTGTGTTCATTAAAGTTTCTTTATATTGTTCATTCTGCATCACGCATCATCCTTGGATTAAACTACACAGCCAATGTGTGACAGAATGAAGGACTCTCAAAACGAGTATAGAAGAGGAAAAATAATGGACTTACCTGCTCAGCTCCAAGTTGTCTTCGACTCTTCTGGTTCAGCCCAGTCCCAAGTCGTCTTTGTCTCTGCTGCTTTAGCCCAGTCCCAAGCTGTCATCGTTGCTGCTAGTTCCGCCCAGCCTCAAGTCTCCATCGTCCAGCACCAAGTTACATTTATCACCATTGGCTCTGCCCAGCTCCAAGTCTCCTTTGTCTCCACCATGGTCTGTCATCCCTCAGGCTCCGCCAGGCTCCTTCATCCCTCTGGCTCCACCTTGGTTAATCGTTCCAAGTCATCTTCGCCTCTGCTGGTTCAACCCAGTTCTAAGTCGTCTTCGTCTCTGCCTTTTTCAGCCCAGTCCCAAGTCAACACCGCTGCTGCTAGTTCTGCCCAGCCTTAAGTCTCCTTCATCGTCCAGCACCAAGTTGCATTTGTCACCTTTGGCTCTGCCCAGCTCCAAGTCTCCTTTGTCTCTACCATGGTCTGTCATCCCTCAGGCTCCGCCAGGCTCCTTCATCCCTCTGGCTCCACCTTGGTCAGTCACACCAAGTTCCAAGTCGTCTTCAAATCTGCTGGTTTATCCCAGTCCCAAGTCATCTTCGTCTCTGCCTTTTTCAGCCCAGTCCCAAGTCGTCTTCGTCTCTGCTGGTTTAACCCAGTCCCAAGTCAACATCCTTGCTGCTAGTTCTGCCCAGGCTCAAGTGTCCTTCAGCATCCAGCCCCAAGTTGCATTCGTCGCCATTGGCTCTGCCCAGCTCCAAGTCTCCTTTGTCTCCACCATGGTCTGTCATCCCTCAGGCTCCGCAAGGCTCCTTTGTCTCTCTGGCTCCACCTTGGACAATCGTTGCTCTAGCTCTGCCTTGGACTTCAGAGTCTCCAGCTGCGCCTCGACCCTCCACCCATCTGGCTCTGCCGGGCTCCTCCTTCCCTCCGGTTTCGCAATCATTCTCAGTCACACCGACTCTGCCCAGGTCTGCCAAGCTCATGTCCCATCTTGGGCCTCCGTGTCGCCCTGGGTCTTCATCTCCTCAGCTCCACCTGGGTCTTTCACATCTCCACCACATCTCGTTCAATCATGGCTCCTCTCTCCATTGGTTCCGCCTTGGGCCTTTGTCCTGGCTCCTCCCTTCATCTCCCCTCTGGCTCCTCCCTACATTGGTTCCACCGTGGTGTTTCCCTCTGCCAGCCTCTCCTTCGGTCACATCTCTCTCTGGCTCCAAGTCCAAGTTGTGCTTCTTCATTTGATAATAATAATCAGAAATTTTTCTTGAGCATCTATTGTAAATTGTAATAATATTTCACTGTTTTTACTGTATTTTTGATCAAATAATGCTTGATGAGCAAAAGAGACTTCTTTCAAAAACATAAAAAAAATCTTAATTATTTCAAACTTTTGACAACCAGCATGAGTTTTTTTTTTTTTTTTTTAAACATCAAGTTAAACTAAAGGAAAATGAGAAATGTTGCCTTGGCAAGTTTTAAAATATGTTTTATTTTATTTCAACCAACAGAAATGTTTTTTTCTTGGTTTTGGTTGATTTTCAGTTAACTATAATAACCCTGTTGGCTAGTTCATCTCTCAGCTGAGCTGGATATTGTGTTACTGTTTTCATTTCCAAGGAAAGGATTTCTCCCTTGGTAAAATTCACAACGCAAATCTCTTGTATCCACAATACAACACCTGGAAAAAGAAACTGTCCATTAATCTTTGCCGCCCCAAAATCCGCGCTTTAAACTCCACTCATCCCTGCAGCACATGCGAGCGGCTCCGTCCTCCGTGTTTCTGAATAACCTCGCGGGTTGTTTTCAGGTCACTGTGGTCGAGTGCTCTCTTAATTGAATTTCTTGAGTGCTTTGTTTAATATGCAGCCGTTAAACATCTATAAATAGAGCCCGGGATGCGATGACCTCATCTTTTCCGGTTTCACTGCTCAGGCCCGAGGATATTATATAGCAGAAAGCTCCTATCATCTGCTGTAAACAATGAAAGAATTAGGCTATTTGATAGTGTTGTGGATTCGTGTGGATCTAAATGTTAGCCTTAAAACAGTTGTATTAGATCACAGAGTCAGTTAAAGTAACTAAACTAACCAATGGGCTGAAGTAACTACTGTAAACACTGGGTTTGTCCTCAGGGATTCACGCGTGCGTTTAGCCTTCATGGAAATATATTAGCAAACGGGTCTGATGTGTGCTCGCTTTTCAGGACACACTTCCCTAGTTGTCTGAATCATAAGTGACTCAATATTAACTGTTTATTTGTAGAATTGTTATACAACACAACCTAACCAATATTCAGTCTTGCACAAATGCTGAAACAATGACAAAATCTCTGTTACTGAGTAATAATCACACTATCATATTAATTGAGAAATATGCATATGTGTATGAAATGAGCTCTGTAATAACTCACTAGAGAGAACATATAGTGTAGATAATCATTATCACTATTTGACTAACAGCAGACGAGTGCAGAATCACACAGTCAGACTGATAATGCAAGATATTCTCTCACATTTGATTCGTTCTTCCATGAATCAAAAAGTCAGATTGATTAGAGCGCGATGACCTCATCCTCTCATATATACGTCTCGTTTGGCTCTTCTGTGAATGCATTTATGAGAGTGATCTGCTATGTGTTTTTATGTATGAACCAGCAGCAGCCCGTATTTATATTAGCTGCAAACCAATTTCAACTGTACATTCCAAATAGGTGAACAACTCTTGGCTGTGGGCACGAATATTTCGAAGCTTACAACAAAATCAACCACCAATGTCCAGTGCAATGAGCGGTGCCATATGTGCGAAACATTCTGCAACCAAAATAATGAACAACCGAATTATGACTTTAACTCCAAAGCATATTCTAAAAAAGTTTTACTCTAATAACACTCAATGTGATATCAATTATAAGACTCTCGGGAGGAACCAGAAACACAGCCGTCGACATTCTTCACTTGCCTAAATATCTATTTATGTTTATGAACATGAGGGTGATAATATTAGGTGAAATGCATTATCCATCAACTAGCGACTCCTTCGGAGGTTCAAATGAAACGATTCATTTACATATGAGCGATTTCATGGATAAACTGTGGCACATTCCACCTGTTGCTGAATGAGATGTTTTGTTTTTATTTTACGCTGATGGTATCAGAACTCTGCCTTGGCAGTTCCTTCCAATACATTTTTCCCTTTTTCATGTTTTCTTAGCTGATAAATGACACGAGACTGTTCGGAACAAACAAATATGCTGTTGGCGGACACTGCGATTCGAGCGGTTTGTGCGGATCTCAGCCTGTTGTTATGAGGTACGGAGGGAATAATGCTGCACGGACACAACAGGATGTTTAGAATCGACTGGAACGTGACGCTGTCAGCAAAAATATTGTTTTGCATTCATAAAAATGTTCATAACTCTAGATCAAGCCGGCAATTCCAAACAGATGAGCTTAATCTCTTACCCATCGCTGCTACAAAATCAGCATGGAATTCACATGAAAGATTCCTAGTGCAGCTTTCCACTCATTCCAGATTGTAAAAGTAAGTATTTTATGGCAGGTGTTGGTTTAAACACGGGGGCCAAAAAGCCTTTTGTCAGAGGCTCTCCCTCCGCCCGCTTCACGTCTGCGATAGCATCAAGCTAAATCAGGGTTCGCATGAAATGCCTATAAAACAAAGAGGGAAAGTCGATCCATTCCTGGTTCGAGCAGCGCCGCCGCTATTATCTGGGTCAACGAAAGCGAGTAAAAGCTTTGAAGTTCAGCCACAAGTTTTGTTTGTACCTCCTTGTTATTTTTATTCCAAAATGTTGGTGGCTTGAACTGGATTGAGCTGAATAATAACTCTATTGTGTTGAGCTGAAGAGTTTGTATTTTTAAATATGTGAATTATGTAATGACACAAATGCTTAAAAACATTTGCTCAAACTCATTCAAAAAAGCACATATAAGCCTAATTAGTGGTAATTTCAAGCATTTAAGTAAAACGATTTTTCTCTTATTTCAGAAACAAATCCAGTCAAGTGCGTCCAGACTTTGTATTTTTAATTTATATTAAAATATAATAATTTTATCACTATTTTTGCTAAATGCTAAACAAATCAAAGAAAAATCTGCTCCAACTCATTCATTACAAAATCACACATAAGCCTAATTAGTGGCGATTAGAGCAATCTCAAGCATTTAAGCAAACCTTTTTCCCTCTTTTTTTTCAGAAAAGTCACGCGTGTGCAGACTGTGTAGTGTGATTGGTAGTGTGCTTCATTGTAACTGATCTAAGTTCCCGATTGACTTCCTTTCCTCTGATTGTTTGCATGAAGCGCAAACGCTCAGTTTCGCTGTAGATAATGAATGAGCCGATGCCGATTTGGAATCCGGTGCTGATTTTGCTCATTCCCGTCACGAGCGCTTTGAGTCTCGCTTTGATCATGACGTCAGTCAGCTGTTTCCCGGATGAATGACAGATGAGCCCGATGACAGCAGAAGTTTGTAAGAGCAGAAAATCCTCACTGAGTTTGTTTTATTAGGCCACAGCAGTGAAACCACTCGCTGACAAATTAACTAACAAACAATGGCTGGAGTTTTATGAGAAGATGAAAATGTAAACAGTAGCACTTCAGTGGACAGACACACTTTAAGATGATCTGAAGCATGTGTAGTTTGTTGACTTTCTTCAGCCGAGGTTTCAGAATAATAATGCGGATGAAACGAGAAACTGATCCTGAGGTAAAGTTACAGGAAAAAATCTGCAAACGCTTTACAATAAGGTTCCATTAGTTAATGGATTAACTAACATTACCTAAAAATTAGCAATAGACTTGTAATAGTATTTAATTACCGTACAACTGTTCTTATAATTCATGTCAGCACAGGTCCATTAAAGGATTAGTTCACTTCAGAATTAAAAATGTCCTGATAATTTACTCTCCTCCATGTCATCCAAGATGTTCATGTCTTTCTTTCTTTAGTCGAAAAGAAATAAAGGAAAACATTCCAGGATTTTTCTCCATATAGTGGACTTCACTGGGGTTCAACGGGTTGAAGGTCCAAATGTCAGTTTCAGTGCAGCTTCAAAGAGCTCTACATGATCCCAAAATAACAATTGATGCTCCACACATTACGTAATCATGTTGGAAAGGTCACGCGTGACGTAGGCAGAAGTACCGATCCAGTGTTTACAAAGCAAATGTGCAAAGACTAAGTCAAACGGCCTTTACAAAAAAAGGTAAAACAACAATGTCTGACGATTTTGAAGTTGCAGGAGTCACGCGTGACCTTTCCAACATGATTACGTAATGTGTGGCGCAGTGCAAGACGAGCATTTGTGGTTAAAAAGTATATAATGTTTATTTATTTAGGAAATGGCCGATGGTTCCTCTAGATAAGACTCTTATTCCTCGTCTGGGATCATGTAGAGCTCTTTGAAGCTGCACTGAAACTGACATTTGGACCTTCAACCCGTTGAACCCCAGTGAAGTCCACTATATGGAGAAAAATACTGGAATGTTTTCCTTCATTTCTTTTCCACTGAAGAAAGAAATACATGAACATCTTGGATGACATGGAGGAGAGTAAATTATCAGGACATTTAATTCTGAAGTGAACTAATCCTTTAAATGATATTAACAAATGCAACATTTGATTTTATTAATGCATTGTTAAATTAACACCAACTAAGATTCTATAGAGATATTTTTCATTGTTTTATCTTGTTTTATTCAAGTATTACAGAAAATCTTAGAGGTGATTACCAACAAAATGTTTTACTCGCTCTCATGCCATTCTTTCCTCCGCAGAACACAAAACGAGACGTTCAGCAGAATGTTCACGCTGTTCTTTCCCATGAAAGCTGACGGAGATTGCGGCTGTCAAGCTTCCTTTGTGTGAGGAACAGACTGAACTTTACATTTTTTTAAATAACATCTTACATTCTGTTTTATTCCTCACAGAAATCTATCAAATGGCTTCAGAAGACTTGGAATGTAGCGCACGAGTCACATGGACTTGGTGCTTTTTGTCATTTACTGCATGGAAGAGCAGCATGAACATCTTGCTAAACATCTCTTTTTGTATTCCACGGAGAGAAGAAAGTCATGCAGTTTAATATCAACATAATATTTTTGGATGAACACAGAAAGCTTTAATGCAAAGTTGAAATGTTCCGTTGCCCAGAGAGAAAAAAAACAATGTGTGGTGTCAGAGGAGAAGATGCAGGAGAGACGAGTTCTGGAGTATTTTCCCTGGGTTTAATAAAAGTGCCGTCACACTCGTCCACATACATGGATTGAGTGAGGAAAAGAACACAAATAAACACTGCCACTGCTGCGTGAACGATGCCATCATGTGGATCCTTTCAACATGTGAACTAAGACACAACGACTCCTCACTTTTGATTATCACTTTAGGGAGGGCTGTGGATTCTGATTGGTTGTTGATGAAACGCTGACGTGGGTCAATCATACACTAATCCACACGCAGCGTCTGTGTGTCAGTTTAGAGAGTTCACCGGAGAGATCGTTTGTCAGGAACAGTGAACTGAACAGCTCGGGTTAATGTGGGGAAAGACCGCATGTAGTCTCGGTATCTGACAAACTGTGATGTAACGCCTGTTTCCACTTCGAGCTTCACAGAGCTGTGCAGCAAAGTGTGTTCCTACAATTACCAAACAATCTCATCTGAAGAGCAGGAAAACACCC
Source organism: Hypophthalmichthys molitrix (assembly GCA_037950675.1). NCBI lineage: Eukaryota > Metazoa > Chordata > Actinopteri > Cypriniformes > Xenocyprididae > Hypophthalmichthys > Hypophthalmichthys molitrix. The sequence continues at coordinate 337,490 of CM075503.1, read as the reverse complement.
CAGTGGTGAAACTGACGTTCACCCGATCACACATGACATCATGGAAAACTGGGCAGCCGTGTCTTTCTCTCACAATGAGTCGGGAGTCCAGGGATCCATCAATCTAAAAATACAGTTTCTATCACGGCATTCCGCAAATACTTTCATCTCTAAACCTTGTGATTCAAGTGGCATTTAAGCTGGTTTGATTAGACTATGAAGTGGAAAAGCAGAGCGCACTGATATTTCAGCATGGATTAGTCATCAGCTGCTTCTAATAAAACGTTCAAACGATCTTGTTTTATCTGGCCAGGGGAGTTTCTTGGCAGAGCCGCGCGTTGCATACTTACCTATTTACCTGGTATGTATACTGGCAAAAACAAATGCTGTTCTTAAAGAGGAATATTCACGTTTTGAGATAATGAAGGAAAATGATCAAATCATTTGTCATGTAGTTTCATAAACTGCTATGAGGTTATCAATGACCCCATGTACTTTTGTACTCTGGACCAAAATCCAGAGATTTAAAGAGAACAAATTGTGCAGTTACTTTGTGTGTCCATATGAAGGTATCACTGCATACATCATACGTTTACTGGAGAAGAAGCAAAATGACTGAAGATATTAAGTCTTGTTTTCTGAGCTTATGCATAAAACAAGAACAAATATCTGCCAGTGGGGTCAGAAAAATAAACATGATTTAAATGTAAATTGATCCCACTGGGAGATATTTTTGTTTTGTTGTTTTAAGCATGAATTTGCTCGATGTTGATACTTTTTTCAGTGAACAAGAGTTAATATCTTCAGTCATTTTGCTTCTCAAGTTAATGTATCTTGACGTAAGAATGTTTAGATATTTGTACTGGAAAACAAGACAGAAATACTGAGGAAGAACAACATTTTTTATTTATTTTTTTGCAGTGTGTTGCTGCATCTTGCAGGCAGATTTGTGACGTTTAGTAACTGAGAACTCTCCATAATCAAAGAGAGATACAAGGCTGCTATTAACATCCATCTCAGCTGATGCGATCACAAGAGGTCAGCCGAAGCGCTGCTGTTGAACACGAGTCTCCTGTCCAGAGCATGTCTCTGATTTCAGGACTATAAACATCACTTAGTACGTCAGTGCATGATGGTAAAGGACAAAGCAGAAAAAAATGCTGCACTAAAAATAATCATTAGTTTAAGTTCACATTAGGTTATCACACACACACACACATACCAAACCTCCATGCAACATTCTGGGAACGTTAGTTTATGGTTATTAAAAATATAAGAGCATTGCTAGAATGTTAGAATGACTCACTTCGACTAACATCACTGCATCTGACACTTGCTGCATTCCCCTATCAAATATTTTAGTAATCATAAATTTGGTATCATTCGAAAACAAACACTTAAAATTCATCCTGTGAAAACTGTTTTGAAATTAGACACTGCGTCACTGTGAAAACACTACTTTAAAACTTTTTAGCAGCTCAATTTTGTAATATCAACATTAAATTTGGACACAATTTGGTTAGACATACGGCTTTGATTTTTTATTTATTTATTTTTTTGCAATTTTCGAGGTCAAATTCTTTTGTAAAATATCTATTTTGTATAAAATAAAAAATGTTTATTTTCATACATTTGCTTTACACTGCAAAAATCAAGATGCATTTCTATACAACAAAATGATATAAGATATTTAGTCTTGTTTAAAAAAAAACTAAATTAAGTGCATTTTGCTTAAAACTAGTAAAATTATCTGCCAATGGGGAAAGAAAAATAATCTTGCAAACAGAAAACAAGAATCTTTTTGTTACCCCATTGGCAGATAATTTTACTTGTTTTAAGCAAACTGCACTTAATTTAGATTCCAGTGTACAGTAAACAAAGATCTATAACACTTTCACTTCTGCAATAATCAGCTAAGTGTCTTCTTTAAAAATAAGTTTTGAGTTCAGATCTGTGTGAATTTAACATTAATTTCACCCTAAAGTGCCACCAAATTACAATGAAAAATTATAATACTACGTATTAAACCTTGATCGTCCCGACGCTTCCTCTGCTCTCAAAGGTCGTTTTCCAAGATAATGTGTAATTTTTGACATTGCCACTTGCAAGACAGAATGATACGTGATAAATGAAGGGATGAGGATGTGATGATGAACTCACCATTCTTGTGCTGTGTGTGTGAGGAGGGATGAAGGTCAGGCTTCCTCATGCTGGAGTCATGAGTCTTCGCTGCATTCATCTCCCTGTCCGTGTCCTGCAGTCTGTCCCGGCCCAAACACACACCACAACACACATTTAACACGTGAGGGTCGCTTCACATTCACACCATGATAACGGACTCATAAACCAACCCGTGAATTATTCACCTTTCAAAGCTCTTGTGTGGAACACAAAACGAGAGATTCAGCAGAATGTTCAAGCTGCTCTTTTCCATACAATGAAAGCGAATGACGTCAAACAAGACTTTCAGTGAATAATGATTTAAACTTCAGTCTGTTTCTCAAACAAAGCTGTCACAAGATTAGGAATGTAGTGCATGAGTCGTACGGACTATTTTTATTTTGCTTTTATCATAATTTTGTTTTGTTTTGATGCTTTTATCATGTTTTTTGTCACCATTCACTCTCACTGTATGCTTGAATAATCTGTGTTTGTGTTCCACGGAAGAAAGAAAGTCAAACAGGTTTGGAACAACATGAGGATGAGTAAATGAAGAGAAAATATTCTTATTTGGTTTATAACTTTAACACTGTTTTGTCGTTTACTGGATTATCTCTGATTGTGTACACTCGTGAAAATAAAGGTTCTGTGTTGGCATTGATGGATCCATTAAGAACCTTTAACATCCATGAACCTAAAGGAACTTTATAATGAAAAAAAGGTTCTTTAGATGATTAAAATGTTCTTCATACTGAGAAATAATTGGTTCTTTTAAGAACTGATCACTGAAGAGTTCTTTGGGGAACCAGAAATGGTTCTTCTATGGCATCACTGCAAAAAAACCCTTTTGGATCCTTTATTTTAGGAGTGTAAGAAGCAGCTATAGCCTTGAATTGAAGCCAAAGAATGTGTTTCTGAAACAGACAGGACTGTTTGCTATTGATTTTCCTTGAGATCTGTTTTAGCAAGAAGATATTCAGCAGTGACTGAAGCCTTCCTGTTTGTTTACAAAGCATAAGCTCACAAATGCGTCTCCTTTCCACCGTGACATTCGTTACAGAGTTCATAACGAGCGGACCTTAAACACACACGGACCGTTCAGTAGCTTCGAGGACCTCCACAATGTGTCCTTGTGAAAAACGAGCCCTTCGGTTTCCTCTCCACGAGCCAAGACTTCTTTACACACCATCTACAGAAACAAACCGCATAGGGCACTCCAAACATACATCTGTGTTTTCTTTAATAAGCTGTGTTTTCAAAACCACTAAGATGTCTGAAGGACATTAATTCCCTAAAAATGTCACGGCTTGTAAAAATACTCTTGTTATCAAAACCACGCTGCCAATTTATTGCACATTTGACAAGCCAAAAAGACATGGCATTTGATAAAGTTTAATTGTCAAATGCATACAATGTAGTAGGTTTATGCTTTACAAATAAAACCGGTTAGTCAGGCTAACTTGCTGATATGTTTTACCAGTTAAGTTGGTAGCACTTTATTTTACAGTCCTGTTCCCCATGTTCATACTATGTACCTATTACAGAAATTACAATAACTGGGTAATAACTAGGTACTAACCCTGATCCTAACCTTAACCCCTGTAGTTACCTGATATTACCCGGTGTTTACACTGTAAGTACACGAACTGTAAAATAAAGTGCAACCAAAATGTTTTAGATGGGATGTATTTTGACCTTATGGCTCGTATAACTGTACATTGGGAAACCCACATCAGGTCAAAGCAAATCGAAACAAATAAGGTGTTAATAAATGGACGAATATTCTGGACCTCATTCACTTCCATAAAAATACAACATCTGATGAAGAGTCCATCCCACACATACTGAAGAAAGACTCTTAACTGATGGGAAGGCCTTCAAAGCCTCCACTTCAGATGCAATCCGGCTCATTATGTCTCATGTGACCGTACGAGTCACAGCGTTCAGGGATGAACACTGGAGGCCGGGGAATATTTGTGAGCCAGTGACAGAGCCACACTGCAGTAAAACATGACACACGACGCCTTTTGATGAACGCTGATGAATGTTGTGCAGCGTAACTTAAGGTCATTGTGATGCACGATGGAATTCATAATCAGTATACTGTAGTAAATCACTGCAGCCGGGAGAAAGAGGCTGCTTAACTTCTGTTTCGGGTACTTGGAATCTTTTTATACATAGCAACTCACAGTACACCGATAGCTGGCATATTTCTCTTCATATTACTGAATCATTTTACATTTGCATTATGTGCAGTTTGAGCATAAATTGCACTTTTATTCCCTTAAAAAGGAATATATTTTGGGACACACCTCTTATTAATTATTGATTTGAGGTGTTTCAATCAGACCCATTGCCACAGTCACCCCTGCCAGATATTCCACAGTCAACTGTAAGTGGTATTACTGGAAAGTAGAAGCGCTTAGGACCATGTAAAGTCACAGAGAGGGGTCACCGAGTGCTGAGATGCAAGGTGGCATTAATATCAGCACAAAAACTGTGCGGCGGGAGCTTCACGGAGTGGGTTTCCATGGCTGAGCAGCTGCATGCAAGCCTCACATCACTAAATACAATGGCAAGCGTGGGGTGGAGTGGTCAACCCCATCTAACACCTTTGGGATGAACTGGAACAGAGATTGTGAGCAAGGTCTTCTTGTCTACATCATTGTCTGACCTGATCAGTGGTCAAAAATTCCCACAGAAAGCCCAACATCTTCTGGAAAGCCTTTTGGAAGAGTGGAAAAAGCTGCAAAGTACATAACAGCTAAATACATCAACATCCATATTAATGTCTATGTATTTAGAATACATAGAGGGAAACAACCTAGAGGGGAAATATTGCCCTTTAATATTGATGTTTTCTGACATAACTCCTAATGCAAAATAACTAAAATTAGCCCCCTTCATGAATAAACTCATTTATGTGGTGTGTTTTTTTTCTCCTGTCATTTTTAATCGCATCCCCCTTTCCTTCTCTTCTCCACTTTATTTCAAACTGACCACCAGTTGAGTTGAACAATTGCCAGATTTATGGGAGGATTTCATTGCTTGCTTTATTTATGTTGGGGTTACTCCAGGACTTCCAGGGATGAGTTTGTAAAAGAATTAACACAGTGATGATTTTTCTTTATTTATTATGTAAAGACCCAATATATATGCCGTCAGTGTCGGGCTGCTTTTAGACATCATCTAGTTGGAGAAACAATGAACAACTAATCTACTAACCTTTATTATTATTAAAGGGAAATATTTCCCCATGGAACATTTTTAAACATTATGAGGACATACATGTATATACACAGTATACATAAACAAATTCTTGCATTTGCAGGTTAAGTCGCTTAAGCGTAAATATAAATATAATAACACTTCAACATTATTCATCTGAAAATAAAATTCTACACACATCTGCAATGATTTATCAAGAATTTATGTCTTTGACACCACCGCTGAGGCCATTTACAAACATTTCTTGAGATATTTACCGTTCTAATACAACACACGTCTTTTTCAATTATTTCCCTGTCTGCAGCTTTCCACAAAAAAGGGAAATTTGAATAGAAATAGTAATGATGTTTGTGGCTAAATATGCACCAACAAACGAGCTAGGAAACAATAAACCGTGTCACACCGAGTCTGATGACAGGCAATATTTAAATGGAATGTAAACCTGAGCTTCTGAGAAACGACATGTTTAATGAACGGACTGATCAGAGGCATTATGTGCTACTGAGGTGAATCTGAAAACTGTTGATAGTAAAGCGTCATATTTACAGAGTTTATCCTAAAGTAAACAGAAGCAGGGAAAGCAAAAAGGTGTCAGACAAGCTGTTGAATGACTTTTTAACAGAAGATTTGGCCAGATTTAGAGCTTTTGCCATTCTATAATAAACAATGGCATGGGTATATTGAAAATATTTACTTAATTCTGCAAAGTGACTTATGGCAACATCGGCTGCTAAACAGAATGTCATGAGTGTTATGGCGTCAGGTACCATGGACTGTATAAATACTCTCTGTGCACTTGTTTATAGGAAAGCCCCATCTGGCTTCAGCTAGTACTGTGACCCCAAGCTTTTCAAATGGAAAATATAACACAAGTGTTTGCTGAGAACTACAGCAGTCAACTGTCAAGTGACAGACGAGGCCATGTTGTAAAAGACGCAGACTCCACGTCCATGCCTCTCTCATACCTAATAAACAGATCTTGAAGAACCATCTACACAGAACTTATCCATGTTCTCCAGCATGATCTGAGATGATCCTGTGCTTCAGTAGAACATCTATATTTATGTATCTGGCACAAGCTTTTATCCAAACCAAGATATACATTTGAATGATTCATGCATTGAGAATCGAACGCAACCTTGGTGTCGCAAGAACCATGATCTACCGTTTGAGCTCCAGGAAGAACATCTGGCAGTCTGTACAAAGAGTCACATGATCAATCACACACATTCATCTGATTAGTGACATTGAAATAATACAAAATATGAAATAACTAATACTTTATGTTTATTTCCAGGTTTTAAATGGGATTTTAAATTTTAGATTTTCAGTTTTGGACCCCATTGCAACCTGGTCTCATAGGGAAGACGTACCTGTGGGCACGTTTTCGCGAGTCCCAAAATACGTACCAATGCGCACATATCGCTGCAGTTTCCGACAGAAATGAACGCTAGAGGCAGTAAAACGGCAAGCGCTTTTTTTTAAATCGTTTTCATACACAGTTACGATTCCGGGGGCAGATTATGGATTAATAAAGACTCGTTTTCGCGTCTCCTCGCACAATATTATGTTATGACTTCAAAGCGTATTGGTACGTATTTTGGGACTCGCGAAAACGTGCCCACTGGTACGTTTTTCTAATGAGACCAGGTTGCCCCATTGTGTATAATAATAATAATACTAGAACTACTGCTGCTGCTGCTGCTACTACTACAACAACTACTACTACTACTACTACAACAACTACTACTACTACTACTACTACTAGTAGTAGTACAACAACAACTAGAGCTGCTGCTGCGACTACTACTAGTAATACTAGTACTACTGCTCCTGCTCCTGCTGCTGCTACTACTACTACTACTAATAATAATACTAGAACTACTGCTGCTGCTGCTACTACTACTACAACAACTACTACTACTACTACTACTACTACTACTAGTAGTAGTACAACAACAACTAGAGCTGCGACTACTACTAGTAATACTAGTACTACTGCTCCTGCTGCTGCTGCTACTACTACTACTACTACTACTACTACTACTACTACTACTAATAATAATAATAATAATACTAGAACTACTGCTGCTGCTGCTGCTACTACTACAACACTACAACAGTAGTAGTACAACAACAACTAGAGCTGCTGCTGCTGCTGCTACTACTACTACTAATAATAATACTAATACTACGACTGCTGTCACTAGTACAACTAGAACTGCTACTACTAGTACTACTGCTCCTGCTCCTGCTGCTGCTGCTGCTGCTGCTACTACTACTACTACTACTACTACTACTAATAATAATAATACTACAACTACTGCTGCTGCTACTACTACTACAACACTACAACAGTAGTAGTACAACAAACAACAACTAGAGCTACTGCTGCTGCTGCTACTACTAATAATAATAATACTAATACTATGACTGCTGTCACTAGTACAACTAGAACTGCTACTACTAGTACTACTGCTCCTGCTGCTGCTGCTGCTGCTGCTGCTACTACTACTACTACTACTACAACAACAACTAGAGCTACTGCTGCTGCTGCTGCTACTACTAATAATAATAATACTAATACTATGACTGCTGTCACTAGTACAACTAGAACTGCTACTACTAGTACTACTGCTCCTGCTGCTGCTGCTGCTGCTGCTACTACTACTACTACTACTACAACAACAACTAGAGCTACTGCTGCTGCTGCTGCTACTACTAATAATAATAATACTAATACTACGACTGCTGTCACTAGTACAACTAGAACTGCTACTACTAGTACTACTGCTCCTGCTCCTGCTGCTGCTGCTACTACTACTAATAATAATAATAATACTAGAACTACTGCTGCTGCTACTACTACAACACTACAACAGTAGTAGTACAACAAACAACAACTAGAGCTACTGCTGCTGCTGCTACTACTAATAATACTAATACTATGACTGCTGTCACTAGTACAACTAGAACTGCTACTATTACTAGTAATAATGCTCCTGCTGCTGCTGCTGCTGCTGCTACTACTACTACTATTACAACAACTAGAGCTACTGCTGCTGCTACTACTACTACTAGAACTACTACTGCTGCTTCTGCTGCTACTACTACTACTACTACTTCTACTTCTACTGGTCAAGTCAAGTCACCTTTATTTATATAGCGCTTTTTACAATGCAGATTATACTGGTGCTGCTGCGGCTGCTACTACTACTGGTATTGTTACTAGTACTACTAGAGCTGCTGCTGCTGCTACTACTACTACTATTACAACGGCTATAACTAGTACTACAACTACCGCTACTGCTACTAGTACTACTACTAATGTTACTTCTGCTATTAGTACTACTACTGCTGCTGGTACTACTACTATTATTAATAATAATAACAGCATTCCCGTAGCTCAAACAGCAGAGTAAGGTGTTTGCAACACCAAAGTCAGGGTTCTGATTCTCAGGGAATGAATGAACTGATCAAACGGTCATCCTGAATGCAGTGTAAGTCATTTAAGATAAGTATCTATAATACATTTATATGCTCAGGGGTATGTTTTATAGTCAGCAACACACGGCTGGTCATGTGTTGTATTCCTAAACATTATTTACCCATCCTGCACAATGTGAATTACTGTATACTATGAAGAACCAAGCACAGAACTGACTAGCCCTGGATTTTAATTGAACTTTGAGATGTTCACCATCGGACTATTGAGGTTATTAATAGCAGAATGTGCTAAACATCAGAGCAAACTTTTTTGTAACTTTACCTTTTTATGACCAATGTGGTTTAGTCTAGAAGGCCCTTAAAAGCTGCAGATGACGGGTGATGCATACAGTGGTCTGGAGTGACTTATGAGAGATTAGCTATGTAAACCCATGCTGAAAGTTAAGAGGTTAACTATCTCAACAAACAGAGATGAGTTTGTGCTACACACAACACACAATTCACATGCTTGCCATCTCATTTACAAGCGCTGCAATGATTTTTGATGAATCTGTGCATATATTCAGACCTCCACTTCTGAGTCCTTGTCATTTCGCAGGGAGCCAAACCCTTAACATTTCAAACAGACCGTTCCGTGTTACAAGCGACTCTTGGCAAAAACCAAACACATTTTATAGTTGTAATGAGTGAAACAGTTTACATTTCTAAGTTTAAGAATGTAGACTTTTCTTTAACCTGACCTTTTCTGTTATTTTAAATGATCCTTTGCTTTGACTCAACCCAGTGCACCCAATACCAACCATTACATGCTCATTTGCTCACAGTAACTCCAGTATGTGACTTATATAATCAACGTTGACGTCAAGCATTTTTCTTTAAGCATAAATACAGCTGAACCACTTTTGTTCTTCTTGTTTATTATGTATATTTAATTTTCACACTGAACCTAGACACTTCAAGAAAGAAAGACATTCACAGTTCCACTCAAAGTTCAACAAAAATAACTCAAAATCCATAATGGAAAAACATGATACTTAACTGACCACAGATGCCAAGACAGATTAAGTCAAACCAGGATCAGTAATATCTCACAGTTCACCAGATGGACCTAAAATTGTTGCATTTTTTCATAACAATTGGCATTTTAAAATCATCATGAAAGGGAAGTTGCGCTCAACTCTTCTCCTCTATTGTGTCGTATATCTGAGTGAAACGCTTCTCAAACAAGAACAAATGTAGGGCGGGGCTTGATTTTGTCCGTGGGGAATTGATTGGATGGTTGTGGTGTGAGTGACAGGTTGCCCCGCCCTCGTCATCAGAGAAGAGAAGAGATGTCTCTACTAAGATATTAAGACTTAATAGCTATTTTGATTCAAGATTACGAGGAACATGGATCTAAACAAAATGATGTGCATCGATAAATCACTTAGATGCAATAAACACTGCAATAGTCCATAAAAGATGGTCCACTTTGATTTCATGGTGACTTGCATGAGAAATTATAAAGTGCTGAGATGTTGTTCCTTTTTCATTTTATCACTCAAATCATCTCCAGATCTTCACACTGGAAATCAAGAGCTGTTGTGTTTTACTCTCAACTGAACTGATTCTGCTCCAGAAACACATCAAGCCTGGTGTGTGTGTCCTTGTGTAAATTTCTTCCATTCCTCTCTTTAACTCTGGGTGGTACGAACTGTTCTTTTCACTGTAAATGTGTTTCTCCTGATGCTGACGCTGCTGACCTTGAGCGACACGCTGCGTCATACACCGGTCAAGAAAACAGCCACTGATTTAGCTGTGTGTGCAGATTTTAAACTTTATGAGAACAATAACTCTTACATGTTCTCATAAAATTGACGACAGAGTTCTGCATCTTATTTGTCTGAAACACAACATGACCATGACCAATGAATGAATATCAAGAACACACAGAACTGATGAAGGAAAATATGGCCTGTGTCCTAGATGAAATGCATTCTGGACTATACAATAGGCAAAATGGCTGAAAAAGCATAAATACAGTCACTAGTAATTTGATTTTATGGTTTATCCCTTTTGACCAATATGTGGTGATGTGGCCAAATTGATGTGGTGTCAATGACACTTGCAAAGTTTGGTGTCAATATGCCAAAGCATTGCAGAGATGAAGCATCCGAGTTGTTTTGGCATCAACTTTGTTGATGCAATATATGAAAATGATTTTGTCTATCAACACGAAGTTTAAGACTTTTTGCCAGCAGTCTAGGAGGAGTTCGAAAAAGTGATTTTAAATAAAATCAAAATGGCGGACAGGAAGTTCGTCCAACTATGGAAAAATTGCTATCTATTTTCCTGGCATGAACCAAGGAATCTATTAAAACGAGACTCATTACAATAGGCTAATCTAATCAAAAGCTATTAGCATTTTTTGGAAATTTCATTATAGCTTCTGACCACAAGGTGGTGCTGATCCGAAACTGTTTGAGTCCCGTCAGGGCATGGTGCAGAAGACACAAACCGAGTTTCATAATGATACGGCCAAAACTTGGGTATTGTTCGACTCGGCAAGCTGCACCAAATCTAAAGAGATCAGTTTTGTGATTTTTGGCCAAATCGTTCAGAAGTTATAAGCAAAAATAACCATTTTTTTAATATCTCCTGACCACTAGGTGGCACTGCGCCAAAACTTTTTGTCAGCATGGTTTGAAGACGATCTGGTTCAATTTTTGTGAAAATCAGATCAACAGTCTAGGAGTTCGAAAAAGTTTTTTTTTTGTAGAAAATTCAAAATGGCGGATATTTTTTTTCATTTTCGAATCGGCTTGAGCCAAGGAACCAGAGGAAAACAGAATTTTGTTTTGCCCTTACAGTTCAAAAGTTATTAACATAAACGTGAATGTAAGTTTGGACAGTTGGTGGCGCTAGAGGGATCGAGTTAGAGACTCCAAAATTGCTGTATTTAATGTTCAGACTCTCCTCTATCTATGTGCCAAATTTCATAACTTTCCCGCAAGCGGTTCTATGGGCTGCCATAGACTTCCAGAGCAGAAGAAGAACAAGAACTCTAACGCCCTAATTAAAAACAGTTTATTACGACAATAAATTGAACGTGAAGTCAACATATTGTATAGTACAGTAAGCAATATTATGCTAGACAACAGTTTAGCAAAAAAAATATTTCATAGGTTTCACAAAAAAAATGGGATTTTGTCTTGAATGCTTTAGAAAAGAAAAAAAACAACAACTGGACTTTTAAACAAAAAGTGCCATTAAATTCTCAAACATCTGATTGGTGTCTTTCACTGCATTCATGTGCCCGATCTAAAACACTTACGCACGGCTCTCCAGTGCTTACTTTCAAGGACAGACTGAATAATGTGAGTAAAGCATATCTTGGGCAGTTTGCTCTAAATAACACTGTGTTTTGATTTCTCGCGTAAGGAATCGCAGCGATAGTACGTTGTCCTGTGTTAACCTCCGGTGGCTCCGTCTTCATCACACGCCGGCGTTGAGACTCACCAATCATCCTGGTAAACTACAGGTTTCCCTCCAGCAGCATGAATAATGCCGTGTGTGTTTAACTTGTGAAATAGAAAGCAGCCGTGTAATCTAAATACATAAGGTAATATAAATACAACCAACCATATAATCTGTGAGTGTGTGTGTGTGTGTGACATTCTGCTCCGGCTCTGGCTCTCAAGGTTGGCACGATCAGTGTTTAAAAAGCTCCCGGAAAGTTTACAGTGGCTGTACTTCTGCTGGGTTTTGTGTGACAAGCTTTAACGCAGCGAACCCATCACAGCAAAACACAAGGGACCTCCCTGGAATCTTGCGCATGAATTTCCATTCATGCCTTTCCTCCATTATGAAGCATCCTGTTCGTATCGAATGCGCTCCGGTCGGTCTCATTTCTCTTGGGATTGGCAAACAAAAGTGTACATCACTTTCTTAATGCACTTACAAAGCATCCAAATGAAAGCATGAATTATTCATCAAGGTTCAAGTGCTGAGGATGCTTGTGCTCACGGCGTTCCAGAGCAGAATACATGAACGTTACTGAGCGGACGTGGAGTTTAGTGACTTTGCTCTGGAAATTTAAAACCCGTAGTGGATCTGGAGCGGAATACGTCTGCCCTGCTAATGCTCTGGACGAGTGTCTCGTCCTCATCACAGGAAGTACACTGTCTGCTTCCCTCCGTCTGTGATACAGCACACCTGCACTCAGGACTAACCTCACGCTGACTCGAGAAAAGAACAGCCAGAGAGGTTGAAGTAATCGGGAAAGCTCAAAGTCGGGAGGCTTTAGGGCCGTGCGGTTACTAGGAGGTTGCTAGGTGGTTTCTAGGGTATTTTGGGTGGTTGTTGGGACATTGCTGTGCAGTTGCTAGGGTGTTGCTATGTGGTTTCTAGGATATTCTGGGTGATTGTTGGGACACTGAAGTGCAGTTGCTATGTGCAATGTTCCCTCTAATTTCTTTTTCTTGCTGAGCAAAACTGTACAGTGTACATAAACACACAAAAATAGTTTCATCATGCAATTGTAACTTTTAACTTTAATATACCATTTCTATTTTATTTGACCCCTGATGTAACTTAGTGATATATTAAATTATTTTCGAAAACAAACAGTTCAGTCACTTAATTAAGCACACTTTAGATTACTTGAGATTGTTCTTAACTGTACCAGTCTTTACCAAGAAATTCTATTTAAAAAAAATCTTCCACAGCACAGTTCAGTTCTTTATAATAATAATATGAGCAGTTACACTGAGATGGTTTGGGACAACCGTAATTATTAGCAATAGACAGCAATAAACCATCAAAATTAAATGTTTGTTGAATTTCCAAGATTTTCTATCAGGGGGTTTCAAACTTTTTAATGGCAAGGCTTTATTAGGCTTACAATATAACATAATAAAATATAAAAATAAATGAAGTATTTAAACTCATATATTATATCAGTTTAAATGCTTCAATTTGTTTTACTATTATATTATTGGAATATGAAAACAAACTGAAGCATTTACATTTTTTTCAAGTAAAGTGAACATGTGAACTCTTTAATAGTTATCTAAACATCCCTGAAACCCACTCCACACACAAAAATCTATTAAAACTGAGGTATTTTGAGTTTGCACGCAACACCTGCGATGGGTGTTTATTTGTAATATCTCAGAGTTTTGTTAGTATTCTGTGCCCATCATCCGTTATTTCCACCGCTTAATCCACTCTTCTTTAAAACATGATGACGTTTTATTTCACGTCTTTGCGTTTCGCGTATTGAGCTTTTTAGTCCGCAAAACATAGCAGTATTCTTACCGCGACTGCTTTGGCTCAGTTTCTATGAAGCCTGTAAACCGCAATTACCGGTTCTATCTCTATAGCGACAATAACTCTATAGCGGTTGACCAGAGCACTGCAATTATTTCTCATTTAAACAACATTTAAATGGATTTCCCACACATTTCGCTTCTGCGTCTGTCCTCTGTGCGACATTTATTCTTTCTGCGCGGCCGCGGCATCAGAAGTGCGCGGCTTAGAGGGAACGTTGGCTATGTGGTTTCTAGGGTATTCTGGGTGGTTGTTAGGATATTGCTGTGCAGTTGCTAGGGTGTTGCTATGTGGTTTCTAGGGTATTCTGGGTGGTTGTTAGGATATTGCTGTGCAGTTGCTAGGGTGTTGCTATGTGGTTTCTAGGGTATTCTGGATGATTGATGGGACACTTATGTGCAGTTGCTAGGATGTTGCTATGTGGTTTTTTAGAGTATTCTGGGTGATTGTTGGGACATTGTGGTGCAGTTGCTAGGATGTTGCTTTATGCGGTTGCAAGGGTGGTAGGGTGGTTGCTAAGCAGCTGCTAGTGTGTTGCTAGGCGGTTCTTAGGGGGTTCTAGGTGGTTGCTAGTGTTGCTATGCAATTCCTAGCATGTTTTATCATGTTGTTAGCTTGTCTTACATGTTTCTAGCATGAATCTAAACAATTGCACTGAAGAAAGCTGGTGTAGAAACAAACTTCTCTCGGAAATGCTTAGTGAATTTCACAAACAATTACAAAGGAATGGCTAGTAACACACTGAATTAAATGTGAAATTGTGAAGTACACATATAAAAAAAACACTTCAATAATATTTTATATTATATAATATTTATAATATTATATAATATTTAGTGTTTTATTTACAGCTTTGAAAAATAATTTTTACATGTGCTAACGGTATGCCACCCACAGCTAATAAACGGATGAAATCTTCTTCATCTTTGATCTAAGCACTGTTATGTGGATCTCGACTGTTTACGCTGCACTAAACTTTGACGAGCAACACTCCGATCTGAGGAAGAGGATGATGACGGTCCTGCATACACGAGGAGAAAGAGCAGGTTTGTTTGTTTGTTTTTAGTTTCCACGCTCATATATTTTTATAACTGCAATTGTAATAAGCAAAAGTTGTTTTATTCCATGTTTCTTCAAGAAGGTGAGTGAAGAGGACTTGTTTATACTGCCATAGAAGATCATTGTTTTCAAATAACCTCAATTAACTAAATACATAAACTAGTTTCACTGATTTTTTGTTGTGATGAGAATGTACTGAGCATGTCTGAGATCATCTTCAGTTGCTAAATGTAAGCAGATTTTACATTTACAGATGCTCATGACTGCTAAAACATGGACAACACAAGCACAGCATCACAGCTTTTGTTGCTACTAGCTGCTTCTTCACTCAGCATGTTAAGACGCACAGGAATAAGTGATTATTTCTCATAACATGCCATAAATTGCTTTTGATATTTCTGTTTTGTAGTAATCAAGAGAAGTGTTATCATCGCTGAAGAAATGGCAGATTTTAATCCCCAGACACCGAGCAGTGCAAGCCCTGAAGAAACAAGACCAAAGACATCATCTTTATTACACTTCTCTGACTGAACTAACAAGGAGCATCTGGAGCCAGTGAGAAAGCTGGTAAGTTCAAGTAAAGTTTGGCACATTCAGTTAGACCATGTTACCTTCGTTAATAGATACTTGTATACTATTTGCTCTTTACAGGTTGAATGTAAACCTGAGTAACTGCCGCTACTTTAATGATTATTTCTAAGTTTACTGAGCGATGTAAACTGCTGTCATCCACATCACATCATTGCTCTAACTGACGTTACCAGAAGAATCCTCACAGCGTGGCAGATATTCACAAGCGTCTGGAGCGAAAACATTTCTGATTTTTTTTTTTTCTTATTTGCTTTTGTAAGGATATCTTAATGAAGAAAATGTAGGTCAACAATGTTAACATTAGCTACCATTTTCTCCCTCTGTCATCTCAGTCCTACATTTTATAAGTGTGTTGCTGCTTTTTGTTACTGATCTGCACTCATCTGAGAAATGTGATTTTATTCCTACATTCATGTGAATAAACTAGCAGTAGATTTATCTATGATTAGCAAACCTTTACAATCTTTCTTTACTTGCAGGCTGAACTGGATGCTTACTGAAGAGTGAGCTTCAACACTTAAGGTAAATTCAATTGAATTGAAATGCAAGTAGCGTGATGTCTCCTCAGATAACTGGACACACACTTGACTTTCTCTTTTCTTCATCCATTGTTGGTTATGCACTTGTGTGTTTTTGGTTTTCTAGGTTTGTACAAAGTTACACCATATCACTGAAAACGGCACCCATCAAGATTTCAGAGACTCTGCGTGACATTTTAAATGTTTATGATCTTCAGGTGAGTTTGACATTTGTCAACACTAACTACCTCCATCACTGTCTTCACTGTATATAAAATTAAGTTGGCTTGCTTGTTTAACATGTACATTTTTGCTTGACTTTGAAGGGTGTGGATGATGTCAACATGAAACGCACTATAGCCCTCCGTGCTCCTCAGTGTACCTGTGTGAGGAGGACCCACAATTCTTCAAGACTTGACATGTAAGTTCAATGCATTAACAGAATTGCTAATATCAGTGAATATAACTGTCTACTTTTAGTCTACTAAGTGAAACTTACAGTTGGACCCTCGATGCTTATTTCAGGAGGCGTTGGGAGAGCCAGACATGACTGATTTTGTCATTGTGGTCAACGAAAGAAGTCCATCAAGATGATCTTCAGTTTTGGCATGTTCAGAAACACAGTCTCAGGGTTTTAAAAATAAAGACTAATCTTCAAAAAAGTCTTCAATTGTACAGCTGAAGGTTTATTTTATTTATTTATTTTAGTTTTATTGTTACTGTTGTTTGTTTGTTTTTTGAGTTAGTATTTTTATGTAATGAAGTTATTCAGATAATTATTTTGTATTTAAGTACAAAATGTGTTTAACAGCAAAAAAAAATCCATTTACCAATGTGTTTAAAACATTTTTTTAAGTTTGTCTATACTTATTAAATTTTACAGTCTGTGTATAAGTAAATACCAGTGTATAATTTTTCAAAATGTGGTAAATATTTTATTTACAATAATTGTATAACAACTGCTGTTATTTGATGTAATATAGTTTTGTAATTGTTTTGTAAATAAAATGTCTTCATGTCAACCAGATCGAGTGAGTTTTTCTTTACAAATGGACATATAATTGCTTTCATAATAATGTGATGTTTGTATAGATTTAAGTAATGTTATTTATGTATTATAATTTATATAATTAAAATGTAAGTAAACATTTTGGCTGGTTATGAAATTTAAATGAAAAATGTATGAACAGTACGGTAGATATATAAACGGGGCTGGGCCGTGTTGCGCATTAGTGACGGCCCGATAGCGGCTTGATTGCGGCAGTGTCGGCAAGGTAACGGTTGCCACGAATCGGGCAGTGAGTACACAAGCATCCGGCCCGATCGCAGCAGACAGAAGCGAGTGGTAAGCCTCCGGCAGGCGAGAATCTAACCGGAACTATATTATAGCTGTATATCACTGACACACTCGTCTCAAAGTGTAGCATTGAACCAAGCATTTTCTGTAAAGCTACATTGAACTTGGAAACTTTGAACTTTGAGTCATCATTAAAACACAGAAACTCTACTGACCAATCAGAGTCAAGTATTGCAATGGCATGCATTAATCATACTTCACTGGAAATTAATTGGAAATTTCAGACAAAAGTAAAAACACCATTTGTATGAGAAAAAATGCTTGAAATTTGATTATGTTATACTGACTCTATATTTATTTTCTGAGTCATGCACTTATCTTGACAATAATAAACCAGCATATACAAATAAAGCCATGTGACATTTACAGTCCTCTAAAGAACGAGCGAAAGGACTCGGAGACATTTCCCCATGGCAGCAGACATGACAGAGAAAACGTTTAATGCCGTCTGTTTTATTCAGCACTGTTTCATTGTGTTCTGTGTGACTGATTCACATCATCCAATCCTAATAATTACACAAAGGTCATTTTTTCAGATCAAAATATGATCGGAAAAATATTAATCATGAATAAACATTTGAATTGACTGACAGCCCTTGTTCAAACACGTCAAATCAACCAGCAAGGAAATAAACAGCAGGTTTTATTTTTAGTGTCTTGTTAGCGTTCTTGTGTTGTTTTTGTGACAGATTAGTAAGCATTTTACAGCCAGTCGCTGCAATATTAGCAGATACTTCAGTCATGGCCCGTGAGCTATTTAAACACTGAAGTAATGCACTCTCCATTCAAATATACTTCAGTAAACAGAGAGAGGCGGTCAGGAAACAGAGATGGGTGAATGTGATTATGAGGGGCATTGAGCACATTCTCATCTGATGCTTTCAGAAGGTCAGGAGCGAAAACCACCAACACAACAAATAGAAAAAACACTGTGTCAATCATGCTGTCTGACAGGAGGTGATCCATACTGAGACGTTTGTAAGAGTCAACACTAATTCCGTTCCTGCACGGTAAAAAATCAAAAGTTGAGAAAACTTAAAAGTTTAAAGCAACAAACTTCAGCAGATTTTTGTGTTTTCTCAACATGTTTTTGTATAAACTGAATACAACAAGCTGAGAAAACTCAAAAATCTGCTGAAGTCTGTTGCCTTAAACTTTCAAGTTTTCTCAACTTTTGATTTTTTACAGTGTGGTCTTATTGTGAATGATTTATCAGTGTACATGACTTCAAATCAAAAATAGTGGTTACACTTCATTTCAATGGTCCACTTTAGACATTCTACTGACTATAAATAACTTTGCAACTACATGTCAACTAGCAGTCATTAGAGTATCAGGGTTCCGGTAAGTAGAATAAGTTGATGTACTTGTAAAGTTACTTACTTAGTGTATTTAAGCAGACAGTCTACTAATACTCTAATGACTGCTAGTTGACATGTAGTTGCAAAGTTATTTATAGTCAGTAGAATGTCTAAAGTGGACCATCGAAATGAAGTGTAACCAAAATATTTTGTCTTTGAAATATTTTATCAGAATGTAATCCTTCCGTAAGGATGCATTTACAAATTCCTCTTCTTACTTTGACCATCTGACTTCATTCTGGTTTTTAAACACTCAATATATTTACAATCCAATCAATTCCTGGTGAATAGAATCATGTTTTTTTTTTTTTTTTCATTCAATATCCTGTTTTACTTGGAAATGTATCAGAGTACAGAAGTAAAATGGTTTGCAAATGGCATTTCAGATCTGGCATCATTTGTCACTTCAAACCTGTGTGAATTTCTTTCTTCTGTTGAACACAAAACAAGTGTTTTTTTTTTTGTTTTGTTTTTTGTGCATATAATGAAAGTCGTTGTTGTTTGGACCCCACTGACTTATCTTCTTTTTTGCGTCATTGTGGACTGGAATGATATGAGGGCAAGTAAATAAAGATAGAATTTCTCAGTAAAATCTGTTCATTATAAAGGTTAAAAATGTTACTTAAAACTTCTAACGAATGTCCTCATGGTCTTTGTGCCCTAATGGATCTTTATAAGGGAACGTGTTTCCCGCCAAACATTCATGCATTCATTTATAATGTTGGTGTCATGTTTTCCAGTACAAATATCTAAACATTCCTAAACCAAGATATATTCACTTGAGAAGCAAAATGACTGAAGATATAAAGTCTTGTTTTCTGAAAGAATTTATCAAAATGAAGCTTGAAAAGTTTCATTGAGTTTGAAAAGTGAAGCTTATGAAATCTGAACTCAAGCATGAACCCAAAAGACAGAACGCTGTGATATTTGAATAGATGAAGTGCATGTTTTTGTCTTGGAAAGCTCACATTGACTCCTTCCACGGCCAGAGCAATTACCTAACGAAACAAAAGGAGAATGAGCGACTGCTTGCGAAGAGTGAAAATGGAAACTGAGAGCCGATGCTCTGATGCACACCAGTGGAATCCGACAAACAAACATTTAAGTGACACATTACAGGAGAGCCTGACGAGGACCATAAGTGGAAAGATCTGCTGAAATTCAACATCCACGTTCATTTATGAACATCGCTAACCGCTGGAGTCAGTGCAAAGAAAAGAACAAAAGCCCTGTGCACCTTTGAAGAGTTGCCATTTTTTTCACCCTCGTGTTTAAAGAACATTTGTTTGAACGTTCATTTCAAACAGGCTTTCCTTCAAGTGTAAGATGCAGAACTGAGCTGTTGGCTTGGCCCTCGTCACCTTCACCTCCTACAATATCTATAGCTGATTCCATATCTAAACCTCATTATAGGGCAATTCACATCCTGTAGCATTAGCACATACAATAAATCAATGTTTCATGCACTAGAACTATGGCTGTGTGTGTTTAAAACTCTGAACGGAGTACATTTACTCTACCCGTCACAAAAAGTTTTCTTTTCTATTCTTTCATTTTGATGGTTTAAAGGGATCATTCACCCAAAAAGGATCATTCGGTCATCATTTACTTTCTCTCATGTTGGCCCAAACCTGTATGATTTTCTTTCTTCTGTGGAAGATGTTTATCAGAATGCCTGAGCTGCTCTTTTCCACATAATGAAAGCAGATGGGGACCAAAAAAAGGCAACCAATGTGATCAATGTGAATTGTGCATATTCACTTACTCTCCCTCATGTTGTTAAAAACCTGCACGATTTTCTTTCTTCTGCTGAACACAAAGGAATGTATTTTAAAGAATGTTTCAATGTTAAACGAAAGTCAGTGGGGTCCAAAACCCAAAATCAGACCCCACTGACATTCATTGTATGGACTAGGGATGCACCGATGCCATTTTTTAAGGACCGAATACGAGTACCGTTACTTTTTTCTAGTACTCGCCGATATCGATGCCTATACATTTATTATTATTATTATTATTTTTGTGATGTTGCAGTTTTCCAAGCACAACACAGTGAGACTAATGAATGTAGGACAGCTTCTTTATTATTACTCTAATGAAAAAAGTAATACATTTTTATGTGCTTGTCACAAACTTAAAGAACAAAAATTTCACAGTGTCCAATAACCTTCAAAGGGCATAATTACCAATATATAGAATTGTTGTTTTATAAAAAGAAATTTACAAACAAATTACAAACAATATAACAAATTCTATAGAGATACAAATTAAATAAACTTGTTTTTCATATACAGTAGGTTTATTTACCATGTATACATTTATTTATCATATTTTGTTGTTTTAAATTAATGACAAATATAGGCTACGGTCCCTTCAAGACCGAATCCATGGATACTGACACATATCCTGTTTTTACCCAAATGTTTACATCCACTTAAGCCATAATCGACTGTATTTACGTGAGATACTCCACACGATGGACATTTTGACAACTATGTGTGCATTTGATCATTCAGGCGCGAGGAGAACTGATCGCGCGCAGACTGAGAGAACTGGGATCGCGCGCAAGAAAGAGAGAGAGAGCGCTTCTGGTCTGTGTCTTTCAGCGCGATTCCGCCTATCCCGCCTTCACTAATCGATAACGAATTGTGATTGAAAGCATGCAGAGTTCGCAATGTGTGTGTTGTCATCATTAATTTGTAGTATTTCCACTCCTCTGAGGCTGACATTGTTTCTGCTGCTGCCGCCGGTGTCTCTGTGCACGGAAAATTCTGTCAGTTACGTCACATGAGGTATCGGTCTTTGGTATTTTTACAAGTACGAGTACAAGTACATGAGCTTGGTATTGGCCCGATACTGATACTAGTATCCCTAGTATGGACAAACAAATGTTTTCCCCCAAAATATATTATTTTAGGTTCCACAGAAGACAAAGTCATACAGGTTTGGAGCGACATGAAGGCGAGTGCATTTAAAGAATCTTCATTTTCTGGTGAACTCTTCTTTTAATATGCAAATCCTAAATATGGTACTCACATTTTGTGCTCTGCAAGTGTTAATTTTGGACCTTGTTTCAAAGTGTTGTTTTAACATCTAAATGATGTTTAGATTATACTGATAACCTTCACAGGAATTTGAACCCATGAGGAAGGATCATTTGATTCTCCAAAATAAAATGTATTATTTTAACAGAAAAAGATATCCCTAATTTCTAAAGAATAAACTCCAAATGTAAGTTTAGTAGAGGCCTAAATAGCATAAGTACTAATATGGTGAGTCTTGTTTGTCTAATTGGCAAGCGGCTGTGATTAGTAAACAGTAAAAAATGCGGTGTTCCAGAAGAAATGGCAGAGCGAAGGTCACCAGCATTATATTTTGTTAAACGGTGCAATGTTCTAGCGCCTCGCCAAAGAAGCTGTAAACCGAGATTATTCTGGTGTTTGATAACACACAGGCTATTTCCACTCCAACACATCTAATATAGCATTACCTTATAAGCGTATGGCCTTATAGATCCCTCTACACTTGTGCTTCTTTTCACTTCAAGAGTCAGACAAACAGCTCAGTGTGCAGATTCTCTGAGGAAAGGCAATCGTGGAAAATGCATACAAACGCACACAAAACGCCGTCTCTCTGCATACTCGCAAATACACTAACAAAGAGTGGCGGTCACACATTCAACGCGTGTGGAAACAGAAGAGCACGGTGACGCGTGTACCGCCAGCTTATCTGTTCTTTACTCGCTTTAATTTATGCTCGAACCTCTAACACAAGCACAACTCCTGCCAGTGGAATCCAGTCTGACCTGGAGACACAGGAGGAAACTTCACTCCGGAATCCCTCGAGCCGAGAGATGCTCAATTTTTACAAAAGACATCAGCATTTGATAGTATTTTAAAGACTGTTATTATTAAAGACTGAGTTGAGCTGAATAATGACACCCCAGCTAACAAACATGTTTCCTAAGAATGTTTTGCTAATGTTCCCATTAAGTTATGAAAACATTATTTCTGAATGTTCTCAAAACGTCCAGTTTATAAATGTTTTAAAAAAATGTATTGGTTATGAGAACATTAAGGGAACATTCCATTTTACAAACATTATGGACACGTTACTTTTGAATGTTCTCTGAATGCTCTGAAACAAGTAGTAACATTTAAAAAATGTTAGACGAACATCCAACTAAAATTTTCATGAAAAAAAAACCCTTCAGTGTACGATGTATAAAAGATGCTTTTGTGCTAATGTTTTGAGAACATTATTAAAGACCAGATAACTTTTAACAAAAAAATAAGATGATATTTTGAAGGATGCTACAACTGTTTTTGTCCATTCAATGAAAGTCAGTGGGGTCCAAATCAACACTGGACTCTATTGACTTTAATTATATGGAAGAAAAAAAAAAAAAAAAAAAACACTGAACCAAGTGTTAATTTCTGCAATTTGTGCACATTTTATTTACTATTTAAAAGCATATTATATACAGTAAAATACTGGCCACTGAGCTCTTTAGACATGAGTATTGCATTGAAAAATCGACACAAGTTTTAAGTCCTGTAAAGTAAAGCACAAGCTCAATAAAAAACACTGCTGTGATTAAATGCTTTTAGGCTCTGCCTCTCTAAACGGTGGAATTGTCATATAAAACATCTCGTTTTGCACTCCAGCATTTCATAAAAGAGCTTTTAACCACTAAGGAAAATGCATTGCAATGGTACGTGGCCTAGTACGTCATGCAACACTATTACACTCTCAGTCTGTAGAGATTGAGTCGCACAGAATAATAGCAGGATCGTGATGAAGGCATTAGTGTTAATGAACAGGCACCGGTTGCAACTTACGCATTATTAAATATTTTGCATTGCACCATTAATCTTAGTTTAAAGAAATCTCTATGTAAAAACTAAGTATTTACGGAAGCCTCCGATCAGAAGTAACACTTGGAATAAAATTACATCAATTTGCATCAATAAACTCTTGTTTTATGCTTTACATTATGGAGAGCTTACGAGTAGCTACGTTCTGCCTTAAGAACAAAGTGACAACCCTAACTCTTACCCTACACAGTTAGTTACAAAGCAGTAGTTACTAAGCCTCTAGTTTGAAGTTTACATGAGTTTCAGCGAGCAGCTCTGACCCTCGTGCCGTCGACCGACCTCTGACCTGGGATATGAGTTGCACGTGAACGAACAGAAAAAACAGAGAAAAGCGAGGCTTTGTTTAACATAACTATGAGCACGACAGAGCTGCGAACGAGTCGAGCACACCTGCCACGTCTCTAATGAACACAACACTTTCTGACGTGATGTGACAAAAAAAAAGGGATGAAAAATAAATGCATTGTTTTAACACCCAATAAAACTCAATCTTCACACAAACCAGTCCGACGCAGTACAAAAGAGTGTCTGCGTTTGTGTGGCCAAGCGGAGGTTTATACAGGGCACATAGTTTAAACAAACGTAAGACTCTTTGGATCATTATTTCTGCTTGGCTCGCGCCTGCTGGACTGTAAAAGAGGATGTGGTGCTTTTACAGTATTTCTGTAGCATGAGTTAAAAGGGCAACTCACGACGCTGATTTATTCTATTATTCCACATTCATTAAACAGAAGAGGTGACAGAAGACCCCGACGGCTCGAATCAAGGCTTGTTTTCATTACAAATTTCATTTTTATACACTGTAACATGTTAAGACTTTAAAAGCTGTTCCACTTGGTAAATTGGTTGCTAACGAATGATGATTGACCTCTAGAAATTTTTGGCTACAATTTACAATAAAGTTTCATTTGTTAACACTAGTTAACTACTAAAAATGAACAATACTTCTACAGCATTTATTAATATTAGTTAACGTTGATCTCAGTATTTACTGATACATTTTTAAGATCAAAAGTTGTATCTTATTAGTTAATGCACTGTAAACTAACATGAACATGCATTAAATTATTCGTATGATAATTAATCATCAGCACAAAATTCATGGTCAGGACAGGCCTTGTTACGTATGTTAACCTCAGAAAAAAAAGTATATTTTATTCAATTTCTTTCATTGACCATTTCTTGAAAAAATAAATAAATCTTAATTTTTACCCAATTTCACATCCTATGGTTTACCCTATTCAACCTCTTTCTAAAATGAATGACATGTTTCTAGAGAGCATAAATGCAGTTCTCTTCTACTTTTCTATGATGGAGCTCAATATTCTCCAGAGTCGGTGCACTGGTGGTTTTTGCGGTGAGCTGATGCTATAAACAGCAGGATATGGGACAGTGGCTGCAGCTGCTTTCCATGTGTGACTCCTTCACTCGGCCATTTATTTGCTTTCAATTTGCAGAACTAAACCAACATAATTACTGTAAATTCAGTCCTGAGAAAAGCATTGTATCAAAATAGAGATTTGTCACAATGACTGGTTATGTGACAGTGATGCACACACACACACACACACACACACCACTGCTGTAGTCCTAACAGTCCGACTCGCCTGTCAATCACCTGTCATTCTTCATCACAATCATACACTGAAGTTATCTTTAACGCTTACAATATAACAAAATAAAATAATTTATTTTGTAGTTTACCACAGTAAAGCGAGGAAATTAAATGAGTATTATATCAAATAATCATTTCATGTATGTGATAGATTAATCAGACTTTAGCAGTCTGAAGGGTTTCAGTGGAAAGTGAGCTGGTGAAAGCGGAGCTGAAGTTCTGGCTCGTGATGTCAGCATCTGAAGAAAGCATGACTCATCTGCACTCGTCTGTCAGCTTGAGAGTGTCTTCTAAACAACCAAGACCTCAATGGCTTTACATAACTGTCATTTCAACACATGCCTTAATGGCAGTGAGTTAAGACATGACCCGGGTTCCTCGTTCACAACCGTCCAAAACAACCTTCTGCTGTTAGAAAGCCAAAATAAATGCTTCACTAGGTTTAGTGAGATGAACAACACAGACTTCGTCAGAAGAGCTTTACAAAGATGCAAAAGATAAGAACAAAACTTGAACTGAATTGATCTGTATAAACAATATGACACTATTGTCTTTTCAGAGCTGCTTTACCTCATAATTTGAATATGTCTCGTATTTGATGAAATATGCATCACTGCATCATCACTGCTTTGAAATCTGTAGTGTATAAAGTGGTATAGAAATAAAGCTGACTTGAAATTGGGAAGAATTTCACACGATACTGAAGCAGAAGTTATAAAGCACAACTGTTGTATTCCGATGACTTCAGTGCCTCGTAATCCTTGACTTCCTACGGCAGAGCCACATCCTCGCGGAGGGCTTCACTAATAGCTTTCTTTTCAAATGACCGCTTTGGTACTCGACTTCAGAGGGGAGGCCCAAGCATGAAATTCAATTACGCAGCACACGCTCGGCGGGCCGGTCCAGAGCTGCCTGTGTTAATCCTCAGCATGCCCTCAGGATTTTCCCTCCATCCGCCTCCCTCTCAGTCCAGGTCCAGAGCTGCTGAGCCATGGATGTGCAAACACAAGCTAAACATTTGAGCCAGGTCTGCCATGGGAAGCAGATCGATAAAACACAACAGCAAGTTCAGGATGAACACGCAAGGAGTGTAACACTGAGTACTGACACTGATACTGAGGAAAGCCAATAGCGGATCATTCTGGTGCTCTCTGATAAATGACAGAACCATTTGTCCATGACTGTATGCTGAGGAGAATCAACGCTTACAGCTATAGTTCACCCAAAAATGATCATTCTATACACATTTACTTTCCAAACCCATAAGACTTTCGTTCATCTTCGAAACACAAATGAAGATTATTTGTAATGAAATCTGTATCTCCATTGACAGTCTATTCACCAAAAACTTCAAAACGTTCCTAAATAGAAAGTAAATTAATTCCATATGAATTCAGCAGTTTATTTCAAGTCTTCTGAAGAAACACAAACACTTTATGATTAATTTAGGCTTTTATTAACTTATAAACATCGATCAGTGAATTCAAATAAAGTAAACAAAACCTCAAGCATGCTCAGATTTCATTAAAAATATCTTCATTTGTGTTTCGAAGATGAAGGAAAGTCTAATGGGTTTGGAACAACAAATTTAAATTTTTTGGTGAACTATCACTTTAAGTGTCAACATAAGTCAAAAATAGATGGACTAATATGCAGCTTTGATTCAAGGCATACATCTAAATAATAGCTTGTATTCGTGTTTTAGTTTCTGCATTTTTCACTCGCCGGGTTTCCATTACAGATTTGCGCAAAACTTTTGTGATATTTTCTAAATGTCGATAAAAAACTATTGCGAAATGACAGCATTTCCATTAACTGATGTTATGCAATTAAAACGTAATTTTTTCCTCTTGCAATAAGTGATTCCAAAAGTAGGTTTAAGTATATTGCCACCGCACTAGTCATTATTTTTAATTGAAGGAGACATAGACGTGTTATTCAAGCATTAGTGGCAAGGAAACTTGGGAGCGGCCACATATGAGGTGTTTCTGGGTCTTTCTCCCTCATATCTGCTTTGAGCTCCTGATAAATTGTGGCATTTCTTTGTTGTTTAGAATCCAGTATTCCCGTAATTCTTTTGTCTTTTATGAGTTTAATAAAGAACTCTTTCTCATCTTCTGTCCAAACATACCACTCCATCTTTAAAGAATGATCATGTGACTTTTACGTACGCCACGCGACCTGTAAATGCTGAAAAACTGTTTCAGTTGTATAATATTCCTTTTTCGAATTGCCTGAAAAACCACCTCACATTTACATTTACAGTGTCATTTAGCAGACGCTTTTCTCCAAAGCGACTTACAAATGAGAATATTAGAAGAAATCAAATCAACACGAGTGCAACAGTATGTAAGTGCCTTGTCAAGTCACAGTTTCATCAGTAAAGTGCTCATAGCATTTTTTTTTTTTTTTAAATACAAATAGATGGAGAAAGTATAGAAATCGAAAAAAGAAAAGTAAAATAAATAAAAAGTAAATGCTAATATTACTGGGTCAAGTGAAAAAGATATGTCTTTAGCAGTTTGTTGAAAATGGCTAAAGACTGATGAGCTGCTTGAATAGAGCGTGGCAGGTCATTCCACCAGCCAGGAACAGACCCGGAGAAGGTCCGTAAGAGTGATTTTGTGCCCCTTTGGGATGGTACCACAAGGCGCTGTTCACCTGCAGAACGCAAGCTTCAGGAGGGCGCATAAGTCTGAAGTAGTGAGTTTAGGTATAGTGGTGCAGAGCCAGTGGTTGTTCTGTAGGCAAACATTAGAGCCTTGGTTAGGGTTAGGGTTGGATGCGAGGATTGGATGCGAGCAGCTACTGGCAGCCAATGCAAACTGATGAAGAGAGGTGTGACATGCGCTCTCTTCGGTTCGTTAAAGACCAGTCTTGCTGCAGCATTCTGGATCAGTTGTAGAGGCTTGACAGTGCATGCTGGAAGGCCTGCCAAGAGAGCATTGCAATAGTCCAGTCTGGATAGAACAAGAACTTGGACAAGAATTTGTGTGGAATGCTCCGATAGGAAGGGTCTAATTTTCCTAATGTTGTACGAGGCAAAACTGCAGGATCGGGCCGTTGTAGCGATATGATCTGTGAAGCTTAAACAATCATCCATCACCACTCCAAGGTTCCTGGCTGTCCTGGAAGGAGTTATGGTTGATGAACCACTGGAGTGCGGTTCCTGAGATGCCCTTCGACACAAGGGTTGACAGGAGGATCTGGTGGTTAACTGTGTCAAAAGCAGCAGACAGATCCCTCATGTGAGCGTAACAGCTGGGGGCTCGTCCGGGATATTCCCAAGAAAGAAGGGACTGAGAGGTCATCCTCCATGACAGGTAAGTTGTTTTTAATGATTTCCTGTGGTGGTAGGATTGATTGATCTCATAATAAGTAGTGTTATCCTTGGATGGAGCTCTGAGAGAGTTAGTCGAGGAAGATTTGTCTGTAAGGGTAGTGTTTAAACGCACAGCTAGGATCCTGTTTTTTGTGATATATGGGAGTTTTCTCAAAATTGACGTGTTTCCATTGGGCGTATTTTCAATTCCCAATTTCAATTTGCGATGGAAACACAGCTACTGATAACGGTCTGCAGTGATGAACTCAGATGTGTTTGTTCAGACAGTGCAGGTAATGTCTTCTGGATCCATATCAGTTACTGTAACCATAATAATAAAAGGTGCGGTAACGATGTTTGGCAAGAATCCACAAGATCTGGATTGGGTGAAAGATTTTCCCATGAAGATTTCACATTTGGATCAGTTGGTCAGGTAAATTCACTGCGTTGACCAACAGTCTTTGGTTTGAAAGTGACTTCGTCTTAGCTTGAATGTTGCTACACTATTGACAAATTAGCTTTTTTGTATTATGCTGTTCAATCTACACAAAACAAAACAGATTTCAATCAATATGCCAAATAATCTGCGCCTGTCTGAATAACGCCGCTGTCTATAACCTGCTTTCCAACAGCGATCCTCCATCTAAGTTCCTCAATGATCCAAGCACAGACGGATGACCACTGGCCTGCAGTGATCACATTTGCACTCATATAGAGTGAAAACAGTCTCTGCTGCACTCAGGGGGTCAATGGACGGACCGCCAAGAAATGCAGAGGAGTTTTCCTGAGTGGGAACACACTTCCACCGGAGGAGCGTGACTGTGTGCTCTGTACCCACTGACGACTGCCGGCCGAGTGTGATGAACGCCCAGGAATCTGAAGATTTTGGGAGTCAGGCTTGTGGTCTGTTGTTATGACTTGATGACCCGCTGGTGGAGATTTGTGTCACTGATGACATGATCTCAGGTCTCCAGATTTTTGTGAATCGCAACCAAACAAATGAGAACCACTGGGAATGTGTTCAGTGGAATAGAATTAAAAAGTGTCATTTTTAATGGAATATTGTAATATTCTAAATGATTTCTCTGTGCACATTATTGTTTTAAATTCTTGTTCCTTGTAATCTTGAATCAGAATATCGTCCCCTTCCTCTTGAAGCATCTCTTCTCTTCTCTGATGAGGAGGGCAGGGCAACCTGTCACTAACATGAGATCCACCAATGGCAAACCACAACCATCCAATCAATTCCCCACAGACAAAATCAAGCCCAGCCCCAAAATTTGTTCTTGTTCCAGAAGCGTTTTACTCGGATATACGGCACAACAGGGGAGAAAAGACGAGCACAAAGGTGATAAAATGTTGTGTAGCAAAAATGAGTACACCCTCCTGAAAGTTACTAAATAAAATGAAATACAAATATCCTGGTGTTAGTTTAAGGCAATGTTTGATCAACAGGTAAGTATGTTGAACCAAAACTTTTAAAGAGAAGTCATTTCTTGACAGTTAAAAGAGTTCTCATTCTCAGACTTAATGCTGACAACAATGGAACCACTTGAGAGAGAACTGTACAAGAGGATTACCAAATCATTGTTTTAAGTGTGAAAATATAGCAAAAGTAACGCAGAAATTCAAAAACAATGGACTTGTGACAAGGCCCCTGAAATAATCAGGCCTTCATTTTAAGCTTTCATTTAGTGATGAGGGATTTTTTTTTTTTTTTGCATTTCTGCAATCCTTAATTTAAAAAAAAAAAAAAAAAACTTATTTTATGGCTATTAATGACATATATTTCTCAGTTTTTATTATGTATATGATTAATACATTTTAGTTTTGCCATCTTTCCATGAATTGTATTAGTGATCATAAAGAAAATACATCTTTTGTTTTTGTTCTCCACAGATTCATTTATCACTACACAATTATTGAGAGACTGCTGAACTTCCTCAAAAATGAAAATTCTGTGATAATTTACACAACTTCATGTTATTTCTTTCTTCCAAAGAACATAAAAAAAAGGATTCTGAATGATGTGCCAGTCACTCTTTCTATGCAGTTAGAATGAATGGGACTGGAGTTCTCAAGCCTCAAAAATGATGCAAAAGAACTATAAAAGCATGTGACTCATGCACTTCTGAAACCAACATAATTGCTAAACTCTGCAGGACAGCGGCTGTCTAGGACCGAACTTGCCTACCCCTGCTCTATGACATCACTGTGAAAATACCCTTTTGAAATGAAAGGTATAGATTATAATGCAGGTTATCTTGCTTATTGTGCCCAATAGCATGATCTATTTAAGTCCACATGTCATAGTAACAAGACGTCCAACCAGAGCTGTGGTTCAACAACACAAGTTTGTGAAGTTGTTTGGGAATGTTCATTGAAACTATGGTCTCGGGAATCACTTAATTGTTGAACTGTGCTGGTAACGGCTGAACTTGCATCCATAGTTGCTTAAAAATGCTTTTGGGAAACACACCTTCATGAATGTGAGAGCAACCTGAACATCATCCTAAATTTCTCCTTTGTTTTTCCATGGGGTTTGAAATGGCATGAAGGTGAGTAAGTAATGAGATTTACATTCATTTTGGGGGGGGGGGACTACTCCAACATGTCCCTTGAGCTCTTATCTGATTCTCTGAGTGGATGTGAATTCCCATCCGTCAGTCTCAGCGGGGAGTGAACAGTGAGATTACAAGCCACAAATCTCAGCTGATGGC
Organism: Hypophthalmichthys molitrix; assembly: GCA_037950675.1. NCBI lineage: Eukaryota > Metazoa > Chordata > Actinopteri > Cypriniformes > Xenocyprididae > Hypophthalmichthys > Hypophthalmichthys molitrix. The sequence goes on along the minus strand of CM075503.1, from coordinate 305,946 downwards.
TTGGATTTAAATCAGTCACATTTAAACATGAACTCGACTTGGTGTGGCCTTTTGCACAATACGATTGCTCTTATTTTAGCCGATCCAAATGCAGCGATGATGGAAGACAGCCAAACATATAACCCTTGGGACGGATCCAGAACTGGGGGAAACCCCTTCAGATGGATGAACCACCGGCTATCTGACGAGGAGTTTCAGAGTCTCACCCGCGTCTGTTTGTATCTGGGAAACGGGCCGGGCCGATGTTCTCTGCTCATCCTGTGGGAGTCCAGTGAAGATCTGGGATGCCAGCTTTGTTGCTCCCATTGCACAGACCGGCCCACAGAGAGAACGCCGCGAAACACAGCCATTCATCAGTTTTCCAGACCTGGAGCTTGAGCAAATCAGGATCCTGAGGATATGACATTTAAGGACTCCAGGGAAAAAAGGTCTAATTTCACACATGCACATTCCCAGGAAACATAAAGTCCAAATTTTCTGCTCAGTTAGTAAATTTGTGCGACTGGATTAGCATGAATACACACGTGTGCCATACATGTTGTAAATCCTTCATACAACTTTTAGAATATTTCAGTTTGTATGCTATTAAACTCAAATCTGATGGAAATAGACTGCAAAAATGATGTTCTTCCTCAGTATTTTTGTCTTGTTTTCTGGTACAAATATCTAAACATTCTTAAATCAAGATACATTTACTGGAGAAGCAAAATAACTGAAGATATTAAGTCCTGCTTTTTAAAACGTGTCAAAACAATGTAACTTTGTGCTTAAAACAAGAACAAGTATCTGCCAGTGGAGTCAGAAAAATACCCTTTGAATGAAGTTATTTTATTGAGTTATTGAGTATTTTTTGGACTCATCGTACTATAAGATTTTTAAGATTTTTTGGTCATCCTACTATAAGAATATCCTGTAAGTTTCAGAACTGAAAACTTCCGGATTAGTCCAATAAAAGCTTTTATTGACACCAGACCCAGAGAACGACTGATCCTGGAATGTGCCCATCTATAGGTGAAACGCCACCTCCACAGAAGAAAACATTGCAGCGTTAGCCCCGCCCACTGGTGTGTTAGTGAGATGAGGAGGAGAGAAGAGCGATACAGGACTAAAATAACATTACCTTTCATAGGATCCTAATGCTAGGAATATGGTTATTTATTTTCAACAATGTGAATGTCTCAGTTGAGCATTATTTATTTGTATTCGGTACATTTCACTGTGGATTCTTTGGTAAATCAATCGCATTTCGGCGCAGGCTTTGCAAACAGACTTTTCCGATATGGACTCGACAGCAATGCAACAACATGTCAGTAACTGTGTTAATTCTAATGCCTGATCTGATATTAATGATTCATGTACAGTCAGATGTTCTTTGTCTATGTGTCAGTAAATCAAACCAGTGACTAAACGCTCAACTTCACTTTGTTTCTCTTAGTAGGATGAAAATAATTTGTTATTAAAACAGTGATTAAATTATATATAGAAAGCTATCAAAGAACGCTCCCCTTCATCACTGCAACCTTTCATGCCACAGATCTAAATGTAATGCTATAATCAACACTTTTCACAATTAGTAAACCTTGAGAGCTGTAATAATAAAAACGTGCTAAAACAGAGAGTAATACTTGGCTATTTCATATGGAAAGATGTCAGCCAATCACAGCAGTGGGCGTTTACACTGAAGTCTCACACAGACACGCCCCTTAAAACAGAGCGTTCAAATCAAAGGCTAAAATTAGGGTAGGAAAAATGCCTTTTATTTCTAAATTATGACAATTTTTGATGTAAAAAGCATACTAACATTATAAGTGGAAACGTTATAAAACAATAAAACAACGCAGTTCATGACCCCTTTAAGCATGAAGTCACTTGATTTTAATAATTTTTCAGAAAATTTTTCAGTCATTTTGCTTTTTCAGTAAACATATCTTGATTTAAGAACCAAGACACAAAATACTAAGGAAGAAAATAATTTTTAGCAGTGTGACACCGTGGTAATTTATGATGTTTGTAGTTTCATGTTCACGGAAAAAAAAACAGTGAAGCTCAGCTGTGAAGCTCTTCAGGAATCAGTTCATTGGGAAAGAGAAGTGCTGTAATGTTTTGGTAACCTTTCAAACTCTTGTAATCCTGACACTGATGGCATGTAACATCATAAGCAAGTATGCTGCCCTTCTCTGAACTGTAAATCATATGTTAAGACCAGAATTAATCTGAAAGCAGAAGCGCTCCACCGTAGCGCAGATGAAGCCCATGTCATGTCAGTTTGTGGGAAAAACAAAAGAGCGGCAGGGAGTGTCACATGGGTCGCACGGCTCCCAGAGGATCGACCCGCTCCGTCCATCTCTATTTTCTGTTCCTTCCATTCCTCTATCGAGCGGCACTTTCCGCCCGGCCGTTCTAGCGGGATGCTCGGGAAAAGCTGGTTGCGATTAAACGGATTGCGGTGTTCCTTAAGCTGACAGCTGTGTATACATTGATTATACACAAACAATTCACAGACCTGAACGGCAAACGCAACAAGTAGCTTTTCAAAACTGTTTTGAAGACATTCCCAAAAAATGCAGCTGAAGAGCACAGGCCTGTGATTACATGCAGAAATATTTATGTGCAGCTAGAGCATACAGAGACGCAGAACACAACATCCTACTCATACCGTGATGTTTACGTGTTCAGATCAACACGCCGAGGTCGAACCATGAACACGTACAGATCTTTTTGTATTCATTGTCTTATAGTATTGACTATGGGAGCTTGTTTCTGCCATGGGGGAAAAAAAAAAGTAGAAAAGGCAATTGCCACTTTTTATCTCACAATTCAAACTTTTATCTCACAATTCTGATATAAACTGGCAATTCTGACTTTTTTCTAGCAATTGACTTTTTTCCTCAGAATTGTGAGAAATAAATTTGCAATAGCAAGTCCAAATTGCAAGATATAAAGAAAAAAGTCAGAATAGTGAGATATTAAGCTTCAATAATTGATAGCTATAGTCATTCTCTGGTCAGATTTTTATGGATCTATTAATTTATTCAAAAATACATTTGAAATGCAAGTCATATATATATATAAAAACATAGTCATGTTTTTAATTTATGAAATAAATTATATTAATAAATTAAATAAAAAAAATAATAAAAATACATTTCTTGGGGGAATAAAGTCAGAAACGTCAAGGTGATCCATGATATCAAAATGAGGTTGTAAAATATCATGCCTTGAAAATGGCAAAAAAACAAAATAAAAATAAAAAAATAATTAAAAATGTGTCAAAATGAAGTTAACTTTTGCTTAAAACAAGAATAAATATCTGCCAATGGAGTCAGAAAAATAATATTGTTTTCCCTTTTAATTAAGTTTATTTTTCTGACCTAATTAGCTGATATTTGTTTTTGTTTTAGGCACAAACTCACTTCATTTTGACACATTTTTCAAGTCATTGTGCTTCTCCAGTAAATGTATCTTGAATTAAGAAAGTTTAGATATTTGTGCTGGAAAACAAACAAACATGAAAGCAAAGAGTCCAACTTGGGATTTCTCCCGTTCCTCTCGTCTAACAGTGTGTCCATGTGGAAATACCCAGCTGTATACATTAATAGTCATGATTCAAAATAGTCTCATATTAATGTATTTATTCCATGTCAGGCATCTATTCTGATCTGTTTTTGCTCTAAAACACTATTCTTAGTTCATTGTGCCTTTGCACCTGTTAATAAACAACTGGCAGTGTTTTCTGAGCAAGTTCAGAAATAGCTTTCCCATGAGTTTAGGGTCTAAAATAAAGGCTTGCGCAGACGCGGCCCGACTGCTGGAATGACCTCGTCATGGGAACATTTTCCAACTGTCTGTACGGATTTAACAGCGTGAAGAAAAAAATATCAAGAACGTGTAAATATCTATTTTGACCAGCAAAAGTGCCCTTGTGGGATATGATGTTAAATCTGCGTTTTTGGTTGTGTTTTAATGCCGAAAGTTCACAAGTCCAAACATGATCAACGGGACAAGTTTACACGTCCGTCGTCTGAGGATTAAAAAATATGCGACAGATCATGCTTGCCACAAACCACATCCATTCTGATAGGAGTAAAACTGATAAAGGACATATTCACAGAACAAAATGTGGCATCTGGCGTGTTTCAGAGACGTCATTTAACGATACGACATCAAGCTGTTCGTCGAATGTCTGTGTTGGAAACGAGATGCATCAGTTGGCCACGTTTGTCCTTTTCCACAATCATTTAGCTATTCATAATCGCTCGCTAACTATTGTTGTGGTGTGCGAGAGCATTCTATATTAGTGAAGTGAATGGTCCAGTCATAATAATTTTCCATGCTTCCCTAGAAAGGGAGTGTATTTACTCTGAGGTCGCTCAAGATATGCTGGCGAGACAAGAGTCCCGTCCCGTCAGAGCTCGTCGTGGGTGGGCAGGTCTTGCCCAGATACATCCAGGCCTACAAGAGAGAGCAGATAAAATGTGGAAATTGACAGATTTGATGCCAGATCTTCCTTTTAATGGGCCAGCGTGCTTTTAAAGCGTGCCATGTCGAGTCAGTTATTTATGTTTTTATAGAAGATCACAATGAAAAATGGTTGTGGATAGCCACAAAAGATATGATAACACAAACACACTAACAATGCTGAAAATAAACCCTTCGTACAGACGACGCCTATAGCCTCTTCATCTGGATGAACTTTAAAAAATAATTACGTTGCATATTAAAAAATACCCATAAACAAAGGAATATCATGTCTGAAGATTAGTTATCATCTCATCATATTCTCTTCTGGAAACCCAAGATGTAATACTTTAGTACTTTATTATTTGATGATGGCATGAATCACTGTGCGCCAGTCTAATCAAATCATCTTAATTAACTGCGCATATGAATATTTGCTGGAAAAATAGATAATTCAAAGATATTCCACTGCTGTAAAGCTTTGAACAGACATTGACAACGATATTTACAGGAAAAAAGTTAAAAAAGCTAAATGAAAAAGTGTGACCTGAAATAAAAATAAAAACTTAACTGGAAAACACTTAAACTAGATTAAAATACATTTCTATGACTCCTTTTAATACTCTAATGATGACTAAAAAAATAACTAAAATACAATTAAAATGTCCACAAATTAATTTCAGCTTTAGCTATTTATTAAATTAAAAATAATAATAATAAAATAATTAAATAATAAAACTTGAAACCTTTAAACACCACTAATTACACTAGACACTGATAAATTTAATGATAATAATGTTTTTTAAACAATATCAGTTGGCGCATTAAGCTTGGTAGCCCAAAAATACTGAAAATAAAATAATAACTAAACAAACAAACTACAAAATCCTAAAAACTAAACTAAATTAAAACAAAGTGCAAAAATCAAAACTAAACTGAAGCTTTCAGCTTAGACATGGCTTGAACCACACAGATCTGGGAAATATACACCACACCACAATATACACCACAAAATAAAATAAATAAAATAAAAATAAAATAAATGTCATATGCTTGTAAATGTATGACATTCACCGCAAAATAAAATAAAATAAATATGCTATGCCATATGCTTGTAAATGTATAACATCCACTGCACTTAAAATAAAATTAAAATCAATTAAAATAAAATAAAAATAAATAAATGTTATATTATATGCTTGTAAACGTATGACATCCACCGCAAAATAAAATAAAATAAAATCAGGGAAATATTCCTGATTGTAAATATATGACAATGCAAAATAAATAATAAAAAATAAACAAACAACCATATAAAATAAAATAAAATTCACTGCAATGCAAAATGACATGAAAATGAGTTTTTTAAATTTGAATAAAATGAAAACTAAAAGACTTTCAAATCACATGAGCCAATATTTTATTCACAATAGAACACAGATAACATAAATGTTTAAACGGAGAAATTTTACACTTATCCACTAAATGAGCTCATTTCAAATTTGATGACTGCTACAGGTCTCAAAAAAGTTGGCACGGGGACAACAAATGGCTGAAAAAGCAAGAAATTTTAAAAAGATTCAGCTGGAAGAACATAACTAATTAAGTTAATTGATATCAGGTCTGTAACATGATTAGCTATAACAGGGATGTCTTAGAGAGGCAGAGTCTCTCAGAAGTAAAGATGGGCAGAGCTGTGAAAGAGTGCGTAAAAAGATTGTGGAATACTTTAAAAACAATGTTCCTCAACGTCAAATTGAAAATCTCATCATCTACAGTTCATAACATCATCAAAAGATTCAGAGAAACTGGAGAAATCTCTGTGCGTAAGGGACAAGGCCGAAGACCTTTATTGGATGCCCGTGGTCTTCAGAATCTCAGACGACACTGCATCACTCATCGGCATGATTGTGTCAATGACATCACTAAATGGGCCTATGAATACTTCCAGAAACCACTGTCGGTAAACACAGTCCACCGTGCCATCTGCAGATGCCAACTAAAGCTCTATCATGCAAAAAGGAAGCCATATGTGAACATGGTCCAGAAGCGCTGTCGTGTCCTGTGGGCCAAGGCTCATTTAAAATGGACTGAAAAGTGTTCAGATGAGTCCAAATTTGACATTCTTGTTGGAAATCATGGATGCCGTGTCCTCCGGGCTAAAGAGGAGAGAGACCTTCCAGCGTGTCATCAGCGTTCAGTTCAAAAGCCAGCATCTCTGATGGTATGAGGGTGCATAAGTGCATACGGTATGAGCAGCTTGCATGTTTTGGAAGGCACTATGAATGCTGAAAGGTATATAAAGGTTTTAGAGCAACATTAAACAAAAAAATATGTCAAAGATGACCACGAACTCTTCAGCAGCTGGAAACCTATATCAGGCAAGAATGGTAGCAAATTTCGACACCAAAACTCCAGAAACTCATAACCTCGATGCCCAGACGTCTTCAAACTGTTTTGAAAAGAGGAGGAGATGCTACACCATGGTAAACATGCCCCCGTCCCAACTATTTTGAGACCTGTAGCAGGAACCAAATTTGAAATGAGCTCATTTTGTGCATAAAATTGTACAATTTCTCAGTTTAAACATTTGATATGTTATCTATGTTCTATTGTGAATAAAATATTGGCTCACATGATTTGAAAGTCTTTTAGTTTTCATTGTATTCAAATTTAAAAAATGTCCCAACTTTTCCGGAATTCGGGTTGTATAACATCCACCACAATGCAAAATAAAATAAAATAAGAACAGAAAAAGAAAAACTTATAAAATGTAAATGTAATTATAAAAAATTTAATGTATTTCCTGACAGACAGGTTGATGCCAGTCGATCTTTTAAGAAATTCAGGAAAAGTCCCAGTTATGTCTGTGTGTCTGACACATCATGTGTCTGTCTGAGAGACAGGTACGAGTGATGAACACACGGTTCGGTCTCTGCAAGAGAAGCGCAGGTGGATTTATGTCTGAGTTTCTGCTGCACTGGCTGCGTCTCCTTCCTCCTGTCAGCCGCTTTCCCATGGATCTCACAGACGGCCGAGGCCTTCCCAGCACCTGAACGGCATTATGCTTCTCCAGCACTTTCTGATCAACATCTGCACCTCGTTTCTGATGCCATTCCACAATTCAAAGCGAGCGGCGAGGAATCCCTCGGCCTGTTTGACACATTACAGCGGGATCTTTCATTACACAGCTATGATTTTCCATCGCTGTCGAACACGAGACCTGATGCGCGGCTGCCACGCAAACTCCCTGCCCATGAATCTTCAGACAAACAGTCCATCTGCATCCAGGAGACAAATCATGCTGGAGATAAACCTCGTTCAGCTTCTACCTGACAGAGCCGAAGGCCTGGCCGTCTCCAGACGAACACGCTGGAATGTTCCACCTGTTTATCCTGCGTTCTCCTACTGTAAACCACTCCCGATGAATGGTTTTCTTCTCTGGACAACAAAGCTAAATATTGTACACTGTGTATATGTGTTTAGATTACTGTCAAGCTCTTTATGATCAGTGGAAACAGCCAGGTTTTTATAATCAAAACTTTTTTCACCTTGCGCTTCTGCATTTTATTTGTGACATACACATACGTCCTATAGAAATATACAACCTGTGTGGAAAAGGCCGTACGTTATTCTTGGTACACCTAGTTCAGGACAGACGCACTTTTGAGAAGACGACTGTGAAATCTCTGAAACGGGCGATAGTGTTTTAACCCTTTGAGTTTCATTTCAGGCTGAGGAAGGAGGTTACGGTGCATTTTTATGCAGTCTGATGTTAATAATTAAGAAACAGGGGAATGTGAGATATGCAAACAAAAACAGTCATGGAGGGGATTTCAGTCACGGTCAGTGTTATGAGGACAAGGAGCTACGCCAGCCACCCTGATGGTAACCACACAAAAATAAATAAATACTTAAAAAAAAAAAAAAAAGAAAGAAAAAAAAAAGAAAAAATAAACACAGATCTGGGAAATATCCCAGTTTATAAATGTATGACATCCACCATAAAATGAAATGAAATGAAATGAAATAAACATATGGGAAATATTCCTGTCTATAAATGTATGACATACAAAATAAAATACAAAATAAAACAAAACTAAACTAAATTAAACTAAAATAAAATAAAATAAAATACAGATCTGGGAAATATGAAATGTATACATGCATGTCATCCACCGTAAAGTAAAGTAAAGTAAAGTAAAGTAAAGTAATTTAAAGTAAAGTAAAGTAATAAAATAAAATCTGGACATTTCCCTCCAGAGTTATAATACTATATCTCGAATCAAAAGACCAAATATACTTACTTTTCTGTCAGTATAAGTCAAGTATACTTAAGTGCAATTTTAAGTATATTTCTCAGAAGTACATAAAAAGTTGACTGAAAGTATACTTTTTTAATTTTAGTTTAAAACAACTATACTAATAGTACACTTGAATATACTTCTTTTTCGTAAGGGTGTGCTCCTGTTTTTTTGGTTCATGCGATGCTATTAACATTAATCAACCCTTGTTCTAGCCATAGGCATGTAAACAACACTGTTCTGTAGCCAAGTAGCCTAATAGCTGGTGTGATTGCTCTAATATCCACGATAAGAGGCTCGATAAGAGCGTTCACATCATTTATGTCATCAGGTTCACATCAGCGCTGTCAGAACAGCCACATGCCAACAGAAACAGATCCCGTGTGTGACAGGACGTGGACCGGTCCGTTCACAGGAGACTCCGTGCGGCTTCAGCATTCACATGTCAGGCTTCATTATGCAATATGAGCACTTGTTTTGACTCAGAAAATGAGACCGCTGAATAACCAGTAGGAAATGAAGCCGGACTCTGCCAGGTTTCAGGCCGTCATTGTCTGCGATAATCAGCGCGATCAGAATTCAACACGATTACCGTTCATGTCTCTGCATTCAGCAGGGCTTGGCCTGTCCGTTCAATTCCACAAAGCACTTTTCAGCGTTTTATTGCATTAAATGACAAAGATAACAAGCTGTCATCACAGATTTAGCTTTATTAAGCTCTTGCTTAATAGCTTTATGAAAGAGAACTGAAGGAGAGCTTTAATATTGTGATATTTTGAAAGTTAGCTGAAAGTATCCAAAAAATGTAATGACTTTAAAAAATAGTGACATTTGGGATAGTTTGGAAATTCTCTGGCTCGCACAGGCTGATATCATCAGATAAGCACACTTGTTCCCATGTGATAAGAGCTACCAAACCGTTTACTGGGAAATGACCGCAAAGTGCCGCACTGAATTTTTTCTTCTCCAAAGTGCTCTGGTGACAGCGACCGTTTACCAGAATCAGCCAGTCAAATGTCACAAAATTAAAAGAATCTTAAGTGGTGTGCTTGCTAATTTTGATCCATTTTGGCAATTTGGCTGCATGTTTTTGTATTTACTTTTCCTTAAACTCTAGGCCAAGATCAGCCCATTACAACATGCTGTTCACAACATCTTTAACAAAACAACCTCAGAAGCACCAGAGTCAAACTGAGACACGTCAAATAGATCACCCAAAACTAGTGTTGCACTGAAACATCAAACATCGAAATTAAAGTTTTAATTTAGCCAAAAACCGAAACCAAAAATAACATTCATTTAATCATCAAGTTACAAACATTTAAATTGCACACAAGATACTTTTTAATGACGTAATTGTGTTTCTACTCCAATCTGTTGCTGAAATATAAACCTTTACAAGTGTTTTCATGACAGATTTAATCAAACATACATTAAATAAAGACATCATGTTTTTAAATAAAGACATCATTAGTGCCCGCCCACTCTTACAGCGGAGCTGGTTCCGGAAGTATTTTTTCCACATAATCTAATCGTTAATACTGAATAAAACTCCAAAATTAATTATATCTCCAATATATTTTTTGACACTTTTAAAAACCTTATTTGTCAATGACCCTGATTTGAAAGTATTTGAAAATCAGACAAAAACAAGACTGTGAACTTAACAGCTTTAGTGAGGGAAAGAACTACAATCCCATGAAGCATTGCAAACAGCATAATTACATTAAAAACAATGAAGAAACATAAAACTATTTATTTAAAAAATGATTAAAAGTTAAGAAAAATGTATTAAAGTTGATTAAATATATGCAAACTATATTAAGTTTGTTGTGAAATATGCATAGTATTTTGAGAGCATACAGAGACCGTCTCAATTACATCATTCACAGTGCTTGATGGGAGTGGGCGGAACTAACGAGATATATTGCTTGTTTCGACTCTCTGATTGGTGGGATTTTCTGTACAGCATCATGGGTAATGCAGTTTTTCACCATGAATTCTGCTGTTAAACACGATTATTTTAAAAATTCAATGAAATAATGTGGGCTGACAGCAAATACCATCGATTAACAACCTTGTAGCACACAGTAGGGCTGACTTCAAAGGTTTATAAGCTATTGTTAAAAATCAATTTCCCTATGGAGTTTTCACATTTGGAACCTGACTGTTGTGCAAAACAAAAAATAAAATAAAATAAAATAAGAAATAGGACATTTCTTTCCAGAGATATATGTTGGCTGCTCTGCCCATGTTTTTTTTGGTTTGCACAATGCTATTAACATTAATCAACCCTTGTTCTCTCCATACAGCAAATGATTTGTTTACATATAAAGAACACATTTCGAAGACTTCTGTCCATGATGATAACCTCACGGCCTTCTCTCTGAACCGGCACGGAGATACGAGCGGCGTGACAGAACAGTTAATTATCCTCCTCGGCACTGCAGAATCACTCAGCCACGACTGCGGCCACAAAAGAAGCCGGTGGCGTTCAGCAGGAAACGTCATCTGAGCCAGTGAAGCGTGAGGACACTTGTTGCCACAACAGATATTAATCCTAGTGGTCAGCGCTGGACTCTGCACTTAATCTGGCAGCATCTCACACGGGATCAATGAGTCACCAGCGCCCAGAGCTCGCGATTTATGATGTTTTGCACAAGTCGTCTTGACCACATCTGAGCATTTATCAAACTCTTCAAACGTAAAGCCATATCTTTGACCACTGATCCCACATGCAGATCAAATACACAGATATGGACTAATATGAAGTAGATGGACAGCTCTTGATCTCTATATCAGTAGTGAGACATTCACAGGTTCACTGTAATTCTTGCAATTGCTCTGTGTTCTGTTTGACTGACCAATGGCAGAGGGTGAGCGTGTTCTAGAAAATGGCTTCATTATTTCTGCCAATTCTTTTGCCAAACGTGGTTGTTTTTACCACATCTCAGTACAGACAAACAGCCATGTTGTGGTAAGATTATTACCCTACACTGAAATATTATCCAGTCACATTCTGAAGCATAAGAAAGCAAACAAACAAACAATCACATAATTGAGAATTAAGACGTTTACCCAGTAATTCTCAATATTAGATTTCACGATCGCTGGAGGAATCAGCCAGAACGACTGCACATGTTCACACTTCACGGACATTGAAAGCCACTTATGGAAATATGCATGATAAATAGGAAACATGAAATGTTTATGCAAATGCAATTAGTAAACTAATGTCTTACAAGTCAAGGGATTGAGAACATCTGCGACCCTTCGCAGCCCGAAGGATGTAAACCAGATGAAGGATCCGGCTCAATTCTGCTCAACGGACCGCACCGAGAATCACTGTCATATTCCCATATCAAAAGAGCCACTTACAGTAAAAGGACTTTATCAAGCTTTGAAAAGCTGCATCTGCTCTTGCGTGGTCCATCTCTGAGCATTCTTTATCGTGAAGAACGCAGACTATCATATGCAAACAGACTGATGTTGTTTATAGTGCATTCTGTTATCAAAATATTTACAGGCCAGCAGAGTTGTGCATTTGACTATAAGCAGATGTTTCATCTTCTCAACGCTCACCTAACAAACGACCGATCGAACCATCCTGTGATGTTACTTTTACACACACGGATTAACTCTTCTTGTGTAAGAGAGTTATTGGTGATGTTTTAAAGAAGGTGAGGTAAAGAAATTTGGACTGAGAAAATAAACTCAGTTTTACTATGCAAATATTTCCACAATACTTAAAAATAAAGAGAAATAAATCTTTTTTTGATATAGGTCTCAAACTCAACGAGGGATTCTCATTCAATGCTGATGATATTTGCCTTCCCAGCTAACAAAAATATGTTCTAAGAACGTTACTATTAAGTTATGAAAACGTTATTTATAAAATGTTTTAAAAACATTTTTCTTGGTTATGTGAACATTAAGGGAACATTCCATTTTATCATTCTTCAAACATTATGGGAACGTTACTTTTGAATGTTCATTCCAGTAGTAACATTTAAAAAACGTTAGATGAACATCCAACTATAATGTTTCAGAAAAGCGTTCCATGAACGATGTATAAATTATGTTTTTCTGCTAATGTTGTGAGAACATTAAAGACCAGATAAGTTTGAACAAACATTGTATTAATGTTACTGAAAGAAAGTTTGTTCATAACTTTGAGAGAACCTTGACAGAATGTTCTGAGAACGTTCCCTGTCAGCTGGATAGACATTATTAATTCAGGATTAGTTCACTTCAGAATTAAAATTCCCATGTCATCCAAGATGTTCATGTCTTTCTTTCTTCAGTGGAAAAGAAATGAAGGTTTTTGAGGAAAACATTCCAGGATTTTTCTCCATATAGTGGACTTCACTGGGGTTCAACGGGTTGAAGGTCCAAATGTCAGTTTCAGTGCAGCTTCAAAGAGCTCTACATGATCCCAGACGAGGAATAAGAGTCTTATCTAGAGAAACCATCGGACGTTATCTAAAAAAAATAAACATTATATACTTTTTAACCACAAATGCTCGTCTTGCACTGCTCTGTGATGCTCCATGCATTACGTAATCACGTTGGAAAGATCACGCGTGGCGTAGGCAGAAGTACTGCTGTAGGGTGAAAAACTTAATCTCATTTTCTCCTCCAACTTCAAAATTGTCCGACATCGTTGTTTTACCTTTTTTTTGTAAAGGGCATTTGACTTAGTCTTTGACGTTCGCTTTGTAAACACTGGATTGGTGCTTCCGCCTACGTCAGAGCAGTGCAAGACGAGCATTTGTGGTTAAAAAGTATATAATTTTTGTCTTTTTTAAAAAATGACCGATGGTTTCTGTAGAAAGACTCTTATTCCTCGTCAAAGCCAGTTGATTTCCAAAATTATCAATCACTGAGGACAAACAGCAGGTCACAACTCTAGCGTTTGTTCTGCAGGTGTACGATTACCAACAGAGATGATCATTTACCGTGTCTTATACTGCGGTCTTCAGCTAAACTTGTTAATCACTATTCATCTCATTAGCATAAGTAGTAGTGGATTTTTGCACAAGTTTGACTTCAAATGATGTGCTTTTGCATTTTCTTGCTGGAATGCAGCATTACTCCATGATTTATCCTCACAAAACAGCAAAGAGTGAAATACATTCAACCCATTACATCAAACGAATGACGAAGAGTACGGATGCAATGAGACGCGCTTTACTCACTGAAATGTAAAATACTCTCAGGTATTTTTCTTCAAGTTGAAATCATTTCAAATGAGCACAATCCTTTTTAATCCCTGTCATAAAACTGGCTATGAACCGGACATTAGATCAGATCTACAGTAACGACTCCAACAGAAGCAGAATAAACATCACACATATTCCCTTTGATGCACAAAAACATCCCCACCTCTATTAAAGCCGTTTTTAATTATACACTGGTGCTCAAAAGTTTTGGAATAATTAACATTGTAAGAATTAATAATCTCTTCTGCTCAGCATCGCTGTGTTTATTTAATCAAAAATCCAGTAAAAATTGTGAAAAATTATTAGAATGTAAATCAGCTGTTTTCTATGTGAATATATAGTAAAGTGTAATTTATTCCTGTGATCAAAGCTGAATTTTCAGCATCATTATTCCAGTCTTCAGTGTCACATGATCCTTCAGAAATCATTCTAATATGAAGATTTGCTGCTCAAGAAACATTTATGATTATTATCAATGTTGAAAACAGTTGTGCTGCTTCAGATTTTTAATCAGTTATTCCAAACTTTAGACCGGTATTGTATATATGGTTATTGATTTATAGTCAGGATTCTGGTAAAGCCATACTATGAACTGTAATGTGATAAAGTCATACCTGAGAAGCTTTAAGGACGAACAGCATCGGTCTCCCTCAGAAGAACAGGACGATCATGTGAAGTGAATGCGCTCAGATCATTGTGTCGATGAAGGACTGTTATTGTAAATCTGCGATTACAGGAGCTGTGTCCGTTTCACCTGAGCTTCCTCATCATTGTGTGAGAGGATTCGGAGAACTTCAGAGCAGATGTGAGCATCTACAGAGATAATGAACATCCATTAAAGATCTCATTACATGGTTCAGAGACCCACATGTACTGGCAAAGGACTGCTGTACAGACACAACAAAAACAGATATTTGATTCGCACGACAGAAGAATGTACTGTACATAATCAGTTTTGATACGGACCGTATGACTGTAAAACATAATTGACAGAGCCTCACACGATACAGATTAAATGTTGATACACTCCGGTTTAAGGAACCAGATGTTTTCTCGCGACTGCACAAACTGTGTGCTCGTGTGGTTGGAAAAAGAACAGCATCATCAGCCCAAAGCCGACGGGCAAACAGGACCATTCAAAATGTGATTTCAGAAAAATGCAGGCTTGATTTACCACTGATAATGCAACGCTTTAAATGAATAAACTGTAGCATGAAACTCACGATTTGCATCACGTTGACGACAGATTCCCGCATCACGCTGCCATATCTGCTGTTTCTATGAGCGTCTGCGTTCACAGGAGGAGATAAAGGGGAAATGTCATTGTGGGCAGGCGGAAGTGGTCAAGTGACATTGCAAACGTCATGCTCTTGGGAAAAAGACGGCTTGCATGCTTTATTTGATATGTGGCACATCTACTGTAGGTTGAAACTCTTATGTAGCCCACAGATCCATCAAGTATCACCAATATTTTATCATTTTGTCATCCACACAAACATATGATGTATATGGGATTTTTTCATTAAAAAGAATTGGCAAAAAAAGTAATAAGCATTATTTACTGTAAAAATTAAAATAAAATAAAATAAATGAATGAATGCATTAAAATAAAATTTTGATTGAAAAGAACTGAAAAAATGAATAAGCATTAATTTACTGTAAAATAATTCCATTAATTATATTTTCATTACATTACAAATTGCATATATATATACATATATATATATATATATATACAATATATAAAATATGACTGTTCAATTTTTAAGTTATATTTCCACAAGTAACCTGCTTTAAAATTAAATTGTTCATGACTTATTAAGCTAAAGGATCTTTTATCCACCCAAATAATTGCACTAATTTTAATTAAGTCTCAGGTTTGCTCAGAAATCTGAAGTCATTTCTGGTTATCCGGCTCATAAACATTTTTGCCTTCACTTCTCAGTTCAAACATATTTCATCAGAGGAGCCCATTAGAGCGTTTGAGATACACAGAGAGAAATACATGTCCTAAAATAACTCCAGCATAACATTTCCTCTTCACTCTGGCGGTTTTACTTTCAGCAATATTCATCTTCTCCAGAGTTCTCTGATGAAGAATCAAGGGAACTTGAGACAAAACAATATTGTTACTTCAACTCACAGGAATTTGTGGGCAGAAGCTCAAAAAGACAAACCCCTGGAGGATCCGAAGACCACTGGAGACTCACACAACACAGAGCAACAAACAAACATTCTGCAAGCGACTCGCACATCACACGCCGCCGACCCTTCGGTCAGCGTTTCTGGGAAAAACGCGTCCCACGGGCCTGCTGTTTCACACGCTGACCGTTCCACAGAGTCACTTTTATCTGTTGTTTTAACAACCTTGTTGTGTTGGAAACGACCCGTCCCCTCCTCCAACTTTAGCAATAAACACAGCGGAAGTGACACAATTACATCACAAAACAACTCAAGGCCTCACCTCAGGTTGATGTGTTATGAACAACCAACAATAGCACATATGAATATTAGTCTAGATTAATAAGTACTATAAAAAAAATGTTAATGTGTTTTCGATTAGCAAATAGTTCAAAACCTGCTGAAGATCAATTTAAGTAGCATCATATGATCAATCTGACAAGTAACATCCAATATTTTGCTTTGGGAATCACTTCTAACACGCAAAGCCAGAACTATTATGAAATCGCGCTTATAAATGGAAGTAAAACACTTGTTGTGATACTTCATCCCTTGAAGAAGCCAAATGATTTCAAATGGCACATTTATCCAGAAAAACTCTGTTTTGGGAGAAATTACAGTTGAAATGAATCTGACATCATTGCACATTTATGGACCATGAATCAACTTTAAAACAGCAGACGGCAATGAAGCACATTTGTCTTAAACCCATGACCATTAGTAAGAACACACGCTCGTGCTGAAAAACTACAAACGACTCAATGAATGCATGCATAATTTACTTGAAGTCAAAATTTGGCCAGAGTATCAGCAATCTGTGTTACAACAACTGCTTGGCAACATGTTTAAAATTACCAGGACATGAAAACTATTGATCTTTAGAGCCAGTTCATGAGCACACAGATACGATAACGGTGTTTGCACTTAGAATATTCTCTGTCCATCACACTCTTTGAGGTCTGGGCGATTTATTCACCTGTTGAAATATTTGCTTTTTTACAGATTGTAATATATATTATGTATTCAGAAGCATATTCTATTGGCTACAAAAGAGATTTATATTCAGCTATAAAACTATAAGGAAATGCAAAATTACAGTTCCAGTTGCAATTACAAGAAGACAGCTGAAGTATTTATTTAGTTAACCCACAGTTAATACTCCAGTGTAGTTATTTAATTAACCCAGTTAATACTCCAGTGTAGTTCGTTAATTAACCCAGTTAGTTAACCCACAGTTAGTACTTCAGTGTAGTTCGTTAATTAACCCAGTTAGTTAACCCACAGTTAATACTCCAGTGTAGTTCTTTAATTAACCCACAGTTAGTTAACCCATAGTTAGTACTCCAGTGTAGTTCTTTAATTAACCCAGTTAGTTAACCTAGAGTTAATTAACCCACAGTTAATACTCCAGTGTAGTTCTTTAATTAACCCATAGTTAGTTAACCCATAGTTAGTACTCCAGTGTAGTTCTTTAATTCACCCAGTTAGTTAACCTAGAGTTAATTAACCCACAGTTAATACTCCAGTGTAGTTCTTTAATTAACCCATAGTTAGTTAACCCATAGTTAGTACTCCAGTGTAGTTCTTTAATTAACCCAGTTAGTTAACCTAGAGTTAATTAACCCACAGTTAATACTCCAGTGTAGTTCTTTAATTAACCCAGTTAATTAACCTAGAGTTAATTAACCCACAGTTAATACTCCAGTGTAGTTCTTTAATTAACCCATAGTTAGTACTCCAGTGTAGTTCTTTAATTAACCCAGTTAGTTAACCTAGAGTTAATTAACCCACAGTTAATACTCCAGTGTAGTTCTTTAATTAACCCAGTTAGTTAACCCATAGTTAGTACTCCAGTGTAGTTCTTTAATTAACCCAGTTAGTTAACCCATAGTTAGTACTCCAGTGTAGTTCTTTAATTAACCCAGTTAGTTAACCCATAGTTAGTACTCCAGTGTAGTTCTTTAATTAACCCAGTTAGTTAACCCATAGTTAGTACTCCAGTGTAGTTCTTTAATTAACCCAGTTAGTTAACCCATAGTTAGTACTCCAGTGTAGTTCTTTAATTAACCCAGTTAGTTAACCCATAGTTAGTACTCCAGTGTAGTTCTTTAATTAACCCAGTTAGTTAACCCATAGTTAGTACTCCAGTGTAGTTCTTTAGTTAACCCAGTTAGTTAACCCATAGTTAGTACTCCAGTGTAGTTCTTTAATTAACCCAGTTAGTTAACCCATAGTTAGTACTCCAGTGTAGTTCTTTAGTTAACCCAGTTAGTTAACCCATAGTTAGTACTCCAGCGTAGTTCTTTAATTAACCCAGTTAGTTAACCTAGAGTTAATTAACCCACAGTTAATACTCCAGTTTAGTTCTTTAATTAACCCAGTTAGTTAACCTAGAGTTAATTAACCCACAGTTAATACTCCAGTGTAGTTCTTTAATTGACCCACAGTTAGTTAACCCATAGTTAGTACTCCAGCGTAGTTCTTTAATTAACCAACAGTAAATACTCCAGTTTAGTTCTTTAATTAACCCACAGTTAGTTAACCTAGAGTTAATTAACCCACAGTTAATACTCCAGTGTAGTTCTTTAATTAACCCAGTTAGTTAACCCATAGTTAGTACTCCAGCGTAGTTCTTTAATTAACCCAGTTAGTTAACCTAGAGTTAATTAACCCACAGTTAATACTCCAGTTTAGTTCTTTAATTAACCCACAGTTAGTTAACCTAGAGTTAGTACTTCAGTGTAGTTCTTTAATTAACCCAGTTAGTACTTCAGTGTTCTTTAAACCAGAGTTAGTTAACCCAGAGTTAATGTAGTTCTGAACTTTTACACATGCAGCTATAGAACAACTTTCTCAAATGATGCCCACCTACACTGTCACATCCAATCCAGTGAATAAACTAATTTCTTAAAAGCTACTGATAATTCATCATTTAACTATCTCTGTATTTTGACAATGATCTTGACATTTTTAATATTAATTTTGTGTCCAGCTGAAAACAAAAGGGAGGTAATATTGTAGGTAATACTGTAGATGCAGGTTCTTTTAAATTTCTTTGATTGTGTCATTTCTTACAAAATAGCTTGTTGAGAACAGAAGTTAAGAACAGTCATCGATTACAGCAATACCCTAAAGACGTATAATGATGCAGGGTTTGGAAAGCAATCATTTGGAGTAAACTGGAAGGATGTGTGGAGCATCAACTAGGAATCGCCAGAAACTATACAAATAACCGGCTTATGTCATCACATACTTCGTATGAATCACAGCTGCGGAGAGGGAAAAAAAAAATCAAATTAACTAAATGGAACAACCTTATCATTTTAAAATGTAACTTATTTTTAGAAAAAGTGACATAAACAAAGTACTAGTGAAGGCCAGAAATAGAAGGGCTATTTCTGCCGGGTTTCTCTTGGATGGATGTCATCAGTGATGCTGTGCATGCCAGGAGAATGTATTTTGTTTTTTGTACTCACTTTGGAGGAAAAATGCTTTAACGCTCATTCTACTCACATTGTTGTTTCATGACTCATCAACTCTGTTTGGATCACACAAATATTTAAGCGCTCCAGTAAGTCTCAGTCTGTGACTATGAATGGTCAATGTGCTGATTGATCTGATCGATCAGTACGTGATACGCATTTTCCTTCTGCGATATTATCACTTTTTAAAATGTTTGGGAAATGCAGTATAAAAGCGCACCAGGGTAACATTTTAACATCAGTCATTTCATTTTTGTTTTATATCGAAACAAAGAAAATGAAAAATGCATGAAGATCAAAAGCATGTACAACTGGAATATTGCCATGACACTTATGCTATTGTTCATACAGTCAAACAAACAGTAGGAAATGATTTACAGCCTCTGTTTGGACAGGTATATGGAATCATCCTTATATTTCCATTCTCTAGCTTATGCCTGATGATTTGTGATAAAGTTTTGTGTTTCTAGTTGGCTTAACTCATATAACCTGGCAATTATTGAGATTGACAAGGTATCCCGTTTCACCTCGTTCACCTTTGCAATAAAATCATACAGTAACGAAATCCTCTTGATTATTTAGTCTAATACATATGAGAAATATTGACACTATTTCTCATAATACCAAAAATTTCACAAAGTGTAAAGCCAAAAAATGTGAACTAAATGAGAGTCTGAAAGACAAAGTCTATCAATTAAATGAAAAGCATGTGTGATGACAGAATGGGATTTCAGATCTCAAAACGAGTTTCTATAAAACGACATATACCATCACTGGCATCAATGACAAAAAAAAGATTAAAACATGCCAAATGTACTATTTGTATACAGGACAATTTCATACGGCTTAAAAAAACGTATACCATGTCAGAAAAATATAAATGTAATGACACAAATATCATGAATTTATTCGTTTTTAAGGAGTCGCACCACAAGACTTTTCTATTTTTATTGTTGCATCTGTCTGTCTATCATTATATCAGGTGGTTATCATGTGTTTATTGTCGTTAATCAACTCTCAAACACATGTACTATGTTTAATCATCAGAACTGGAAGGCTTCGATGACTCTTGTTCAGGTCACATATTTTTAATCAAGCTCTTATGATGTGGGACAGCAGAAAGAGAACAACGAGAACAGTTCTTTTGTTCGTGCACCGTTACGCCGCTCAATGATGTCATGTTTCTAGAAGGAAACTAGGAGCGAGAAGCAAGACTTGAAAGAAGATGTGAATCAAAAACACATTGTACCTGACAGGGCGTTTCTGGAGGAGGATCTCGCAGCTTCGGCGTCCATGAAACGCTCACTAGCGCTCAGCGAGGGATGAGCCACCGACCGCAGCCGACAAAGGAGAGCAATTTGCCAAACTACATAAAAGAGAAATCCGCAGCCGTATTGAAGCGAACGTCCACCGTTTGGTTTTAATTATGGGATCAGCCCCGAAGATATGCTCCTTCTGAACACTTCAACTTCTATAAACAACCAGTCTTCTTGTTACTGAGCTGACGGCTTTAAGGCATCGGCCTCGCCAAGAACTCCACACATTCCTTGAGTTACACTTTTGAGTGATAATCTCATTTTTAATATATTCATTTACATCACACAGAAAAAATGCCCAAAGTTTGCGCCGAGCCAAGAGACATCTAAACACCACGTGTCGATGAAACACAACTCTAAACGTTCATATCTGATAATCAACACACTGTTCGTGAAGCTCACCCTACAAACACTCTCTTACTGCATTTAAATCTGGTTGATATTGCCACAAAAGCCTTTTATCAGTCAATTCCACTAAAGCATTTGTTGGAAGACATTAGAAACAAAACACACATTAGAATATATAATGATTCAAGCTGTGGAAACAATCACACATCTAATAAATCAAAGAGCAGCATTGCCTGATAACATAAAAACACTGCAAAAAATGATGTTCTTCCTCAGTATTTTTGTCTTGTTTTCCAGCACAAATATCTAAATCAAGATAATTTACTGGAGAAGCAAATTCACTTGTGTCAAAATGAAGTGTTTAAGCTTTAAACAAGAACAAATATCTGCCAATGGGGTCTGAATAATCTAAACAAGATTATTTAACAGATATTTGTGTTTGTTGTAAGCACAAACTCACTTCATTTGGATAATTTTGTTCAGAAAACAAGACTTAATATCTTGAGTCATTTTGCTTCCCACGTAAATGTTTAGACACTGGAAAACACTGAGAAAGAACATCATTTTCAGCAGTGACTGAGAAGAAGGTGTAAGAACGCAAGCGTAAATCTGCAGGCCTGAGCTGAACAGCAGTATGACGGCACGAGTACTTACAGCGCGTCTTCAATGTGAGGCTGAATACGAGGCTCAGAGTCGTCCTGCGGTTCACACTGGAGCGCAGACGCTTCTCTCCTCCCTGTTACTCTGCGCTGCCATCAGCGAATCCACGAAGGGAGATTTCCTCAGCGCATTCGCTCCTGTGCTGCATTTAATACAAGCAAACAGTCAGTTTGGAAATATTCTTGCCGAACTTTTGATGAGTCACTGGGCTGAAGATGATGCCTCCGTCTGAACAGAGATTGAAAACTTCCCATGTGAAATATTCAGTTGTAGAGCTCCTATGGGAGACGAGCTTCAGGAGATTTATTGCCTCTTACACATCAGTCAGTGTGATGTATAGTTGCTGTTTTGCTTGTTTACCTTTCTATGGGATTATAGGATACATTTACTTTTGGATGGTGTTTCTTCATTTCTGTCCCAGCGGACTTTCTTGAAAATATTTTTTTTTCTTACTGTCAAGTTTATTTATTTTGTCTACCAAGAATGTCCAACAGTGAACAAACTTGCATCACATGAGAATTCTGGCAATCTTTTCATGAATATTTTCACTACTGTGTCATTTCTACCAAATCACTCATGATGTATTGTGTTTAATAGCATTCAATTACATTTTGAACATTTTTGGGAAAATATCGGCCGACAACCAACGGTTCATTTCTTGGCAAGAATTTTAAATACACAGAAAATATTAAATATTTCCACACAACATTACAGCTTGATTGGAGGTTGTAATTACAGCTAACAGACACACAGAAAAATATTCTGTTCACAAACTGTTATATTTACCTTGACGTAGGGCTGTGCGATTAATCACAATTGAGTTTCGATGAAAATACGGTAATCGAAATAAAATTATCAACCGTGGGTCCATGGCCCGTTCTGTTCAGTTCCTTCCCAGCAAACATTGGTCCGACGGCAGCGTCGTGTCCCTGGACAAAAATAGACGGCATAAATCGGTAAAAATACGTAACACTGAACATTTCCTAAAAATGCATTCAGATACGTTTGTACATGTCTACAATTCTCTGGGGTTGCATGCATAATTGTTACTTTGACTTTTAGCTACGTGTAGTTCAATATTAATTAAGTAATTGACTGATTAATAAGATAACGTCAAAGACGTCATTTTAGAACCATTTTTCACCCATGAAGGGACGTGACGTCTTTTCAATGGTCATTAAACGTCCAAATGTTTGCTGGGTTTCTTTCACAGCGGTACGCTTTCACTCCTCAAATGTCTGTTCCCACAAATTGTGCTCTATTTAAGGGTATAGGGGGCGATTTCAGACACAGGGAATGTGTATCAGTAAACTGGATCCGTGCAGCTCTTAAAGTGACAGGAGCCTAATAAACCCGCTGCCATCGGTGTCCTTAAAATTAATAAAACAACAAAAGAAAATGAGAAAATCACTCGTAGACTATCATAGCTTAAGCTTTTTACCTAAAGAGTATTGGTAGTAAAAAATAATGGAGAAATGTTAAAAACCAACCTGTGGCATAAGTTATATAGATATATAGATATTATGATAATACAACAATCAAACCAAGTGACATCTGCAAACAAATGGAGGTTTTCTCTGAACTCTATTTTTCTGAATCTTTTTTTACTGTAACTTTCACAATCTGTCTTGATTACTTCTTCAATATAAATGCAGTTTGGTTTGACATTGTGTTACCAAACGCAGGACAGTTTTCGGGTGTTCAGATTGTTTTTGGGGACACAGTCTGTTTTTGTCTTTATATATTTTTTGCTGGACTGTGAGCAGCTCACAGAAGTATGTGTTCACTGTAATAAAGAGGAAATTAAAATCTACACGTAGGTCGTGTGCTCCGTGAAACTGAGAATATCTGACAGACTGTTTGCTATTACAAGCTTTAGAAAAATCACAAGCCAGCGTTAATGATTTCAGGTCTGTCTGGTCTGACAGGAAGTTGGGGTTGTGACCGCTTCCCTATTCGAACTTAATTAATACATATAGTGAGCGATATATATATATATTATACATATACACACAAAACCACAAAATTCTCTTATGACAGTAAAATGGCTAATTGAAATGATTTGCCCTCGCACACACACACACTCTCTCTCACACACACACACACACACACCTCTGATTGCTTTGCACACACATTCTTCTCATGACATGAAACTGATTCAGTCAAAAAAAGTTTGTAGCGTTACTTGAGTAAGACGGACTGCAGCCAGCTGTAAAACATGATGACAATGACATCACAGTTTAAATTTAGAGAGAATTTTCAGTTCGTGTGCTATATTTGGACTCCAAACCAGCCATGATGTCAGGTTTTTGCAGTTTTGACTGAGCATTGAAAAGAGTACAATGTCATCCAACACCAACAGAGACTGCTGCGGTGTTTCACGCTCTCTACATGAAATGTAATGGCGGGAATATTTCTTTCCGCTCACATTACAAACCGAAAACACATTCCTGTTAATAAGAGTTCCACTGAGAGAGATATTTATCCTCCATCCGTCAACGTGCAAATTATACAATGATCAACCTTATGGAAGGAAATACCGTCGTCAAGATGGTTTAAACAAAACGCTAATGTAAATTCATAATGGATGGATAAATTATTGTCATTTTTTTAAGTTTAATGTTAATGTTCCATCAAATAACAATGCTTATTTTAGATTACTGCATCCTATATTTGCAATAGTTACCTTGCAATTTGGACAATTACATGATTTCTGTTTGCGAGTGTGTATTTAGTACCAAGTAAAATATGTTGTTGAGTTTACTGAAATATTTGAAAACCCTTTTAAAATGTATATATACTTATATGTAAAATGAATATGCATTTCTGATGACCCCAAACCTTTTGTTTTGACATGCTTTAGGGGGTTCAGGCCTTAATTAGAGGAAACAAACCCCCTTAAAGCCTGCACAGTTCACACCCTGCACACACACACACACACAACAAGTAAACAGTACTTACACATGTCAATTAAGGACAATATACTGTTTCTTTACTAGCATGAGCTGCTTTCTATTTGAGTTCATCTCAACAAGTCGTCTGGCATGGATAGGAAACATTTCTGGTAAATTTTAATCTGCCATGAATATGTTGACAGATAGATTTACACAATTAAAGTAGATATTCAATCTGTGTGTGTGTGTGTGAGAGAGTGTCATGTGGTAATAAAACAGGGTTTACTTACATTAGGATTCAGGTCAGGCGTGTTCAGTCCTGCTCCTGGAGGGCCAGTGTCCAGCAGAGTTCAGCTCCAACTCCAATTAAACAAACATAAACCAGCTAATCAAGCTCTCACTAGGAACACTACAAACTTCCAGGCAGGAGCGTTGAGGTGAGCTGGAGCTGAACTCTGCAGGACTGGGTTTAGACTAGGCCTGTCACGTTAACTACTTTTTGTTGAGCGATATATTGCCGCAGAAATAATTGCGATATGCGTCATTATTGTAATTTTAAGACCATTTTATGCCACTGAATATATAATCATAATATAACCGCCTAATAATGCAAGTAGGCCTTTCAAATGAAAATGAACTTAACTCTTAAGAATATTTAGATACTGGAATTGAAGGTTAAATAAATAATAAATACACCTTTGCTAAGAAAAACTGCAAAATAACAAGTAGAAAAAAAAAACATATGCAAATGCACAAAAGGCAATTATATGGAGATTTTCCATCTACAGGTTTTTCCCTGACCTTTTCTCAGTAAAGTAAGGGTGCACGCTATTGTCAGATGTCCATATGAACAAAGACACAGATTTAGCAGTCAGATATGACCTGTTGAGGTATCTGTTTTTCTAGAAACTTCTTTTAACTTGAGAACCGCGTCATGCACGAGATGCTGCGAAAGACGCGAGTGCAACAGTCAAACAAACACGTTTCCACGGAAAACCGGCGCAGTGGAATGCAAAAACGCGTTCTCTATGAAAACGAACTAGTAACTGCCGCGTCCTGCGTGAAACTAGCTGTGAGCGTGCACCATTTTGCGCGGTCATGTTTATATTTGCACCAGTGGATTGCGGAAACTGAGTGCATTTGCACTTATTCTTCCAAACTGTCTGTAGTTGTCAGGAAAACACTATGACGACTCGAATGGCGCATTTTTCCACCTGTCTATGTCAGCTCTGTATGAAGGAGCTGCCCGAGCCCCGCTTTCGCCTCGGAGAGCAGACGAGATGACAGAGGCAGCAGTTCTTCAGTTCTTGCCATCTCTGAAAAGCATAGCTAATGTTGATTCTTGTTTTATTACGAGCTCTGCCATTCTCTTTTCTCAGCAGACTCTCCTGTGTTCGGCGTTTGTTTAAAACGGGTGATTCCCGGAAGTTGGACATTTAACAGCTCCATCTCAAGCTTTCTATAACTAACCTGTGCTTCTCCCACACCAGACACACGTCGAAGCAGCGGAGCAACTTCTCTCTATTTACAGATGTGAGGAGACACACATGGACGAGTGACGCATGTACACAATATCCCACGAAAAGCATCCTGACAGGTTGTTTTGCCGAGGAATAAAAAAAAAAGAGTAAAAAAGGTAGAGTAAAAATGTTTTACTTTTTTTCTCAGAATTGCGAGTTTTCAGTGCATGTCACAATTCGCTTTATAACTTGCAATTCAGAATTGTGGGATAAAAAGTCGCAAATACCTTTTGATTTTTTCCACAAAAAGCTTACTTGATAAAAAAAAATACCAAAGACAGAAAGACTGTTAAGGGATCATGTCACATAACCAACAATACAGCTATTTCATTGCCATAATGTCACATTTCATCTGCCATAAAAATGAAGAGAAGACTGCCTTTAATTTAAAAGTCTCAGCAGTATTGTGCTGAATTATGTGTGCTAGCATGCGGTGTCTGTTTTCACTGCGTGTCCCCAACACAGTTTAACTTCCCCGAGCCCTCGAGGGACGACCAACATGATCCAAATGCTCAATGAACCGTGCATCAAATAACATTAGAACTATATTAAATTCTCCTCATGAAGCACCTTGCCCAGTCACAGTGCTGAAGCGGTGGCGAAGGCAACGAACACTAATGCGTTCAAGGGAATTATGCACACAAAACAACTAAGATTGTTGATTCAATAAATCAAGGATGTCCTGAGGTCTTGGATGGCTTAAGATATTAAATTATGACATTTCTGATGAATGTCAGATGAATTTCTCAATCCACTGTTTGATATTCCAGTGATCCTGGTTAATCCTGAGGCAAAAGCTTTCTTTAATTATTCAGTTCTGTGTACTAAAGCACTGATTAGACATGTGCTGTGATACGCAAAAACAGTACCAATGTTTCAATTGCAGATGACAGATCCTATTAAAAATGAAGCCATAGTTAATTAACCATGAAGATTCGACAGTAAATTTTGTCTGTAAATGTAATCAATTGGTTTACATTCCATCTTAAATTTAGCGACTGACTGTGAACCAGATGAAGATACTCAACACAATGACTTTAAAGTTGTGCTTTTCAGATCTTCCTTTTCAAACAGTGTGTAATAAAGCTGTTTGTGAATGTAAAAACTCTGCAAAGTTACAAAGATCAGAAAAATTGAGTTTTTGTCTCATAAAATAAAGAATCGATTCTGAACTGAAACAAGTCGTCAGTAATTCAGTCTCACTTCCTGCTGGACCTACGCAGATTTGTAACTAATTTGCATATGGCTGTCTCTGGTCTTTATTGGCTAAACAGCGTCTCTTTGCCCCGCCCTCAATCACTGTAGTTGTATCTGAGACTGGAAGAGTTTGGTTCGTGTTGTTCATGTCGAGAAGACGCTGTTTTCTCCACTTTGATGAGATTCATACGGTAAAACTGACGCCATCGTTACTGTTCGAATCACTGTGAATCAAGTGCTCAAATTCAGATATGCTAATGAGCATCTGGTTTCTGATCAGTCACAGCAGACTGGGCCGTCTGACCAATCAGAGCAGAGCAGCTCTCAGAAAGGCGGGGTTTAGAGAGACCAAATCCGAGCGTTTCAGACACCGAGAGAAAAGAGCTGATGCTGCAGTGGATATTATGAGAACATTAAAGTGTTTTTGACTTTGGATGAATGTAATCCTGTTGTAGGAAACTCTAAACAACATTAGAAACATTTAAAATAGCATCATAGGAGCGGTTTAAATGACCTACACAACCACAGGTGCCTTTTTGTTAAACACTCAGTAATCATTACAAACATTTGTAACAATAAGAGGCGAGCGAGGCTTAATTATATCTTAAATGCAAATCTACTTATAATAATACTTTTCAGTATATTTGTACAATCACTGGCTAAACAAGCACCATTTAATCAATGTAATAAATGAGGCTCGCTGCACATTTTAAACACATGCAATGTGATCCGTTTCATTTGTCTAAAAATCATCTGTTAGGATATGAAACGTAAGAAACAGTTTTTCAAGCACACAGTTTTTCATAACATTAACAAGCCCTGCATGATTGACTTTACGGTCAAAGCTGTGCACTGTGTGTACTCGAATCTAAAGGCACATGACAAACAGAGTCTCGTAAAACAGACGTTTTTCTTTCAGCTTTCTGTGGAGTGTCTAAACATCATGTAGCTGTGACTTTAATATGTCAACAGATTATGACGTATATTCTCAGCACGCCAACATAAGCACGGCGAGAAGGTCTGCAGTTGCACCGCTTGCAGGAAAACAGACGATTGCGATACGGCCAGAGACATATCTGTCTCCTTAACAATCCCATTTTTATAGTCGATGCAGACAATACAAGAAGAATAATAAATGGCATTCCAGCAGCGCTCGGCCTGATGACTCAAGATCTGGCCAAGTTGCTCATTTTTCAGCTTTTTCTGGATTGGAAAATAAGCAGCGTTTACATTCCTTTGGAGAAATGTTATAAATCTGGCAGGACCACAATCGAACAACAAATCGACATGCATACAGGCGGATTACATGTAAACGTCTTTGCTTTGGGAACTAGATCATAACTGGCAAAACGAGTAGAGGGTGATGGTGATGATGATGATGATGATGTCATTGGTGAAACCATTTCTTTTTCGACATCACCGTTCACAAAAATTAATGTTCTGTCATCGTTTACTCACTCCAAACATGTAGGACTTTCTTTCCACATACAGGATTGGAATGAAATGAGGCAGAGTAAATAAATTAAATAAATGAACTATTCCATTAACAGTCAAAGAAAATCGTAGTTTGGGTTTAAAAGACTCTTCGTATTCAGTGATATTACTGATCCGACTGCACTGACACTATCAGACGAGAATAAAACTTAAACTGAATTGATCTGAATAATGACACTATTGCTATTTTAGAGCTTGGAAATTTAATGTGTCTCATATTTGATGAAGTTTGCCTGTTTTCCTGTTTATTACTGTGAAGCTGCTTTGAAACAATCTGTACTGTATAAAGCGCTGTAGAAATAAAGATGACTTTAGCTCTCGGCAGGAGAAAGGGTGATAGAAATGATCCATCAACATAGACAAACTATAAACAGGCAAATGACACGTGGCAATATAAAACTGAAATTTCAAATAAACAACACGTGGCCTGTTTAGAGGCACCATCTCAACAATAGGGCAGCGACACGGCATTGGAGCGATCATTAAGACTCATAACTCACAGGCCAGGGAGTTTAAATAAACACTGTGCTTCAGCAGGCACACACACACTCACACACACACACACACACACACTCACACACACACACTTTACTGAGAAACTGGAGGCTAAAGGACTTGGGCCGGCTGTAACGCGGGTGTCTGCAGCAGCTCTGTGGGTGGCACGAGGAGACCAACATTAGTTTGTGCTTGAGTTTTTTTTTGTTGTTTTTTTTCACGGGAAAACATGACATCATAAACCTGTAAGTCTTAGTTTGTTTTATAACAAGAGATATGAACAAAAGGGAGGAGAATGAATAAATGCAATGGAGTTCTTGACCGAAAATAAAACTTTCTGTGTATCATTGGGGATGTTAGACTAAGGTTTATTTAACATTAAATGTATTATATACATACATATATATGTACACACAGTGCTCAGTGTAAATGAGTACAGCCCCTTTGAAAAGTAACATTTTAAACAATATCTCAATGAACACAAAAGCAATTTCCAAAATGTTGACAAGACTAAGTTTAATATAACATCTGTTTAACTTACAACATGAAAGTAAGGTAAATAATATAACTTAGATTACACATTTTTCAGTTTTACTCAAATTAGGGTGATGCAAAAATGAGTTCACCCCAAAACAAAAACTACTACATCTAGTACTTTGTATGGCCTCCATGATTTTTAATGACAGCACAAGTCTTCTAGGCATGGAATGAACAAGTTGGCGACATTTTGCAACATCTATCTTTTTCCATTCTTCAAGAATGACCTCTTTTAGAGAGGATGGAGAGTGATGCTCCACTTGTCTCTTCAGAATTCCCCATAGGTGTTGGATTGGGTTCAGATCAGGAGCCACTGAATCACCCTGTTCTTCTTCAGAAATCCAACAGTGGCCATAGATGTGTGTTTAGGATCATTGTCATGTTGGAAAAGTGCAGGACGACCAAGGACACGGAGTGATGGTAGCATCTTCTCTTTCAGTATAGAGCAGTATATCTGTGAATTCATGAAGCCATCAATGAAATGCAGCTCCTGACACCAGCAGCACTCATGCAGCTCCACATAAGGACACTCCACCACCATGTTTCACTGTAGGCACCATGCATTTGTCTTTGTATTCCTCACCTTTGCGACGCCATACAGTTTTGAAGCCATCAGCTCCAAAAACATTTATCTTGGTCTCAATACTCCAGAGTATAGAGTCCCAGTAGTCTTCATCTTTGTCAGCATGGGCCCTGGCAAACTCTAGGAGGGCTTTTTTGTGTCTGGGCTTTAGGAGAGGCTTCTTTCATGGACGGCACCCATGATGCCATTCCTCTGCAGTGTACCCCGAATTGTGTCATGGGAAATAGTCACCCCAATTTGGTTTTCTACTTCTTTAGATAACTGCAGTGAACTTGCATGCCGATTTTCTTCAACCCTTCTCATCAGAAGACGCTCCTGTTGAGGTGTTAACTTCCGTGGATGACCTGGACGTCTCTGTGAGATGTTGCAGTTCCATCTTTTTTTAATTTTTGTATCACTTTTGCTACAGTATTCTGACTGATAAGTAAAGCTTTGCTGATCTTCTTGTAGCCTTCACCTTTCTGGTGTAAAGAAATTATTTTCTTTCTCAGGTCTTGTGACATTTCTCCTCCATGTGGTGCCATTGCTGACAGCATGAAATGGGAAGGGGTTTTAACACCCTTTTATAGTCAACTGTCTGCTGGACACCTGTGGAATAAATAATTAGACTCACCTGTGGTTGAATTCTTGTTAAATTAGACATTTCTAGTCTAAAATTTAGCTTTACTCCAGAGACTTTCAGTGGGGTGGGTTGCATCACCCTAATTTGAGTAAAACTGAACATTTTTTTTGTAAGTTATATTATTAACCTTACTTTCATGTTAGAAGTTAAACAGATGTTATATAAAACTTAGTCTTGTCAACATTTTGGAAATTGTTTTTGTTCATTGAGATATTGTTTAAAATGTTACTTTTCAAAGGGGCAGTACTCATTTACGCTGAGCACTGTATATATTTATGTATATATATATTCAAATACAAACCAGTTATTTTAAATTGTAATAATATTTCAAAATATTTCTGTTTTTCCCAGTATATTTGACCAAATAAATACATACATACTTGATGAGCAGAAGAAACTTTCAAAAACATCAAAAAAATCTTAATTACGTTAAAAAAAAAAAAACTTTGGCAGGAAAACAATGGTTGGTTTGTAGTTTCTTCACATACATTGTTGATGTTTACAATACTAAAGCAAGTCATTTTTCAACAAAACGTCTCAGGTTACGCATGTAACCATGGTTCCGTGAGAAGGGGAAGAAGATGCTGCGTCCCCTAGAGGGATCTATGGGGAACTGAATACCCACGCCACCATGCTGAAGGGATGAGTGACTTATTGGCTGAGCTAAGCCAAAGGACTCAAAGGAGTCCTCATCCCTAAGGTGCACACCAGCAACGCGATCATAAACCAGAGCTTCTCAAGAACGGAGGCCTCAACAGGATGACCCTAAAGAGAGGAAGCCTAACTCCGTTCATATTCAGGCCAGCATCCAAGGAGGCTCACAGAGAGCCTAACACTCAGAACTTCTGTTCAGACAGTCCTGAAGAGTGGAGGCCTCAAACAAGAGGCCTAGCAATGCTCTACCCCAAGGGCAGTACAGAGAAAGCTCAGAAAGAGCTATAAACTCAGTCTAACTGGCCCTCGAAGCTCCACAGAGCGGAGGCCTCAATACAACGACTCTGATGATGAGAGGAGGCCTAGCAACACTCCACACTACGGTCAGTAGCCAAGAAGACTCCCAGAGAGCCTAACAACCTAGCATACTACCCTACCGCCTAGCCGAGCTCTAGGAATGGAGTATGATGACTCAGAAACAAGAGGAGACCTGACAACTTCCTACATTCAGAACATCTTGCATCTCACAGAGAGCCTACAACTTGCAATTGCTAACCTGGCAGAGTGCTGGGGACCAGAGGCCTCAATAAAGATAACTCTCTGTAGTGAGAGGAGGCCTAACACTGCTCACAGTAGCCAAGGAGGCTCACAGAGAGCCTACTATCTTTACAAACTGCCTGCCCGAGCTCTAGGAGCGGAGACCTCAACATGATGACTCTCTAAATTGAGAGGAGACCTAACTACGCCCCACACTCAGGACATCTTGCAAGGAGGCTCACAGAGAGCCTACAACTCGCAAATGCCTCGCAGAGGCCTTATTAAGATAACGCTTTCTAGCAAGAGGATGAAGGCCTCAACATGACAACTCTCTAAAGCAAGAGGTGGGCCTAGCAATGTCCTGGACTCAGAACAGCTGCCCAAGGAGGCTTACAGAAACCAACTACTTGATGATGCTATCTGAGCAGAGCTAAGTAGATGCCCCAAAAATACTTCATAAAATAAACAGTCAGGGAGGCTCCTGGACCAGCGTGGTTTAAAGGTCTTAAAAGCAGCAGAGCGTGCCTTTCACCTCCCAAACTTCCCAACCACTGTCTCGTCGGATGTGCCAAAAAGCTTAGAAGGTGAAACCGGTGCATCAAGGAGAAAGTTTTCCTCTTTCTCCCTGATGTCGGCCAGGTTTACCCAGAGATGCCTCTCCGTAGCCACTATGGATCGACCGATCGCGGCAGCAATCTCTTTTGTGGCATGGAGAGCATAATCTGTGGTACGGGACAGCTCCTCCACCACCTCAGGGGGGAGCCCCTGGTCCAGGTTCTTCAGCAGGTCAGCCTGGTAGGCTTGCAGCACGGCCATCATGTGCAAAATTGCACCAGCCTGACCCACTGCCGCATATGCTCTGCCTATCAGCCTTGATGTAACATGCAGCGGCTTGAGGCAAGGAGCACACTTGCTCTCGTCATCCGCAGATGAATGAGAGATATTCATACCTTTCTTAATTTGTCAGCGAGCTCCACCTGCAAGCCCCACGATTTCAGCCTCCTACTCGCCTCAGCTGTAGCGGCTCCTGAACCGCGGAGGCACAGATGGCTGTCCCAGTTCCCTCGAGAAAAGGGACAAATGAGAGCAAAACTTCCTTGCTTGGTCGCTCAAGGACTGAGTGTGCATGCTCCTCATCCAGGCACATAACGTACATATCGTGCGTGTCGTCAGGTGTCAGGAAACGCTGACATGGATGAACACACTTCCTAAAATTCATAGTGCTAGAGCTGGCCATAGTTTGCCCATCATATTTGGACACACTAGAACAGACGGTCTCCGGAAGACAAGAAATTGGATGACGTATTTCACAGGTGCCTTTTATGCTCACGATCGCACCAGTGGTGACGTCATAGACTGCCGCCTGCCAATGTCAAGTTCATTGTCATGTTTAGACTCAGACATCGGTCATGCCGGAGGCATTCCCCATAGCGCCCTCTAGGGGACACAGAGCAAGTTTCCATTCGAAAGGGAATCACATCTGTTTGACATCTTTATAACGTTTCTGTAAATTGTACGGATTTGTCACCAAGATAATTGAGTATATCACAGAAAATGTATACCTTTACAAGATCTATGAATGTAAAATATTCCTGACTGGACACTGTGTTTGTGACTGAAACAAAAGCAGAGGTTTCCTAAAAACAGCAGTGACACATTAGTAGCGCAGAAATTAACTGTTTGAACATAAGAAATGCTTTTACATACACGTTACTGTTGACTGTAGTAGGAGATTCATCAAACTTTGATTCCGTGAGTGAGAAGATCTCATGTTAATATTAACTGGCCTTTGTTTTACTCTTTGAGTCTAAAGCTGAGGCTTTTGGCCCCGTGTCCACTCCAACTGAAACACACATTTGATTTATACAACCCTAAACGGAGTCCAGGAACATTCTCCAAGGTGACCTCATGAACAAATTCTTAGATTTAATTGAGCTCTAATTGGGCATGATTACATGCTATTAGGGGGAGTTCAATGAGAAGAAACACAAGCTGCTCTCAGTCCTGATATTAAAGATGCTCTTGACATGAGAAGGAAGGGTGTCACACCAGAACTCACGTTTAGAGGTGATCTAAAGGTTTGCGTATGATAAATATCAATCCGGCTCTCTGCCGCACCTGCCATAAAAATTCTTGATTTGAAATTAGCCAGGACTTTGCTCGTATTGTTTTTTGTGGCATTATTTTCTGCGTGTCCAATTTTCTCTCAAGATTTGCACGCGGTCATTTATCAAACACAGTAAGTGTGTTTACACAGTGTCTTTTCAGTTTATGGCCGTAAAGGTAATCAGGGGGAACAAAATACATATGTATGTGATATAATTGTATTTTCATATTTTTTTTTACATTAACCCTTTGATGCATGATCTTTAAAACTCACTTTTATATTATTTATCATGTGATATTACATCCAAACAAGCATGGGTGATCACCTTTGACCCTTTCTCACAATGCTAGGCCTATACGACTGTCATTGAGTTATTTATTAATTTATGACAACATACAGTACATTGAAAATATCTGACGGTGGTGAAAGTGTTTCTATCTGAAATATCTTTTATTCCAGGTGATCTAGAAAGGTAAATTAAAGTAAATAAATGCCATTAAATAAAACTCATGCATTAAATTACACTGTAGTTGTTTGTGAGACTGGAAGAGTTTGGTTCACGTTGTTCATGTCGAGAAGACGCTGTTTTCTGCTGCCAAATCAAATCCACTTTGATGAGATTCATACGGTAAAACCGACGCCATCATTACTGTTCGAATCACTGTGAATCAAGAGCTGAAATTCAGATATGATAATGAGTGATTGATTTCCGACCAATCAGAGCAGAGCAGCTCTCAGAAAGGCGGGGTTTAGAGAGACCGAATCCTTGATCGAAGCGTTTCAGACACTGAGAGAAAAGAGCTGATGCTGCAGTGGATATAATGAGAACATTAAAGTGTTTTTTTGACTTTGGATGAATGTAATCCTGTTGTAGGAGACTCTAAACAACATAAGAAACATTTAAAATAGCATCATGGGACACTTTGCTTAAACATGATCTGCTGAGGAACAGAAAATGATTGAAATAGAGATTATTGTGCATTACAAAAGTGGGACGTTTTTTTTTGTTGGCCAACAAAAAAAGTTATTGTAAGTTCCAGCATCTTGTAAAACATTTCCTAAGTGAAGTTGCTCATGCTGGGCATATGTTCACACGAGGCAGGCCCTGTTTTAAAATCAAATAAAGCATTTGTAACGCATTTTCACTGACTTAATGCTCAGGGAATTTGAAGCAGAACTCGATTCTTGCGATTCCAGGAGCTTCTAGGTAAGAGCTTTCTGTGTTATCATCACAAGTGACATCATGTCTCGAAGTCAAACCCAGTTATCGGCAAGAACCCGTTCGCTGATGCGTGACTCAAATGACGCCGCAGCTTCATGAGGTTATTGTCCTGACAGGTGGATGAAGGAGTAGAAAAGCTCTTGAGCTCTTGTTAATAATGAACGACATATGCTAGAAAGACTTTAACTGAGTAAAACCTCGTAACAGCACATCAGTTTGAGGCGCATTGCGGAGAAGACTGTCAAAATGTATTAAAAGCCCTTAAAGTTCTAATTAGCGCACAGAATTATGTGTGTGAAATTCGGAAAGGCTTCCATTAGATGAGAGCAAATCCGTTATATGTCATACAGCGGGTCCCCAGACGGCCATTACTAACCCAATATCCTGTTTCAGAGTGAGTCTCGCTCCAGCCTGTTGGTCTTGGCTTTTCACCAAAGCGTGAAAGTATGAAAATTGTCCAGTCATGGCCTGAAGCGCTCCAAACCACCAGTGTTCTCGGGTCCTGCACATGTGTTTCAAAGAACCCTGCTAAGATACTGTCCCACAAACTGGAACTATATGTGCATCTGTTTGCCATGCTGCATATTTCACTGGTCTGCCAGCGCACAGATAAACGGCCCTGCTTCCTGCAGGCACTTTATCAGCGGCTCACGCTCCAGCGCTGGACGTGTCAAGAGTGCGTCCAGGACAGAAATAGCCTTGACGTGTCGTGTAGCGGACATGGAAACAAAAGCTCAACGAGAGAGCCGAACACTGCAGTCACACTGGATGGTGTAAAGTGAGTCTTTCCTCTGTGTGTGACGACGAGTGGCTATAAAATGAACAAGGGCTGAAAAGACAGAGGAGTTTTAATACTTTTAATTCTCTGAAGGCCCGTTCACAACAACAACCATATCAGCGTCCACACCAGCGGACGACATCGTTCTGTTTGTTCGTCTGTCGCTTTAAATGCTCGAGCTCATTAAAGCAGGATTCTGATTGGCTGTCAATGTTTTTATCGTTCATCAGCTGGGGAAAAAAATCACTCTGAAAGCGATTTCAACGATACCGTTCGTAATAGTTCTGCTGTGAACTCTGGTATTGTTTTATATTTAGAGCCATTTTTAGAACTATATTGTTAGTTCTTTGGATAAATGAGTCCATGTAAAAGAAAAGTATATTTAATTTTTTTTTTTTACAAATATCATCAGTTATCAATTCTAAAATATCATGACATATTACAATCTGAACTCACCTTGTCTTGTCTTTGACTGTACAATATCTGCTATAACATAATGAAATACTTGCAATAATTAATAAGTACTTTATAATCATGTGACTTTGTACAGACAGTCAGATGTTCCAAGATGCTTTTTGGATCATCTGCACTACCGTTCAAAAGTTTTAAATCTGTGAGAATTTTTAGATTATCTCACCGACCCAAACGTTTGACCTGTATTTGTACATACAGACACAGGCTTTTGGATTCCAGCTGTATGTAGAAGTTTCTGCCTCAGGAGACTCTGAATTCTATCCAGCAGAAGAGAATGAATTATTTCTTAATATCTTCTCTTTTAGCGCCATCCAGTGGCGTCTGAACGTTACTGCATTTACAGCAGTTCTCACACACATGCCTTCATCCACCAAACACACATGAAACATATATCATACATGACTAAAACTGCTTTTACAATACACCACTAGTCAAAACTCATTTATGTTCATGGATTACACAAACAGGCCTAACCTAACCTCAAGTTCAAGGATATGAATTTGCATAATTGTTACTTACAGTATAATGTCCAATACTGTTGTTGTGGGTTTGTTGCTCTCTTTCTCTCCTGTATGTGTTTGTTTGTCCCTCCTCTGTTCCCGTACACCAGCAGGTCCATCCTCAGAGCTCCGCCCCCTCATAATCAGCTGTCGCCTGTGATTGGCTGAGAGAGTGCAGTTCATTAAAGGCAGAGATATAATAGGAAGCAGACTAGTGCAAACAACTCTTCTGGTTCTACAGATCTAGGTTTGCTTTGTACATTTAGGGTGTTTAGCCATTTGGGGAATTTGGTTAGTTGTGTTGTTTATTGTTTTAACACGGCATTCTCATGAAGATGAGAGCTTTTTCTTCATACTTTTCATGAAGTGTTAATTACAGCAGATTTATTCAGAGCTCGTTTGAACCTGATTACTTAGTTGACACCACTTTTATCATTTTTATGTTGCATCCAAAATACCAAGACCTCAGATCTCATGAGCTCCAGCAGTGATTTCTCAATTGCATGAATTACAGTATGTAACTTACAGATGTACATCAGCCACTGTAAATTATTCAGTCATTTGCCGTTTTATCAGAGTGAGTAAATAAGTTAAGCACGGGAGTTTGATTGACAGGCGATCTGACCAATCATGACGATTAATCCGCCATTTTGTCCGACAAAAAAAAAAAAAGTTAATAAATTAATGTTGGTGGATTTGAACTTAAAATGATGTGTATTGATGTCTTTCTGCGGTTGAAACAACATCATCTCTTTTTTTTTAACATCAACTAATAATGTTAATTTAAGTTTATTACTAATAGAAAGAGGTTCGCGTGCCGCTTGAACTGAGACGCTACAGCGTCTGTCACGAGCTGGTCGTCACAAAGAGCCACAAAACGGTTTTTATTTTTTTAATTTCTTTTTAAAAAATGACAATTTTCATACCAAAATTAACCTCTGTCGGCGCGTTATCAGTGTCCTCTTTGCTCCGCGATGCGCTTCACCCTGTGAGAACATAAAGTGTGTCATCACGTGAGGGCAACCGTAACTAAGGGGGCGGGTCTTTGCGAAGGGTCAAACCAAAAACAAGACGCGTCACTCGTAATATTATGAATGGAAAGTGCAACGCGCAATATGGCGGAATAAGCCTTCTAAATAAGAGCCAATCGCTGATTGGTAAAGTCATCGTGTCACTTAAGCGGCCGTTAGAAGCTCCGGTTTCTATAGAAACGGTCAGACACGCGCCTCAGGGATGACGTGTTTTTGTAGGCAAAACTCGGAAGCGAGTAAGCATTTTAGGACTTCCGGTTCCATCCTAAAGTCAATGGGTTTTTTTAATGGGTTTTTGCTAAATCACCTGAAATAAGGTCTGTGGTAAACAAAGCCTCTAAATATGTTCACGTTTTGATCTATGAC
Source organism: Hypophthalmichthys molitrix (assembly GCA_037950675.1). Classification (NCBI taxonomy): domain Eukaryota; kingdom Metazoa; phylum Chordata; class Actinopteri; order Cypriniformes; family Xenocyprididae; genus Hypophthalmichthys; species Hypophthalmichthys molitrix. The sequence continues at coordinate 266,964 of CM075503.1, read as the reverse complement.
ATAAAACACACCAGTTATAACCCGCTTGTGATTTTTTTTTTTTTTTTTAAACCTTTATTGTGTCTTAAAAACGGCGGGTGCTAACAAATTGCTAAAAGGGACTACTTCCTTTGGCGGGGACTTTAGACGTCATCATGACAAAAAGGACATTTGGACAGCATTTCTCATGAAAAAGTGGATAGGTATTCATAATCAGCGAGCATGTTTTTAAATAAAGTTGTTTTCTAAATAAAGTTTGAGGAAGTTTGGTGGTGTGACGTTGATCCGCGACCATGGTGTGCTGTAGTCCGTTTATAGCCTACTGATAGCTTTTTTATATCTGACGACTTTATTTAGGCTTCAAAAAATATATAAATGTTGTGTTAACTTGTAAAGATTATCTTGATAGACAAAACGTGTAAGTGTCATAACCCTTTGTTAAACACAGAGCTTATTTTTTGCAATTTTCCAAAAGTCTATGGGAAAAATGCATAGGCTTTCGATCGAGGGAACCCGTGCGCCGCTAACTTCCGGGTTGGCCTACAAAAACACGTCATCCCTGAGGTACTACTGAGGTTCAAATATGAAATTTAATCGAAAGCTTTGCAAACAGCTTTAGAGAATTTGATGTTTCCTCATTCAAAGAGAGAGGAGCTGCACTTGAATGCCCGAGAGGTGTTTCAAAGATGGCCGCCGAGTGAAATGACTTGTCTTAAAGGGACTTTGGTAAAACTACGGTTTTGTAAGCCATATGTAAATGATGCAGATTAAAAGGTTTGCTAATAGGCTATCTGAGTGAGAAATGAATTTTGTCGAATGTAAATCACTGAATATATTTTATTCAAAGCCGTTCAGTCCATAGATTCTTCTGTTGAGCTACAGCACATTTTCAAAACTTTTCATACATGCCGACTCAGAAACTAATAAAATTAAAATTTCCTCAAAAATGTTTTTCTTCCTAGCCGTAATTGTGTTTTGAAGAGGCTTGTCTATGCATTCGTGCAATATTTAAACTCAAAGAAAAGGATTAATTTGTAACTACATTAAGAATGAATAATTTTGTACAAAAATGTAATTTTGTAAAAAAAAAAAAAAAAAAAATCTGATTTTCTTTAGATTTATACATTTAAATTAATAAACTGATGGTTTGTCTCTGTCGTGTACGGATATATTAAAGCAGATCCAGTCAGTCCAGTTTAAATTAAACTGAAAAATAAGACCGATTCTTCTGGCAAACTGCTAGTTGGTCAAACTAGTTTATGCAACTGACCACTGAGTGAAAATGAACTAACAATGAACAATTGTGTTTATATTAACCAATGTTAATACTGTATCAAATGTACTGACCATTGTTAGTTCATTTTAATTAGTGCGTTAACTGATGGGACCTTTACTTACCTCAGAGTGTTGTTAATCAGGCCCGGGGTTTTCATACATATTTGGGCCCTAAACCTGAAGTTATGCAGGTCTTCTCTGTAACTACAGTATATGGAATTATGTTAAGTGTTGTCTGGTTCTTTTTCATTGTCATTGTCTAGACTCTCCTGCTGACTGCAGTTGATATGAAGCTGGAGAAGGTCGAGTTTGGAGGGATTCAATGAAAATCTCTCCAGCTCTTACATAAATCCTTCTTGGAGGAATACAGAAGTTTCTCAGAGAAGCCGTATGACTGCCTTGATGTTAGTAGTTTGGTAAGTGGGCAACAAAAGCACAGATGACAGGTTGACATTCCCCGATTAAAGGGTGCTTGTTTGTAGCAGAGTTTGAAGCAGATGTAATGAAGTTCAGGCTCATGGTCATGCTTTTGATGATGCTTCTGGATTGGAGCACGCATTCGAGGTGTCAACACTTTCTGTTAGTGTGAAAATACAATAATGTTGTGAGTGTTTTTTGGTGTGGAGCTGCACACATGCTCCTGACATTATAGACAGTTTCAGTGCTTTAATGAGTTATAGATACCTGCGTATTATCAAGCCCGAATCAGGAACACAGTCTGAATTTTAAGACTGGAATGCACACAAATCTCCGTGGACTCAAGATCTTTAACAGAGCTCAGTTTGAACCCTGCAGGAGAAGAAAAAACACTTCAGGGTCTTTTATTTTTGAGTTGTACTCGCAGCGAGCAGAATATTTCACCCTGGAACATATTTTCATTACTGGCATATTTGATTTTTGCAGTTGATAATGCAGTGAACCATAATATTAATATGTCTTTGGAAGTAGTTGGTGTGTTTAATGTTTTCTTCTCTCAACTTTTTTTTTTAAATACAAAAAACACAACACAGTTTGATAGAGTCTGTGCTTGGCAGGTGTTGGACATGTTTGGCAGACTGATGGAGCGACCCCTGACAGCAGCCGATGATATCCCCGACTGATCGACATGTTCGACGAGGAACTGGAATGTTGCAAGATGATCTTCAGAAAGCAGATGCAGTCAGAGGAAATCCACGGGTTCGGTCTTCATATTCATTATCGACAAGTAACATCTGAGGCGTTGGTTATTATCTTGTGTTTTTAACTGTTCATTGGTCTTCCAGGTTACTCTCCTGTCTCCAAGAACATGCTTGAGATTTGTCCAGAAATTGCAGGAACTCATAAAGATCCCTTACAATTACTTCAGCTTCATCAACCACCCGTAAATATCTTATGCTTTGTGTTTGTTGAGAAGGCTTGATTGGGAATCGCTCAACAACTTGTTTTCTTCATTAAACAACTACTTTGTGTTGTGATAGTATGGAGTCTGTGGAGGGAAAGGAGGTGATCCAGAAATATGATGAGCTGATGCAGTGATTTAAATGGTCAGTTTATATTATATACACAAGAGAAACCCAAAGGTTATATATACACAGGGCTAACAAGACACACCTGGGAACAATGAAGCCTAGTCAACATGAAAAACTACAAAGATGGCAGACTGAACAGGAAACAGGAAGTATAACATATGAAGTAAAACATATTGCTATATAAAAAAGCTTTGTTTCTCCCATTGATGAACCAACTGTTTCGCAAAATGACTCACTGTTTCGCAGTGTTCGAAACACCACGCGCTGGTGACGCCTGCTGGCCAAAACAATTTAAATGCAACAAAAACTCATGCAAAACATGCATAAAAACAGCTTTTACAAACCCATAGCAAATTGAAAGTATAATCTATCAAATGCAAATAAATATTCATTTAACACTATTAAATATGAAGTGCCTGTATGTATATTGTGTTCATTTATACATTTTCAGGGTTTCATTTTTGTTTGTTCTATAGACAGCTCAGCTACACAGGCCAATAGGAGACTATTAACTACTATTATTCCCTTTAATTATACAAATGCTTTATTAAAGGGTTAGTTCACCCAAAAATGAAAATTCTGTCATTAATTACTCACCCTCATGATGTCGTTCCACACCTGTAAGACCTTCATTCATCTTCAGAACACAAATTAAGCTCAGTGAGACCTGCATAGACAGCAAGACAGTTAACACTTTCAGATGACCAGAAAGCTACTAAAGACGTATTTAAAACAGTCATGTGACTGCAGTGGTTCAACCTTAATATTATGAAGTGACAAGAAAACGACTTTACAACAATATCTAGTGATGGGCGATTTCAAAACGCTGCTTTATGAAGCTTTACGAATCTTTTGTTTCGAATCAGGGATTCGGAGCGCCAAAATCACGTGATTTCAGTAAACGAGTGTTTCGAAATTTCAGTGGTTCACCACTGGGGGGCGTGACTTCGGCAGTTTGATACACGCTCCGAACCACTGATTTGAAACAAAAGAATCGTAAAGGATTCAAAGCTTATTGAAGCAGTGTTTTGAAAGCGCCCATCTCTAATGTATATATAAGCGTTTACGTAAATATGTTGAATGTCTGTTTTTGTCCAATTAATCTCAAATCCCTGTTACTAATCATGTTTATTTTCATTGTGTGTCCCAGTTGATACTCTAAACCCAGATGAACAGTTTTTATTTATCCAATATATAGAGCGCTCTAATCCACCTTTGTTAAAATAAATGGGCCTTTTTATTCTCTGCTGTAAGCGTGAACAGCAAGGTGTAACTAGAAGATAGGGTGGTATTGCTGAGGAATCTTCAGGCTCTACATGGAATAAACAAATAAACATGATTTATTTGCTCATTTAAGGCGCTAGTGTCTGTAGATTATTACTTCAGGGTCTCATTTTCTCCAATTATGTGCAATGCTTTCATAGCACAGCATGAACAATGCTTCTGTAAAGCATAGTTAAAGCAGGAACGCGTGCGACTGCCCACAGAGTGTTACATGAGCGCCTGTGTGTGTGACGTGTGTGCTTCGCATGCAGTTTTCCTTCATATGAGAAACAAATAATGCATTTCCCAAGGAGCCAGATCTGTTCTCTCCGGTCTGAATTAAGCCCCCTCATTAGATGATGGTAATCACTGGCGTTGCGTAAACACAATTTAGCCCGAGCTGTTATTGGTATCTCTTGTCATTATATCTTGACACTGAGACGCATGACTTGTGTGAAGCAAAGAGATATTTGATTTGGTGGACCGCAGCTGTAATAAGGCGATCAACACCATACCAACTGCACAGAAATCCAATAAAGGCCAGAGTGTACAGTCTCACAATCAGCCTATAAAGAGATTACTGTAACAGTACAGGGACCCGACGTGCGTTCGTGATGAACTCTGAGCTTAGCACCAGCGGTTCAATCATTCTTACGCACATGCAGTCCTACTTGGATAAGGATTTTATGGCGGAGTGAAAACTGTACACTGATTCAGATTTGAATATTTAAGAATTTGCCTGTTCGGAGCTGTGGAGGTCTTTACACCAGGACTGAACCTGGCCTATCCCGTTCCCAACAACTCAACAGTCCTTTGAATAAATATAGCTCAACGACATTATCTAATAATTTACTCAGCCAATAAAGAAGACATTTGAGAGAATTTTTTTTTCAGACGGCGAAGGCAGCTGGTGATTTATACTGTCAAGCTCCAACAAGGAGAACAATGCATCATAAACGTGGTCTATATAAGGCTTTGCACTATATTCCAAGTCCTCTGACTTCACACTTAAGTTCATGCCATTATTTACTGATTATCTTTCCCTCTAACGCAGCTGGAAAATCTAATTTGCGATTGTGTTCATAAGTGTTGTGCAATGCTTGACATCTGAGATTTGAGAGACACTGAAATACTAGCTTAAATTATGATTTGTGTAGCTTTCTTTAAAACATTGCACTCAAGTTGCATGGATTACTCCTACTTTTAAGAAGCTTCTTTGTCTTTTGTGCATCTTGGCGGAATACAGCACCACCCACGTTTGATGTATGAAGAGCAAATATTCACTGAAATCCTTAATTTTGGCATATATCAAAAAATGGCAGTTCAGTAATTATCTTGCTGCCTTTTTTTGAATGACATCTGGACTAGCTCTGTGGCTGAGAAGTCACAGTTTAATCTCCAGAAGCTGCTGATATCCCGAGAGCACGGCACAAGACTCATCTCTGTCAACTTCAGCCCGCAGGTCTCTTCATGCACACTTGTGCACAGTATGTTAATATTGTTATCCATGGACTCTTATCTTGTCCTGTAGCTGGTGTCGGTGCTGCGGGAGGTGAAGTACCTGGAGGCCAGACAGGCTGAAGTCATTCCAGATATGGCTGCTGACATTTATTCCAACAGGGAGCTGCTGTAGCCAATCTGCAGCTCACAACCAGCTGGTACAACAGAGTAATGAGCTCTGTGTTGGAGGTGGAGATGCCACTGATCCAGAGCCAGCTGACAGATATCGATGCCAGGCTCAAAGAAGCTGAGGAGAACCTCTGCTATGGTTCACTCTCATGTTCTAAACCCGTGTGATTCTGTTTTTCTCTAACGAGCACAAAAGCAGATGTTTAACATGCTGCTCTTTACAATGCAAGTGAACACACCTCAAAATAACCTTTGCGAATGTCTATACTGTCAGGTTTGGAATGACATAATAATCCACTCTTTTGATTTATAATAAATACTCCAACTAAAAGGTCTACCTTTCTAATGTGTTAGGAATTTGGGAATACATCCAGGCGTACGTGAGATGACTTGGAGAAACGCCTACAGAGGACTAAGGATAGTGTTGAGGAGATCCAGACTATCGTGAAGAGCTGGTCTACCACAGTCTTTGAAAGAAAGGAGGGGAAGAAAGATACTCTCTTAAACCTGGTTGATAAGACCAAGCGTCTGGAGAGAACTTACGGCAGTGTCCGTGCCTCAGAAGCCAAGATCCATCTGTTACTGAAAGTGTGCAATGACAAAAGCCAGTGGGAATCCCATCAAATAACAACTGACAAAATGACGCATGTTAAAGGAACAATTCACCCAAACATTTCTGTTGAGTTTATCTTTGTTTTTATTTTGTTTCAGGACAATTTGTCGCTTTTCAAAACAGACCCGTCGTCTGCACAGAGGAGGGTTTACGTGGAATACGTTGATAAAATGCTGGTTTCTTCGATGCTATTGAAAGATCCCTCAAGTTCTTCATGGAAAACAGAGGTGTGCTTTCTAATTCTTTTTTTTAAAGCCTCACTAAAAGTAATTATAGGGGTTTCCCTAGACGTTCCTACCATTGCAGATTGATTATTCTGCACTAAAACAATTGCACACAATCCCCTGATACAGACCAGAAGGCTGGATTAGACCCGCTCGTCCAGGCCCAGCTGTGTCTGCAGGCTCCTGAGATCGTATTTCATCTGTCTTTGGAGTATGGTGCTTCAGATGGTTTTCACGATCTGGTGGACAAGCCTCATCAATGATGTCTTTAGGATCTCCACTCTTGAGCCATGATTATCTGAGCACACGTGTTTCCCACACTATCAGCTGAAGCCAAACAGATCACTTTATCTGGGTTTAGCAGTGATAATCCATTAAACTCAACGATCCTTTATTGTGATGAATTCTATGATAAATACGCTAATCAGAGCCAATTGAAGGTGTCTGATACTTATCTACGTGTCGTGTGATTTTTAGTCTGTCTGACCTGGAAGAGGTTTTGGAGGACGGAGACTGTAACGGTCTGAAGGAGATCATGGGTCAACTGATGGCGGTAAGGCTGGTTTTCAAGCAGCTAAAGTTAAGTGTCTCCATAAAATATTTATAGTGTGGCCTCTGAGAGAAAGTTTCACTGAACTCTGATAGATAAAGCCATTAAATTGCTTAATTGTGGCTTAGACCTCCCAGGACTTAGAATGACAATCTTAAAACTTTATTAGCAGATGTTCTGTGGGTAGATACTGAGTGTAAAGTAATATTCGGACTGCTGTGGAAAAGGCCAGCTTAGACCAGCATGCATTTCCATGATGGTTCCGGGCCGGATTCACGGAAATCTTCTGAAGGAAGAAGTTAGGGAATTTCTCAAGAACTTCTTAAGAATGTTGCTAAGTTTAAGTCTTGAAAAAATCTTAAGAAGTTCTCAAATATTTTCTTAAGAACATCATATTTCTTTTCCTTAAGAAGAAAATGACAGGCTTTGGCGTTTATCTGATTGTATGACGGTTCTTGCTGAAGAGTTTCAGGAGTCAGGACACTGGTTGGTTGTTTAGCTGTGGATTATCATAGCCACACTATCTCAGCTGGTCGACCAGCTTGTTCTTCTAATGAAGGACATTGATTAAGGAAGTCTGGCTGGTTATGCTAGGCTAGTGCGAACACCAGCATACTGGCATCTTATTCTGGGGGCAATCATTGTATGCTAGTGGCTAACATTGTATGCTAATGGAATTCACTGTATGCAAGTGGCTAACACTGTATGATAATGGATATCATTGTATGCTAATGGCTATCATTGTATGTTAGTGGTTAACATCATTTGCTAGTGGCTAACATTGTATGCTAATGGATATCATTGTATGCTAGTGGCTAACATTGTATGTTAGTGGCTATTATCGTATGCTAATGGCTATCATTGTATGTTAGTGGTTAACATTGCATGCTAGTGGCTAACATTGTATGCTAGTGGTTAACATCGTATGCTAGTGGTTAACATTGTATGTTAGTGGCTAACATTGTATGCTGTTGGCTATTATCATTTGCTTGGCTAACATATGATAGTGGCTATCATTGTATGTTAGTGGCTAATATCGTATGATAGTGGCTAACATCGTATGATATTGGCTAACATTGTATGCTAGTGGCTAACATTGTATGTTAATGGCTAACATCATATGCTAGTGGCTAACATTGTATGATAATGGCTAACATTGTATGATAGTGGCTAGCATTGTATGCTAGTGGTTAACATTGTATGCTATTGGCTATTATCGTATGCTAATGACTAACATCATTTGCTAGTAGCTAACATTGTATGCTAGTGGCTAACATTGGCTATGTTTACATGCACAACTCTTGTTTAAATTGGAATAATTTCCGATTGAAACAGCCCTGTTTGGACGCGTGGCAGACGACACCCTGGAGTGACAGAGACGGAGTGCAAGCGTTTCTCAAAAGAGCTCAGTGCGCTGGATAAAGAGGCTTGCTCGCGGGGCGCCTTCAGTGGGCTCAACGGTACCGTGAAGAACGCTCTGATCTCACCGAGAGCCGTCGCTGTTGAACTTCCTCTGTTGAACTTCCTCTGTTGAAGTCCAGTGAAGAACTAACTGAAATGCTAGAGGACAACCAGGTGCAGCTGCAGAACCTCATGACATCGAAGTACATCTTGTTCTTCTTGGAGGAAGTTTCGACATGGCCGCGAAAGTTCTTGGTGATTGACTCTGTGATCTCCATCTGGTTTAAAGTGCAGAAGACTCAGTGTCACCTGGAGAGCATCTTTATCGGATCGGATGACATTCACTCTCAGCTACCAGAGGTTGTGTGTGTTTCTAATATTTCTCATTCTTCACTGAAAACTTATTTTGCCCTTGAATAGTCACCCAACACACATGTAAAAACAGCCAGAACAGTGAAGAAGAAAACGTGAAACAGACGTCTGAGATGAGCGCTCAGATTTGAGTAGCATCTTGTCCTGCCCTCTGGCATTCTATTCATAGATCTAGATGAGAGATGAAAATGTCCATCTTATGCTTTTGGCCGAAAACATTTGGATAATTACTGTTGGGCGCCTGTGGCCAGACACAGATGTTCTTCAGAATGTCAGAGGGTTTTTTGAGGTCTTTCTTTCTGGCAAATGAAGTTGTCTCAGCTCATTATCTCATTAATATCTCCACAGGATTCCAAACGCTTTGAAGATATTGATACACGATGTCAGAAAAACACTGAACGTTGTGGAGACCACCGATAAGCAAACTAGAAGACATGCAGAGCAGGTTTGCAGTCTGATTTCCTCAACTTCCTCTCCTCAAGTCAGAGAAATGGTTCGCTCCAAACTTTTGTCATCCCCATGTTGTTCCAGCTCCCCGTATTATTTTCTTCCCTATATAAAAAACAGATATTAGGCAGAATGTTTGAACAGCTCTTTTCCTTAAAGCAAAAGTTGATGATGACTTAATATAGTTAATGATATAGTTATCGTTATAGTTATTGTTCTTAGTGTGGATGAGTCTGTAAACTGTTAAGCATCTGAAAGGCCAATAAAGCATCATGATTCTACCATAGAGTTGTTCATAAGACCTGTGCTCCATATTCCACCCTTTCTTCATGATCAATTAAAAATGGCACATTTGAACACTTTCTTGATGGCACTTATTTCTAGTGCGTCATGTGACTGACAATGGAAACTATTCCTTTAAGAAACCTCATAGAGGAAGTCCTCATTTTGGAAAGCACACAGTGTCCCATGATGCTTTGCGCAGAGCTTATTATGTCAAATTGAGAGTGTGACAGTCATTGCAGATTGTCTGGATGAGTATCTGGACACCAAACGCTTGGCCTTTCCACGCTTCCACTTCATCTCCTCAGCTGACCCGCTAGACATCCTGTCCAGTGGCACTGACCCGCACCAGGTACATCGCAGTGGCCTTACATGTGTTTTTGTGCATTAAGTATAAGGTTTGCTTATGGTCACACTGCAGTGCAGCGATGGCTTTTATTTGCCTCTTGCACACACTAGATGGCAGTGTTGATTGCTGCTTCCCAGATTGTCTTGGAGGCAAATTGCAAGTTTCCATATGTCACATTAGGACAAACTTAGGCCAAAACAGCAGCTGTGCAGTTGTGAAGCCTTACGTTTCTCCCTCGGGATCAGAAGCATCTGTCAAAGTTGAAGATTGAAACGGACGGAGACGGGGCTGGGCATGTTCAGTGAGGAGGAGGAGTACGTTCTCTTCATCAGCCCAGGTACAGCCAGCCTTCATTTGCACACTTTACCCACAATGCACCATCAATTATCATGAGGGCAATTAGATGAGTTTGTTTACAGAGACAGAGACGCTCTGTGTTTTTATTCTGCAGCGTACTGTTTACAAAAGCCATTTTAATTAGGATATTTGCAGGGCTGAAATGAGATACGGACATGAATGACACCTCAAATCATGCAATAATCCTATAGACTTAAACTGAAAACACCACCTGAGTCCAGAATATCAGAGATGGGCTCTTTTGATTTGCCAAGAAACCTCCCGCACTCTTTCCACAGAGAAACATTTTCTTCAGCAAATGTATAAATCTAGTTATGTTGGGAGGATGTGCTGTGGATTCTGCTCCTGAAGTTCTGTATTCTTGTCAAGTTTTGCTCCAGCACTCCCCAGACATCTGCTTATGGATTAGACAGATGCATACATACTTCTAGTGGAACTAATTTACAGAGTATTAGGCTGCTGACAAACCTTCTCCTCACACTAGAGCGATATGATGCACGGATCTGTGCTTGTTCAGGTGGAAGTTCTGGACACCACGTGTGCCACCGTGTGTCACGAGATGACCGAGGCGGCCGCGGCCTACGAAGAGAAGCCCAGGGAACAGTGGCTGTTGGACCAGGTCACGTATGAATCAGACAGCTTGTAAACATCCCTAGGCGGATTTTCTCTGAATGAGATAATATTTATGTGGAAATGTGCTGCATAGAATTAAGATACTGAGAGATATATCTGGCAGTGTCACTATATGAGTCGGAGGGTATGTCTGCATGTGCTTACAAAATGAAGGCTCTGGTTTTTTGGGTGTTCGCAATTTGCCTAATAACGACAGTGCAGTCTTTAAATGTGTCTTTAAATCATGGTTATTCATTTTATTCAGTGGGTGCAAATGTCTGAGACCAAAAATGGGATTCAGAGTCTCATTTAAACCGTGAATAAAAATTTTAGGGATCTGATGAATGTAAAACAAAAATGTTATGACAGAAAATGAAGACATTCTTATAGGTCACTAATCAAACCAGCAAATTTGTGATCTTGACCATTTCCTTGTACCTTCACAAACATGTTTTAAATTCTGAATTAAAATTAATTTTGATATTTCTTTGTAAAGTCAAAAATGTCAGAGTGAAATGACTGTCCTGATGTCATAATGAATAAAATAAGGAGGAAATTCTTGAAAATGAAAGTATTTTTTGGCCCATTCTTTTATTATTATTTCTTATATTAAATACAAAATCATAAGCAGTTTTCTTAAAAAGGCAAACACTTTTGTCTGCCAGATAAGTCACATGGTTCAACCAGCATGCTGGAAAAATAATATCATAGAGAGGACCTCTGCAGACCTGTTATGCCTGTTTGTCATGCTTATGATTTAATATTAATATATTATGATGTGTAAAATTTTAAATTTAATTTTGAATAATTAAATGTAAAATAACTCTGCATCGTCTTCACTGTATACAGTAAATATAGATTAATCCTTATTAAAGTTACAGAAGTGATTCAGTCAAGAGCAGAGAGTGATTTTCTCTTTTGACTTTTGTTTGATTAATATTAATGACAGACAGCAGCAGGAATATTAGGCTGCTGTCACTTTAAGAACAAATGCACTGATCCAATATACTGTTACACATGCGACTTACTTCCCAGCCGTTTATGTTCACTTAAGACATGTTTACTAGGAAATTCACCAAGACAGGCATTTTTTTTTAAATAATTTTGCCTGTACTTGTCCGTTCAAGCACAAGAAGAAGTGAAAGAGAACTCGCTCTCTGTGTGCTCTACAGATGTGAGTGCACAGAAACTTTCTCACACAGCGCTCGAGTACCTAAATGAGTTGTCTTTCACGTCTTTTTGTGCTTGAATGCTTAAATTATCAGTTGCACATGTTTTAAGCCTTGACAAAGTTTTGTGATGAATTCGCACAAGCCCGATCAGTTCCGTCAACTGTCTCAAGCATGCATATGCACATATATAATTTTTTTCTTATACCTTGAATACATGTGTGTGCATCTTATATATTATTACTTTTTAATTGGACCCAAATATGTCATTGGCTCACATACTGTACCTAATACATCCTGACATCAGTGTTAAACTTTTCACTCGTTGTGCTGGTAATATAATTTGTAATAAAACAAACCGTGATAATCAGCACAATGCTAAACAGACAGATGTTGACGAGTGGTCACATGTGTTTTTCCAAACGTCGCTCTTACCTGCATTCAGATCTGGTGGACGACCGATGTAGGGATTGCATTCTCCAGACTGGAGGAGGGATTTGAGAATGTAATGAAGGAATACTATAAAGAGCAAGTGAGTCAGTTAAACACCCTCATCTCCTTGCTGATTGGCCAGCTCACTCCTGGAGACCGGCAGAAAGTCATGACCATCTGTACCATTGACATCCATGCGAGAGACATGGTGGACAGAATCATGGTGCAGAAGGTACGGCTATTTATCTGTCCTGTTATCCACTACATTGAGTGTTATTTTCTTCAGATGTCTGCAGATGAGTTGAACCCACACATGCATTAGGCGTCTCATAAGAGAATATTCAATTCTGCCTCTATAATGAAAGTCTTGATGTGCTCTCATGTGATTGCTCATATTTTGGTCTCGCTTGAAGGCCTACGGTTGAGTAGAATAGAAGTCGGATTGGCTTGAGGCCTTCTCACATGACTGAATCAGGGCTTTATCGTCGCTTTGACCTCGGCATGAGAAGAGTCACTGGAAGGTGATTTTTATGGTGAATCTATGGATGGTCAACAATTGATCTGAGTTCTTCTAAAACTAAACCCTAATGAAGAATTGTCCCTCCTGATATTGTGTTGGGATATTTCTAAACAATACTAGAATCTGAATTTATTGCAGACGTGTTGCATACGTCATGTGAATCATCTGGTATCCATTGATGGCCTTCAGAAGTGGAAATGGTTTGAACGTTGTGATACGATGCTTGACTGAAACACTATGGAGGGTAACGCTGAGTTCACTAGCGTGAGTCATGTGAAAAGGCCTTCAGGCGTCCCATAAGAGAATATTCAATACTGCCTCTATTCACACCGTTTGCAGCATAATGAAAGTCTCGATGTGCTCTCGTGTGATTGCTCATATTTTGGTCTCACTTGAAGGCCTACGGTTCAGTAGAATAGAAGTCCTGATGAACGCTGCGTAGAGTGGCTTAGAAAGCGCATTAATGTTTCTCCGGCTCAGGTGTGAGATTTTCTTCCTGCTAATCCTTCATAATCATCTCTCTCAGGTGGAGAACTCTCAGGCCTTTCTTTGGATGTCCCAACTCCGGCACCGCCGGGACGAGAGAGAGAAGCACTGCTCCGCAAACATCTGCAACGCCCCGTTCCTCTATTCATACGAGTGTCTGGGCAACACTCCACCATTAGTCATCATGCTGCTCACAGACAGGTGAGAGACAGCTTTAGGTTTGAAGTGACTCATTTTGAACGTCCTCACAGAGACGGAGGAGCCCATTAAACAGTAAACGTCCCATCAGATGGCCTTATGCTGAGAGAAGGTTTCTCAGGAGGATCTGTCTCGAGCACTCGACGCTTTGAAAGCATAAAGCAGAGACGCTCCTGTTTGATGGTCAAATAAATGGCAGTGCCGCTTCCTGAGCATATGGTCAGTCTCTGAGCTCTGCTGACCGAGTCACGCTTCTGTCTTTCATTCACACTGAAGTGAGAGTATGCAAAAAAAATGACACCGGTGGCACAGATGGCTCCATTAAGATAACGCGGCCGCTGAAAGTGATTCATGTTCAGAGCTGGCTTATTTTATAGAGTTTTCTTAAACCTTTAAATTAGTTTTCCCAAAAGTATATTTTGTTTGCCATTTTGCTTGGTATATTATAAAATCAATATGTGAACCTATGCAAGCTAAACAAAAACACTAACACCAGATGTACGTTATACATTAAGGATCAGAATAAATGTACACTACTGTTCAAAAGTGTGGGGTTGGAAAGATTTAATTAAACTGATCAAAAGTGACAAAAGATTCTGTTTCAAATAAATGCTGTTCTTCTGAATTTTCTATTCATCAAAGAATCCTGAAAAATAAAATGTATCACAATTTCCACAAAAATATGAACTGTTTTCAACATTGATAATAATCATAAATGTTTCTTGAGCAGCAGATCATCATATTAGAATGATTTCTGAAGGATCATGTGACACTGAAGACTGGAGTAATGATGCTGAAAATTCAGCTTTGATCACAGGAATAAATTACACTTTACTATATATTCACATAGAAAACAGCTGATTTAAACTGTAATAATTTTTCGCAATATTGCTGTTTTTGCTGTATTTTGATTTGTCTCATAAGAGTCATTCGTTAGGGAGTCAGACTGTACCGGTCGTGTTGTACATTTTCAATTCACTAAAAAAAATCAGAATCAGATTGCTTTTCCTGGATGTTGATTCAGGAACACTGCCTGTTTGTGTAAGTCATGTAAAACAGTGCCATCCTTGCTTATTAATGCAAATGATCTTCACTGAAGGACTCTTCAGGGGTAAAAGCTTGCCAAATAGCCTTAAACACACAAAATACATTTAGTCTTTACACAAATCATTAGTAAAAATACACCACAAGCAATGTTGAACCTAAAGTATAAAAGGTGATCCATTTAGCTGTGCTCCGTCTCCCAAAATCGAGCCGTTTGCTCCGACTGAAGCCTCCGAGTCTCTGGTCACAACAGCACAATGTAATAACAGGACTTTAGCCATGGATAAACATTTGAATTTGAGGGAGTCTATATTTATACGCCACATATTGTATGCGAATGAACATTTGTGTTTACGTTTGTTTGCTAAAGCATGTTTTTCTCCTCTCAACTGTAGATGTTACGTCACACTGACCCTGTCACTGCATCTAGTCATGAGCAGAGCCCAGCTGGTCCCGCCGGCACGGGCAAAAATGGGAGCACCAAGGACCTGGGCTGAGCCCTGGGCATCATGGTCTATGTGTTTAACTGCTCAGAGCAGATGGACCACAAGGTGACGAGAACTGAGAATATCACAGGCTGTTGAAATGGACTGGCTATAAAATGCCTTTTTGCATCCACATTTACATTCATGCATTTGGCATATGCTTTTATCCACAGCGACTTACATAGCATTGAAGGAATACAAACAAATATAAATGAATATAAATGCTCTTGGTAATATTCTTTGTCAACATAAAAAGTGTTGTTTTGATCAGAACAGCTTTTAATCAAGTTCACAGCAAGCTCTGAACTCTGTGATAAATCTCTGTCTCCGTCTCATTGCTCTACACCTCGCCTGATTCTGTCCTTCATCTCATGAGCCATTTCCTAATGTACTTCTCCCATCATGGGGTCCAGCAGATTAGTAAAGCTCTGATGGCCGGGCTTATTTACATCTGAAGCCATATCAGTATTCTGGCCTCATCAGCGCTCGCTGAGAAAAAAGCCATAAATGTGGCAGTCAATAGAGACGCAGTGTTAATCTATTCATCCGGCTCGTACCTGCCGCATCTTTACTGACTGTGGTTCACCACTGCAGAGGAGACGGCCTTCCTTCCGCCCGCAATCAATCCCATCTGTGTCTGAGACAGTGTTAGGGGTTATTTATTACAAATAACGTGCATTACTTAATCAGATTATTTTTTAATGTAACGAGTAAAGTAATGCATTACAAGTAACTTGCATTACATAATCAGATTACTTTTTTTTTAACAACAATTTTATTTATCAAATTATCACACCTTTAAACAACATTTAAAATTTTCCATTATAACTGGACAAAATAAAAGAAAAATAAATAAAACTAATAATAATAATAAGAAAAAAAACAGCAATAACATATTTGTCTATATACTCTCAATGTCCATCAATTCCACAATGTAATCAGATTACTTTTTAATGTAACGAGTAAAGTAATGCATCACAAGTAACGTGCATTACATAATCAGATTACTTTTTAATGTAACAAGTAACGCATTACAAGTAACATGCATAATGTAATCAGATTACTTTTTAATGTAACGAGTAAAGTAATGCATCACAAGTAACGTGCATTACATAATCAGATTACTTTTTAATGTAACAAGTAACTCATTACAAGTAACGTGCATTATGTAATCAGATTACTTTTTAATGTAACAAGTAACGCATTACAAATAATGTGCATTATGTAATCAGATTACTTTTTAATGTAACTGATAAAGTAATGCATTTGAAGTAACATGCACTATGTAATCAGATTACTGTTTAATGTAACGAGTAATGCATTACAAGCAACATGCATTAGCATTACGTAATTGGATTACTTTTTTGATGTAATGACTAATGCATTACTTTATACATTTACACATTAATATTTGTTTTATTTTATTTATTTATTTTTTTTTTTTTTAACTTGTCAGTTTTATTAATTTGCTGAAACATTTTTTTTTTTAAATACTGAATTCTCTCTCTTCTCCATATCTTAGTAACTCAGACATGCACACTCATGCATGCAGGAATAGACAAAAAAGTACAAAAGAAACATAGCACATTACTTTCAATAACAAGAATTGTACGGCAGGTAATATAACCCGTAATGTTCAGAGATCTTTTGTGTGGCAAACAGTATCTCTAGGGCTCAGGAGATACTCTAAGTGCTCAAAAATAAAATAACAAACACCTTAAAAATTAAACACAGCATTAAACACTTGCAAAAAAAAAACCTCTCAGTGAAATACACATGAAAGTCCTGGAAGAGATCGAGACTCAGACAGGTGAGAAAAAGTCATGCAAAAATAACATAACACATTAAGATCCATAAAATGTAACGAAGTAATGCAATTAGTTATTTTTTAGGGAGTAACACAATATTGGAATGCATTACTTTTAAAAGTAGCTTTGCCTCTGCACCGGTCAGAGATAACTGTGAGACACATGTGCTGGTCACTCGGGCGCACAGAGAGAGATTAGAATATGAATGTGTTCTTGCAAATGCTGCTTATCCACCCAGAAAATGTCTGCTTAGCATTTGATGCTCTTGTTTATAAGCTGGAATTTCAGCGGAGCGAGTGCCGTGAGCTCATTTCTAGAAAACAAAAGATGCACTGCATAATTTTGCGTGCTTCTGTTCGTTGCGATTGATGCTTTCCAGTGATGCACTCATAAGTCTCTGGTTTCTCTCTCTCTCTCTCTCTCTCTCTGTCATGTGGCAACATCTACAAAGGCCTGGTGCAAACAGGAGCCTGGGGCTCGACGAGTTCTCTGTGGAGGTGCTGTCTGTGGTGGCGGTGCAGGCGAGTGAGTTACGACATGGTTACGAATAACCAAGAGCTCTGAGCTGCTGGCCAGATTTATGCGTCTATCAGCTTAGAAACCTTGAAACAGAACCAGGGAAAGTTTTCAGCTGTAAAGAAAGATATAATGCATCGGGAAAACACTGCATGAGGAAATTATGCCTTTATGATTCGCTCAGCCGCTTATGTGTCACACCATCTCATAGTGTCCTGGCATCTGCTGTTTGCCATTGAGATTTTATGCCTTGCAATTCACAGGGAAGCTGAAGACAATGTGTACTGTAGCTGAATGAATCATCTTCATTACAGACGTCATTTGCTCACAATGGCTATTATGTTGAGGATGATGATGGCGTGATTATGATGTGTAGCTGCTCATCATTTATCTTGGGATGCATTTTGTTGTGATACAGTTCGACAGGTTTTAATGGCCAATTCTTGGAACTGTGCACTTTTCCTTTGAGAAAGACTTGTCTGAAATGTCAGGACACTGAAAGGTGTTTCTCCCTTGTGATAAAAAATGAATTACCTTTCCTTTTGTAGTGTTTTCAGAGAGCAGCTGTCATGAAGAACAATTTACAGTGAATCAGAGCAGAGTAATGATACGAGGCGTTTGTCAGACCCTCAGATGAGCGTCTGATGGGAAGTGCCTGCCTTTTAGCGTTTTTAAGTAGGAGGATATTTCGCAGGGATGTAGTCCTTTTAAAATTTTATTCGCACAAAGACAGAATTAATTTTCCATTCGGTTAAGCTAAAACAAACAGAAGGAGCTCCAGACATATCAATATTGAGACAAATTAAGCAAGCTCTAGCGTTCACCTCACCGCAGCTCACCATGGGAGGAGAACAGATCTGCAGAGGAGTGTCCGCAAATATCAAGCACTTTGTTTTCATTGTTTCAGTTATTATGAACAATGAGACTGTTGTTAACCCAGGCAATTAATAGAATAGGAAACAAAAATGATCATTCTGTCTTCATTTACTCTCCGAACCTGTATTGAGAGGGATATAAGGAATACTGAAAGCAGAGAATATGTATACTGTACACCGATCAGGCATAACATTATGACCACCTTCCCAATATTGTGTTGGACCCCTTTTGCTGCCAGAACAGCCCTGACCCGTCTCCTCTAGACCCCTGAAGGTGTGCTGTGGTATCTGGACCAAGATGTTAGCAGCAGATCCTTTAAGTCCTGTAAGTTGCGAGGTGGAGCCTCCATGGATCGGACTTGTTTGTTCAGCACATCCCACAGATGCTCGATTGGATTGAGATCTGGGGAATTTGGTGTCATGTGTTCCCCAGGTAAGAGACGCACACGCACCCGGCCATCCACGTGATGTAAAAGAAAACGTGATTCATCAGACCAGGCCACCTTCTTCCATTGCTCCGTGGTCCAGTTCTGATGCTCACGTGTCCACTGTTGGCTCTTTCGGCGGTGGACAGGGGTCAGCATGGTCACCTGACTGGTCTGCAGCTATGCAGCTCCATACGCAACAAACTGATGCACTGTGTATTCTGACACCTTTCTATCAGAACCAGCATTAACTTCTGGAGCAATCTGAGCTACAGCAGCTCGTCTGTTGGGTCGGACCACACGAGCCAGCCTTCGCTCCCCACGTCAACTTTGAGGACAAAATGTTCGCTTGCTGCCTAATATATCCACCCACTAACAGGTGCCGTGATGAAGAGATGATCAGTGTCATTCACTTCACCTGTCAGTGTCATGATGTTATGCCTCATCGGTGTGTATAAAGTCAGTCGTATGGTTGACATTTAAATGTTAATAAATGATAACTGAATTTTTACTCTTGGGTTGACTCACACGGTTTCTCAGTAATTTCCACTCATCTTTTTGTTTCTGTCACCATCTCAGATGGAGTTTGTCCCGAACTCTCCACTCCTCTGCTGTCCTTCAGCTGCTCTTAATGCTCGGTTTCGCTGCTCTGCTACAGAACAATATGTAAAATTCATGAAGGCACTATATAGTGTGGGATTTGGAGTTCACGTTAGGCCATGGCGAAGTAAAGCCTCATATCTTATTCCATCAGCTCTCAGCAATATGTGACTCATACTTAATGTTATATGTCAGTGTTTATCTGCTTCTCGCCTGAACTCTATCAGACGGTGTCTTCAGTGCTGAAGCGTCTGAATCATTTGTGTTTTGCTGACACTAAACTGATCCACACACCCTGCTAGACAGGTCAACCATTGGGTGTGACGCTGTAATCCGATTAGATGGGTTTTGATTGTCGCTTCATTAAATATTCCATTAAAGCACAACCGTGGCTGTGTCCTGATCTAGTGCTTAATCTCCGGCCTGTAATTCCTCTCTTCCTCACACACTGACCAGTGGCAAATATGAATTTATAACAGAAAATTCAATTTGATTATTTCATCAAGGTCAGTGGAGGGAATGAAAGGAACAAGGATTTGGCAATTTAAACAAGACGTGTCTCTTGTACAGCGTACTGTACGCTTTAAATGACAGTTCTAGAGCGTAACTGTGATCGCTCGCTTTTCACTGGCCTTCTTTCTGGAAGTATTTTATTTATGAAGTTCTTAAAGGGGTCATGACTTGGATTTATTTATTTATTTTTTTGTTCATTGAGGTTCACTTATAATTTTAAATTGTTATTATTATTATTATTATTATTAACAAATATGCGGAAAAATGATTATTTTCAACCTTCATTCTGACCGTGTCTGAAATGACCCATTTTTAAGGCGCTGCTCCTTTAAGGCGTGTCAGTAACGCCCACTGTTTTGATTGGCTAACGTCACTGCATAGGAAAAGGAGGACACTGGCTAACTCAGACGCTGTCCGTATAGAGCTGTGAAACTCGCAGGATGTTTTAATGGTACAAAGACATCTTATATGTCAGAAGATATATTGTGGAAATTTTTTTTTTTTTTTTTTCATTTTGTTGTAACAACACTACCAGTCAGAAGTTAGGACACGGTAAGATTTTTAATGTTTTTAAAAGAAGTTTCGTCTGCTCACCAAGGCTGCATTTATTTAATTAAAAATACAGTAAAAACAGTAATATTGTGAAATATTATTACAATTTAAAATAACTGTTTTCTGTTTGAATATATTTTATAAATTACTTTGATCAAAGCTGAATTTTCAGCATCATTACTCCAGTCTTCAGTGTCACATGATCCTTCAGAAATCATTCTAATATGATGATCTGCTGCTCAAGAAACATTTATTGTGTACAATTGTACAAAATATTTGTGTACAATATTATTTTTTTCAGGATTCTTTGATGAATAGAAAGTTCAAAAGTACAGCATTTATTTGAAATATAATCTTTTGTAACATTATAAATGTCTTTACTGTCACTTTTGATCGATTTAATGCATCCTTGCTGAATAAAAGTATTAATTTCTTTAATTTCTTTTCAAAAAAATAAAAATAAAAATTCTTACTGACCCCAAACTTTTGAACGGTAGTGTATAATGTTACAAAAGCTTTGTGTTTCAGATAAATGCTGTTCTTTTGAACTTTCTATTCATCAAGGAATCCTGAAAAAAAAACTGTTTTCAAGATTGATAATAATCATAAATGTTCTTGAGCAGCAGATCATCATATTAGAATGATTTCTGAAGGATCATGTGACACTGAAGACTGGAGTAATGATGCTGAAAATTCAGCTTTGATCACAGGAATAAATTACTTTATCAAATATATTCAAACAGAAAACAGTATTATTACAGTATTATTACAGTAATATTACTGTTTTTACTGTATTTTTAATTAAATAAATGCAGCCTTGGTGAGCAGACGAAACTTCTTTTAAAAACATTAAAAATCTTACAGATTCCAAACTTTTGACTTGGTGTGTATCCTCAATGTAATATTTCCTGTCACTTTGTATGTTATACAGTATTTTCACTGAAAGTTTGTTTATAAATGTATTGCAAAATATTCAAACATGTACAGAAATAACAAGTTGTTTAAAAGTAAACTGGATTACATGATTTGCAACGCTTCATTTCAGTAAGCGGTTGCTGCTGAGCTCTTCTGCTTGGGTTTTTCCATCATAATATTGACTTCTGGTTAGTGCATTATGGGTAGCGTCACTGTTAAACACAATTCAGTCTTCATTATGGCTTCTGCAGATGTTCATCTCAGAGCTCATGATCTGTCTAAAAATGTTTATTGTCGTTGTTAAGAAAATGAATGTGATTTTTACTTCTCTTGTGCTCTTTTGCACAAATTATTCTCACTTTCTCATTGGTTCTTAAGTGCAAGTCCATGATCCATCAGCTCAAAAGTGTTCAAGATGCCATTTGAGACAAGAAGAAGAGGTTTAACTTTGTGGGCGAGGATGTAAACCTGGTCCCTTCAGTGGGCATCTTCTGCCGGAAAACCTCAAGACTCTCTTCAGGTGCTCTTGGGATTTGCATTTCATTTGGTGCCGTTTGCTCTTAAAGGGGAATTCTGCCGTTTTAACCATCAGCATCTGCATCCTGCTTATAAGGAGATTGGACGCCACCTGTGCTCTTTTATAACAGAGATTTCCAATTTTAACATTTTTACCTTTTTACATATCAAACAATAAAGAGCTCTGTTTTGCTCGGTAGAGTCAGCATTCAGAAACACATTTTAATTTGACCGGCTAAACTTTATTTTTTAGCTGCAGACTCGATTCATATTCACACGCAGATGACCTGCGGCTGCTGTCCAGGTGTTTCTCCATCAGGACTGTTGTTTTTATTACCATACTTTAGTTAGAGTTATCGATCGCCGTGTATTTTTCCCATTTGTTTTCTTCATAGTGATTTATAAAGTTCTTTTTTTTAGAAAGATTTACTTTTATAATTCTATTATGTTCCTTGAGGTTCACTAATAATGTTAATTATAAGTTGATGATCCATCTTTTTATTGGGACTGATCCACAAAACAGACGACTCTGTGAGAAGCTCCATCAGAAACTGCAGGTCTGTAGTGTCAACATTAATGGGAATAAAAACATCAAAGTGTCCAGTGGTTTGTGAGCCTGATCTGATCTGCATGAATGATTGTTTGCAGATGTTGTTGTTTCTTCATGTTTCTGTGGTTTCTCTGTCCTGTAGGTCATGTGTGATGGTGGTGCAGGACTTCCAGCTCATCTGTTCCAGGGTTTCATCTAGGCTTGACTTTTGGTCAGAAATTTCATCACTCTCCATCAGCTCTGCAAGGTGTTGCTTTCAAACAGATTCAGAAGTGTTTATGCTGTATAGTCTTAAGTTATTGCTCCAATGCCATCACAGTTTCCCTAGAGAGCTGTTGGAGATCAAGGCCTTTAGTGAGAGCAGTTTCTCCAGCGTTTCGAGGAATGTTTGCCCTTCATTGGGACTTTATTTGATTGCGATGTTATGAGACACCCAATTGCTTTCTAATAAAAATGCCGTCAATCCCACTATCATACTTCTGTTACTCTATAAATTGTTTTTAGGCACATTTGATACACACTGTGAAATATATGAATGTGAAGCTGAACAATCAAAGTCTTTATTATTAAATAGTGTGTGACAGCAGTAGCTGGAGTTGACAGTCTCTCTCTCCCGTGTCTCACCGTCACAGGATCACTGGGCTCTGTGGGCCGTAGAGTCAGTGCTGGTCGTGTCCCGTTCCCTGAAGAGAGGAGATCCGCGCAGACCGCAGGACCAGGTGCTGATGAGAGCCCTGAGAGGGTGACCGATGACATGCCTGTCTTCAGGGGCCTCATCAGGACCTCTTCCCCACACTCGACGTGCCGCACAAAAGGGACGTGGACTTTGATAAATTTGTCAAGCGGTCCGTGTTGGATGTCAAACTGCAGGCCGAGGGCAACTTTGTGCTCAAGGTAAGTTCAGGTGACACATGACCAACTCAGCATAAACTCACCTGCTCAGGTATGTCAGGTTTGTTTTTCTATAATGGTCAGCACCTCACCAGGGATATCAGAAACTAAACAGAAGATTATTGGCCAGTCCGTATGGGGTTTTCAATAGCCGATGAACAATCTAAAGTGCATTATATATATATATATATATATATATATATTCATTCTGTGAAAACCATTTGGTAATTGGACATTGTTACCATGGAAACAGTACCTTAAAACCTGTTTGCTGGCTCCTCCCCCAGTAGATGGTGTCATGTTTCAAATTTTACAAAATTTACTGCACTATTTTATAATCAAATCTTTTTCTAATTTTGACAAACACATCGTTGGAAAGCTCTGAGACTCAGGATTTCATATTTGGTCACTGTTTTGTGATTATATTTATTATTAAATGTATTTATTTGTAACAGGAGAACAAATTCAGTGCAGTGTTTGTCACCCGGTGGCTATTTTTGGTAAAGCGCCTAAACAAAATCTCACAGGAACCTCAAATCAACTTTTGGATAAAAAAAATTAAAATGGAACAGAACTTGGTTAAACGTATGGTTTTTTAGACTCCACATAGTTTTGTAAAATATGTATTTTGTATAAAATAAAAAATGTTTAGTACAGAGCATTTGCTTTACAGTAAACTTCTATAACTTTTTAAACTTTAATTTTTTGAAGTTCACTTCTGCAATAATCAGCTAAGTGACATTAGGTCTGTATTCCAAAGCATTTATAAAGTACTACCTTTTAAAATTTTGTTGAAATTTTCATGCTTAAAACAGTGAAGTATGAGCTGTAAACAAGTTGGAAAGAAAACCCGATAATCTCAAAACGATGACTGATTAATTTAATACTACTAAAGATTATTATACAACATTTAATATACAACAGGCAGTTCTGATCCTTCAGTTTGTTTTGGCCGAGTGGTGCTGAAAGAGTTGAGGTTTTCTGAATGTGTGTTTGTGTGGTTTCTGTCCCCATCGAGGAGCGAGAAACGTTGAGCAGAACGCTTTGAGTGAAGATGGGAAATTGCTGTCGTTTCATTCCGCTCACATTCTCTGTTCCAGACAGCCTGTCAGTTCATTTGGCAATACGCAAAACTCAATGCTTTGGCTGTGGAGAAAAGAATTCAGAGGTCCTGATCAATGCCGCACTCACATTTTTCTCAACTTTACCTCTTCTTCGGTTGCACAATCTTCGTTTAAGAGCCATAAACCTGCTGTTGTGTTTCAAGCAAATAGACATTAGTGTCAAAGCAGTCTGGAAGTGGATATATTGGACAAATCAAAGATAGCAGGAATTACAGTGTAATAGTGCCTCAGGTGCCGGAGCGCAGCTCTAATGTGGAGCATTAGGACGAGGTCTGGATATCAGTCGCTCAGTTCAGTAGAGCCAGGGGAAATAAGTGCAATCTCACACAGGTCAAAGAGCCACAGAAACAACATAACAGCAGTCCATCAGCCGAGGCCGGCTCTCCACGACGTGTTTAACCCCCGCCACACACGCGTCTGACTCCGGACCGGCCCGTCTGACCGGCTGAACCGTCGGCTGTTTGATTTGTTGGAGGGGAAGAGGTGCGGTCTGAAGCTCCAGTCTGCCATTAGCCATCGCCCCGATAGACATCAGATCAAAGCAGCAATCAGCGAACCCTCCGAGATGCCAAAGCAGCGCTGAAGAGCCCGACGGGGAGCTGCATCAATGCCATTGATTGAACATGCCATCAGTTCCAAGAGGAAAATCTCTGGCTTTTGCTCCACTTCTCTCTCAGAGGGAAGCCGCTCTCTGTTTAAGTGTTTATCGTTCTCATAGTGCTCCAGAAATCCAGATCTAATTGTGAGGCCACGCTTGCTGAGTCTCAGCCAGCTCAATGATACAGCTACCGTATTTTTCCAAATACAAATCACATTGTTCTTATCACCTGAGACGTACTGCGACTTATATAGTGCAGTTTAAAGGGTTAGTTCACCCAAAAATGAAATTTCTCTCATTAATTCCTCCCTCTCATGTCGTTCCACACCCGTAAGACCTTCGTTCATCTTCAGAACACAAATGAAGATATTTTTGATGAAATCCGAGAGGTTTATGACTCGTCCATAGACAGCAATATAATCAACACTTTCAAGGTCCAGAAAGGTACTAAAGACATCGTTAAAACAGTCATGTGACTGCAGTGGTTCAACCTTAATGTTATGAAGAGACGAGACTAACGACTTTATTCAACAATCTCTTCTCTTCCCTGTAATTATCTTACGCAGGTGACGCAGTAACGTGTGTGTGACTCTGACACAGGAGCCGGCCAATAATGAGTCGGCGTTCTGACGATGAACCTGGAAGCGCTGGACGTAAACAACGAATGAGAATGACACAGAAGGGATTGTTGAATAAAGTGGTTATTTTTGTTTTGTTTTTGCGCACAAAAAGTATTCTCGTCTCTTCATAACATTAAGGTTGAACCACTGCAGTCACATGACTGTTTTAACGATGTCTTTAGTACCTTTCTGGACCTTGAAAGTGTTGATTATATTGCTGTCTATGGACGAGTCATAAACCTCTCGGATTTCATCAAAAATATCTTAAATTTGTGTTCTGAAGATGAACGAAGGTCTTACGGGTGTGGAACGACATGAGGGGGAGGAATTAATGAGAGAAATGTCATTTTTGGGTGAACTAACCCTTTAACATCAAGTACTCAAAACATGCGTGCACACATTTAGATTCGTGCTGAACGAGAGAGAGCTCACGTTTATTTGTATAGTGCATTTCCCACACGTTGCTAGTTTCAGTGTCATTTTACATGAATTAGTTTAGGTTTGGCTAGTGTGATGTAGTGAATCACTGCACTGGTTGCTATTTGTGTGTTTGATTCATTGAAAAGAATCGACTCATTAGAATCAGTGAATCACTGCGCAGGTTGCTCAGTGTTTGATGGTCTGATTCGTCTGTCTGTTTGGTGTTATAGATTCAGTAGTTGTGCTGAGTGTTTTGGGTTTTAAATGACATTTCTGCAGTTGTTTGGTGATGCTTGTGGTGCAGAAATGACACGCTTTGCCTTTAAACAAATCGAATGTTTAAACTGTGTTGTTTAGACTTCAGTACAGGGAACAGAGAAGTGTTGAGCCCTGAGACGGGCCGCTCCCACTGGATCCAGAGCGTGTCTGATGGAGGACTCAGTCCTGTGCTGTGACTGTACTTGAGCTGAGCTCATCACATTAGTTTTGTTTAGTTTAATTACCACTGCTGTGTCATTGAACAGCACAGGGAGAAGATTTCTTGAACTTTTTGTTGTTTTTGTTTTGAAATGTTTGGCATGAAGTCACACTGGTGCTGAAAATCTCTAGACACTTTCTCAGGATGAAAGTGAAAGCTGTTTCAGCCAGCCAAGCTCGTTTGTCTCTCGTGTGTGTGTGTGTGTGTGTGTGGTTTATAGCCGAAAACATCGAGCAAAGCAGCGCTGTGTGTGTGTGTCAAATTTGGCTCTGTTCTTCTTCTCCGGTGGTTCAGCTGGAGGATCTCCTGGCTGTCCATCACTCTGTGTTCTTGGTGGGAAACACGGGCAAGTCCCAGGTCCTCAAATCTCTCCACAAGACACATCAGAGCATGAAGCACAGGGCCGCCCGGGCCGATCTCAGCCATAAAGCAGTCGGTATTATCAATCCAGCCACGTGCGAGTGGAAATACAGCGAGGGCTGCTGTTGTTTTGCCCAGCGCTTCCATCACGGCCCAGTGCCAGATTCAACACGTGTGCGTTTCCCCGCAGGGCTGTTTTCTAATATCATGCGTGAGCTGGCCAACATCAGTCACGCCGGGCCCAAGTGGATTGTCCTGGATGGCGATATCGATCCGATGTGGATTGAGTCGCTGAACACAGTAATGGATGATAACAAGGTAAAGCCGAGATGGCCAGAACTCCAGCTCAATATCGGCTTTCGCACATAGCAGTCAGATATCTCTGTGAAAGACCGTGCTCAGACACATACAGGCGGAACGCATTCAAATGACCCTGACCTTTAGATGACCTTTATATCTGTGTGTGTGTGATGCTGTAGGTGCTGACGCTGGCCAGTAATGAGCGGATTCCTCCGGTGTTTTAAACTCTGAATCCTTCATTCTAATATTCCATCACAGGGTTATTATCGTTCACCAAAACTAAACTATTAAAAACATTTCTGTTAATTGTTGAGCTTCTGTTCAGCTAATATAGATGTGCTGCTGAATATTCATGTAAAAACACTGAGTCATGTCATTTAAAAATAAATGTGTGCAGTTAAAATGTAACAAAAGGAATGAACTGTACAGTAGCTCAGCTCATCATAACACACACATTTTTAATGTAGTTTTTGTGTCAGTGATGATATTGAAGTGTTTATTGTAATGTGTTCAGATGCTGATGTTTAGTGTCGTCACTAACTGAGATATCAGTGAAGTTATAGCTGAAATGTAGTAATGTAGAGTTTAGTGATGCAGACTGATCAGACTGATCAAACTGCTCATAACTGAAAGTATCTTCTCCTTCAGCCAATAAACACGACTCCACAGCTTTAATCTCATGATCACGTGTCGTTTCTCCTTACATCAACCCTGCTGATTACAGCTGGATTCCTCCTGTGTCGAGCTGGATTGACCGGAGAGAAGTCCAGTCGGAGAAGGCCAACCCTAACCCTAACCCTAACCCATCATGCCTCGATACTCTCAGGTCAAGGTGCGTCACCTGATGCTTTCCTGTCTTATAAGTTAAAAACGACATACCAGTTTTGAATTCTGCTTTCTCTTTCAGCCTTTTGTGGATGACGGAGTTCAAAAGCGTGAAGTTTCCGTCTCAAAGCACAGTATTCGATTACTGCATTGATCCGAGAGCAAAACATCTGAGCTCTGGTCAAAAATGGTTCAGAAGTTTGAGATCCTCTGCAAGTTAGAATCGATGATTTTGCTCTGTTTGAGTTTATAAAGGTCTGATTAAACTCACTTGAGCATCAGACTGATGATCTACATCATCTAGCGATACTTCACTCTCATTGACATGATATTATAGTAGTTTTTATGAATGTTTTGAATTAGATTTCATTTACAGTTTGAATTTTAGTTAAAGTCTTAGTCATTTTGTTGAAGTTTTCTGCTTATCAATACTATGAGTGAATTAATGGAGAAAGTATGTTGTAAAATATGGCTATAGTATTATATTATTTTTATTTTAGTTTTAGTTATTTTAGTACATCGTTAAACTTAACATCGTTAAAATTTGTTGGTTTCACAAAGTGTGAAATAACTTTGAAAAGCTTAAAGGTAGAAAATGTTACTCAAACAACTTGCATAATTGACTTCATTGCTTTTGTCCCCGTCAATGACAGTCTAAGGGATTTTTCATAGTTTTGATCATCTGGATTATAAAAACCGTAAGTCAGATGAGTTAGAAGAGATACAGCGACCTGAAGGTCTGAGGTGAGTTACAGCCAGAACGGTTCGGACCACATTCATTTTTATACATTTGCTGTAAGAAGCAGCAGTTTAAACAGTAGATCAGTATGTTGTCTTCATCGAGTCTGTTGTCTTTACCATAAGCGTGTTTGGTGATCGTACAACATCAAAACACATTTACAGAATCAAACTGATGCGTCACAGGTCAATATATGCAGGTTATAAAGCGCTTCAGGTTTCTTCTCATCGTATAAGCTCATGTTATCACTTATGAAGCGTTCTCACAGAGTTTTGAAGGTCACTGCCTCGTCCACACCGCAGAGACCGTCCGCGAGCGCTGCTTCATGGACCGGCTGCTGGAGCGGCGCTGGCACCGGGAAGTCCGTTCTGGTGGGAGACGAGCTCAGCTCCTCAGACCCAGAGAAATACACCATCAAGAACATCTCCTTCAACTGCTGCAGCACATCAGCCATGTTCAGGGTGTGTTTGTGTGCGTCTTTCCCTTGACCCTGAAAGCAGAAGTGCAACTTCACTGGCTTCTGGACATTGACAGATTTTTGTGATCTAAAGCAAACACCCATGGCTCTTTACTCCGGCCGTCAGCTGTTTTTTGTCAATCTGTTGTTCTGATATGTATCACTCCGCATCATGTGACATCATGAGACTAAACCAGAGCGCACAGGTTCACAATCGCACGCTTATTTTCTTAATAACTTTTCTTTGGTTTAAGACACAATCAATGTACGTCCCACAACTGTTAAAATATATATTCAGGTTCTTAATCTAAAAATGATACGAGTTGTTTTATTTTCTATTCATTTTTTATGAAGTTTGCCAGTTTTGCAACCCTGCAGAAGTGATTTATGATTTTTGTTATTTGCAAGCACCAATTTATTTAGTTTTGATGTTTATTTAGCGATTGCTAGAAAATAAAACTTACATAAATATATATAATCTTATAATATATAAATCTGAACGGGTAACTGGGTAGTAGAGTCACATATTGGCCTAAATATTTTATGTTTTTTCTTACAATAACATGATAAGAACAGTTTGTGTGAATGATTTCTTCTGATCCAAAATATGTTACTACTTGGGCGTCACAATTGAGAAATGTTTTAATATTACTAAAATGAATATATTTATCAGTTAATATAATAAAAAATAATTCAAAGATCTTTCTCACACTGAACCGAATATCATTTCATTAGATTATGTAAAATATGGCCTGTCAAAAGCACAATTTTTTATGTTGATTTTATGTTAGATAATAGTTTGTAAAGCATAATTTCTCAGAAAAGTACTGGGACAGCAAAGTCAAACCCTGTTCATGAAGAGTGCATTGTGTTTTTCATGCACTGCAGATTTCTTGTTAAGTTTCTGCACTTCTCTGCAGTGTTTGACGTTGATGAGACTCTAAAAACTTCATGTAATTGTGTTTGTTAAATCTGTGCTCACAGAGCATCTTCCCCGCAGCTGTTTTAGAGAAACCCTTAGAGAAGAAGGCAGGAACGACGGGCCGCCCGGCAGCAAATGACATGAACATGGTCCAGCCTCACACCCTGATCCGTCAGCACATGGACTACAGCCACTGGTGCTGACCATCACATGACTGATTCAGCACTCTCAGTATGATGCTTTTGTCCATCTTCATCTGTCTTTACTGTGTAATGTTGCTGTTTGAGCATGAAGAAACTCTGCAAAGTCCCTCCAGTGGGAGTTATTCTGTTTCTGAACTCTCTGAAACGCCTCCATTGTAGTCTTGAGTTTTCTTCACAATATTCCTCATTTAAATAATTCATATGCAGAATAAAGGGGCGGGGCCTGGGTGAGTTAGTTAGTAGTGTGCTGAAACTGGCGGTTATGGTAAGGGGCGGGACATTTCCCAAACACCAATCACAACACACTGCTCCAGCCGACCAATCAGAGCACATTGTGCTTTTCAGAAGGAGGGGCTTCATAGAGACAGGAACTAAACAGAGCGTTACTGACAGACTGGGAAGAGAGGAGCTGAACAATGGAGAATATGAGGAAAATAATCAACATTCAATCATGAAAACCTGTTCTAGTAGAACACAAGATGCTCAAGTTGACCCTCGTGGCCATTTGTCACAGTAGACATACTCATTATGATCGTGTCGCTTTGCTCAGGTGGACAATTTAATATTACATGAATGGATTTTGCTACATAAGTGTTTAATGTTGTTAAGATTGTCTGGTGCTCGAGGCCTCGAGAGGTTCTGTCTCTTTTGTCAGGACATCAGTGTTTTGTCAGTGAAAGAGAGCATGTCTGCTGCTGGTTTCTCAGTGTCTCTGCTGTGTCTATTAGATCGGAGGAGAGCCGGAGAACAGCTGAAGGCAGTGTATTTCTTTGAGCCGCAGTGGCTTTAGAGCAGGACGCAGTGTGCATACAGAGTGTGTGTGTGTGTGTGACTGACGGAACGCTGTGTCCTCTCAGGTACGACAGGAGCAACAGCGGCTGAAGGAGATCCACAATGTGCAGTACGTGTCCTGCATGAATCCCACCGCCGGCAGCTTCACCATCAACCCCGCTGCAGGTGCTCACGATCAGTTCAACACTCTCACCCTCTCTGACACTGTTTGCTGTGGCTAAATACATATACACACACATATATATATACACATATACATATATATAATATACAGATCAGTCATAACATTATGAGCACTGACAGGTGAAGTGAATAACACTGATCATCTCTTCATCACGGCACCTGTTAGTGGTGGATATATTAGGCAGCAAGCGAACATTTTGTCCTCAAAGTTGATGTGTTAGAAGCAGGAGAAATGGGCAAGCGTAAGAATTTGAGTGAGTTTGACAAGGACCAAACTGTGATGCTAGACGACTGGATCAGAGCATCTCCAAAACTGCAGCTCTTGTGGGGTGTTCCCGGTCTGCAGTGGTCAGGATCTATCAAAAGTGCTCCAAGGAAGGAACAGTGGTGAACCGGAGACAGGGTCATGGGCGGCCGAGACTCAGCGAAGGCTGGCCCGTGTGGTCCGATCCAACAGACGAGCTGCTGTAGCTCAAAGTGCTCCAGAAGTTAATGCTGGTTCTGATAGAAAGGTGTCAGAATACACAGTGCATCAGTTTGTTGCGTATGGAGCTGCATAGCTGCAGACCAGTCAGGTGACCATGCTGACCCCTGTCCACCGCCGAAAGAGCCAACAGTGGACACGTGAGCATCAGAACTGGACCACGGAGCAATGGAAGAAGGTGGCCTGGTCTGATGAATCACGTTTTCTTTTACATCACGTGGATGGCCGGGTGCGTGTGCGTCTCTTACCTGGGGAACACGTGGCACCAGGATGCACTATGGGAAGAAGGCGAGCCGGTGGAGGCAGTGTGATGCTTTGGGCAATGTTCTGCTGGGAAACCTTGGGTCCTGCCATCCATGTGGATGTTACTTTGACACGTACCACCTACCTAAGCATTGTTCAGACCATGTACACCCTTTCATGGAAACGGTATTCCCTGGTGGCTGTGGCCTCTTTCAGCAGGATAATGCTCCTGACACAAAGCTAACATGGTTCAGGAATGGTTTGAGGAGCACAACAACGAGTTTGAGGTGTTGACTTGGCCTCCAAATTCCCCAGATCTCAATCCAATCGAGCATCTGTGGGATGAGCTGAACAAACAAGTCCGATCCATGAAGGATCCACCTCGCAACTTAAACTTACAGGATCTGCTGCTAACATCTTGGTCCAGATACCACAGCACACCTTCAGGAGTCTAGAGGAGATGGGTCAGGGCTGTTCTGGCAGCAAAAGGGATCCAACACAATATTAGGAAGGTGGTCATAATGTTATGCCTGATCAGTGTATATATAGAAACTGTTGAAACATGTATCTCAGAGGCTTTTCTCTGAACACCATCTGCTGCTGCTCTTGAACCAACACCTGCGCGGTGAAGGATTCACAGCAGTTCTGCAGAAGATCAGCTCAGCGCCGTCCATCACCGCCACCTTCCTTCACACCGCCATCAAGTTCTCTCCAATGTATTCCAGGTACAAACCCTCAGCTCACGACAGACTGAGACAATAACCTTCCAGTAATAAACCATTTATCCCAGCCATCCCTCTCAGACGCTCTCTGGATGCCAATCAATGTGAGGAAAATGACTCTCGCTCTGATCAACTGGTGAAAGTTTATAATCTTTCCTGTGTGTAATATTACATTTATATGACTGCCTCATGAGTCATGAACTCTGAAAACAGTGCGAGTAATTTCTGTCTCAAATGACTAATGATTGGAAGACGAAGCTAATTGTTTGAGATGAGCTGTAGATTATTGAGCTGGTGGATGTCCTGACATAAAAACAGTTGCACTTGTTGGTGTGACTCGGCTAAATCTCTGTCAAAAGCCCATCTATCAGCTTCTGATTTGTTTGTCTTTGCAGGCGAAATGAAGAATTAATTAATCCATGGAAAAGACTCCTGACAGATGCATACAAATCAATTTGATCCATTTATTAAAAGTCATTTCAGACTTCAGCAGACGTGCGTGTGGTCAGCTAGTGAAAGTCAACATCATTAGCAGATGCTCACGCGTAAACAGTTCAGCACGCCCAGCGTTTAAGTGTCGCACTTCTTGTTATTGTGCTGGATTAGACAAACGCTCTTTGGATTTCATTGTTTTAAAACGGCTTTACTGGGCCCCGTTTCCTCGGTTTAGTGATGATGAAAGTCAAAAAAGAAGAGAATAGCCTGTGAACCTCTACTCATTGTTTTGGGTGCAGTCGGAGTAATGAAGCAGAATGAGAGCGGGAGAAAGGAGCAGATGAGACGCAGCTGAAGGAACATTTGAAGTGCGGCCCTTAGTTCTGCCTTACTAATTCAGCTCACAGTTCAGCTGTCTGAGGACAGACTGCCTCAAAGCACACGCTCCCTCGCAGTTCTCCGTCGGCTTCATCTGCGACGCAATTTTCGGCTCTTTTCTTATTCATCTCTACTGTACGTTCAGTGTTTCTGTTGTGATTGCTTGGCTATTTCTCGGACCGGTTTAATTAGTTGGCGATACGCAGTATTAAATGTCTCGTGTTACTCCGTGAGGGACCCAAAGGCACAATCGTATCCAGTTTGTTTTTGTGAACTGTTTAAAAAAAAATTAAAAGGCAGCCTATTCACCCCACAGCCAAGAAAAAGTTTCTCTTAAACATTTTTAATAAAGTTCTGTGGAAAGTTTCCTGTTCAGATGCTGCCGGTAGGTACTGTACTTCATCTCAACACGGTGATTGACGTGAAGTCATTAATTTATAGCCGGGTGTGTGGGAACGCTGAGATAATGAGGCTCCGTTGAGGACGTATGTGACTGCGCTGGCGCTGTATGTCATCGTGACGGACTTCCTCAGGCGCTGTCCGGGAACGACTGAACCTATATCGTGCTGAGCAGCGACGGCCAATCAGTTTGAGTTATTTGTTTTCAAAGGAGGCCACTGTGGAAACACCATCTGGACTGCAGTGCAGGACCACAGAATAATGAACGCCGCAGCAGACTGTAGTTTGATATTATATATCGTTTAATTTTGATTTCTTTTATATACATTTTTGTAGCTAGATGTTTTCCTGTCTGGCCTTTTTTTTCTTTATTAAATCAGCTTTTTTCTTTTTGTTATATGAATGTCACATTGCCAACTTTGTCTTATACTTTTTTACATGCTTTCATCATTTATTTTTTTAAGTGCCTTTCATGTATAGATTTTATTGTTGTACCCTTATCCCAGACTTTCAATCCTAAAAATATGAAAATTTAAACAAATAATGCTTAAAAAAATAATAAATGTACATTTAAACAAAATATTAATAACAACATATGCATAAAAATAAGAACCATTTCCTATCCCTGTATGTACAATGTGAAATCATTTATATAAATTATTATTAAAGGATTAGTTCACTTCAGAATTAAAATTTCCTGATAATTTACTCACCTCCATGTCATCCAAGATGTTAGTCTGTGATGCTCCACGCATTACGTAATCACGTTGGAAAGGTCACGTGTGATGTAGGCGGAAGTACTGCGGTAGAGCGAAAAACTCCATCTCATTTTCTCCTTGAACTTCAATATCGTCCGACATCGTTGTTTTACCTTTTTTTTTTCATTTAGTCTTTGCACATTCGCTTTGTAAACACTGGATCAGTACTTCTGTCTGCGTCACGCGTGACCTTTCCAACGTGATCACGTAATGCGTGGAGCATCACAGAGCAGTGCAAGACGAGCATTTGTGGTTAAAAACTAAATAATTTTTTATTTTTTGTAGAAAATGTCCGATGGTTTCTCTAGATAAGACTCTTATTCCTCGTCTGGGATCATGTAGAGCTCTTTGAAGCTGCACTGAAACTGACATTTGGACCTTCAACCCGTTGAACCCCAGTGAAGTCCACTATATGGAGAAAAATCCTGGAACGTTTTCCTCAAAAACCTTCATTTCTTTTCCACTGAAGAAAGAAAGACATGAACATCTTGGATGACATGGAGGTGAGTGAATTATCAGAATTTTAATTCTGAAGTGTCATAATCCTTTAATATATTTAATAGTTAAATAAAGAGTCATTTTATTGCAAAAGATTATGTTTTAAAATTTCCACTGTGGTCATTTCCACCACAGAATGTAATGAAACGTGCCTAATTTGGCCTAATGTGGAAACTGTGGTTTAGAAGAAAATGACTTTAGAACTATTGAGTATTTTAAGAGCCTGTAGTTATAGTTATAATCCCACATAAGTGTCCATAGTTGAATAAACAGCAACAATGTGGAGAAGAACTCTATATATAATATTGATTTGACTGTACCGATGATATCAGATGAGAACTGAACTGAGCTGATGATGATGATGTCGGTTCAAATCAGTTCAGTGTTGATTCAGATCTGTTCAATAACCGTGAAAAATTCATCAATTATGGAATGAATAACGACTGTTCACTGTTGTCTTTTTACAACAGAATTAAAGTCTGTTTGCATCATTGAATCATTTTCCTGTTTTTCACTGTGAAGCTGCTTTGAAACTATCTATATTGTATAAAGCGCTACAGAAATAAAGCTGACTTGACTTGATGATAGCAGGGTTGCTGGATAGTAGATAAGGATTCAGTAATCTATAGATCTTTAGTGCAGTTTCACAGATTATTAGTTTGATTCAGAAATGAAATTATTATACTGTTTAGGTTTATCAGAACAAGGATCACAGTACGGTTCAGACGGATCAGTCTCAGCTCCTGACGGAATGGAGCTAATTTTCTCAAGGATGAAGTGCTGCTTTCAGAAGCCAGAGGAAGCTCTGAAGTGTCAGAATGAATGCTGGACAGACGCTTGTAGTAAATCAGGTGTGTGGACGGCGGGTTGGCCGTTCATCCTTCCTCCTGATGCCTAATCGATACGAATCTGAGGCAGCAGCACCAGCAGCTTCTGGATCACACAAGATGGTTTCGTTCAGCTTGAGGATGACACTGGGTCTCACCCGAGGCTCCTGGGTCAATTTTTTTGATCGGTCTCCTTATTTTGGACATTGACGATAGTCTCTCGGCCACTTCTGATAATTGTGGGCATTAAAGTCCTGCGATGGTTTAGACACTGAAGGTAGTAGTTCTGATGGCTGAAATCCTTCTTAATCATTTTCAGATAAGATGTTGGGATATACAGTATTAGATGAATCCCAAAAGCACCAATGGTCAAAAATCAATGGACTTAGTTAGACATTAATGGGTTGTTCTCCTCTCTTTATGCTTTCGGTTTCACAGCCTTCAACAATTCAGTGTTTTTTGTGCATCTCTCTCAGTTGATATCTGAATTTTAATGCCTTTGTTTTATTGCTTTGCCACTGAGATGCAAAAGAAAATCTTGTGCAGTATTTTGACATTTGAAAGGATCGAGAAGAAATGCTAAACCTTCTGTTTTTTTGCCGATTTCATTACATGGCGTCCTCTTCTGCACCAGCGAGTGTTTGCGGACTCCTCAGGACCTGGTTAAGATCTTCCTTCACGAGTCCAACTGAGTTTATCGGGACAAGACGGTGGAGGGCAAAGTTTTCGCCCTCTTTGACAAGCTACAGTGAAAAAGTTCTACGAGCTGAGAGAGTTTCACTGCAGTGGAGAGAGAGAGAGAACCAGTGCTAATCAAAGCAAAACCTGTCAGTCCAGCAACCTGGGGGGGGGGTTAGTTTTTACTGTTTTCCTCCACAGCCTCCCTCCTCCTTAGGTTCATGATGAGTGAGTGAAGGAGAGAAATGGTGCTTTCCATCTAATCATCTGACATACGCACCCCTGCACAGCTCGCGCTCAATCCTGCACAACAACAAACACACAGTTTATGTTGGTTTTGGAGAAGGAAATGAATTGTCGATTGTTATGATTTGTCAGGGTGGCAGTCATCTCCTTCCCAAAGCAGCAGAGCTGAATGTTAGTTATTCACCTTTTAATATTTCATGGAGTTTTAAGGCTGTTTTTATTCCCATCAGGATATGGAGGAGACAAAGAAGATGAATATTTACTGGC
This sequence comes from Hypophthalmichthys molitrix, assembly GCA_037950675.1. Taxonomy (NCBI): domain Eukaryota; kingdom Metazoa; phylum Chordata; class Actinopteri; order Cypriniformes; family Xenocyprididae; genus Hypophthalmichthys; species Hypophthalmichthys molitrix. The sequence continues at coordinate 229,652 of CM075503.1, read as the reverse complement.
ACTTCGCCACGGGCATTGGCTAACCCAAATACATGGCGGTGCAATCCTGGGGGAGTCTGAACAAAACTCTGCTGGAAACGCTTGACAGTTACAACGAAGTCAAGGCGGCTCTGAACCTTGTTCTCTTCGAGGATGCCATGTCTCATATGTAAGAGAGCCAGAAAGTGCCACTGCTGATGGATGCACAGCTTGACACGACTTCAGATTTCACAGCACCTCTTTAGACTGTGCAGCTCACACCAGAAAGAGTTAGATGACTTATCGACACGGTAAAACCCCCTCGAAATGATGTATCTATAAATTTATCCTTTTTACATGGATCTCACCACACTGAATCCAAGTATTGTGCCGTTTTTTAAAGGGGTGGTTGATTATGATTTGACTTTTTTAACTTTAGTTAGTGTGTAATGTTGCTGTTTGATCATAAACAACATCTGCAAAGTTACGACGCTCAAAGTTCAATGCAAAGAGAGATATTTTCTTTTACAGAATTATCTGTTTAAGGACTACAACAAACGGCTGGTAGGGACTACAACAAGCTTCTTCCTGGGTTGGTGACATCACAAACCCTAAAATTTACATAAACCCCGCCCCCGAGAACACACAACAAAGGGGGCGGGGCCATGTTGGGCTGCTTTAGAGAAGAGGAAGAGTTGTTGTAGTAGAGTGTTGTTGTCATGCCGTCATTTTACACCGGACTGCTTCACAAACGAGGGTCAATTCAACACAAAAGATTAACATGACGGCACATGCTAGTGGATGAGTTGAATCAACTCCACAGCAACTACATACATTTATCCACTAACTCATCAACTCATTGATTGTGAAAATATGTACATGTTTCACTAGTAGTGACAGCAGATCAACGGTCTTTGATATTTGACTTTTGCCTTTTCAAAACTCTACTGACAGCTTTATTAATTAATAACACGCACCTCTGCTTTCAGATCTGTTTAGTGAGTAGAGTAGAATAAGTGTTCATTCATTGAATTGTACCATTGTGTATTATTTAGTATAATGAATAATGGCCATTGAAGAACCTGTACTGGTCAACCACTAACTACTCTTAGTGACACATTTTTCACAGAGTTAGTTCAGCATTACTCAGCAGTGTGATTCTTCCTCTGCTTCACATGCTGCATGATCTCTTTCACCTTCTGAAATCTTCTCACCCGCTTCAGCTGCCGAATCTGTCGGATCCTGGAGTCTCCGCGGGGAAAGTAGGAGGCGGTGGGAAGCTGGCGGCGTTCATCAGCTCCCTGGAGGTCTTTCAGATCACGCTGAAGAAAGGATACGCCATCCCCGATCTAAAGGTTTATTATCCTGACCCTAAACAATTGCTCTAAATCACACTCGCATGAGACTCTCATCTGCTGCGACCGCTTGCTATTGGCCCTATCAAATATTCATCGAGATGCTCCTCGCCAGAGTGTGAATCGTCTTGGTGCAACTTCAGACAAAAGTCTGAAAAATAATGGAATAATTATCCAGTACACAGAGGAGCTCTTGAACACAATATGATATTGCACATTACTGTGTGTGTCGCTCATCAGCTTTCACGGCTGTAATATATTTAATTTCTTACGGTTCTGCTGGGACTCTTCCAGAAAGAGGAGCTTGGTGTCATGTGACTGTTGTTTTGTGTATTCTTAGAGCGATTTGGGCTCGTTGTACATTAAAGCTGGCGTGAAGAATATTGGCACGGTGCTCCTCATGACAGACGCCCAGGTCACAGATGAGAAGTTCCTAGTGTTGGTGAATGACCTTTTAGCATCTGGTAAGCTTTGCTGTGTCTCTGTGCCGCTGGCATCAAACACTGCTCGTTTTCTCTTCCATATGATATGCATTCGGTATATTCTTATGTATTTGTGATGACATTACTGGCAACAACTTCATATTGCTTTTTATTTTCTCCATTATGTTTCTTAAAGACTCTGTCATTAGTCAAATTGCACAGTCATTATTTTCGCTCAACACAAGATTGATTTAAACTTCAGAAGCTTTGTGATTCATTTCTGTGAATCATTTGAAAAAGTTTCAATACATTGATTCAATGGTTCATTTAAATCATCACTCAAATGTTCGAGCAATAGCTTTTCTATATGGTAATGTAGATATTTACATTAATAGCATTTTTAATCATTATTTTTAACAACAAACAGTATTAAAATGATGATGATTAATATGCATTTTATTTTATCTAATTGATTGGTAATTATTGCTGTTTATGTATTATAATGATCCATATATTGTTCATATGTAGTAAAAATGAACATTTTGAATCTTCCTGTCCACAGTGAATGTTTAGTTGAAAAGATTGATCTGATTGAAATGAATCGCCCATTTCACTGTATCAAGATATTAGTATAATTGTTTTATTTATATTTCTCAGGCCTACAGTATTGTCATTTTTCAGAGAGCTGTATTATTTTCCTGTTGCCTATAGCCAATTTCTGATGTCTCCATCTGTCAGAGCGCCGTGTTATTCCACTGTAAGACCGAAATCATCAGCATCCGTCTGAACGGCGTTCCTCAACATCATCCTTTGTCTTCATCACAGGTGAAATCCCTGAGCTGTTCCCTGACGACATCATCGCTTCCTTAAGGAATGAAGTGCGTGGCCGGGGTCTGATGGGCACCAGGGAAACTGCTGGAGGCTCTTCATCGACCGCGTCCGTAGGCAACTCAAAGTGCGTGAGCAGGAATGATTCATGAAGCCTCACAGTGCAGCCTTTGTACTCCCACTGCCTCTGTAAATGAGTTTCAGCTCTCGCAATCTAACTAGATAAACATGAACAGCCTGACGTCTCTGGGGAGGCTGTCCGAGGGCTGATTCTGCTGTCGACGGATGGAGGGCAGCGTATGGGATTTTTGTTGATGTGTGTAATGTGTACGATTTTTTTGGGTTTGTAATAAGCATGGTTTTCATGATTGAATGTTGATTATTTTCCTCATTGTTCAGCTCCTCTCTTCCCAGTCTGTCAGTAACGCTCTGTTTAGTTCCTGTCTCTATGAAGCCCCTCCTTCTGAAAAGCACAATGTGCTCTGATTGGTCGGCTGGAGCAGTGTGTTGTGATTGGCGTTTGGGAAAAGTCCCGCCCTTTACCATAACCGCTAGTTTCAACACACTACTAACTAACTCAACCAGGCCCCGCCCCTTTATTCTGCATATGAATTATTTAAATGAGGAATATTGTGAAGAAAACTCAAGACTACAATGGAGGCGTTTCAAAGAGTTTAGAAACAGAATAACTCCCGCTGGAGGGAATTTTTCATGCTCAAACAGGAACATTACACACTAAAGACAGATGAACATGGACAAAAGCAGAATATGTCCTCTTGGCTAGTATGACTCTCTCTGTTGTGGTGTGGAGTCGTAGCCGTTCCGCAGACAGCCGTTCTCGTCTGACCTTTGAACCTCTTTAGGGTGTTTTAGTCACACAGATGTCATCCTGCAGGTGGCGCTCTTTCGCTCTGGTGGGCAGTGAGCTCAGGGTGAAAGTTTCCCTCGGTGAACGACTGGTTCCAGGAGTGGCCACAGGTGGCGCTGGAGTCAGTCAGGACGTGGAGCACATCCAGGTGAGACACACATCTGGAGAAACAGTTCATCTTCATCAACAGGTTTTGTCACGATTCCCTCAATCTAAATGTCTCAGCTGGTTTGACGGAGCACAGCTCCTCTTACTGGATTCAAGTGCAAATGCCTGAAGTCCTGAAGAACATAATTAGATCGGGCGAGAGCTCTGCAGTCATTTTCTGCATTATATTTCAGGGAAATGAAACGGCCCAGTAGGATGACATTTCTGCCAATATGCTGGTAATTATATTTCATGTATGAATGGTATTGTTAATTTTTCCACATGTCTAGCCTGAGGTGAAGGACTCAGTGAGTAAGTTCATGGCTTACGTACACGAGCTTGGCTCAGGTGATCTCAATCAGGTCCTCTTCACTTCAGCATCAGGTGACTTATAAACCTGGCATTATACATGACAAGACAAATATCTAATGACTTTGATGAGCGCTTTGGCTGTTTTGTCGTTTGTTCTTCCGTCCTTACAACGATTTTCCTGTGTTTTTCACATAATAATGGAAGCATGGAGGTGAAATGGTTAAGAATAATTACATTCCAGGAGCAAAATCAGGAGGAGCATTAAAAAGCATTCGCTGCTTCATCGGCGTGAGTGCTCGCAGCACAGCTATAAGATTCATTTCCATGCCATAAATTCATGTGCCATTAGCTAATTTATTTTTTCAGTGGTCAACACACATATTATTCATCAATAGGTCCTCTTCACTGTAAATGAAGCACATTAAGAAGCCTGATGCCTTTTATTCTGGTCTTTTAAATGCGAGCTGCGTAGGACGGCCGTGAAGTGTTTCTCTTCCCAGAAAAATGTATTGCCGTCCCTGTCGTTGTCCCGACAACATTAATGGAGTCTTTCTGGGAGGACAAACAGGTCACTCGATCTCTAAAACACAAACACTTCAGCCAGGTGATGTTGGATTATTGTGTTCATTCATTTCAGTGAGGTGGCTTTAACCGGATCTTTCAGAACGTCACTGTTACTGTTGAACACACTTCCTGATGAGGATCTGATCCCATAACCGGCAACACTTGGTCTAATTATTCTGATTGAGACGTCTTTACTTCTCTCACGTGTGCTTCTGTTTGAGCTGCGTTATGCCTTCTGACGGCTCAAATACATGTGCGTGTGTTAATCCTGCGAAACGCTCTTCAGCTCCTCAGGTAATGGATTCGGGCTCCGTCCGCGGTCCCACCAGCCTTTAGATGGAAAGCTATCAGAAAGCTCATTTGAGCGCAGAGATTAAACTTGCCAGAGACGGGAGGGGAAGAAATGTAAAATCAAAATCCACACATACGCTAGACTTCCTATTGTGCTGTTGGAGATCGACGCCCACCAGAATAACCTCTTTACATTAGCGGTTCAGAGCCGGCCTGGCTAGAAATCAAAATTAAAAGTAGGTGTTAATGAGGCAGAAGTTTATTGGTGGAGCTCCAGCCTGCTTTATTGAGGTGGGACCCCTGTAACATGTAATTAGTGGAGAGCGGATATCAATTCAAGCTAGTTGGTCCCTGCTCACATTCGGGGCCGTCGAGGTGGACGCTTTTTATTCGTTTTATTGCCACTCATTAAGTGTTTCATGTCTAAATGAGAATCTGTGTTGTTTTTCTTTGCTCAGAATACGTTTTTTGTTTATGATGCAACCCTCTTGATGACGATAATGGAGATCAGTGCGGCGTTATGATCATGGTAACAGCTCAACTGTTCTTTTGCCTTTTTATCTCAAATTGTCTCTTTTAAGATGACTTAGGATATTTTAACAACACAATATTAGGCTTGTGCTCTTTGATGTAAACTTGTGAAGATGAGGATCGTCTCTCTGACTGAAGAGCATCATTACAGCCGTTTCATGTAGTTTGGAGAGAGAGGGAAAAACTTCCATCAAGAGCTTTAAGTGTGCTTTCTGACTGCGCTTTCAGGGCAATTAGTCCTCCATCATCTTTACCTCCTATTCATCAGTTTAATTACCCACATGATAGCAACTTGATTTTGTGGGTATTGTAGGGTTTTGCTACCCGAGGACAGTTCTTCCCTGACGTCTCGTTTTCTTAAGGCTAATCAGCTCGTTTGGAGAAAGAGAGCAGATTCGAGAGGAGTTTGGGATTGCTGTAGAGCAGCTCCTTATTTGACTATTTGTTCGCTTTCCGAGCAACATCGTTATTCTCGGGATTGAGTCTGACAACAGTTTTTCAGCTAATTGCGTATTTCGCCCAGTTTTCTCTCCCGATCGGCTTTTCCCACTCTGACTCTGTGTGCCGCACAGAATAAATGCCAATAGCAGAATCCATTGTGAAAGACATTCATTAACCAAACTCTCATCCGCCTCCAGTGATTGTCATTTATCAATTAAAACTTTGAGCGCTCGTTTCTCTGATAATATCACTAATATGATTTCACAATAACTCTGGAACAAAAACAAAAAGCCTGTTATTCAAAACAACTGGTGATGCAATTAGTTGATAACAGCAAGCTCATTAGCTTCCCCGACAAACTTTAATAATGACGAATAAACACAGCACATATATTATGATGCCACTTTATAATAAGGTTCTGTACATTTACATAATATAAATAAATAATAAATTAAAAAATATATTTATTGAACCTGATATTGTGTGTGTGCATGTGTGTATATCACATCTTGTGTGATATTCTGTTTTCTATGAACATTTTATAATTTTAAACTAAACTGTATCACACTTTTGTTATGCATACAACTTAAATTGCCTCAAATTAATTGAGATATTGTTTCAATTGAGATATTTACTTTTTAAAAATTAATTTGTCACCACATACTGTTTAAAATAAATATTGAAGTCAAATAGTGGAAACCATGATCTTAAATATGCATTATTTGAGTACATTATACATAAAATCTTGATGTAGATAAAAATGGATTTATTTTCTTGTACTGTCTCTTTATATCCTTTCCTTAATTTTTAAATTACTTTACCTTATTTATATTCTATATACTCTATTTCTGTATGTATTCACTTAAGCAATATTCTAAGTGTCTCTCTGACTCTCAGATTACAGATTGTACCACATTTAACCAGTTCTCTCCTAACCTGCTTTATACAGTTCTGTGACTTTATGTATCTCTACATCTAAAATCTTAAATCTTTAATAAACACTGTCATTGCGTCTTGCAGGACGTTTAGTTCATTTTTTTAGGGTTTACAAGTGCCGTGTGATTTAAACATTCGTATAACATCCTCTGCCCGTCTTCTTCTCTTGACAGCAGCTTAATGAGAGCGTGGTGAAGCTGAGGAGCCGTCAGGAGCCGAGACCGTCGCTCCGGCCCACCGCCTGTGAGTCCGCCTGCGTCCGCCGCACCGATCCAATTAAAGCCATAGCTGCTGCTTCCTGTCTTAATTAAGAAAAAAATAGATGAGCAAGCGAAACAGAAAAAAAATCTGAATAATAATTAAAATGCAGCAAACCCCCAGAATAAGTAATTTCTGCTGTGCGTTGAAGCGTGCAGCTGTACGAGTCAGCAGGAAATCACACAAACAAACACATGCAGCAGCGCTGGATTCTGCCTGAAGCGCACATTAAAATGATTGTTTGATCGGGGAATGATTGTGACTTGTGCAGCAGCGACGCCGCAGTGTGAGAAGGCTTCGCTGTAGATCAGGGGTTAAAGGTCAAGTGTGTTGTTTCCACACCATTACGAGCACCAAACAGAGCTGCAGTAATAATGTCTGTTTCTAAAACTGGTTGTTGCTGCTCAGACAAACACGGCGATGTTGAAAACAGCACAAACCTGCAGTCTTTACTCTTCAGGAAATCAGCAGAGGAACGTTGACTTACTTAGTTTAAATTAGGAATAAGAGACAGTATTTTAACATCAAAATAATCACAAACCGCGCCTTTAGAGATCTGGGCTGGAAACCAAATAGTGATCATACGACTGTCTGGGTTACTAAAAAAGGCATCATTTTAGAAGATTTGTGAGTATTTTGAACGATCTTATATTTTTCTGTCTGTGTCTCAGAATGTGCGCTGGGCCGAGGCGGTGAAGACCTTCAGGCGTCAGGAGGAGACGAGCCTCTTATCTGGGATATTTCACCGCCTGGAGCTGATGGATGACGCCTGGAGGCTCTACCTCAACCATCACTGCTACAGACTGAAGATGTGCATGTTTGATTAAGGCCAATGTGGCTTTCATTTGAAATCTACAAACATCTCTTCTTCTCTGTTGTGTCGTATATCTGAGTGAAACGCTTCTCAAACAAGAACAAATGTAGGGCGGGGCTTGATTTTGTCTGTGAGGAATTGATTGGATGGTTGTGGTTTGCTATTGGTGGATCTCATGTGAGTGACAGGTTGCCCCGCCCTCATCAACAGAGAAGAGAAGATTTGCTGCAAGAGGGAGGAGAAGATATTCTGATTCAAGATTACAGTAAATCATTTATAATAAACATTGAAATATTCCATAAAAAAAACACAAAAAAATCCATTTTATCCATTTTGATTTCATGGTGTCTTATAATTTGTCATGTAAAAAGGGTTGATAAAGACAGGCACAGTCTCTGTGATTATTTGTTGTCGATCCTGGTCACTCCAGGTCTGGACCCGCTGGCGGATAACGCTGGAATCGCAGTCTGCCGGCCGTCAGGATGTCCGCTGTGAACGTCACCATCCTCATCAGCTGCGAGCGATGGAGATGTGGATCCTTTTATTAAAGGTGTAGTAAGCGATTTCTGAGAAACACTGTTGATATTTGAAATCAACACAAACAGACACGCCCCTCCCTTCATTGCTCCGCCCCCAAATGCAAGCATGGATGTCTGAAGCCATGCAAAATATTTATATAAATGATTTTGTTGACATATTAGAGTTAAAAGTTTTTACAAAAGTTTTTTTCTCTTTTTTTTTAACACTCCATAAATCAGAAAATATTGTCAACAGACAGAAAATACATTTCCACCATGATTTAGGAATGAAATGTATAAATCAGGCGAATGATATATGAACAAACCTTCAGAATATAGATATGAATAAAAGTGTAAAGTGTGAAGCTGCTGAAGTGGAGATTTCTGACTCAAACTCACTGACTTTAAAGATTGAAATCTACAGACGCTAAGAAGTAAAGTTCAACTAAATAAACATTTAAATGTTCATTTTTGGATGTTTTCTTTACACTAGTCTGAAAGAAGCAAAACTGAGCAGTGCATGAAAAACACTGGTTTTGTCTGTAGTGTCTCGCCTTAAAACAACTGTTGCATGAAGGTTTTTTGAAGCTTTTTTTAGTAATAATGTTGTTTATTCACCCTCACATCGTTCCAAACCTGTATGTTGTTTTGTGTGTCTGTGTGTGTGTGTTTAAACACAAAAGAGATATTTTTAAAGAATCTTACACTCCATACAACACCATTATATGTTTGAGTTTGACAGTTTCTAACTTTCTTCTCCTTTGATGTTCCATGAAAGAAAGAAAGTCCTACAGATGTGGAAGATCATTATGGCACCTGCAGTAAATAATGAGCTAATTCTCATTTTTAATCCACAACAGCGACATAAAGATTGGCGACAAGCAGTGCGAGTACAACCCCAGTTTCCGTCTGATCTGCCGAACCCTCACTAGCAGACGATCTTCAGGCTCAGTGAACGCTGGTCAACTTCAGCGGGACGCCTGGAGGATCTCACGCTGCTTCAGATGTGCGTCAGATCAGACCCTTCTCTCCACACTTAATTACGGGACTCTTTAGCAGATGCTATTTGACAGGTGTTTGTGAGCTTAATTGGATTCATCAGTTTCTGAGGTCTAGATTGGCTGAACTCAAGGATAATTAGTCATCATGTGGTCAATCGTTCCAGTTCTGCGTCGTATAAGAATATTAGATGATTGAGGAAGATCCCCACGCTGTTTTCTGTCTTCTCACCTTTACTTATAAAAGGTTAATTAGTGGTTCTCTATTTGCACCTTCATGTATGTAATCACACGCTTTCCCTGAGCAATTTTGCTAATGACCATTGAGAGCTTCGACTGTTGGTAACACATTTGCAGATTTATATTAGCATTAGTGTATTAGCATAACATTACTGTAAGTAATTATCTGGAATGGTCAAGCAAGCGTTTGTGCCACAGGGTTTCTGTAGAGGAAGCCACTTGTTTTTTTCGCTTTACTTCATTTCCTCTTCCTGTAATGTGTGTCTGAAGCCGAAGCTGAGGGTTTTCCTTTGCGACAACGAATTACAGCAAACCATGGAAGTGTTTTTAATAACTGACAGGGAGTGAATGCAGTTATTTCGAGATGTGCATCCTGTAAAATTGAAATGTTACTTAATGAAGCTTGATTAATTAGTGTTTCACAGCTGAGATCCTAAGGATGGGGAAAATGCTGCCGAACTCTCTTATCGTCTTAATTAATATTGAAAGTTGTAAGAAAAGCGTGACAATCCCTTAACGCTGAGTAAGATGATGAGTTTGACTAGCTGTTCGTTACACTCTGGCCAGTCTTTACTGGATTTTATAATTAGACGTCCCCACGGGGACGCTGCTTTTTATTTAGATGATTTTTAGAGGGTTTGTTCATATTCCCTCGCTTGTGTTTTGCATTACGCAATACCATCATAATTGCGGTGAGTTTATCTTATTACAGCATTCACATTGAGATCTGCTCGTCCGCCAAGGCCATTAGATCAAGTAAATGCCACTGTGATCCGCGGAGAGACGCATCAGTCTCGCTAATGAGCAGGAGAATTCTGCTCTTCTCAAGTCATCCTAACCAGCCTCACTTTCTGCTGCATAATTACTTGGCTGAAATGGTAAGTGTACTAACTTTCTTCACAATAAGGCGCTCAGCTGCTGGTTAATTGTTTGTTTTTCAGCTCCAGGGTAATTGGACGCACAAGATGCCAGTGGAAATGTAATCATTAATGACTGACTCATTAGGATGGGATAGTTTAACGTACCTGTTTTCCTCCTCTCTGATGAGCCGTCGCACGGCAAGGTCCGGATCTTTGAACCCAGCTCTTGTGAGATTTCTCTAGTGCTGTTATTTGTAAAAGTCTCATAAAAGGCTCCAGTGGTCACTGGCAGAGCGACGCTATTACAGGTTTGTTTTTGTGCAGATTGACCTCTTCAGGAATGTATTGGGTCTTGACAGTCCAATATGAGATGACAGCTCTCTGAGCGTGTCTGTGTGATTTGACTGCTTTCTACAGTCCAGACCGTCGCTCGTGAGCATTAGCTTCTCTATCAGACGTGGGGAATGGATCCATCAGCATTGACAGTCCCATCACACTCGGGCGGTTGCGGTTTTTGATGTCTTTGGCGAGAGGAAGTCTGTTAATCCATGCAAAGACTCCTGCAGATATTGATCTCTCAGCCTCTCAGATGACTTTGCCCCGTGGCTCTTGTTTTTATCAATGATCACAGGTCTGCACACACGTGTCTTTCTCTGTCTTTTACTTTGTAGTCAAACCTTACAAGAACGGCTTCAGAATCACTTTGAAAACTCTGGAGGACAACCTGCTCTCACGCCTCTCCTGAGCGTCTGGAAACTTCCTCGGAGACATTGACCTGCTGGAGAACTTGAAGATGACCAAACGAACAGCGGCAGAGATTGAAGACGAAGTGTGTTTTTGAGTTTGTGTTTCAGCCACAGTCACGTCTGACACCAAAACACACTTTGAAATAATGGTTGCTATAGAAAGTGCCACAGTTTATAGTTTGATAATAAAAAAAAGTGTGTGTATATATATGTAGGCTATATGGATCATTCCGTGTCAAATCGACCAAATTTTGAGAAACTTCCCCAGCTCACAGATGTATATTTACTGAGTAATCCACTAGTTTGTAGAGGAGGTCAAAATGACCATTTTCACATGAGATTTGGAGCCAAATTAGAGGAGTGTAAAAATGACTTTAGAAAGATGGAGCTTCATTATTTTATTTTTACACAGAGATTGGTAGATCTATTAGTGAAATCTGTTGACTTTATCAATCTTTGTTTCATTAAATGCCAACATTGACAGTTTGAAAATGGGGAAAAAGCACTTCTTGTGTTTTTTGCCTCAAGTTTGCATGTCTGTAACTCAAGAAGTATTAAAGATATCTTAATATCCTTTTAGATTCTGGTTCTTAACAAACTTTCCTCTTGGTATCTTCATTTTAAAGGCCCTCGATGGTTCAATCCCAGAGATATGGAGATCTTAATGCGGCTCCATGAGTAAATTGGTCAATTGTACACATTTTCAGTGGTCAAAAACCAAATGTGGGTCACTTTCCATATAGATGATACTTTGTTCTTTTAAAGAGGAATATCTGAAGAACAAATCATGTTGAAACTAGAAATGTATCTTGTGTTTTTCTATCAACTCAATTGCATAAAACATTCCTGTCTGAGTGCCGTAAATATTCTTTTTCCATAGTTTGCATGACTGTAACTCTAAAAGTATTCAAGATATCTTAATATTCTTCTAGATTCTCATTCTTAATAAACTTTCCTTTAGAAATCCTCATTTTAAAGGGTCTATATAGTTCATTCCCATAGATATGGGGATCTCAAAGCAGCTCTGTGTTCAAATTGTTGAATTTTACCCATTTTCAGTGATTGAAAACCGAATGTGGTTCACTCTGCGCACAGAAGATACTTACTGCATTTAAAGAGGAATGTCTGACGAATAATTAATGTTTAAACTAGAAATGTATCTTGTTTCCCTCTAACAAAAGAATTGCATAACAAAAAATAACTAATGTTAACTAATATTAACTAATGTTAAAAAATTAAAAAACCTGATGTTAAAATCCACCAATGAATGAGTTTTAATCAATCCAGTCTCAATTGCAAAATGCAATAAGAATATAAGAGTAAACTGTAATTTGATAAAAGCAGCACAAATACTCAATGTTGGCGAGATGGACACATACATCCATATGCTTGTGTTTTACTTATAAGCATTTCAGATTTGATTTTTGAAATGCTAATTGGGAATTGGTTGCCATTGCCTATTTGTTCAGTATGTGATTCATTAGTTTATATCAGTTTCTGTTGTGTGGTATGTAACACACTTTTGGTTTTATTCTGTGACGTAAGTAGTTAAATTCAGCATCTGTCAGTCATTTATGAACGCTGTATTGACATGTTAATAGTGATGTGTGTGTTTGCACCGTTACAGGTGACGGCGGCCCGAGCCTCGCTCCTGTACTTCATCATGAACGACCTCGATAAAACACATCCCATGGACCAGTTCTCTCTCAAGACGCCTCAGCCACACATGAGGGAGGTCTTGTGTTTCTCTCCTCGAGCGGCGCTGGGATCTGTCCCATGTTGACCGTTCAATCGTGATGACCTACAGCGTCTAGTGTAATGCTCCTCAGTGTATTACTACACTAGCTAATAACACATTTATTATACTTTATTATATAATACCTGATCAGAATTGAATGTGATGAAATAAAAAGACATCTTCGCTGGTTGCAAGCCAATGTAAACACACTGCTATCGTCAGTGTATTCTGTTCATTTAACAATTAAAAAAGAATCACAAACTCAGGGTTTGAACCAGTCTAAAGTCAAGTCAGCTTTATTTATATAGCACTTTTAACAATGCAGATTGTGTCAGAGCAGCTTTACAGTGATAACTGGAACGTAATTTTGGCTGCACAGCAGCTCTTAAAGAAAATGGTGTCATTGTCCAGCTTAAGTAAGTTCAGTATTGATTCATTCCATTGTAAGAATCAATAGTTCATTCATCTATACCACAGCACTGGAGAAAACAGTGATGTCATTGTCCAGCTCAGTTCAGTTCACATACAATGGTGTCGATGCAGGCAGATCAAAAACATTGTTGAATATCAAGTGTCCCCGACTAAGCAAGCCAAAGGTGACAGCAGCAAGGAACCCAAACTCCAACAGGTGACAAACAGGTGATAAAAATGGAGAAAAAACCTTGGGAGAAACCAGGCTCGCTCAGGGGTCCAGTTCTCCTCTGGCCAACAGCGAACAGTGCGTGATTATGATTCAGACAGCGTTACGGGTCAGAAGTCTGTAATGAATCATAATGAATCATCACTGTGTGAACTGACATCTGACTCACTTATCAGTACTTAGTTTCGTCAGAACCCAGAATGATATGTATTATTTTATTTTATTTTATTTTTATTTTTTTATATTATTTTATTTTATTTCTTATTTTATTTTATTTTATTTTTCTTATTTTATTTTATATTTTTTCATTTTTAATTTTATTATTTTAATGTTCTGAACAACAGCTTTGCAGACATAAATAGATTACGAATGTATAGTTAATTTGTGTATGTTCACTGGCTTTCTTGTGTTTTCATGCCAACAAGATACAATCTACAGCTATCAAAAAATAATTGCTGCTGCTTTTGTGTACAAACGTATGCAGAGAAATCGTGATCTTCCTCAGAACTAGTTACAGAAACCTCTCATTAGAGAAAAACTCATTAGAGTGCTTTGTCTCTTTGTTTCAGCGTTGTGTTTCAAAAGGCCGTACTGAAAGCCGAGCCGGATGAGACCTTGAAGCGGCGGGTCTTAACTCTGATTGACAGCGTCACGTCTTCGTGTTCCAGTTCACCACCCGCGGCTCTCCGAGTGTGATAAACTCACCTACGCCGCCCAGCTGGCCTTCCACATGAGTCTCCAACACATGCCACGCCTCTGCTGCCTTCTCCTAAACGCCCCGTTCATCTCCCTGTAGGTCTGTCTCATGAGTAAAGATGAACTGTCCCTATAATATTACAATTTCCCAATCACTTCATCATGCTGTAGATACGATTAGGAATTCAAAACGAATAGTAACTCTACACAAAGCCTTCAGGTAGTTTGTTGTTTAAGTGCACTGCTTCTACCAGTTCCTATCTGTTCTGTTGTGTCTTGAAAAGCGCTTACTAAACATCTCACTCAGAATCTCCGGGACGCCCCGCCGTTCTTCCGCACAGCCACCGTCAGCGCTGCGAATGTAAATCTGATCTCATTTGAGAGTCCGTAAAGTGCTGGAATCTGCTATTAAGATATAGTGTTTCTCATAAGCCAGGCTTTCTGGGATTATGAGTCATCATTCTCCCGCCACATTCAGCACCTCCGGGTCGAGCCCAGCTCTCTGAATGAAAGGGACGGCGTATGTCACAGCGTTGTTCTTCCAAGAGAAGATAAATATAACTTCACCAAAGGAAATCTGTTTTTCTGCTGCCTAAGCACTTCTGCGAGTCTGGTTCATGAAGAACACGCTCATGTTTACTCAGCAGTTTGTGGCATAAAGACACTTTACTTTGTAGTTAGATTTGATTAGCGCCTTGACAGTGTTGAATCTGAACTCCTCTGTCATCATAACTTCTCTTCTTTTTGATAATTTTGCACATTGTCCAGTCAGCAACGTGCATGATAATGAGTACTGAATCAAACGTACTTGTAGTTTTGATGAAAAGCGTAGCTGACATGAAACACGGCGTGTCCTGCAGTCTGACATGCTGAACTCTAGCAAAGATTTTTAAACAGCTTTTTTCTAATTATTTTATAATTATTTTGCATGCAGCTTTTATGACTTCATATTAATTCAGAGACGACATGAAGTACTTGTACTTTTAAAAATTCATTTGCTACGCCGCAGGATCATTTCAAATGAACTGGTGTAAGCTGAAGGAACATCTGTGGATGTGTTACATCAACCTCAT
Source organism: Hypophthalmichthys molitrix (assembly GCA_037950675.1). Taxonomy (NCBI): domain Eukaryota; kingdom Metazoa; phylum Chordata; class Actinopteri; order Cypriniformes; family Xenocyprididae; genus Hypophthalmichthys; species Hypophthalmichthys molitrix. The sequence goes on along the minus strand of CM075503.1, from coordinate 214,418 downwards.
TTTGAAACTTTAATACTCAGCTGGTTTTATGTGATACCTGTAATCAGTATTTTAACTTTTAATGAAAGATTGGTGACAGAATGTGCTTATTTTGTGGTGATGTTCGTTTCAGACTCTCTCTGCCATGAAGGAGTTTCATGACCTCGACCGGGACGTTGAAGTCTCGGCTAAACGCTGGAAGAAGTTCAGAGTCTGAGTGTCCTGAGAAAGAGAAGTTCCCTCAGGGGTGGAAGAATAAGACGTCACTGAAAAAACTGCTGTCATATGAACAACCAGTTTGTAAAGACACTGATGATGGTTCATTTAAAACTGTGAGTCAAATGGTGATTCAGGAACCGATGCATTTGTCAGACTGATTCAAACTAATATCTCTCTGTGTGAGTCTTTCTGCATGATTCATTTGTTCATAAATCAAATCTGTCCAAAAAATCTTCTGACAGCCCTTTCAGTGAATAAATTTTTTTCTGCATTGGCGTTATATTCCCAATCACTCATCCAGCTTTATAGAGACGCCGTCTGCCGTTAGTAGAGTTAGTAGTCGAGATGTTTCTGCAGTGGAGTTTATGATACGTGACCTTTAGGAAGACAACGGCAGTGTTAATATAATAAGACGGCGCAGGCCAGTGTCTTAAACAATCAGTCTTCACCAGTGCCTGTGTGGAGTTCAGTTCATTCGCTCTTTAACATGGTTCACTTGGAGCATATTTAAATAATAAGCTCATCATTATTACAGTGTCATAATAATGAGTTTGTAAAAAGTAACGAGCTTGTTCACCCTTCAGAGATTCTGTGGAGGAGAAGCGGGGCAGTAAATATGTGACGGGACGCTCGCTCATCCAGTCGACCCGCCGAAGGACGAGGAGAAACACAGTACAGACAGTTTACATCATTTCACCAAAATGCTGCAGTAATCGCCAGTGATTTAAAGCCAAGGTGTCATTTTGGCATTTTCCAAATGTCATTTTGGTATTTTTAAAATGACCACTGAAGATCAGCGGATACCTGCACTCAAAGCCAGTGTCCTAAACTAAACATTGGCATGTTTGGGATAGTCTGTCGGTGCAAATTATTGTATCCAGACTCACTCTCTCTCTCTCGTACTTTCCCTCAAAGGCAGATTTGAAGGTTTACTGATAGTCATGTGAAGGATCAGATTAAACACCTGTGAGAGCGACTAGTCAAATCCCACGCTAGCCGATTACCGGGGGCTCACGACACATCTCCGACGCTTCAGATCTGTAATCTGACCCTTTAATTACATCCTGCAGGACGAAAACTGGGATACATGTTCAACAACAAGAAATTCCACAACGTTTGGCTGGACAGGAAGTGATGGCAGGCTCTGGATACGGCAGTGAGAGAGGGACACTGGGTGATTTCACACTATGGACTGCCATATTCACACAGCTGCTGCAAAATCACTGAACACGTGGAGATGATCGTGACCAGAGCGCAGTGCAGGTGTCTGGATCTCGAAAGCTCACTGCACTGATTTTGTGGCCACATTTGCTCTTTTACCTGATTTGCATTATTGGTAACACTTCACAATAAGGGTTCATGTTAACTTTAGATAATTACATTAGTTAAAGGCACACTATGTAAATTTTCACCACTAGAGTTCGCCTATTCAGAACAAAGGTGATTGATGACGCCGAGATTGAGCGCAGAATCATGGGAGATGTCGTCTTCACCTCACAGCCGGCGGAAAAGAATCTGACGGGATGGCTTGTGTTGATAAATGGCATGCAATTAATTTTAAAACATATTGTATGATGAAGAAAATGCTGTATTACTGTTACTTAAAATAAAGCAGCATCTGATTATGCTATTGCAACATACAGCTCCGAGACTCAAAGGTTGAGGATCCAAACGCGTTTTTTTGAAAAGGGGTAATCCACAATTGTAATCTAATGTACAGACCAGGGTCAGAACACAGGCAGGGAGTCCAAACAAAGAAACACAAAACAAGGCAGGAACACACAGGCAGACAGGGCAGAATAAACCAGGACACAGGAAAACAAGATACAAGGAACCAGAGAAATGCTCAGATTTGGAGAGTTACATGTACAATACTTCGCAGGGAATGACTGAGAGAACCAGGCTATATATTTTATAAAGTAATTTATTCCTGTGATCAAAGCTGAATTTTCAGCATCATTACTCCAGTCTTCAGTGTCACATGATCCTTCAGAAATCATTCTAATATGATGATCTGCTGCTCAAGAAACATTTATGATTATTATCAGTGTTGAAAACAGTTTTTTTTTTTTTTTCAGGATTCCTTGATGAATAGAAAGTTCAAAAGAACAGCATTTATCTGAAACACAAAGCTTTTGTAACATTATACACTACCGTTCAAAAGTTTGGGGTCAGTTTTTATTTTTTTGAAAAGAAATTAAAGAAATTAATACTTTTATTCAGCAAGGATGCATTAAATCGATCAAAAGTGACAGTAAAGACATTTATAATGTTACAAAAGATTATATTTCAAATAAATGCTGTTCTTTTGAACTTTCTATTCAAGTCATTTGTTATTTCAGCATTTACCAATACATGAAAAGACACTAAATATGCAGTAATATTATTGATCTGACTGCACTGACACTATCAGATGAGAACAAAACTCGAACTGAATCGATCTGAATAATTACTCTATCGTCTTCTGTAGAGCTGCTTTACAGCTGAAATTGATTTTTTTCTCATATCTGATGAAGTCTGCATCATTGATTCTGTTATTTTCCTGTTTATTACTGTGAAGCTGCTTTGAAAGAATCTGTAATGGATAAAGCGCTATAGAAATAAAGCTGACTTGATATGATTAAAATCAAAAGTTGTATCTGTTAATATTATTTAATGGATCTAAACTAACAATGAGCAGTTGTATTTTTATTAACTAGGATTAATAAATAGTGTTTCAAATTAATTGCTCATTGTTAGTTAATGCATTAACTAACTCCCTTGTTGTAAAGCGTTACCGCATCATTCCTTCAGTCGTTTGTTCATTCAGAGCCGGTGTGGTGAGACCGTAGCGTGTCTCGAGGAGGAATGTTGCCTGTTCTTCAGCACAGTAAATGTCTGGGTGGTGTCCTCCTCACGGCTCTCGCTCACGGCTGATTAATGACCTGTTGTGTTCTGCCGGGAGAGAGAAATACCCTCCGGCCGCCACACTCCACTAATGAGTCCATTAGACCGCGTCCATTTCATCCGAATGTCACTCTCTGACCACAGCTGCTCATTACACGTGGGTGTCTGCTGGAGGACGTCCAAACTAATACATGTACAAACTGGCCATATAGATGTGGTTTGATAAAAACAGTGATCAATACGTCAAGAAAACACGGAGGCTGGTGGTCTGAATTCAGATGTTCTGATATGGACGATTCTCATGAGAAAATGCTGCATCATTGAACGCAATCTCGAGCGCAGGAATGCGTTCCGCTCTTTAAAGGCGCACCTGCACAGAATCACAATGACTTTTATTGACCGGATAAAGCAGCAGAACGTGAGCATCTTTACCTGAGATCCTCCACACGCTGTGCCGGTCAGAAACACAGAGATGAGCGTTAGTTTAATTGCCTTTGCATGAGAATCTCAATCGATAGACCCGAAGATTCCCATCTCCGAACTGCTTTTCCACAATCTTCATCAGGCCGTCTCATCTCCTGCCTCAGCGAGTCTGTTTCAGCCCACTTATGAATTCAGGCTTGGCCGGGGAGACGGCGGGTCAATGGAAAGTTCCCCTCCAGTGAAGGTTAATTATATTGCAGCACACGGGGTCCCGTCCGGCAGAAATGCAGAAATCCACTCACTGTAGAGAGGCAATCAATCGCTAATACTGGAGCAGAAAATCCTCAGGCTTCAGCTGCATGACCAGAGCTCCCCTCTTCTTTTAGATACACAATGAGCAGAGACGAGGAGAGCAAGGTGAATTCACTCAGGGACGACTATTACTTGAAAAGTGGCTGCCAGGATAGTGTTTAACTTTAATGGCTTTTCTGCAAGGAATATGCTGCATTCAGCCTTTTAAACCACTGCCACCCGCATTATCAGGCTTGACCGGCAGATTCAGCAGGAAAGCCCAGTTACAACCTGCATATTGTGTGTCAGAATAAATCCTTTGAAATAATGAAATGATAATTCAATTTCATGTACAGTGAGGATTAAATGCATCAGTTGTGCAATTTAATACACCTTTTTCAGTACTAACGATAGTATGAATGTTACAATTAAAATGGATGTCATAAAGTCTTAGTGTTTAAGTGTTTTCACCTCCTAAAGAAAGCAGAAACCAAATGCAGTTTTTTCAGTAGACTGCATTTTGCACATTCGGATGTGCCGCAATACATCACCTGCAAAAGCTGCATGTTTCAGTCTTCAGACACAGCAAATGACAAAAATATCACCTGAGAAATAAAAACTTCAGAGCGTTAGCAGCTCTGAGCTGAGAGAGAGAGAGAGAGAGAGAGAAAGCTAAATTTCTGAGGTGGCCTTTAGCTCATCCCTGGTACTTTCAAGTCATTACAAACCAATTGCAATATAGACATCATTTAGAGTTTATTTTCTCTCATTTAAATCTTTCTCAGAATCAATAGCACTGTTATAGTGATTTTAACACTCTGACAGTTCATTCAGCACAATGTTATATTCTGCAGTTAACGGCATTAAGGAGATGTTTGTGCTCTGGCATTATCAGTCACTGTTATTTTTATAGCGTGTGCTTTGAAATCTCTCATTTTTGTTACCAGAATTTTTAACAAAATGCAAAACATTGCAGTTTAGAGCTTTAGACAGTACAAAAGAAAATGTGTAGAAAATTGTGGAAGGATTTTTACATCCCATAATCCTTCAAGGATTTGCACAGTGTGTTTAAATTGCATCTTCTTGCTCATTATGTTCATCAGAGAACCGTCTCTTCTGTCTGAACGAGAATATCCACTTGGTCTCTGAATGGCTGGGGACTCTGGAGCAGAAGCTGGAGCAGCCACCAGAACTTCAGGTCTTCATCATCCTCGCCTCGGCCACATCCTGGAGAACTCCATCAAAACCACCAGCGAGCCGCCAATGGGCATGCCAAACTGCACAAAGCCCTTGATGACTTCAGTCAGGTACAGATAATCACACGCTTCTGACACCTAATCCAGCCGCTCCAGGGAAACATACTGCACTGACCGCGTAAAGTACATGCAGTACAAGGACCGTCACAAAGCCACAGACACCTACAATTATGCTGTGCAGTATTTGCCCAAAAAAATTGACTATCAACACTCACTGCTGTAGCTTTCCAGCAGGTTTTCTCTGCAGAACGAGTCACATTCTAGTCATGTACGCACCTTGAAAGTAAATCAATGGCAGAGAAAAAGGCCTAAACAGCTCTCAAACTCTAGTAAGCAGCAGTAATCCAGAAAATGACAGCTACTTTCATATTGACCTTTTCAGCTGTCCTAGTGAAGAGCAAAGTCAATGGCTTCCTGTCGGCGTCGTCAAATTCAAATGATTTTTAACTCTTGGTGATTGGTTTGATTGTGACGAGCAGTGAAACATCGCTATGGAGATCATAAACTGCAATGGGGAAACTCATAGGATTGGAGCGAGAGCTGAATGTTAATGCTGTCATTCGCATCTGGATCACAGCTTCAACACCTCCTCTATTATTAAAGCTGCGCCAGCAGAACAAACTACTGTATACGGCTTCCCATTGCTTATGACATGTTCATAAGCAGATGATATTTATTTAAAGATGTTATTAGATTGCTTGTATACATTGGATTGCACCTCAATCCCTTACTGTAAAGCAAACTAAACGTTTTTCTTTTATACAAAATACATATTTTACAAAATAATTTGGTCTCTAAAATGGTTAGAAAATCGAAGCTATATGTCTAACCAAGTTGTGTTCCAAATTTGAAGTTGATATCACAAAAATTGAGCCACTAAAAGGATTTAAAGTACCATTTCCATGTTCAAATCAATGTCAAATTTCAAAACACTTTTGAGTGTTTAAGCTTTTGAATGATACCTAATTTATTATTAATTATAAAAAGCAATAAAATAAGCATGCCTGCTCCTGAAACACTGACCGTTAACAGGCTGTGTCATCAGCACCAGATCGACCTACTGTATAAGGGCTCCCATAAGCGGAGAATATTTGTTTAATGATGTTATTAGATTGCTTGTACAAACAAATGAATCCCATGAGGCGGAGGTGCCATTTGGCTCTGGACCCCTCGATCTCTCACACTCACTGAAGTGCTTTGAAATGATGAAAGCTCTGACAAGCAGTGACAATTAAAAAGCAGTCTCAGCTCCTAAATATATTGGAATGGAGTCATTCTTTTGTCTGTCCTAATGGCTGATGTCCACTGGGAACCCTAACAATGAAAGAGCAGCGGCAAAGGTTTTTACTTTCAACGCTTTCTCTTTGTTCTCGAGTCGGATCTTGTTGGCAGAATGTGAAGCGTGTTACCAACGTGTCCTAACTGACAGGATACTCTGGAGATGTGCGCCCGTGAGAACCAGTTCAAAAGCATTCTGTTCAGTACTTCCACACGGTGGTGGCAGCGCGGAGGACGTTCGGCCCTCAGGGCTGGAGCAGGAGCTGCCCGTTCAACACCGGAGGCCTGACCATCTCCCTCAATGTGCTGGACAACTATCTGGAGGCCAACAGCAGTGTGTGTGTGTGTGTGTGCGCCTATTGAACTAAGAGAGAGTGAAACGCCTGCTGACATATGCTCTGTTAAAAGAGACTGATTGTGGGTCTGAGCATGTTTAATTACTCAAACACACCAACACAATAACCTGCTCCCAATTTAATATTTATGCCCTTCATTACACGGAGCAATTAAGCACCAGTGCTTGCTTTTATGGCAAAAACCCAATACAAAAGAGCCATGGACTCAGACTAGATTTGATTTTCCTGAAGAATGTGAGAAAGAAGACCAGCTCTAATTCAGTATGTAAATATTATTAAAACATCTAGTGGTTTAAAGGAATAGATCACCCAAAAATCATCATTTATTCTTCCTCATTTGCTTTTAAGTCATACTGCCAAGATCCAAAATGGACAATTAAACATAACGAAAGATGGCAATGTGACTTGTGCACTATATTCCACTGCAGAGAATAATCAGTGAACAATGACATTTCTGTCTGTGTTCAGAAGGCTTGGAATATAGTGCGCAGTCCTATTGACTGATTTTATGGTCTGTTTTAGGAGCTTAGAGGTATAAATCAGCATCCAGCTGTATTATATTGAAAACAGAAGCTCAGACATTCTGCATCTTGTTGCATTCCTATCCAGAATGTTTGAGGAATATCAATCCACTGCTCTGTGTGCTTTAATTATGCACATTTTCTTACAAATTTGAAAGCCGAATTTGGATGACAAAGAAGCTCTGTTGTTAATTTGTAAACAACACAAAGAAATGCTAAGCTCAGCAGTGACAGTTCACCAGCAAGCAGAGACACGGTTGAATATGTAATGAGCTGCTGTTCTTTCCCACACTGCGTCTCTGCATTAACCTCCTCTCACCTGGCCGCGCTGCAGCCGCTGTCACACACCCACATGAGCTCAATCACATTACTCAGAGCTGTGAGGAACAGAGACGCATCCGCAGGGACGTGACGCTTAACACACAGCCAACTCTCAGTGCAGTGGAAAGCTGGCAGCTGTAGAAAACGAATTAGTCTCATATACCTCAAATGCACTCTTGAGAGCAACATTGAAACTAAGAGTTAATCGTCGGTTTGGTGGTTCAGGCCTGCTGATCAGACGGTTGCAGGTCATTCTTTAAGTGCTCGGTATCTTCATCTAGGTGCCTATGATGATTTGTGTCGCCTCTTCGGGGGGATCATGTACGGCGGTCACATCACCCATGACTGGAACCGCAGGCTCTGGAAGAGTTCATCAAGCCAGAGATGATGGACGGAGAGCTGTACCTCGAGCACGGCTTCTGTCCACCAGCAAACATGGACTATAGCGGTTATCATCAGGTACAGAGAGAAATCACACCTGCTCAGTCCTACATGTGCAAATCTGTGGGACATAAAGCATGTCAAATCTGTAATCAGGGCTTGACATTAACACCCGCCAACCCAGCAAATACAGGTGTATTTCAGCAGTGGCGTGTAATGCAGTCACTCCTGCTAGCCACCTTTGCAAAATTTTGTTGGAAATTTTACATATATACATTTTTGTCAAAAGTGCTGTCAAAAATATAGATTTTTCGATACATATTGTTATTGAAATATATCTGAAACACTTCAAATATACACCTCCCCTCCCCTCACTCATTCGTTTCATTTGTTCTGGATGAGTATTGTTGGTGTAACAGGGCTTGAATCTCGGCGTGGAACTGCATGTATTGTGCATCATTTTACTCCTTCCCGCAGATTTTGTGCTCACACCCAAAGAGAGCACATAAAACAACAGTTTAATGGATCTGTGCATCAAGTCTTAAAGTGACAGCAGCCTATATATTTGCTGCCAAATTATGAGATAATATTAAAAATATCTATATGGCAGTTTTCCCCATGGTGTTGATGTCGAAATTGTGGCCAGTGAAAATGCTAAGTGTCTGGTAACATTGGAAAACCAAAAAAGTTAAGTGAACAAAAAAGTTAATGTCGAGCGCTGTCTGTAATGATTACAGTGATGAGGACGGCTGCAGATGATCCGCTGGATGTAAAGCCAGTCCTGGTTCAGAAGGTCAGGGGTCAGACTGGGGTCTGTGGAAAATATACATTTTACATTTACATTTAGATTTTTGTCTAAAGTGACATACAAATGAGGAGAACAATAGAAACAAACAAACCAACAATAGGGCAACTATATGAGATAGAAGAAATGTGTTTACAAAATGCATTTTTAGGGCTTAACATTTTAACATTTTCATGATTCATTTTGACTTTAGTACAGAGCCAATATACAGTAAAAGCCAATTATTTAGTATTGGAAACATGTTGTGTTTATTTTACACATAATATTTTTCTCAGACTTTCTCAAAACATATAGCTGTGAAAACCCTGAACTAGGTGAACGAGATACGCTGTAGATGTCCTGGGTTTACCTTTTAACCAGCTAGTCAGTGATCATTAGCTTTGTTTATGTTTTTTGTTTTTTTGGTGATTTCACTGTTTGACAATAACTTCTGTTCCAAAAAGCCATGCCAGTTTGGAGCTACATGATGGTGAGTACTGTAAATGATGTCAGAATCACCTGATTAAAGGAGGATCTGTGGAAAGTGTCGACTGGACTGATTCGATTTAGACTGTGAATACATGGTTTCTACCACAGCGTTCGAGGTTTTTGTTTTTTCAAAGTTGCATCCAAAATCCACATACAGTCCAGCTAATTAATTACGCCTCATTTCTGTATAATACATTCAGATCACGCATGCACTCACAGCAGAGAACTACATGCTAGATTTCATCATTAGGGTGTTGCGTTTGTGTTTCTTGTGTGTTTTTGTGTGTAAGTAGTTTAAGACGCCTGCAGTGATCCTGAGGCTCAGCCTCTCAGTCATCTGCATCACAGCAGAAAGAGGCCCGGAGGACTCACTGAAGCGTCTCTTCACTGTTTCATGTGTCGTTCTGTCTAATGATGATCACAGCAGAACAGATCGTATCCGTCTGTCTTCCCAGCTAACAGGGAACGTTCTCAGAACTTTAGCACAAAAACATTTATACATCGTTCATGGAGTGTTTTTACCTGAAATGTTTTAGTTGGACGTTCGTCTAATGTTTTTTTAAATGTTACTACTTGTTTCAGAATGTTTCCATATATCTTCTACATTCAAAAGTAACGTTCCCATAATGTTTGAAGAATAATGAAATTGAACATTCCCTTAATGTTCGCATTACCAAGAAAAAAAAACGTTTTTAAAACATTTAATAAACTGGATGTATTGAACGTTCATAGAACATTCTGAAATAATGTTTTCATAACTTAATGGGAACGTTAGCAAAACGTTTTTAGAACGTATTTCTGTTAGCTGGGTTATTTCAGTCCTACGGCTCATCATGGCTCTCTTTGGATCTCAGTACATCGAAGCTGCTCTTCCGGACGAGTCTCCGTACCTGCACCTGAACGCAGAGATCGGCTTCCTCACGCACACATCAGAGAAGCTCTTCTGCAGCCCAGAGACGGAGTGATGAGAAGTTTCTGGACTCACAGCCGCAGCAAATATACACACAATCACACCTAAACCTCTTCCCACATTATTTAGTACCTTTGTAAAGAGGAGGAAAAATCAATGCTTCAGAGTATTGGAATATTTTACCTCATGATACTGGATTGATGTTCTCACAGCAAAAATAATTAGGTTTAATTCAAGATAACTGGGGCATTTTTTCCCAGTCATCTCAATGGCAAAGTGTCTCAGTTTACCTGAATGAACCCTACTCAGGGATATTATTGTTGTTTCCAGTATGATCTGAACTCAGTTGAGCACATCTCTGCCCAGTTCAGTATATCAGTGTTACATTTAACCTCATTAAACTCTCAGGAAAGGGTGACGGTGATCACGTCCTCATGTCCTCAGACAGACACTGAAAGGCCCTCGTGTCTGGAGAGGTTAAAGTCGGCTCATTTCCCAGCAGTCGGCTGGTTTGGAGGCCTCTGACATTTAAACGATGAGATATGGGAGTCGGGTAAGAGTGCTTGAATGCTTTATGACAGCTGACCTTTTTAAGTTAAGAGATTGGGATTTGTAAGCAATGACCGCTTTGCATTAACTCCTCATGTATCTGACAGAGACAAATAGATCTACTGAGAGAATGGCCCGATTTCACATCCACGTGCTGCGTCTGAATTCATTCTCTCATTCTCTGTACTGTATTCCAGCAAATTCAGACGCTGATGGGAATGAAAACAACGTCATCACATGCGTGTGCTTTCTTACATTTCTTACTTTAAAAATGAATTCCTTAAAGTCTTTGTACACATCATACTTTGTTAGCTTGTCACCAATAAACGTACCTCAGTAAATTATCAGTCAAGGCTTTAAGCCAAGCTAATGGAAAAATTACCAAAATGAATAATTAACAGTCTGTGTCATTTTGCCTTGTTATATTTTAATCAATGGATGACTTATCAAAAAAGTCAAGTAAAATAACCCAGGATTCCGTTTACCCGGGGTTTAGAATGACCCAGGCTTAACTATTTCAAGTTTGAAAAGCCCTTAAAAGAGCTCAATCTGGGCCTGAAGGGTTAGACACACACACACACACACACACACACACACGCACACACACATTCACTCTCTCTCTCTCTCTCTCTCTCTCTCTCTCACACACACACACACACACACACATTCACTCTCTCTCTCTCTCTCTCTCTCTCTCTCACACACACACACACACACACACATTCACTCTCTCTCTCTCTCTCTCTCTCTCTCTCTCTCTCACACACACACACACACACACATTCACTCTCTCTCTCTCTCTCTCTCTCACACACACACACACACATTCACTCTCTCTCTCTCTCTCTCTCTCTCTCTCACACACACACACACACACACAAAAACACAAACACCTGTAAATCACTTGATGTTATACAGTGTTTCTTCCACCTGTTCCTCTGAAACCTTTTGTCTGCTGCTGTTGGGTTCTCATCACCACATCAAATGCTGATCAGGTGGCTGAATGACTTTGACTGCATATCAGATTTTAATAATATGCCATAAGTTATTGCTTTCTTCGCACACCTGCTAGAATGACACATCCAGTCTCTTTCTGGCGCTTGGTAACGGGAGAAATTAAATCGCTAGGCGAGAGATCGTGTTGCTCTTTTCAGACCTATTTTAGCTGTATTAAATCCCTGAACGATGTTAAGCCTCATGAAGAAAAGACAACTATTGACTAGAGAAGGATTTTGGCCTTGGCAGAATGTGGTTTGATTTAACAGTTACTGAGATGATGTTCATTACTGTGTGGAGCCTGTACAGAATCACTTCAAATGACTGAAGTCCTTTTCTAACATGAAAAAACATTGTTATCAAAATTATGCACATTCCTGAACACACTGCATTGTGGGAAATATTATGCTGTAAAAACTAAAGAATGAAATGGAAGAGACGGCATTCTGATAGTGAGATTTTTTTATGAGAAAATAAACATCCTTGGTTTTGCTTTATATGTTTTTATATTCAGCTGTGACTTTTTCGTGAAAAAACAATTGTATTCTTGGATGGAGAGTTTTTAGTCTGTTATCGTTCTGAAGAATCACATTTGAATTCTTGAAAATGAAAGTGAGAAATGTAACTCTTTAAAATTAAAATTGATTCAAAAGTAATGTCTGTTTGTTTACTGAAAATTTGCAAAGATGCCTTTTGAGTGATCAGAAACAACATCCTTAATTTCAGGACCTCAAGGAATAGAAATATTATTTGAACCCATTAATACTGTTTTCTTTAGTTGATTCATTGTACAGACTTGCATCTGTTTAATCTACTTTAAATGATGAGCAGAATGCTGTTATCAGCATAAACACTAGAAGATTATCTCAGCGCTTTTGCACACAGAGGAAGGCTACATTGTGAGAATTTCTTTTTAACATTTAAAACGTGACAGAATGATTTGGCTGTTTCAGGGTGAGATCACGATGACCAACAACATGGAGAATTTACAGAGAGGGCGCCTACATCCACGGGCTGTTCATGGAGGTCATGAGATGGGACGCACAGGTACGACTCTTCTGTCTCTGGGTTCACGGCAGGGTCAGGATTATCCTTCACTTATTGAATACTTGATAGAACTAATGAACTAAATGTTGATTGTAAAATGAGATATTGATAAAGCTATTGCTACCATTCTAGCCGGTGAAGATGTGCTTACAGTATAACCGGGATATTCAGTGACAGACCGTCTGCAGCACATTCACAGCTCAAACGCTGTCCGTTTCGTCTAGCAAAAGATATTTGTGAAAAGAGCAAGTATGGAAAGCTTGAGAGCCAAAACAAACACTTTAACAGTAATTGGTCTTAATTATTCTTCAGCCTACCCTCTCATTACAATCACTCCTTCTGTCCTTTTGCTTCACAGATCAATTTGTTTTGGGCTCACTGAGTGAGTTAGCTAGCTGTGTCTCCCCCTTAATATACAGCTGTGTCTCCCCCTTAATATACAGCTGTGTCACCCCCCTTAATATAAAGCAGCTGCTGTGTCGCCCCCTTAATATAAAGCAGCTGCTGTGTCGCCCCCTTAATATACAGCTGTCACCCTCTTAATATACAGCTGTCTCGCCCCTCAATATACAGCTGTGTTGCCCCTTTAATATACAGCTGTGTTACCCCCTTAATATAAAGCTGTGTCGCCCCCCTTAATATACAGCTGTCGCCCCCTTAATGTACAGCTGTGTCGCCCCCCCTTAATATACAGCTGTGTCGCCCCCCTTAATATACAGCTGTCGCCCCCTTAATGTACAGCTGTGTCGCCCCCCTTAATATACAGCTGTCACCCCCTTAATATAAAGCTGTCGCCCCCCCTTAATATACAGCTGTGTCACCCCCTTAATATAAAGCTGTGTCTCCCCCTTAATATACAGCTGTGTCACCCCCTTAATGTACAGCTGTGTCTCCCCCTTAATATACAGCTGTGTCACCCCCCTTAATATACAGCTGTGTCGCCCCCTTAATATACAGCTGTCACCCCCTTAATATAAAGCTGTCGCCCCCCCTTAATATACAGCTGTCGCCCCCCTTAATGTACAGCTGTGTCTCCCCCTTAATATACAGCTGTGTCACCCCCCTTAATATACAGCTGTGTCGCCCCCTTAATATACAGCTGTGTCATCCCCTTAATATACAGCTGTGTCGCCCCCTTAATATACAGCTGTCACCCCCTTAATATAAAGCTGTCGCCCCCCCTTAATATACAGCTGTCGCCCCCCTTAATGTACAGCTGTGTCTCCCCCTTAATATACAGCTGTGTCACCCCCCTTAATATACAGCTGTGTCGCCCCCTTAATATACAGCTGTGTCATCCCCTTAATGTACAGCTGTGTCGCCCCGTAATGTACAGCTGTGTCGCCCCCTTAATATACAGTTGTGTCACCCCCCTTAATATACAGCTGTGTCGCCCCCTTAATATACAGCTGTGTCGCCCCCTTAATATACAGTTGTGTCACCCCCCTTAATATACAGCTGTGTCGCCCCCTTAATGTACAGCTGTGTCGCCCCCCCTTAATATACAGCTGTGTCGCCCCCTTAATATACAGCTGTGTCATCCCCTTAATGTACAGCTGTGTCGCCCCGTAATGTACAGCTGTGTCGCCCCCTTAATATACAGTTGTGTCACCCCCCTTAATATACAGCTGTGTCGCCCCCTTAATATACAGCTGTGTCATCCCCTTAATGTACAGCTGTGTCGCCCCCTTAATATACAGCTGTGTCACCCCCCTTAATATACAGCTGTGTCGCCCCCTTAATATACAGCTGTGTCGCCCCCTTAATATACAGCTGTGTCACCCCCTTAATGTACAGCTGTGTCGCCCCCTTAATATACAGCTGTGTCAAGTACAAAAGTACAAGAAAAATACATTTGTAATATCAAAATATTTTTATGCAAAAAGCCTTTTTAAGCAAATTTTTAAGTAAATTTTCTACATGACAGGTAAAATAGTTTTATGTGTTAATTTTGTTAATCAAATGTTTAAAACCATGTAAATAATTTAGCATGTAAATATTAGCCATTAATGATTTACTAAAACATTTTTTCCCCAAAATGCTGGCTGTGAGGTGAAGTGTGTCAGATGCCGTCTCAGCGTTTAACTGTTTGCGTCCAAATATAGGAAATACTATTACAAATATGGATAATATTGGAAATATTATTACAGAAAAAAATCGCTTTTTTAGACTGTACTCAAGTATTTTAAATATGAAAGATTCATGAAAATGTGAATAATATGGGAAAGAATTAAAGACATTAATTAATAGGTTTTATTTTTATGTTTTATTTATTTTTGTTTATTTATTTTGACATGACAGCTAACCAATATTTCTATGGCCGTGTGTTATTGAGGTTTTAGTTTTTCCTCTTCTCATTCTGAAGGACAAGAAAAGTGACACAGCAAACAGAACGCAGATGAGAAGATGGCAAACTTAAGCATTTATGAATATATTAATGCATTTGTAAGATTTACTGGCTTAAATTCACATTGACTACATTATTATGAAAAATTAAAAGGGCGTTTTAAAGACTGGGCAGTTTGATGAATGAGGCCGGTCTAATGCACAGCAGCGGTTACTGCTCCTTTAAATTCACACGAAGACCAACATTCAGCTCATATTCTTTTAAGCACCCTAGATGTGCGTCACGTAGCACATCACCTGAGAGTCTCCAGCCGAGACTTTAATGACAGCAGCTGGGTATTAATGAGTGTTGTTTGGTTGATTTACCAATTGATTTGGTTAAATGAGTTGATTGTGATGGTTTCTGAGACCTGTCACTACAGTTTAACACTCCCACACACAGGTCAGACAAACACAAACACTCAAAGAACGCCTGTTTGCACCATTAGCACTGTAATGAATGTAAAGGCATCTGGCTTTCTGGGAATCTCTCTGAAAAACCCATTTTAATTACACACAGGAAGATTTTAATCACTGTTTTCTGCTGCACATCTTCCATGAACTCAAACAGAGGTTCAGGATGCCGTTTGCTCTTCCAGCATATACTGTATGAGCAGACGCTGGTCCAGAGATGGAGGATAAACCCCTCATTTATATGAATGAGATTCTCCACCTACTAAGACGACATCAAAGACACGTGATGACCCAAATACATAACAATTATTCTTATCCTATAGTTATCATATGGTTATTTCTTAAGCTTAGATATTCTCTTAGCTGATGAGTTCATGTAATCTGCTTAAATAGTTTTGAAGACATGAGCATGAAGTTTTCAGGCCCTGTAACTAAAGAAATTCACCCCGTTATCCCGACAGAGTCGTAAAACTATTACTGTTTAAAAGCACAATAAACTTTTACTGCAGCTGTGAGGCAATTAGAGTGTTAATTTGGGGAGAAATCATAATCCGTGTCCTCTATGGATGCTGCAATGTCAACATTATTTGCATTTGTCTCTTTAATGCTTTGCAATCTTTGGTCTGTCATCTGTGGAGCAGAAGAGGGTTAATTAACCGATTTTAATCCCATGAAGTTCTTGTTTAGAGAGACCGCAGAAAACTTGGCAAAGAAAAGTGCTCAAATAGTTCAGTGAAGGACGATGCAAACTTTCAACAAGATAATTCTGTAAAACTGTTGCCAACAGAAACTGAATGAAATTCAATTAAATCAGTTTTTTTTCCTCTGCGTACATACAAGTCATTAACAAACAGTACGAAACAATTACAACTTTCAAATCTGATCATCCACATTCAAAGTATTTTCAAGCTTCTATATTACTTACGCTGATTGTTATTGTCAAGAAATGTATCTATTGGAAATATCAATAAATAAACCTATTGTTTTATCATATAATATCAATAATAGTATTTAATAGTATTTTCTTCATTTGTTGTGGTGTTGGGCACAGGCAATGTTTGCACAATGTGCCATGAAATTTAATTAAAAGCACAAATTCTCCTCTTTCATATTTGAGTTTTACTAGGGCCAGTTATGAACAAGACTTATTTATTGATGCAACTGTCCATCAGAATATGGTCGAAACGAGGTATTTTTGTCACTCTGCTGTAGTTGTTCTACAAATCTGTGTTATATCACATTCAAACCTCTCACCCTGAGAAACTGAGGTGTCAGTCTGAAGAAAGCGTGCGGTGTTTGTGTGGATCCGCAGCAGCGTCGATGAGCCTCCAGGGCCACTTATATCTGTTATTGAGAAAACTTAACAACACGTACAGAGACTGAGCTACGAAACAGGCCACCGGGAAACTGAATATGTGGAGGAAAGCAATAAATCTATCCAGAATCCAATTACAAAGCTTCATGTGCTTCTTCCACACTCTCCGTATTCATTTCTCTCGTGTCCCAGTGTAAGGGATATAAGACAAATACGTTAAAGAAATAAATATGAAAGATTTGTACAAACAGACACAAAATATAAGGGAAAACTTGCTTCTCCATTTGTTTGTGTTCACATCAGTTAAATATGATTAATGTTCTTCGTTTATTCGAACGTACGCTCCACCGCAGCCGTTAAGAAGCACTTTGTTCTCTGAATTTTACATTTGAACTGCTGTAGATTTGCATTTCTTGAAAGGAATATAAGGCATCAAAAGAGAAGTGTGAGGTTTAAGGTTTCGGGCGTCAATGAAACGCTGCATGCAACTAAGTTTCCATCTACATTTCCAGAAAATAAGTATGTGAACCTTTGGATTTACCTGCATTTCTAAACAAATTGGTCATAAAATTTGACCTGATCTTCAGCTAAATCACACCAACAGAACAGAAGCTGCTTAAACGTCACTGAATAATACGTTGTCATGTACTGTTTGAACACGTTCCCATCGTTCAGGGTGGAAACAGAATGACTTCAAAACAGTCCGATCAAAGCGACTGCATTCACAAGCAGCAATACCTCAAATAAAACACATTTACAGGTGGCCATTTTGAAGATGCTTTCACTGAAAGTACATTATAATCGGTTTTTGTGATCACTTGTTGACTTCATAAAGCTGGAAAGGGTTACAGATGAACCTCGGCGGTCCTTGACATTCACAGTAAGACCAATACGATCTCAGGAGAGTTTTCAGGGGAATCTAAAGCACAGCAGTAGATCCGTCCTGACCTCAAACGAGCGATTCACGCTAAACATCCAAGAACATTGCATAGTTTAAAGTGGTTTGTAAAGACGTTTGGTGGAGGTTATTGCTGCCGAAGCAGGATCAGCCTGTTATTACAATAAAGTTATCAAGGGTTCACATACTTTTTCCAGCCTGATCTGAGACTGTTTACACAGTGTGTTCAATACAAAACCACATTCTCTGTGTTTTTTAAGCAGGCTGTGTTTGTTTATGGTTTGGACTAGGAATCTTTTGTTTTTTATTTCTAAAGCATTAAAGAAGAAAATTTGGTTTTCTACTCAGACTGCTTTTGTATTGATTGTGGATATCAGAGGAGGAGATAAGAATGTCAGACGAGGCGACTGAGTTTTTGTGTACAGAGACATTGGCAGCCATCCATGATTAAATGAACGGTAAATTGGTGATAGCAATTAATCAAGTTGGTCACGAAACAGCTCACTATACAGTGTCAGGACTGCTGTCAAATCAATGCTAAAGAGTTCACTGGGGAATGTCACTTTCTATTATCTTAAACTCACACTAGTGGGATTTTGCTGATGTCTGATCTCATGCACATTCTCACAAGCAACCAAACCGGTTGTGCTATATTTTAAGTCATATTAGAGCTTTGTGTGTCGGAGATGAAGACGCCACACCTGGTTTGATGACAACTATGGCAAATGCATTCATTGTTTTGTGGCACACGTATTTTGAATATGCACAGGCGCAAATGAGATTTAAGGGCTGTTCAGTGGAAAACACTGCACAAGTCATATGGACTATCTTATAAGTTGTTTCTGAATCTTTTGGAGCTTGACAGGCTGGTCACTTTTCATTTTATAGCATCTTTTGTGTTCTAAAGGAAGACAATCACATGACATGATGTCATTCATGGTTGAACTAGACCTTTAAAAATGTAATATTGATGAGTATGTCTTTTCAAATACAAAGGAAGTTGCCATCGAAGAAAAAGGAAAGCTCGTGTCTCCCCACTGGCTCATAAACGTACTGTAAGATGATATTCAGTTATGTAAAACATCTGCATTCGTCATACACAGCACACGTCACACACCACCATTCACATCTGCCATCACGCAGGGCATGTCTGCGCCGCCGGGAACATGCGCTGGGCAAAGGCAGAAATCTATCAGAGACTCCTGCTCAGAATCTAAAGAAGGAGCTTTAATCATTTTCCATGGGAAACGTTGGTTGCTAGGCTACAGGTCAGTCTTGAGAAATGACTTACACGAGAGCCGGCGATGGTGCAGTATATGTAATATTAAAGCAGGCTGTATGCTAATTTCCAGAGAATCGTGGCACTTCTTCACTTTGGCTTTCTGAAATATGGTAATTTGAGACAAGAGCAAACTGTAAACTTAACGGAAGCGCTTGGAGCCACTTCTTTTTCTTTAAAAGCTTTCGAAATGCACCATTGCCTACATTATTCACAAGTACCGTGTGGAATATGAAGATTTATGTGGTGTATTCAAGCCTTATGAGAGTCCTTAAGAGAATGATGGAAAGTCAGTGTGTTTCCAGTGTATTGTACAGCACGAGGCTAAACTGCCAGTTTCCGATACAAAAATGCCTTTTTCAGAAGCATGTTTCCATCCACTGCGGTTAAAAAGCATCTCTTGTCTTTGCTCTCGGCCGCTCTGACTGACAGACGGTAAATAATTGACGAATAATGTTTTAGATTCATACAGGGAGAGCCTGCCTTATACTTCAACCTGACCGGGATAAAAATTTTAGCACAAAACATTGCATTTTGGCTGAACAAGACATTGCTCTCAGAAGCAGAGACCTGGAGGGCTTTTCATTATTTCATATGTGAGCGATGTTTTAGTCGGCAGCCATTTGCACACAGTGGAAGCTTTAGTGTCTGGTTTTACTACCAGCACTTCAACCAATCTGCTACACAGACTCCATTTAAGTGTCATATTTTCATCTAAATGCTGATAGGAAAGAGGAGAGGTACGAGGAACGCAGATGTGAGTCCGTCTCACCCCTAAAGCTTTTGCAAATAAGGAATGCAAATGCAAAAGGCTTTGTTTGTGTGTGGGAATTGCATTTTCACCCCTGAAGTTCAATGAATTTAAAGGAGGTTTCACCAGCTCCGGCTGGGACGCGAGCAGCGGGTATTAATTCACATGTCCAAAAATATGATAAAATAACCCAATATATCACCTAGTCACCGAAGCATATTTGGTTGGTTAGTTTTCAGATACATTGGCTTTCTCTGTCTCTGCATGAAAGCTCTGCTGGAAGACGTGACGATTTGTCGTGACGTTCTGATTTCTAGGTGTAAGTAATTGCATTTATTTTTCTCTCCGACTATTTTACTCAAGTGTTTCCAAAGTTTAACTGTAACATGATTTATAAATAAACCAAAAGCCATTTAAAAGTGAATAAGTGCTTTCCTGAAACTTTCAGGTAAGGTTGCCTTGTCGCAAAGCCCTAAAGAGAAAGCTGGTGAAATATATTGTTAAATGGAGAGTTTGGAATCAATTTTGGAATATTGTACAAAAATCACATCGGCATTGATGAGACTTTTATGGCACTTGTTTGTCATTTTTTTTTCCTCATTCACTTTCATTAACTCTTTCTCCTCCATTGATGGAATTTTCCGTCATTTATGACACAACGCTTCCCCGCCATTGACAAAAATATCCAAGTGTGGGTATCTACAGGTTAGAGTAATGGGCGTGACGAAAGGTCTTTATCATTGGTCTAGAAAGCTGTCTGTCGGGCGTGGGGTAGGGTTAGGGGTTAGTTTCTGTTGTAGCAATTCACCTTTCAGCACACCTCCTTTCAGCATGCCCATTACACCGACCTGTAGCTATCCCACATCCAAGTGTGACATCAAAAACCAGGCCCATGCCGCCCTGCAGCCGATTCTTAAGATTTTATTGGTCATGTCAATCACAGTACTGATTGCCTACACCAAACACTGATCCCTAAACCTACCCGTCACTATAACCAATGAAGTTACCTGCAGGGCGGGATCTCTGGTGAAGTGGTTTAGTTTGGAGTCACGAGGTGACGTATTGGACACGGGTGTGGCTTCTGAAGGGGTTAGATGTCCAGCGCAGGCTGCAGAGAGCCCTACTTGAAATATCCGGCAATTTATGTTTTCACTGTTATATGATAGGGGGCGCTATTACGCATCTTCTGAAAGAGTACAGAATCTCTGGATCAAAACACAGGTGAAGACGAAGCAGAAATATGCGATAGATGCATTGCTGACGCACATTGTAAAATAACGCAATCATCAGACATTCAACAGCATATAAATCAAAACTGCCTAACATTACTGACTGAAATTTTGAACCCATGAAGAGGAAACGACTGTGAAGCTTTGAGGGTGTTGATGGACTACATCTACTCCATCTGTGTTTTGATTCTCGTTCTGAATCCCATCCGAATGAAGTCTTAAAAAAAAAAAAATTCTCATCTTTTTGTTCTTATCCAAACTTACCTAAATTCAAGTGTTGATTAAAAAAAAAAAAAAGAATGCATGATGCTTTTTATTTAAAAGCAGAGGCTCTGTTCTTTTTTTGAGGCACATGAACCTTTTTCACATTCATTTTCATGTTTAGAAAAATAAGGACGGTTTATTTGAAGCTACTACAACAAGCATAATATACTCATTTGTCTTGTGAGTCACTGCAACACAGTCTACAGCCAGAAATCAACAGTTGTCATATTTTTCAGCAACATTCGCCCGATTCTCGTTCTACAAACACATTTGAAGAGACACACGTACAGTATCATATTACTTTAAATGGTCCAACACTGGGTTAGTGGGTTGTCTATAGTTCTGAAGAAGTCTTGAACCTCTAAAAATCAAACTACAATAATACAAATGCCAACCAGGACAGACTCGTCCATTTACTGGTGCTAAAAGAGCTTATTTACAATCATCTTCGCAAAATAATGAATGGCCATTAATTGAACAACAAACTGATATATGCTAGCCATCACCCACCGAACGAATGAGCAAAACAGAACAAAACTCAACTTTTACTTGATTGTGCTTTTTAACCCACAAAACCACTTCGCTGCTGAAATGGAACATTTTCGTAGAGGCACCGAAAGAAGTGCGCGAACATCATAAGAACTTCTAAAGCTATTGACTAGGACCGGAAGTACAAACAGTATTTGTATTTATATATATATGTGTGTATTTATATATAAATTTATACAGTTCTGTTCCATGTCCAAACCTTTTATTATACGTTCTTTCTTCTGACGCTGTCTGCGAATCCCCATGCAAAGCCCTTACGAATGCAGAATCTGGCAAGCAAGTCCTTCCTCATCAGTGATAAACGAACACAAATAAATGAATGGATATGCACACAGAATGGTCTGGGTATTGACTCTAGAGTAGCTGGTGCTGGGTCAGTTACTGAAGAACTGCTGGAAAAGTCCGGATCTGAGACTAGTCTGGCTCTTGTACGCTTCTGTTGGCTCATGGCTCAACTGTCCGTGAGTTTCCGAGCGGTTAAACAGTTACTTCGGTCTTGCTCCCTGTGCGGTAGTGATGGTGATGCTGCTGGGGAACGTAGTGTAGCTGCTCCACCGTCTGCGTGCGGCGGGAGGCGAAGGCCTGCCTCTTGGAGGCCGTCTGGTTCATGGTAGAAGTGTTCTGTGGGGTGTTGTTTGAGGCACTGGGATGGGAGTGCATTTTTGTCATCTTATAGCGGTCTAGGATGGGCGTGGTGGGCATGAACACGTCCGTGTGCGATATGGCTCTGGACATGGACTTGTCGGAACTGTGGAACCCAGAGCGCTTGATGGACATCATCTTGTCGGGAGAGATCAGCGGATCTTGCGAGTAGAGGCGGTCTTGGGAGTAGAGGCGGTCCTGGGAATGCAAGCGTTCCTGAGAGTGAAGCCGGTCCTGCGCGTGGATGCGGTCCTGTGAGTAGTGGCGGTCCTGCGAGATGAGCCGCTCGTGCGAGCGCAGGCGCTCGGCCGACAGGAGCTGCTCGTCAGAAAGGATGCGTCCTCCGTACGGAGGCATGCCATAGGGGGATATGGGGTAGTCGTGCGCGTGGCTGCGTTCGGGGGACAGCACGCGGTCCTGGGACATGGCCCTCTGAACTCTGCGGGGACGCTGGCGGGGCACTTGCTGCTGCTGCTGCTGCTGTTGCTGGGCCTGTTGCTGCTGCTGCTGGCTGCTCTGAGACTCCTGGTTTATCTTGATCATGTGCAAAGGAAGAGTTCCTCGTGCCGCTAGGTCTGGAAGATGCCTCTTCCTGCTGTAGTAGTCATCAACGTCCTTATCCGCTGTGTAAAAGCACAAGCAGTGTAAGTGTTAGAGTATTCAAGTCAACCTGAAATCAAAGGTTACTTGCCAATGCATGTTCCTGGGGCTTCATTTATAAAATACATTGTGACCATGGTGAGGAACAAATGTGGGCATCCTGTAGGTGGAGCTGATGTGCTTAAATATATTGCACTTGAATTCAAGATGAACTGCGAGATGCACTTAGGAACATTTTTTGTGCATACGAACGTTTTATAAATCATTCATAGGAACATTTCAGAAGCTGTCATTGGTTCACATTTAGGATCATCATATGCACGTCTTTATAAATGAAGCCCCAGGTCTTACTGCTTTTACCTCTGAAACGACTTTCCTTTTTGACTGGCTTTTCAACCATCTGGGTCCATTCTGATACAGTATATGAACACTTTTCATTAATCAGTCTTCAGTGGATAAAACTAAATCCCATCCTACTCTTTTCTCACTGAATATCTTTCACTTGGAAATAACATGGTTGCACGCAGCATTTAAACTACAGAGCATGGTGATTGACCAATCAGAATGAATATGTAATAAGATACTTTAAATCAGAGAGACTTCCTTTTGTCTAATGGATTCATGGTGCATCACAGCTCGAGAGCTTCAGGACACAAACACGTCCAGGACAGTCTGGATGGTGAGTGACTATACTGTAACGCCCTGTGTGATTGGAACTGGAAATAATGAAATTATCCTCTGCTCGAGGTGTAATGAATACAATCTGGGGGAGCTGATGTCCTTGAGATCTCAGTTACACTTGATAGATTTCTCCACACATTTAGAGCTCAGTCATATCGAAGTCAATGCAATAAAGGAGTGTATCAAACAAAATTACAGCCACAAATCTTTCTTTAAGTGAGAATTAATCGAATAACTGAGATGAGAGGTTTGTGAAAAATAAAAAAAAGTGCACAATAATTCACAGCCCGAGGTAGTGGCAGTCATATTTGTGGGACATTTGAAACAGCATCTCTTGAGGGGATTAGATTCAGTTTGTTAGGAGATAAAAGAGCTCAATAGCACCATTTATCTCACACTCGCCGAAAGGACGAACACTGTGTTATTTGGGGAAATTAATGGCACATAATCTGTTTATGGTGATTACAGATTAAATTAATCTTTCTTCATAAAGGGGTCTCCTTTTCAAGGTTTGTGGATATTAGCAAAATAAACATCTGAGGAGGAGGAAGATACTCGGGATGTTATTAACAGGAGTCTCCCGCATCCAACACGATCTGTCAGTGCAAAATTCCACTGAAACTCCCAAAGAAACAGCTAAGCCTTTCGGCTACACCCTACAACAAATAACCTGCTTCAGAGGCTTAGCTGAGATTCGATGGAGGCGCTGCTGCACAACAGTTTTAAGGAGGGTCTGCTGCCATGAATAGTTTAGTGTATGATTGCATGTTTTCACTGGTGGAGGCTTGGCGGACGTGGAAGAATTGCAGATGAGCGGGCCTGTCAGTTTCCCAGCCGTGGCCGGGTTCAGGGCCGGGAGAGATCTGGAGCGTTCTTTATGCAATTACACAAGCCTCAGGGGAATTTACTCTTCACTTAGGGAATATAATGAGCTGAGACCTTATTACACAGCAAAAGAACCTGCCACTAGCTGAATCAATACGATAGGGCTAAGGCCACAAGAAAGCTTTACTCAGTGATATCAGATTCAGATCGAACCCATGCTAGCGTATAATCGCCGCCTGTTGAGGAAGAATACTAACATCCTGATCGGATGAAATGAAGGCTCTCATCTCCGTGGTGAGCCATGAATCCCTCCATTACATTACAGTTACATTTGCCTATGTAAAGAGATTTTACTCAACATATAGAAGCCGCAGCAAATATACAGTGTTTACAAAGACAGAGCCGGCATGAATGCATTTACACAGGAATCACAATGGCGGGAAACAATGTATCATGCTCGAATGTTGATTACTGATTAGCCTGCACAGCGGACAGAAAATAAGGCTCTGATTGACATGATGGAGTGGAAAAGAGTCCGACTGCCTTTCTGAGATCTGAAGGAGCCTCGTTCAAATCACTTTTCATTTGTCACCATCAAATGTGCATTGATAAAATGTTAAATCTTTCATACTGACAGACTAACAGATCCTTTGCCCTGATTTTTACAAATCTAGAAAAATCTGCAGAAATAGAGTCCCTGAATGAACAATGTTTTCAGGATTTATTGTTCTAGGTTAATGTACATTTATAAATATACTTTTTATTCCTGTTAATTTATGTTCATTCATTATATATTATACAACTTGTAATTTAAAATGTACTAGTATACTATATGTAGAAATTAACATTGACTTGAATGAATGCTGTAAAAGTGCTGTTCATTTTTGCATTAATGAACCTCAACAAACTGTAAGTGTTACAATAAATATGATTATAATTAAATTGGAAATTATTTGATACTCTACATCTCACATTTTGGACTGTGAGATGCATGACGCCGTGACTCTGGGTCTCGTGGGTTTGCAGCCCTGAGACCCCTAAAGAAAGATCATTAGCAGAGCTGAGGACATTAGACTGACACATACTTAGTCTCTTGAGCGAGGAGTATTTGTTGAGGTCAGCTTTCACGGCAGATTCATAGGAAGGGGGGAGATGAGAGAGACTCTGGAAGGAGCGAGAGAAGGACAGATCGTATGGCTCGGTCTGTGAGGTGAGGATATTGTTCATCCGGGTGCTCTCTGCGGGCAAGACAAAACAAACCATCTCATCTTTAACTGGGCACAGTCAAAATCACAAATTCATACATCTCCATTGTAAAACGAAAGCTCTGTGTTCATGTCTCAGCACACACTTGACATATTGGAAGACATTACTGTGTAGAGGGATGATGGGAACTTCTGGACTGGGATTTAGTGGCTATAAAAAGACAAGAGTCGCAGCGTCGCAGACCAATCGGCCGTCTCATTGGGTGTGGTGACTGATGTGATGCGATGTGTGCCCGTCACGCCAGTCTGAGTCTGGCCAGGCCGAGGATCAAGCCCGGTTTATAAATAGGGCAGCGACTAGAGCAGCAGAATGAGGCTGAGACGCAACAACACTCCTGGGACGGACAGACGGACGGTGGGGAGATACAGAGGACGAGCAATGTTTACACAACTGCATTTGTATTTGCTCAGTACATGCATTGGGGTTCAGCTGTTTGTGGTGTGTGAAGTGGAAAACATTCATCTTCATTGGAGGGAGGAGGAGGAGGAGGAGGTGGTGGTGGAAGAGGAAAGATTAAGAATCAATGATGTTGCGAGGATAACTTACCATGCCTTAGAGATCTGTGAGCTGGTCAATTCAAGGGAAAAAGAACGCAGTTCAATAACAGCACTATGTGGAGAGAGCAAATGAAATAGAGTTGGGGACGGGATGCTTTGTTTTTTGGTGCTCTTGTAATGATGAAGCATCGTGAAATGACATTTTGGCTTTTTGTCGGAGTGACTAGTTGCACCAGCTGTAGAGAACAATGTCCAGACAACGTGAGGATTTTCACAGCTACAGTGTGGAGGAATCAGGCGAACAATGAAAACACGTGATGTGATGTTAGAGACGTGGCCTGAAGAGTGTGTGTACTGGTGTTCACCGGCGAGCCTTTCTGAATCCGGTTTCATTTACTGCATATATACATCATTCTGTCCACCAAATGCCCTAGGATTCAAAGTGTGCTTTTGGACAATATAAGTGTAAATCATCATCATTTCTTGGTGTAAATGCATTCTAGTAACTTGCAATTATCAATGAAGACCAACAATAATGATTTTCTTTTTGATTATATAATAATGGATTATATAACAATGGCCTGGCCATGATGTTCAGCAGGTTTATCTGCTAAGACCAGGAAACCATCTTAGGCTCATTTAATGTTTCATTTTATTGATTGATTGATTGATTGATTGGTTGATTGATTGTCAGCAGGGTTTCCTATGTTATTAATTCCTTATTTAACAAAATCTATTTTCATAGTTCAGGTTGTACTTTAGCAATGAAAAGTCATTACAAAATGATAATGATTCATATATTGTCCCAAACCCCACCCTGCCTACAGCATTTCCAAACTTTTGGAGGACACTGTATATTCATCCAGACTATATATTATATCATATACACTACCGTTCAAAAGATTATTTTTGTTTAATAATTTTTTTTTTAATGTTAAAGTCTCTTCTGCTCACCAAGGCTGCATTTATTTGATCAAAGACTCTGTGAAATATTATTACAATTTAAATTAGCTGTTCGCTTTCAAATGGGAACTCACACTGCATCCCCTAGAGGGCGCTATGGGGAATGCCCCTGGCATGACTGGTGTCTGAAGCATGAGTCTAAACACGACAATGAACTTGACATTGGCAGGTGGCAGTCTATGACATCACTACTGGTGTGACCGTGAGTATAAAAGGGCACCTGTGAAATACGTCATCCTTCTTGCCTTCAGGAGTCCATTTTGTTTGAATGTGTGTCTAAAATAAGCAACTCTGACAAGCACTAGCACTTCCTAAGTCCTTTAGGAAGTGTGTTAATTAATGTCAGTGCTATCTAACACCTGGTGACACACATGATATGTGCGTTATTTGCATGGGCGAGAAGCATGCAAGCTCAGTCCTTGAGCAGGCTGTTTGTGTGCATTGTGAGCACTCTTCTATGAAGAAAATTTGCTCTCGTCTGTCTCTCTTCTCGAGGGAATTACGACAATCATCTGTGTCTCATGGTTTAGGACCGTTTAGGAGGTGAGTAGGAGACTGAGGTCGTGGGGCTCGCAGGTGGAGCTTGCCGACAAGCGCGAGCTGCAGAATTATGAAGATGTGTTGTCTCTCACGACATCTGATTCGGCAGCGAACATGCTCCTGGCTTTGAGCCAAGATGAGCAAGATGAGGCTGATGAGATCTGTGCACTCTCAGTCCACCTGCCCCGCATATGACGAGTTATTAGAGGTTATGTCCCACACCACAGCAAGATTAAATCTGCCGTGGAAGTGCGAGAAGAACAAGTTCGCTCGTAGCCCCTTGGATGAATTCTTTTTGAAGAGACACGGGCTGGCTATCTCTCGATGGGTGAGACACCCGCATTAAAGGCTCCTTCTCTGCCAACTATGCCACTGCGTGTCACATCGCGCCTAAATGGCAGAGCACATGCAGCAGCGGGTCAGTCAGCGATGGCTGTGACTAGGGACAGGGCTCTCCCTGAGGCAGAAGAGGAGTTGCACCACACCACAGATTTGGCTCTCCTTGCCACAAAGCAAACATGGTGGCTACAGAGAGGCATCTATGGGTGAACCTGGCTCACACAACCTGGGTGAACACATCCTTTATACCGCGCCAGTCCAGGTCTGCATCTCAAGCAGCGAAGGGGTCTGGCTCATCTCAGTCTGAGGACCGGAGACAAGACCCCTCCTTTGCTTCAGCAGCAGTATCAAGTTGTTAGGCATGCTGCGTGCCTCCTTGATGGGAGCTTGACGGGGTAACAATGCTGAGTTGTTGGGCTCTTTTGTGCCTCCTCGCCTGCTCCTTTGATAGAGCATTACTAGGCCTTCTCTTTTCTAAGAGAATTATAGATTTAGGCCTTGGCTCCCCCAGAGCTCTGTCTCCGAGCTGTAGGCTCTCTTTGAGCCT
This sequence comes from Hypophthalmichthys molitrix, assembly GCA_037950675.1. Classification (NCBI taxonomy): domain Eukaryota; kingdom Metazoa; phylum Chordata; class Actinopteri; order Cypriniformes; family Xenocyprididae; genus Hypophthalmichthys; species Hypophthalmichthys molitrix. The sequence goes on along the minus strand of CM075503.1, from coordinate 185,748 downwards.
CCTTGGGGGCCGCCCTGAGTATAGAACGTAGTTAGGCCTCCTCTCGCTTTAGAGAGTCAGCATACTGAGGCCTCTGTTCTCGAAGAGTTGTAGGCTCTTTGCCTGAGCCTTCTCTGGTGTACCTGGGTTGGGACTACTTTTAACCATTTTTTGTTTGCTCCCCTGAGCTCCACCTGCTTATTAGTATCAAGTTGCTAGACCTCTTATGAAGCCTCCTTGACAGATGTTGGATGTAGCTAGGCCTCCTCTGATAGGTCTCCATCTTCCGAGCTCAGCCAGAGGCTAAGTTGCTAGGCTCTCTGTGAGCCTCCTTGGTCACTGCTCTTGAACTAGAGCATCGCTAGGCCTCCTCTCGCTATAGAGAGTCGTTCTATTAGAGGCCTCTGCTCCCCTGAGCTCCGCCCATTATTGTGTCAAGCTGCTGGCTCTATTATGTAGCCTCCTTGACAGGTGTAGGACATAGTGTATTCATCCCATTCATCTCATAATCCCATAAGTGGTTAGGCTCACTGTAAGCCTCCTTGGTTACTGCGAGTGCTGCTAGACCTCCTTTCGCTAGAGAGCGTTATCTTGCTGAGGCCTCCACTCCCCAGAGCTCCGTCATGATACCATTTGCAAGTTTTAGGCTCTCTTAGGTCTCCTCTCAATTTAGAGAGTCGTTATACTTAGGCCTCCGCTCCATGAGCTCGGCTAGGCGGTAGGGTAGTATGCAAGTTGTTAGGCTCTCCGTTAGCCTCCTTGGCTACTGACCGTAGTGTGGAGTGTTGCTAGGCCTCCTCTCATTATGAGAGTCATTGTACTGAGGCCTCCGCTCTGCAGAGCTTTGTGGGCCAGTTAGACTAAGTTGCTAGCTCTCTCTGAGCTTTTTTGGCACTGCCTTTGGGTTAGAGCATTGTTAGGCATCTTATTTGAAGCTTCCACTCTTCAGGGCTGTCTGAACAGAAGTTGCAAGTGTTAGGCTCTCTGTTAGCCTCTTTGGACGCTGGCCTGAATAGAGAATGTACTTTTGCTTCCTCTCTTTTAGGCCTTGTTTACATCTGGTATTAAAATGTGTTTTGGTCGATCGGATCACAAGTGGACAAAGGAGACACATACCTGTCTACACCTGGTATTTTAATGACTCTTTTGCCCACTTTCAAAAACTTCTGTCCTGATTTCTTCTAGGAGGGGGTCTATGGGCTGGTAAATGTATGGGTTTTTCAGATCTTTCTATCTAATGGACAAAATAAGATCACGCAGTTTACATATGAACATGTCCAAAGATGACAGAAAAACATACAGAGACCATCAGCTTTTGTTTTTGCTCTGACAGCCGCAAGACCATGCCAAATGCTGTGAGTGTGTTTTAGAAATCAGGAATGTTGAGAGAACATTGTGCTTGCTTCAGACAAGAAGAGGATGATGTATTTTAGAGGTGCCCTTTTCACGGTCGCACCAGTAGTGACGTCATAGGCTGCCGCCTGCCAATGTCAGGTTCATTGTCATGCTTCAGACATCAGTCATATCAGAGGCATTCCCTATAGTGCCCTCTAGGGGAAGCAGCGTCTCGTTCCCCTTCTCAGGGAACCATGGTTACATGCGTAACCTAAGACATTTTCTGTGTGAATTTATTGTGAAATGTAATTTATTCCTGTGATCAAAGTCTTCAGTGTCACATGATCCTTCAGAAATCATTTTAATATGCTGATTTGCTGCTCAGGAAACATTTATGATTATTATCAATGTTGAAAACAGTTGTGCTGCTTCATATTTTTGTGGAAAAAAAGTTTTTTTTCATTTTTCAGGATTCTTTGATGAATAGAAAGTTCAAAAGAACAGCATTTATTTGAAATAGAATCTTGTGTAACGTTATAAATGTCTTTACTGTCAATTTAATGTGTTTCTATCAAAAAAAAAAAAGAAAAAGAAAAGAAATCTTACTGTCCCCGGACTTTTGAACGGCAGTGTGTTAATGAACTATATGTAATGATAATGGAGGCCACTTTCCACCTCAGAGTTAGTTGTGAGATTTCTTCTTTCATAACTTTGACTTTATTTCCTGTAATTGAATATGTATTTTTTGACAGTTGTGACTTTTGATTTCACAAATATATTTACTTTGAGGCAGAAACAGTGTTCCATATACATACATATTTAATATGTATGTGTGTGTGTGCATGTATTTGCATGTGTGTGTTATTTTATTAAAAACTATTTTATAATAGCATATGTTAATAGACAAAATGCAAATATTGTACAGGCTCTTAAAGATTTGGACTGCAGGCCGAGACGACCCACCATGCTACACAAGTCATCATAAATTACAGCAATATCTTTTCATGCAGTGCATTAGCTGCTCCGTGTGAATGCAGTAACAGGCTTTGTCATATAAACACAGATCCATTGGGGAGCCTTTGAAGCTTGTTGGGTGGGAAAGCGATCCATCTTTAGACTCCCATCCTCCACCAACCCCACTCAGACTCGAGTGCTTCACCAACGACAGTGATTTAATCAGTGCTAACGAGCTGCGCCGTTTCTGCTCACCAGTGAGAAGCTTTCCAGCCCCACGTTACAGCTGGAAGATTTAACCACCAGCCCGAGCGCTGCCCTTATTGCAAACATTAACTCAAATCAAGGTTCTTGTTTTTTTCCTTAAAGGGTTAGTTTACCAAAAAATGAAAATAATGTCATTTATTACTCACCCTCATGCCGTTCCACACCCGTAAGACCTTCGTTCATCTTCGGAATGCAAATTAAGATATTTTTGATGAAATCTGATGGCTCAGTGAGGCTTCCATAGCCAGCAATGACATTTCCTCTCTCAAGATCCATTAATGTACTAAAAACATATTGAAATCAGTTCATGTGAGTACAGTGGTTCAATATAAATATTATAAAGCGACAAGAATATTTTTGGTGCGCCAAAAAAAACAAAATAACGTCTTATATAGTGATGGCTGATTTCAAAACACTGCTTCATGAAGCTTCGGAGCGTTATGAATCAGCGTGTCGAATCTGTGGTTCGGAGTGCCAAAGTCACGTGACTTCAGCAGTTTGGCGGTTTGACATGCAATCCGAATCATGATTCGACACAAAAGATTCATAATGCTCCGAAGCTTCCTGAAGCAGTGTTTTGAAATGTATTTCAAAAATGTTGAAATGTGGTTCAATTAATATTGAACCACTGTACACATGAACTGATTTAAATATGTTTTTAGTACATTAATGGATCTTGAGAGAGGAAATGTCATTGCTGGCTATGGAGGCCTCACTGAGCCATCGGATTTCAACAAAAATATCTTAATTTGTGTTCCAAAGATGAACGAAGGTCTTACGGGTGTGGAACGGCATGAGGGGGAGTAATTAATGACAGAATTTTCATTTTTGGGTGAACTAACCCTTTAATGGTGGTGATGATGATGATGGAGATGGTCAATGCCATTGAGCTGTTAGAAGAATCAGTTGATCTTGTAGGCATCGAACACAAATAATCACTTGACAATAAGATTATTCATGTGAGATGGTGCTGTTAAATGAGGAATACGGTCCTTACCATTTTTAGGTGTTCGCGTTGGGCTACTGAGACCGAGATGGTTGTGATTATGTTGATGGGCTCCTGCAGAAAAAGCAATGACAAGTCTGATTTAATTGCAAAATAAAGGCAAGCATGATCGACTATAACCCAGAGCGTGTGGGGAAAAGGGCCTTTAGCAAAAAGGGAAGCACATTAATAAGCATTGCAACATACACTACAGGGCCAAGAGTATGTCGACCAGCAATATGTGCTTGTTTAAACAACATTAAATAGAGAGCTAATTTGCTGCTATAATGACTTCCACTCTTCTAAAGCGTTCAGGTCTCACTGAAACATTTCTTGTGCCTTTGTCATGCTCAAGTACAGAAGGACCCCATTTTACTGCATGGCTGCATGATGCCATGCACCTGTTAGTAATATGTGTGATCTGTTCATTAGGAGGTGACGTCCACATGCATTTGGCCATGTAATGTACATAAAGCACATGACAAAAGAAGCAGCAGCAGCAGCAAACAATGCATGTACAATCAACATTAGTGGTCGACCAATATTTATTATTTTATGCTAATGAAAAAATAAAAATTCTTGTAGTTATTTAAATTATACTCATTTACACAATATTTGCTCAAAATCACTGGCAAAATGCTTTAAAACAGTAAATATGGTACTGCGAAATGACCACTTTTGTTAATTGTCCACGCACACACACACACACACACACACACACACACACACAGTTACTAGATCTCAAAACATCCAAATGTCGGCCGATGCAATGCTCTGTCACTCATCCACAGCTGCAGAGAAGCAGAACGTGTCATTTTACTGAAGTGCTGGATGCGCTGCATATGACGATGAGCATTAGTTCACACGTTCATGTCACAGAGTTCATCATCATCATCGGGCACGTAATTGAAAAGTGTTGAGGCTGCTTCACCAGTTGACATTTCTATTTTCCCTCCTTTCAAGACCTCTATTACAGGACTAAAGTTGCTCTGTCATCAGTCTGTGTGTGTGTGTGTGTGTGTGTGTGTGTGTGTGGGAGGCAGATGCGGCTGACAGCGATCGCTCTGTGACGGCTGCGCTCGCTCATGACAGGCGGCGTGTGTCTTGCGAGGAGGCTGCGACGGACCACTGCAGATCCAGCGTGTGAAGACCACGGTGTGCTGAGCAGTGATGAATGGCAGCTATTCTGAGCTGGCAAAGATGGGCTTGTGATAAATGGATGAAAACTAGAGGGAGCACAGCGTTGTGCTCGTCTGGATATCTGCTGTTGTGCCTGTTTAAAAATGCATTAGAGTAACTAGTTTAACATCCATTTACATCTGTCATGGAGCTCAGATGAGTGAAGACCCCTGTTTCGATAGAATGGAGTCAATCGCTGCTGAGATAGGGACGTTTTTACCCAATAACTACGGCTCCCTGTCATCTGTTTACTGTACCTGTATATACAGTATTGATTTAGTAACAGAGCGTAAATTTTGACTACAACGGGGGTTTTCAACCTTTACAGACTCTCAGTCAATCTACAGTTAGAACACTTTACAATAATGTTCATTAATAACATAAAACATTATAAAACTACCACATTTCGATATAGGTTTGTAGAAAATATTTAATAATTTCAAAGAAAATCCTATATAGTTCAAAAGTTTGGGGATGGTGAGATTTTTTAATGTTTTTGAAAGAGTCACTTCTGCTCACCAAGGCTGCGTTTATTTGATCAAAAATACAGTAAAAATTGTGACATATTATTATAATGTAAATCAGCTGTTTTCTAATATATAGTAAAGTGTAATTTATTCCTGTGATCAAAGCTGAATTTTCAGCATCATTACTCCAGTCTTCAGTGTCACATGATCCTTCAGAAATCATTCTAATATGATGATTTGCTGCTCAAGAAACATTTATGATTATTATCATTGTTGAAAACAGTTCATATTTTTTGTGGAAACTGTGATACATTTTATTTTTCAGGGTTAGGGTTAGATGAATAGAAAATTCTTTGAATTCTTTGATGAATAGAAAGTTCAAAAGAACAGCATTTATTTTAAATAGAATCTTGTGTAACATTATAAATGTCTTTACTCTCACTTTTGATCAATTTAATGTGTCCTTGATGAATAAAAGTATTTTTAAATAATTCTTACTACCCCCAAACTTTTGAACGGTGGTGTATTTGTCCTTTAAACTCCTGCAGGACTTCTGGAAAAAAGGGGAATCAAAGTAAGGCAAACCATGATTATGTTGTTATATTTTCCTTTTTTATTTCCAGCAGCAACACATAAGATTAAAAGCCGCAGGATTCTAGGATGAAAAATACTGAATTAGTCTGATGAACTCCTCTGCACCGTCTACAACTACTGATTAAAACTGACAAAGTAAGAGTTAAGGACCGCTTAGGAGGCCAATGCGTCCCAAAACGTCTCAGGTCCACTACATTCACAGCGGCACTGATAAGAGTCAGAGCTCAAAGCGCAGTCGTGAGTTCTAATTAATAAGAAGCATCGTCCAGTTCAATGATCCTGCTTTAATCTGGGGACCAATTAGCTGCTTTTGAGAAGGCGGTAAGTTGAAGTCTGGCTGTGGGGCGGAGGTCTGCGCTTTCAGCCGGTCACACTCCAGCGTTCGTCTCTCTCTCTCTCTCAGCATACATGCCAATTTGGCCTTGTTCAGTCGGAGTCTCTCGGGTCATTTGGTCAACAAGAAGGAGCTCGAGTCGACTGCTCAGAACGTGTCGCAAGGTTAATGAAGAATCTCAACAGCTCTAGGAGAGGCTGAGCAGCACCATTCGAGGTCTTCATTGACATCAAACTCAATTAGGTGAAATTGTATCTTTTATTCCAGTACTTCTTCTGAGTTTTGTCTCTGAACCAGACAGCAGGTTGTGTTGTCTGATTATGACAACATAAAAGAACTGATAATACCTTTAATAGCTTAAAAGCTGATGATTTCAGAGAATTATTGTCGTCTTGAGCCTTTCGGGGTGACATTAACAGCAGTGTGGTCGCTTTTAGAAGTCATAAGCTGTGCATCAGTTTTAATATCCACCCCGGTTGGTGATGAAATTTACTTTGTATGAATCAGACACCACAAATGTTGTTGATTTGGCCTTTTGAAAGCGAACCGGCAAACCGACGCCAGTGCCTACAGCTGATGAATCGTCACTTTGCACACACTCCTGTTTCACATCTAATATAACCTGACAACAACAACACTCGTCCCAGTTTGCATAGTAATGTCCAGATGGCCAAGCAATGATTCAGTAATTTGACATTTCTCTTGCATTTCCTCCAGAGAATGAAATGTATCCTCATCATCAAAAGGGGAGGCTGTTGTCGTCGTGTTTACACGGGAACTTTGTGGGCACATTTCATTTTACAGTATCTTGAGACTCATCAGATTGACCAGGATTAGAGCAAAAGTAGCTTACCACAATATGCTTTATAATAAATCTGTCGATAAAATCCCTGGAACAATTACGGCAGTAATATAATACGTCTCATGAGATGTGATATTAAATGATCCCAACATAGCTGAAACCTGGAATAAAAAGTTAATTTTTAACATTTCCTGTAATTGTGGAAATTCAAATCAAATCAAACATTTATTGCAAAAAGCAGCAAGTAAACAAGGTCATGCGAGAACATGTGCATGAACAGCTGTGTCGCCTCTAGTTCTCGTTCCCTCGTGCCTCATCCGGTCCGGCCCTGTGCTGTCGGGAATCATGCCTCCTCCACGAACAAATCCTGCCAAACCTCAGGTCAGCAAGCATTCGCATGCCAAGCACATCCTATAGCAAAGCCAAATACATCTGCTTGTTTGAGTTCCTTTGTTAAAATATCTGGCTTCACATGACAGAAAACCCAATCGTCCCTGATAAAAAAAACTGACGAGAGCGAAGCATAGTCTGGAGAAGCCGTTCGGGATGCTGCTCAGATTAATGAGGGGCCGGAAGGGATTGAGACACGAGCGCCATGTCACGTTTCCTTCCAGAGCTGCTTATGCACCTGTTCAGAATGACATGTTTATAGCAAACAGGGCACTAATGATATAGTCATGTGGGGGACGAGACCCGGCCCGATTGAATCCAATTCGCTTGCCCTTCTCCTGTTTTTGACAAAGGCAGAGCCGGAAAGCCACTGGGGTTTGGCATTTAACCACTGACAAAAACGGTTAACATTTAATTGTGAAATGTCACAGTAGTCCTACATGTATGAGAATGCAGTTCCCCAAGGTTAGACCTGTCGTGGCAATAACGTGTAGTTTTGTAATTGAGCTGCAGTGCGTGTCTTCTTCAACAGAGAGTTCTTTATCATTAACTGGTGGATTTTGAGACTCGGTAACCTTCGGCTCTTGATGCAAGACAAATAAACGTTGTGTATTTGCTTTTAAAGAGCCGTGCCGCACTGACAAATACATACTGATAGAGTGACTATACAGCTTCTCTCTTGGGATAAGATGGAAAAGCACTGGATCATTTAGCAACATCACAGACATTCCAGTAATTTCATGGACACTGACCCAGACACGTTCGCTCCATACTAAACAGCATGCTGGACACCTAGAGCATTTCAAATGTGTTTTATTTAGTTTTTCTTCTCATAAATGTACCTCACAAGAAAAATAACACAAAGAAAACATGTACAAACACAGAAAAAGACCCTCGTTGGCTTGCACATACCAGGTTCGGGGATGCCGGCAGAAGATCTTCCTTTTGTGAGGAGCATCATCACGTCGCCCACAGAGATAAGCACAGATTTTTCTGATGTCTTCTTTAATTAATAAGAAGTAACATCATTCAAAACTGTCTTTATCCCTGCGCTAGCATGTGTGCTCCTCTGTCTGTCGAAGGCACTCTGAGTCCGAAGCAATGGAGGAACAGAGAATCCAGAGGAACAAAGACACTACAGGGGTGCAGGAGAAGCAGGAGAAGAATGCAAGAAAGCATCTAATCAACCATCGTCCACAGGGCTACATGGTGAGGAGTGACTTACACAGACGTACACATCCACCACAAACACAGACAGAGGCCGAGGGAAGAAACACACTCAACTACACAGAAGCAGCGTTCCTACCATGATGACTCTGAGACCGAACCGGCCAGTGCTTCTCCCCTGGAAGACACAACCAGGCAGAGTGAACACAGTGAGTGAACCATCAGATATCTGCAATGCCATCAAAGCAAAGGGGAGGCTAGCATTCATTAGAAAAAATAATGCTCTCCTTCTGCTCGGCGAACAATGGCTTTAGACCAAATTAATTAGGATAGAGTGAATCATCACGCCGTTTTGCAAGAGAGAATGCCTGAAAGAAACGCGTCAATTGGATGAATGCGTTTCCAAATGCGCTGCAATTATTTGCTGTGAACATTTGAATAACTTTGGGGGGAAGAAAAGTAAAAAATAACTGTGCATTCGTAACAAACATCACTCGCTTTTCATGCTCTGGACACACGTTTTCACCCGAAACCAACAAACGCAAAGCTGGTTGTTTATGAGTGAAATGTTTTTATTGTTCTCCGTCTCTTTGTACAGTTCTCATTTCTGAGAGGCCTGTAATCTGCTCTCTGCCCACGGCAGGATAATCGTTGACTTCAGTATTCACTGTGAGACGCATCAAATCTGAGGTGGAGAAATTCAATTTCTGACTTACGGTCCTGTTACATGCTGTTATCCGCATCCACATGCAATATAACTGATTATACATCAAATCCAAGGCAGCGTTCACGCGGCTTGATCTCTCGAAAGACCTTGAGTTCTTTCACAGCTTTGAGCTTCACCAACACCATCCCTTCTAGTGATTAATAACGATCGAGAGACAGAAAGAGAGAAGCTCCATCGAAAGGAAGGAGATGAAAAGATGCTATGAAGTGGCAAACAGTAATGTGCCGTGAGGTGTAGCGCTTTGATCCGTCATTATTGATTACATATCAGCTTTTTTCACCCATCATTCTGGTAGAACAGCTCACTTTGACTGACCTTCTGCATTGGTTGGATACTGGGAATAATGCAAGAGAAACACTTTCTTCAATGTGTTTTTCTTGTCATGTAGATGAGTTTGATGCTCTGTTAGGTGTAAAAGTACAGTCTGTCACTGACAGAACTACTAAGCCATGTTCACACAATAATTAATTAATAATGACAAATGCCGCTGCTTTAATTGCTTACATTTCATTTTTGTGTTATTTTTATTGGAACTGTGGGGAATGGACGATCTGGTAAAGTTGTTAAACCAGTTTCTTCTGCAAATATGGTGTATAACAGCAAACAAACGTGAGCTGGAGACTGATGTTTCTGCAGCTCTGCTTCCAAACATACACAGGTTTTGGGATTTTAACATTTTTGAGAGTTACTTTAAAGTGACCCATCAGGCCCACTTCAGTCAAAAGTGTGTTTCATGGTGTCTCGGCTGACCTGTATCAGACTGAGGCCTGTCCGACACCTTTAGAGACTGCATTGAGACGCTGTCAGACCAGAGCTGCAGTAGACGAGAGAGACGAGAGCCACAAACATGCTGACGCTCACACTGCCCACCACACTCTTTCTGACTCAACGACAGCAGTCGATGTTCACAGAGATTTTCATTTAGATTGTGACCACGAGTAAACAGGTCTACAAGAGCTCTGCAGGAGTTGTTTGCTTTTCATATGAGCAGGTCGCAGCGTGCTGGAGTCTTCTGAATGGGATCAATGAGGTCAAACAGGATGGAGACGCAAATATACAGGAATTTTGGCCAAGGAATTTACATGGCTTTATAATGACTTTTAAAAAATGAACTTGTAGGGCACTAATCATTGGAATGGAAATATATATACAGTGGGCTCCACAAATATTGGCACGCTTAGTAAATATGAGCAAAACAAACTGTGAAAATTTCTTCTTAGTCTTTCACAAAATCTAACCTTTAATTGAAGTTAATTTACACAAATTATATGTGTGGAATACATGAAATAAATATGGTTTTCTCCAAAATATGTGAGCCAAAATTATTGGCACCCCTGCCAATTCTGAGTAAAAATCTAACTGAAGTATATTCCCATTATTAATGTGTCTTTAAGTTGACTTTAGTGACCAGGAGCACTTGATAAGTCTTCACTGGCATCTAAATATGAAGTGACACACAGGCCAAACTCATTTAGTCATCCATCACTATGAGAAATGATGTGTGACAAAAGCTTGTTGAGCTGCACAAATCATGAAATGGCTATAATATAATTGTTAAAATACTCATTTCCAATATCTGGGCAATGATTAAGAGGTTTAACTGAACTGGAGAAGAGAAGATGTGTGTCTTTATTGGCCCTAGATGCGCTGAGGATGTTTGAGTCGCCAAACAAACTGTTGGAGAATTGCAGATGCTAGTTGGGTCTTGAGGTCAGAAAGTCTCCAAAACTGTGATCAGACCTCATCTATATAAGCACAACATGTTTGGGAGGGTTGCAATAAAAAAGCCTTTGGTGAATAAAACAGCATCTCATCTCAAACCTTCAGCTATGCTAAAAAATGCTGGCTTAAAAACAACCCAAGTTGGGTTGAAAATGGACAAACCCAGCGATTGGGTTGTTTTAACCTAGTAGTTGGGTTAAATGTTTGCCCAACTATTGTTTAAAAATTACTGTATTTCTTGCTTAAAATGAACACAAAATAGGTTGGAAATTAAAAATCTTAATTACACATAATTATAATAATCAAAAGGTGAACATTTATTAATAAGGAATTTAATAAATGTTTATTGTTTCATTATTATTCATTAAACTTATTAATATATGTTCATTTTTTAAACATATTAATTAATGTTATAATTTCCAACATATTTTGAATTCATTTTAAGCAAGAAATACAGTAATATTTAAACAATAGTTGAGTTAAATGAAACTACCCAGCAGGTTGAGCAAACATTTAACCCAACCGCTGAGTTAAAACAACCCAATCACTCCATTTTTAACCCAACTTGGGTTGTTTTTAACCCAGCATTATTTAAAGTGTATGATGGAGGATCTTTAATGCTGTGGGGCTCATTTTCTTCCACAGATCCTGGATCTTTTCAGGACACACAGTATCATAAACTCTATCAAGTACCAGCAGATATTAAAAACTACACCTGACTGACTTTGGTGTTATAGCCCGTGTATAATACACAATGTACATGTTTTACACACACTTTTATTCTGCATCACCTCAAAAGATAATCTTCAGATATTATCATGTGATTGAAGCTCTGACAAAAAGACCTGCCTTACAAATAGAAAAGAGAACATAAAATGATCAAGTAAATAATCAAATAAATTGCATTTATTTATTTTTAACATTTTAAAGTTTATCATTGTGTAACAGAATCCTTCTAAAATACGACACCAGAGTGACTCTGAAATACAGAGCTAGAGAAAGGTTTTGTTTTCGCAGATACTTTATAATGATGTGTCCTTATTAGAGTGTGTTGTATAACGTATTTTCTCTTTTTTTTTTAAATGTTATTGCTTTCCATGACTTTTCCAGCCCTGGAAAATACAATTTTAACATTCCCAGATATTTTCAGTTTTTCAATGATCACAGGAACATTACAGACACAGATTCTGATCTGATTCCTTGTGTTTCATATGCTGATCTGTGCTCAGAGAATCCACAGCTGACCCACTTCTGAGAGTTCAAGGCTTAGAAACACTGAGAACTGCAGTTTTTCTCTTGGACAGTCACGTAAGAAAATATGTTGATGTTTACCCTGAAGGACAAAAATGTTTAAGAATAACATCCATAAACACACTGACAGTTTGTCCACTGGAGTGACTTTATCACCATTAAAAAGTAAACACAATCACAATCTCTGGCTCTTTGAGAATGCAGAAACACGCCGTCGCTGTCTGTCTGTGGAGAACGAAGCCTCGCTGCAGCCCGTTAAAGAAACGCAGCTTGTTATTTATGAGCTTTCTTTGTCTCTGCATCGTCGTCCCAAGCATCTAAAATCAACACTTGCTGCGATAAGCACTCGGGTGGAGTAATAACTCACATTAATTAAAGATCCCGGGCAGCGGCTCGCGTCGGAGGGGGTCTTTTGTTTCCCAGCGCAGAGACACACTGCCATTAACATGTTAACTAATCAAATCGATCGGTATATCCGGTGTTCCCGTACCTGTAGACTGGATTCGAAGCTGTTCATATGATTATATATCTCTGATATTAATGTTAGTCTGTTGTGTTCATTCATTCAGCTAGGGCAGTGGTTTATTTGTCAGGTAAGCCAGCGTTTGACTGGACGAGGTTTCTACATCAGCACAGAAGAGCCGTTTCTAGACAGCAGATCTAGTCTCTGGCCTCCAGGAATTTAAATAGGATCTTGTGTTGTGATGATTCATTGTAGTCAGGAAAGCACAGCGTGAATCCTGCCTGATCCTTCTGCATAATAAACACCAGCAGTTTAATTGGGCTCGTTTGCTGATGTATTCTGAGTAAAGTGCAGATTTGATATATGAACTATGTAGATTTTGTTTGCAGAAATGTTTTCCTTTTTTAATGAATATGTGCATGTCAAGAGAGTGTGACGATCCGAAGCTCATCTGAAAGAAACGCACCAGCAAACTCGTTTCATTCATCCGTATTTTGAATGAAAATATATGGTGATAGAAGCTACTTTCCATGAATAGGGCCTGAAAATCTCTCAAAATTAAGGATTTTTGTCTCAAGCCTTTGCCGCTTTTGTTCCAAAATCTAAATGTGACCTCAAATCTCATCACCGTAATGAATAGAAAATGGAAAATAGTATAAATCAACAATAAAAAAACAAAACAAAACAAAACATAAAGATAACACTTTATTTCCATGGTCCACTTTAGGCCTTCTACTGACTGTAAGTTACTTATACTAACCCTAACCTAAGTTGCAAAGTTACTTATAGGTAGAAGAATGTCTAAAGCAGACCATCGAAATAAAGTGTAACCAACATAAATTCAAGAATAAGTGCAGTAATAATAATAACTGTAGATGAGTACAACAAAGGCAACCATGATTTTTGCTACACTCTATAAAATGCTGGGTTAAAAATAACCCAAGTTGGGTTAAAAATGGACAGACCCAGCGGTTAAATGTTTGCCCAACCTGCTGGGTAGTTTTATTTAACTCAACTATTGTTTAAAAATGACTGTATTTCTTGCTTAAAATGAACCCAAAATATGTTGGAAATGAACATTTATTAATATGTTTAATGAATAATATTTAACCAATAAACATTTATTAAATTGCTTATTAATAAATGTTCACCTATTGATTATTATTGTTGCCTCTAATAATAATGTGTCAGATTTTTAAACTTATTTTGGGTTCATTTTAAGCAAGAAATACAGTCATTTTTAAATAATAGTTCAATAAGACTGTCCAGCATGTTGGGCAAACATTTAACCCAATCGCTGGGTTTGTCCACATTTAACCTAACTTGGGTTGTTTTTAACCCAGCATTTTTTAGAGTGAACCCTTAAATATCTTCTGATTCATCATTGTACAGTGACAGTATCAGTAATATTAATGTGCACATGGGTATTGTACCATAATATTTACGTGGTGCTTCAATGAACTTCAACAAATAGTATGATATTACCATGAACAATGTCTAATAAATATTTTGGTAGCACTTTATTTTACAGTCCTGTTCCCCAGGTTCATACTATGTACTTATTACAGTAATTACAATAACTGGGTAATAACTAGGTACTAACCCTGAACCTAACCTAACACCTGTAGTTACCTGATATTACTCGGTGTTTACACTGTAAGTACACGAACTGTAAAATAAAGTGTAACCGATATTTTATAATACCATGCACCTTTTTTGTAGGTGACGGAGAAAAAAGTGACACTATATTCTTTTTAGACCTTCTTTACAGCAGAATTGAACTCTGTTTGCATCATTGAATCATTTTTTCCTGTTTATCACTGTGAAGCTGTTTTGACACAATCTCTATTGTATAAAGCGCAATAGAAATGAAGCTGACTTGACACTGACTTGTGTGATGAATGGAAAGATCCTATGCATGGAAAGTGCCAGAGAGACAGAAGTAGAAAAGGCGGGAAGAAGAGAAATAAACTCAGCGTAATGTGAGTTCGGGGCTTTCTTTCCACGATCAAATGTACAAAAGTGTTTTTAATTCCAGGAATCAGAGGCTTTGGCTTGTTGACACGCTCATTATGAGGGAAAGAGCTGTGGGAGGCGGGATGAAATAATACTTCTGATCATGAAAGTCATTCCTCTGCTCGCTTTCTGATTTACACCTGCTGAACTGATTCTCAAGGCAAGTCACGATCAGAAAACCTCATGACAAATGATCATCATATCTGACCATCATCCATCAGCCGTCATCAGTTATGAGACGAGCATGTCATTGAAATATGAGAGCCAGACAAATAAATGTGTGTCTTTGCTTCAGGGTCTGAAAAATGTCCTAACTTTTCTCCTTTTCTCTGATCTGAGAGCTGTTGCCATGCGAAACTAAGAGAAGATTTCAAAGATCTTTCTTTCTTTGTGTAATATTGAGTAAAAAAACATCAAACAAAAACTCACAAATTTAATTATCATCTGTCTTAGGCTTGAGATGTCACGTCTTGAGAGGAACGAGTTCATGAATAAGAATTTGTTTCTATAATAGAAGGGAAAATCAAATTAAAATCTTGACATATTCACCAGGAGATGCAATTTTCCCATTTCAGATGGCCTTTATATGAACGAAAGAAACAAGACAGAAGACGAGGTTAAGCGCTTTCACTTGTGACGGACACCTCTACACTTCTACACCTCTATATCTGTGAGTTCTGCTTTCTGCTGTTGTTTGTGCAGACGTGTGAGCTCACACCGCATTAACCAGGGCTGGACAATATACAGATCGTTCTGAATCGGCCACATGCTTCAGGAACTGGAACTGGGAATGTAATTGGAATGACAGGAAGAGGAATCGAGTAAATTCTACACAATGTGGGAAATGAAGTGTTCAGTGCCGCTGCTGCTTCATTTACACTCGGCTTATGAGTGTGATGAGAAACAACTCTGAGAAAAAACAAGCAAACGTGATTAAAAACACTCTGACACCTTCACACACACTCTTACGTTCCTGTAAACAACATGCATGTCTGCAGACACACACACACACACACAGAGAGAGAGAGACTGATTAGCTCTTATGTAAGTAAGAGCGTAAGAGAAAATGCTGCTCTAAAGTCAGACAAAACCATGAGACAGGAAGCAGCAGAGGAAGTCAAAGCAATAATTTAGATAATGAAAACAATAAAAACAGCCAAACCATGACAATAGAACTCAGGCTGCAAAAGATAAACTGTCGACTTAAACACCCGTGAATAGAGCAGATACTCTGAAAAGGGGAAATTAAAAAATAAATTGCACTACATTTGGACTCTCTCATTGTAATTATGACTCATAAAGTTAAATATATAAACATGCTTTCACTCTTTAAAGCTTCTAATTCATTGTTCATTTTGAATGTGAGTCAGACAGATGGAGGTGTTTAAGAATTAATGAAAGTCATTTTGAATTTCAAACACTGATTGGGTTCTTCGGTCAAAAGTGGGCACTAATTTACCTGAAGACAGTTTGTCAACACTACGTTTCAACATATTTCATATCTGACAATGCAATTTTTAATTTTGCTTCTTTACCTAAAAACATGGAAAACATGAAGAGTACTAGAGTAAACAAAGAGTGGCTGGATAGTTAATAAGATGTACTGAAGTTTTCAACACAAAAACCTGCAACTGTTTGGTAAATTTGGTGTATAATAAGGCTCCGTGCCTCTTATTGATCAGTGTCACGATTGCAATGATCTGATAGTCATTATATTTTCATGCTTGGTAATGGAGAGGAAGCATGTCAATCAATACCGTCCCTGAAAACATCCATATGGACTCCATGGAAACCAATACGGTGCCAGAGACTCCTATTGACGTGTAGGTCAGCGGAGAAACACCAACCGCTGCTTCTGGACGCGGCGAAGGAGCGTCGTCATAATGAACGGCAGGACACTTGAACAATATCATTACCTTCACACACTGAGATGAGGGAGAGAGAAAAGCAAAATCTTCAAATAAATCATAATGAGCTCAAAGGCCAAGAGCAACAGGGAAAATCTATGAAATTAATCTTCAAGACACTGCAGGTAATTTGTTTTGAAAGGTGCAATCTCAGTCAGAGAGTGGAGCATGATAGATAATAAGATTGTGATAGCGTGCTGTAAATAAATACATCTGGACAAGCACACGGATGTGGAAAAGGGCAAGCTGAAAGACGAGAGATGCTGAAAAGCCCTTTTGTCTGCAGCTGAAGGACGGAGAAACACCTGCTGCTTCAGAAACATCACGATACTCACACATTCATACAGAGAGAAGCACTTCAGCACTCACATCAGTTTAGAAAGAGGATTAAATCATTTATTTCGTTCCTAAAAATTATTCAAGTCTAGTCGGTCGAGACACTTTGCACACTAAACTGAGCTGATGAACTGAACTCATTCTATAATGAATTGAGTTATTGAACAGATCTGAATCAACACTGAACTGACTTCAGCTGAACACTGACACTTCTTAGAGCTGCTTTACAGCAGGATTGAAGTCTCATTATTTTCCTGTTTTTCACTGTGAAGCTGCTTTGAAACAATCTCTAATGTATACAGAAATAAAGCTTGACATTTAGGAAGGTAGAGTAAAAGATCCCAATTAAATATCGTCCTTTAAAAATCGATTGTGATAGCTTCATGGTGAAAATTCATTAGAATAAATTAGACCACATTAAAATGAACAAAAGTCTTGCTATATGAGGATTCTTCATGCTAAACCGATCGTTGAAACCACAGATGTATGTATTATTCACCTTAAACGGTCCAGAGTTCTTGTAAGAAACTTCTCTCAGAAGTTTCGGGATCCGCAGCATCATCCAGCGCTCCCCTCTCCCTCGGGCTCCTGATAACCCATGCGTGACTGACTTCACTGGCTTTAATTAAACGTTTTCATGCTTGCCTCCACTGCTGTATCTCTAACAGAAATCTGGCTTGGTGAAACTCGAGGGCTGCAGATAGGATTCTGACAAAGCCATCGCGCCGCGCCGTGAGACAGCAGGATCTCGCGCTTTGAGCCGTTCATCAGAAGGTTAATGTAATTATATTAAATGATAATTACACTTGTACCGTTCCGTTTCCAGGAGATGAGCTCCAGATACGTGTTCGGCATTCACACTTACTTGCTTAGCGCAAGCTGTTCGGACCTGAAACCAGATCATGCATTACGCTTAATGTGATAAAATTTACATTGCATGGGTTAATATTCTTCTGACTCACTGGAAATTAATCTTGTATTCCTTAATTGTGCTTTACTGATTTCTCTCATTATTATTATTCACAATAACTCTGGCCCAGAGCTTCAAAGCAGTGTGAAAAACAGAAAAAAAAAAAGGTTTCACAACATTTTGATGTCTGTACCTGTGATTACACACATTCAGGGTGCTGTTGCCGCTCGCAGAGGGAGGCAGGATCCGTTCCAGAGGATTTTAAAGGAGCCAGACACAATATTAATAGCGCAGCGGCACGGCACTCACGGAACCTCATCAGTTCAGCGTCGAATGAGACGTGAAGCATCAAACACGTGTTCGAGTGCGCCGGTATGAGAGAGAGAAAAGTACCGCCAACTCTATTCAACTCTCTAAGAATGCAAAATTGCTGTGGATGTGTCAATCTCTGAAAGCCACCATAAAATCAGGAATTTTTTATGGAATATTGCAGTGTTTATTATAAATAATTTATCGGTGCACATCATTATTGTTTTAAATTCATGTTCCTGGTAATCTTGAATCAGAATATCTTCTCCTCCCTCTTGCAGCATCTCTTCTCTTCTCTGATGACGAGGGCGGGGCAACCTGTCACTCACATGAGATCCACCAATAGCAAACCACAACCATCCAATCAATTCCTCACAAACAAAATCAAGCCCCGCCCTACAGTTGTTTTTGTTTGAGAAGCGTTTCACTCGGATATACGACACAACAGAGGAGAAAAGACCAGATCTTCCAAACTGATCATTTACAAATGCACACATTTTAAACATTCTATAATGCAAATAATGTTAAAGTGCTAATAAATTGCATTGTGCCATCTCAGGTTATATAAATGAAAATGAATATATAAATGAAAATATAAAGTTTAATTCAGCATTTCTAGATTTGGTGGATAATTAAAAAAAAAAAAAAAAAAAATCCACTTTTCAATTAACAGCACTTTCCAAAAGAGCATTTTAATACTTATTAATAATCCATTATGTAAAATAAAATCTAAAAATAAAGACTAAAGAATAAAGACCAAACGCTAGTTTTCATTACCGTACATTTTGCTTTCATCTGCTAATACAAGGACAATTTGGAAACAGGCCTAAAAAAAGACATCTTCATGATGAAAGAATAAGAAAAAACAACACATAAAATGCTATCGACACAAATGGCACTTGTTTTGTATAAATTAGCCATTCATATACATTTCACATTACATGCTCATACTCGACATGAACATTCATGTTTTTCTCTTTGTAGGTATTACTGTCTCTCTCTCGGTCATGGTGTTTGGGAGGTGAGGAAAGCACTCGAGGGATGCGGTCTGACATCTACACATACACCCACAGACGCTCTCAGATGTCTGCATTCTTCTCCATTTTGTTCAGAAGATTACTGCACAATTTTAGCTTTAAAATGTGTGCTGGAATAATGCCTCCGGATCAAGGTGATATTTAAGCTTGTAAAAGTGATCCATCAAGGATCAGAAAGCATCAATGCGCTTAAAAGATTAGGATCATAAAAACTGGATCATTCCGATTTCCATTCTGTCATCATTCACTCGCTGTCATGACTTCCTTTCTTCCTTCTAACACACAACCAAATTAATGGTCAGCAGAACCCAACATTCTTCAGAACATCTTCTTTTGTGTCACGGAGAAGAAAGAAAGTCATACAGGTTTGGGAGAGTAAATGATTTCTAAGTGAACTGTGCCTACAAAACTCTTTTAAATGCCTTATTATAAACCGCACAGTTCTCAGTCCAATAATTCAGATTAAAATCCTCACAAAACTCCAGAACAACAAGGCATGACCATGAATATATACAGCCATGTTCTTCACCTACAGATATAGGCATTGACTACAAAAGCCTATGCAATGAAATTCAACTTCTGCATTTAACATCATAAGAGTTAAACTGAACGCAGTATCATTCCCAGAGGACGAGACGCAGCGATCCTGACATACATCCAGTGAGCTCCGTCAGGGTTTACGACATCACCTCAAATCTGCTCTCTAAGTCTTTTTATCCCGTGCCATCACCTCAGCGTTAATACTGCAAATCTCCATTTTTTGTATGAATATTGCACGGCTGTGTGAAGAGAATTCAGATTAGACTGAGAGCTTCATGGTTCACTCTTGTCTTGTACAACAGTTAGTTCAGCTGCTCAAATAAGTTTGGTTGAGCTGCTAATTTTCACATTCAAACTTCACTCTTTATATCGCTTTGCTTATCTGTGTAATATGTGAGAATGAAAACCCGGATCTGGAGTGGACTGATCACATATACGAGGCACAAAACCAACTTAAATTACTCAAACAGACCTTTGTATTAAAGCATATAAAATCACAGTCATTCTTACAATCATCCCACATGCTTATAATTGTTTGCTTGTAAAAGATTATCAAAATTGAAAACCATTAAAACAGATTTTTCCGATGCTTTCCCTCAGGAGTGATTGTGCTGATCCGTCTAATTGCACTCCAGATCTGGGCTATTGTAAGTGTCCCATCTGAAGCATTCATTCTGCTGGAGAATGACATAAAGGACCCTCCATCCATTAGCCCTCAGTGGGAGTCTGAACTCAAGTTACGCAACGAGCACTTCAGAACCGGCCCATTTCACAGACCACGCTTACAGAACGCATGAAGACCTGCTGCGACACCTATATTAACACATTACCAAAAGAAACACCTGAACCAGTACATCTGAACACTCACTGCCATATTTAGGTAAGAGATGACGTAGAAGTGGTTTTCAGAGGGAGCACAGTGTCCTTCCCAGGTCTTTCACACATTTTGTGCAATTTCAAAATGGGCACCGATGAAAACCGTAATGAGGCAATTATCCGCACACAGCTGCCACGGAAAAGCCTCACGGACACACTCTGTACGTACGCACACAAACACAGATATAAACTCAGCAAAAAAAGAAACAACCTCCCACTTTCAACTGCTTTTTCTCTAGCAAATTTCTTATTATGTGTAAATATTTGTATGAACATAAAAAGAATCAACAACTGAGACATAAACAGAAACAAATCTCTCAGACATTTGAACAGGAATGGAATAATGAGTGAACAGAGCGGGGTCAGTATCAGCAGAATCTGGTGTTTCCAGCAGATGTTTAAGGCCTCAGTTCATCTCATCTTCATGGACTGAGCAGCATTTGTTGCAAAAATTGTTTATGGTTAATTGAATGAGCATGAAAAATGTTGTTTAAACACTTTCTAATAACGCTCCGTAAAGCTTATTTTTGATTTTATAATATTATCTTTAAAATACAATATCCTGAAGAAGGGATGCTTCTGTTTTGCTGAGTTTATATCTGTCCAGTACTGCATTACTGCATATTTTAGTTAACTTTAGGATTGCATATATGAATTCATATGGTTTCATGTGGTTTTCAAGTAAAAAGAAACAACATATTTTCCTTACCCATTGAAGTCATGCTCAAAAAAAAAAAAAAAAAAAACGTAGCCTTGTCTTATATTAGTCTTATTTTACGAGACGGACTGAACTGACTTTGACACACAGTCACGAAGGTCTGCAGAGCTCCTGACTATGATGTCATTTCCTGCATGTTTTTCTGCATGTTGTTCACACCAAATGACAGACAAATGTTTTTCAAATATTAAAGGGTTAGTTCACCCAAAAATGAAAATTCTGTAATTAATTCCTCCCCCTCATGTCGTTCCACACCCGTAAGACCTTCGTTCATCTTCAGAACACAAATGAAGATATTTTTGATGAAATCTGAGAGGTTTCTGTCCCTCCATAGAGATCCAATGCAACTACCACTCCAAGCTCCAGAAAGGTAGTAAAGACATCATTAAAGAAAAAAAAAAACAATTTATCACTTTACTTACAAAAATATTGATCTGCAGTGCGTGTTCACGAGAGCTTCACGGCGCATGCGTGTTGTGTTCACGCGAGAGCTGACGTTGTTGTGTGAATGCTTTAGATAATATTATTTTATAAAGTGGTAAACTATGTTTTTTTGCACAAAGCACTCGAGTCGCTTCATAAAATTGAGTTTAAGCCACTGGAGTCACATGGAGTACTTTAATGATGTCTTTACTACCTTTCTGGACCTTGGAGTGAGTAGGGTGAGTAATTAATGACAGAATTTCCATTTTTGTGTGAACTAACCCTTTAATAATAAGTTTGTCTTGTTAAAATATTTGTTTCAAAAATAAATAAATAAAAAAGGCAAACTACTTAACCTGTTCAATGTTCCCCTCCTTCTGATCTCAGATCTGAACTCAGATGGTTTTAGTTCATGAATGTTTTGGAATACAGACCTAATGCTGGTGATTATTGATTACTGCAGAAGTGAAAAACATGAAAATGTAAAAAGGTTATAGAAGTTTAATTTGCTGTACAGCAAATGTACTGAACTAAATATTTTTTTCTTTTATAAAAAAATATATGTTTTACCAAATAATTTGCCCTCTAAAATTGCTATAAAATCAAAGCTGTGTGTCTGACAGTCAGGTTCATGGTTTTGTTTAGTGTGATTGGATTCAGTTCTGGGGTCCGTTCTTTGTACCTTACATCTGAGATGATTTGACAGATGCTAGATCTTCTAATCGTGATATCTGATCTCTGGCTAATTTGGTTCTTCAAACAAATTTTTGGAATGGTTTAAAATATCAGGATTAAGTTGTCTGAGATTACTGCGCGTTCTTGCGTTCATTGAAAAGGGCAGATGTATCGATACTCGAAACCACGATCAGCAATGCAGCGATTGGCTGGCGGCAAGACAGCAACGTAATGACATCATATAATTAGAAAAGATACCTGACGAAAAGCTTTCTGGACCTTTATAATGAAACAGCCAAGTGAACAACATGACATTACGACATAAATGTTATAATAGATAAATGAAATGTGCATCGTTTTTTTGTTTTTTTTACACGATTCCCAATTATTTAGATTCACAAGCATTTGTACAGTCGCACATTTTTATTTCAATGTTGTAATTCGCAATTCATTTAATTTTATCTTTGAAGCAGATTTGTTACTTGACAGCATTAATTAAACTTTTAATTAAAAAATAATTAAAGTCAAGATCAAGTTCTCTGCATCTCCTGCGCTGCATCAAGCCACCCATAGCTGTCACTGTTCAAATGAATGCACAGCTCAGAATAACTGTACAGCATGTGTGTAAGACTCCAATACAACTGTAAAACAATTATTCCATTACAAATAAATCTTTCAATGAGTAAAACTGGCTGTGCCTATAGTATTATAGACTACACAACATTTATAATATTATTTTCAAATTAATTTGTAAATTATTATAATTTTAAATGATTGTCCCTGGAGTAGAGTACTCTTGAAATAAAGTAGCAGTGGCTGGGACAGATTTTAAGTATCAATTCCACTTAAAAAGATGCAATCTAATCCTGTTTACATGAAATAAGATGCTCACGAGCAGGTTTAAGCTTACGGATCTGTTGCTATGGCAGCAAGTCCAGGATGAGCGCTGAAGAACCGAACAATCCAAGATCATGCCAAATCGTCATCAATCAAATCCAGCTAACAGACCCCGTTCTCTCTCCCTGTCATTATTTGATTTTATTTCCTAGGTTACCCATTAATTAATCATTGTGTTCAGCTGGTCTTGATTAGTTCTTGATTAGTACTTAAACCCTGTTTCATTCTGTTCCTCGTCTGCTGTCGTTCATGTTAAAGTGTAGTTGCACTGTTTGTTTTTTCTCCTGGATTATTAAAAAAGACCTTCTGCATTCGTCATACACGTGACACCCAAAACATACAGAACTAAAGCCATGTTCTGAATATGAGCTGTAAATCTAGTTCTGATCCAGACCGAACTGCACTTTTCATTTCAATCCTGAGAGAGAAGCGCATCAGCTCTGCCTTCCACTGTCTTCAGCTTCATATGAATAATAGATTACAAACCTGAAGCAGCGTTTTTCTCGCAGGTGTCGAGCTCCGCGCACGTGAGGTCAAGATTTAGATTATTATCTATATTTTTCTTCCTGAAAAATGATGTACTCACTTCATGGATCCATTAGGCATGAAGAGGTGAACGTCTCCAGCAATAAAGAGGTCACCTTGTGTGGCTGCGACTTATTCAATCTGGAATGAGCTCATTAAATCTTGATGGTGTGTAATCCACATAAATCCATCTGTAGGAGCTCGTTTGTGCCAGCGTTTCATATAAAAGTCATCCGTTCAGAAACAGGACCGAGCTGATGAGCGGTTCAAACGAGAACACAAACACATACGTTCACACACTCAAAACACGGCCTTTGCAAACAGTGTTGTAATTCTTGTCTCCTCCTGCGCTTTGCCTTTCATCTCCTAATGTATTCATGAAAGCATTGTTGGCGGGGGGTTTGTAAATTATTTTTCCTGCTCAGACGTGCTGCTAATCTCAGATGTTTCGTGCTGCGATTAATGCTCTGAGAAGTAGTCCATATACACTCGTCTGAGTCCAGCAGATCCTACAAACACATTGAGATTACTGTCCATTCAGTGTCCGTCCGACGGAGAGAAGGAGAAAGTCATCTTTCAATATGAACTGACACAATTTATAATTCAATTTATAGCATCGGGAAGTGAGGGCATTACCATAATAAAATAAAAGAGACGAATGATAAAGCCATAATTTATTGTTAATTTCAAGTACTGTATGTCGCTTTATATCCTGCCAGCGACAGCCCTACAGATACAGGACATTTATCATCTATGAATATCATATGTAAGCAGAAAGGCTCTCAGGGCAGTGTGATATTGTGAATACAGTCACGGATAAAGAGCGTTGATAGGCTCGACACGCAGCGCAGCCCTGCAACCCCTCGACTGCAGTCACAGCACAGCGCTAACTGCAGGATTTTGGCTCAGATTCACCTGGTCTTTGGTATTAAAGTTAATACTAACACAGTATTTACCCACTCAACGTCCCATGACGGTTTTGGGCTGATCATGGTTTGTGTGTGTGTACAAAATTTATTTTTAAGGACAATTTTGCTACTGTATGAGGTCGCCACTTGATGTACAATATAAGAGAAGAAGAAACACCAGTTGATAAATGACTTATGTGTCCTGCTATGAATAAACCATATGTCACCGATTTAGCTACACAATCAAGCCGCATCATTATGTGCTATTTACTGAGTACAAGGAAGCATCTTATCAAATGGAGAAATTAATCAGTATGGCACAGTGTGACATATTCATTTCCATTACGTGTGAATAATCTGCTGGTATGAAGCATCTGGCTGGAGTTCAATGACATGCCGAGTGGATTCGTCTCAACACCAACACCAGCTCCTCGAAATCCGTCTCTTTCCTCCACATGACGTACGGATTCCTCAAACATTATTTACATCTAAGCAATGCATAAAATATCAGCACTTACTGTAACAAGCTCTCTTAAAAAGCCGACAGTGTCCTGACTGATACTGTATTAGTCCAGCCAAACCAACATGAACATCTCAGTCCATTTCTCTTCCTTCACTTTCAGCTCGTTGGCGAGAACAAAACCCGTTTGATTCTCCTGAAGAACACACAGTGCTGAAAAAACAGCATGAGGCTTAAATTATTTCAAAAGGCAAGAGTTTTTGTTCTTTTCCGCAGTTGAAACTTGCATGAAATTTCATGCGGGTCTAGTAGGATTTTTTTTTTTTTTGGTTTCTCTTACATATCTGGGTTTGAGTATTTCACATCAGAACGAAATAAAGGATTCGTGTCACAAGAGAAGATGAAAAAGATCAAAACTATAACCACACAGAAATATTTAAAGAAACATCTTCATCACTTGGGTAGCTCAACCTCAGATAGTGTTTCTATGTCTGACTACATGTAAAAGTATATGATCAAATGTTGTGTTGCATAAAAAATGAGCCGCTCAAGACATTCACCTCCTCCAAAGACCTGTCAATTAGCATAAAAGTCCTTTAGCATATAAAAGAAAAAGGATTTGCATGAATGTCCCCATTCTCCTACTACTGTTTTTTTTTTTTTTTTTTCTCAAATAAAGTCTAGCAATATTAGCTCTCCTCGCATCGTCTCATGACACTTCATGAAGAAAACTTGATTTTTAATGGGGACTTTTATCTTTTTCCTCCTGTGATACGCGCTAGCTCGGCTCAGAACAATACAAAATCAGGATAAAAGCTCTATAAACATAAAAAATCTAAATATAAAGGATAAACATTTCAAATATGAGATAATAAAGGATTAAAAAAGGCTAATCATCTTTGCCGTCAGGTACAATATTTTGCCCCTCAGTTTCAGTTTCTAGAAAATGAAGCACATCTCTTACTTGTGCGCTTCATTAATACTAGCCCTGATTTTATTACCTCTCAGTTTGTGCCATCTTTTCTCTGTGAATGGACACAAAACAGAGCTGGAAGGCTATCAAAAATGACTTCCTCTTCCTGTTGTGTTCCTGGAGCTCAGGGAATATGGAGTGAGACCAGAGGAGCAGGAGGACGACTGCGCTGACATTTACAGACTTTGCTGTTTATGGACACAGTGGGAGGTTTTTCCTGTTTGTTGTCACACTAATGAATTTGCCGGTAAGGATTCTGACAGTTCAGACGGGTCACCTGCCACTGACTTTAATCACTACTTGCAGACTCACCTCTATCTAGCATATAGTAGAGCAGAAGTCTTCAGCCCTGCTCCTGAGACTCACTGTCCTGCAGAGTTTATTTCCAACCTGTTCCAGTGTTTGATTAGGGCTGGATCTGAACTCTGCAGGATCAGGGTTGAAGAGGCTGACGACGTGACAAATCATTTATCTGTCCACACTGAAGGCGAAACTGCCGTGACTCAATCACAGCCAATCAGAAGACCATGTGGAGCGGGCCAATCAGATTTTTCATGGGCGGGGCTATCCAGCATGAAGCTGCAGAAATAGAAGCCAAGCAGGATCGATAGGATCTTGTTTCCCTTATTTTTATTTTCCCCAGTTAATGTGTTTACTTCTGTTTGCATAATTGCACATTCCTCAACGCTGTTAAAAAGCCATTGGTGTTCATTTTCCAAACACCAGCCGATTGTGCATAACAAATCTACTCCGCTTGAGGACAAACATTTAGGCTGTGAAACCCTCCAGTGGCTCTGAGTCACACAAGCTCTGGCCTTGAATGTCTTTCCATAACATAATAAATGCAATCAGGCATCAGTCAGGCTGATTTAATGTTGCTTATAGTGAAGGAGGTGTGTGTTAATAACTTTTCAGCCACGGATAAATCACTTAAAATCCAGTCCTTCCACCCACCAGTTGTTATGCCGTCATGTCAATCAAAGCAAAGCATGTATTCTGATATAATCATTCCCTGCATCAGAATAATCAGGGATCGCAGGAACTGATCGATCCTGGTGGAGTCAGACGAGACTAAACCAGTCATTGTCGGTTTAAATTTTGTACTGAACTCAAACCATGATAATGTTAAAATGGCCTGTTTAAAATTCCATCTGATTTGGATGCCGTCAATCAAAGCTAGCCGTCCGAAAGATATTTCAGAACTGATATGCAAATCCACAATATTTAACATGTCATGGGAGAAATGCCAATGAGTTCTCAGCTCAAGAATAATAAGAGAATTTCTGAGCAATTTAATATCAGTCAGACTGACTTTCATGATTGGAATTGATATTTCAAGAGATTGTTTTTCAAAAGAGAGGAAAAAAGGACTGAGATTGAAGATTATTTAAAGATTTATGGATGGCCAAAACATGATGCTCCACATTACTCTGAGAAATAAACGTTCAGTGTGCTTCTATGAAGAACTCCAGGGTTAATTCTTGATCAAAAAATGCTGAAAAAATGTTCTATATAAGGAGAAATGTCTTAAATGATTGCATAATATGTTTAATTAGTCATTTAAATTTTTTTTCCAGTGAAGTATGTTAACAAATTGTCTAATTTATATAACTGAATTATAGTAAAAATGAACTAAAACTACATTTATTAATTAAAAACTAAGTGCAATTCAGGGATTTTTATTTATTTTATTATTATTTGCATTACCAGACTATGGAAGCATATGTCCAGAGTGAAAAATAAAAAGGTTATTGTGAGTGAAAGTTGAAAATAAGAAATAACTTATTGTATATATCATATATATATATATATATATATATATCACACTGTGAGATATGTACAGTAAAGTAGCAATTGCAGAAGATAAAGACGCATCGCATGATCTGAAGTCATGTTGCAAGATTGCAATTATGAGAAACAAAGTCGCAATTATTCTACATGAAATAAAGTTGCAGTTGTGAGAAATAAATGTTTTACTCTGAGGTGGAAACAGGCTTTCAGGCCTATAATGTGCTGCAAACAGAACACAACAGGATGAGATCTACAGAATTCCCGGCGCTATTGGGTCAGAATGCAACTACTTCTTCTTTTCCAGACTCGCGGAGGCTCTATTGAAAGATGACACGAGGACTCGCATATTAACAAGTTTATGTGAAAGGACTGTCTCGATCTCTTCAGGGATCTGCTCTATATTCAAGCCGAGCAGAAGCAAAGGTCAGAGCCTTGAAAACCAATCATATCCGTCCCTCTCCAGGAACGAGCCGTGTGAATGAACAGTGACTCCGGGTCACTCCGAGTACGAGTCCTTTACATACGGACGTGAATAATTATTAGTACTGCATTGATTGTGTAGCATTGCAGAAAGAAGGTTTTCTACTATTTTATATATTTGTTCTATTTTTTACTTACTGTATGACAGGTTCTGTGGAACAAAAAAGAATTGTTATACAGGAACACACAGTATATAGACCACAAAAAAGTAGCATGTGGTCCATATAAATATATTATAGTTCACAGGAAATCTTCATCCACAGTGAACTCAAGAAACATTGGGAATGAATCTTTGAGTCACTGAGGGACTGATTTGTGAACAAATCAATTTGAATAAACTGATTCATTAAAAGAATGATTCAATCACTGATTCGATTCGCTAGTTCAACTTACTGACTCACTGATCTGGTTACAGTCATCAGCGGCTCACTGAATAATGACTCCATATGGCTCCAGAAGACTTATAGTATAATTAATACTTTTCTAGTGTTTTTGGTGATTCATAACAGATGTTAAAGAGGAAGTTTCTCCTTTTGTGTTCCGCAGAAGAAAAAAAACTGCATATGTGTTTGGAAAATGAATATGTGCAAATAATGATTGTGGTAAACTATTCCTTTAATGCAAAAGAAAATCATATTCTGATTGGGAACTCAAGTTCACAAAGAACAAACTTCAGAAACTCAGTTTCAACTCTTCCTTGACTGACTCAGACTCAGAACTAAAGGCATTAAGAGCTTTTAATAAGGTTCACGTATGACGACACAAACACGCATGACTGAACTTTTGACCGAGGAGGTTGTTTTCTCGATCAGCCGCATGTGAAGCATGTTCACCATGACCTGCGGAGAACAACAACCCATCCAAAGAGCCTCTTTGTGATTATGATTACTCAACCGTCTGTTTGAGCACAGCTAGAGAGTTTCCCTCAGCGACCTTTTAATCACCATGGTGAATCTTAAAACCTGGACTATTCTGGAGCTCAAGGCAAAAGAGGTGAGGATGATGAGAACTGGTAGCATGGCAACAATCAGAAGAAAAGACTGAGAGAGAAAGAGCCAAAATAGAGCAATTTATCAAGCAGGATAACATTCCTCAACATGTCTGCTATTATTATCGAGAGGACCGCCGGCCCATCCGATTCACACCGCTGATCGTGACAGAGAGAGAATCAAAGAAACGCCATTGATCTCAGTGCATCATTATCAAGAGGAGAGACGTGTTCGCCGCTCTCGCTCTGATGAGACAATGCCTTAGCTGGAATGAGTCAAACGTGATCACTGTCGTCAGTGGACTTCAGGTGATATGGCACGTTGAATTTAACACGGATAAAACGAGGCTGTGAGACGAACAGTCTGCTGTGTACAACACGCATCGATTGTTAAATTGATGAACACTGAAAATACGCCTTTTCAAAAGTACAGTACAGCCTCGTCTTCATCTGTGTCAAGATTGTCTTGGTCCATACATGTTGAATACTGCAGAAACTCATTTCATCTCATTTCAAAACAGTTTTTCCCACATGTTTACCTTTACAGTTTGAACATATGTTATGTTACCTTTAAAGCCATCTATATGCAAGTGCACTCCTAAAAAAAATTACTTTTAGAAGATATATGTATTAAACATTTGTCAGAAAAATCCCCAAGAATAGGAAATAAGGTCCCTGTAAATGAGATAAAGCAAGACAAACTTGTCCAGAGTAAAAACAAAATGTCAATAAGAAAACATTGCAATCAGGGCCGTACATATTGCAGCAGCCGTCTAAGAAATGAAAGGTGTTTTTGTCATGTTCAAACGCAGCAGTCTGGAAAGCATTCGCCCTGCAGCGGCGTCCATATCCTTTCTGCTCATATTTCATGCCTAACAAAAATAGCCGGCCCTTCCACCATGACGAGATGGCTGAATAGGGCATTGTGAAAAGGGCACTAAAGACACATAACCCAAAAAAACAAACGTCTCGAGCAGGTTGGAGGCAGACAGACAGGGAAAAATAAATGGATTTCAGGTCAATGCATTGTACTGGAGGAAATGAAATTGCAGTCCTAATGGAGATTGTCTTGTCCTCTCATAGTTATTTTGGTGTGTTCTGCGGATCACTGCGAGTTAACCTGGAATCTGCTGTTCTGTGCTCATTTTGCAACATTTTGAAGGCCAAAAAAAGATGCCAACACGTGTTACATCTTAAAGGACTTACAGAAATGCCATTAATACTGGCAGGTTTTCATGAGCGATTCTTTTGCACAGAGAGTAGATTCATTGTTCCAGTCTGAGTCAGCAGAGAGCGCATGAATATTAATTGCTGCATCACAAGTGAGAACTGACACATGTGGAAGGTTTGTACATGAGCGACCCTGCGTGTGGGATGAAGAAAGGCTCCAACGTCAGTCAACTCACCGCCGGCTATTAGATGAAGCTTAATGTTTTATGTACGTGTTAAAAATCACGCAGCTGGTGCAAACGTTCTGCTTATAACACATTCAGATTACTCATGTTGGACTGCAGATGTTGAGATGATGATACACACACCCTTCAAAACACACACACAAAAAATCTGGTTTCTGGTTTTAGTAGAAATCTTTAAAATAAGATACATGTGTATAAGTTGAAAAGAGATTAGGTCTTATTTCATTTTCAGTAAAGTTTATTTTTAATAGAATCCTAGCAAATCCCATGAGCGAGCTGACACTGACCACTCCGACTGTTACTGTTTACTGTATCAAATCCACACGATACAGTGTGTGTGTTTAGAATTTAGAATTTCTACTGAATTGATAATCAAATAAAATTTAATTTTCATGTTTATTTGAAGTTTATTGCTAGAGAAATATAAACACAAGGTTTAAATGTGCATTTAATCATCTCCCAAATTTTGATAACAGGGTTGCAAAACTTGCACAGAAAATAAAACAGCTTCATCGTGAACTCAGTTCTGGAAGGTGTCGTGTGAGCCGCG
This sequence comes from Hypophthalmichthys molitrix, assembly GCA_037950675.1. NCBI lineage: Eukaryota > Metazoa > Chordata > Actinopteri > Cypriniformes > Xenocyprididae > Hypophthalmichthys > Hypophthalmichthys molitrix. The sequence continues at coordinate 154,398 of CM075503.1, read as the reverse complement.
TCTGCAGCCGCGAGGAGCTGGAGCGGGTTTCTCTCACCAGTGTCCGTAGAGAGAGGAGCGGAAAACACGGAACAGCGGAGCGGACTGACTACTGAAAGCTTGGAGCAGTGAGAGGAGATCTCTGTAGCTCCGCCCACATACTCTGTTCCAGTCAGCTTGTTTCTTGGCAACATGTAAAGCTCATATCTTTGGCTTCTTTTGGAAATAGCTTCAGTGACACAAACTGACAAACTACTTAACATTAAAGGGGTCATGAACCGATCTTTTGACATGTAAGAGGTCATTGTACTATAAAACATACTGCAAGTATCAGAACTTGAAACTTCTTTGTTAGTCCAAAAACAGCTTTTCTTGAACCATGCTGCCAAAGCGACTCTTTGGGTATTTTACTTCTGGGTTTTTATTATGTAATAGAGATGCATATATCAGCATAAGACTGGACAGACAGAAGAACTACAACAACAAGGTCACAGGACTAAAAACAACCTTCTAAAGGATCCTAATGATAGGAAAGTGTAGAGCATTATTTGTTTCTTCGGCTCATTTCTCTGTGGATTCTTTGGTAAACCAGTCGCAGTTTCCCAGAAAGACATGGCCTGAGAGTAATGCCACGACATGTAAGTATTTTCGTTCTAATGCCTGATCTGTGATCAGTGATTGTTTTGAAAAGCGAGGACTGAACATTGTTCCTCTTAAAAAGCAGTTCATGACCCTTTTTAAATTCTTGTCTATTGAATCCGCCAATTAGTACAGCAGCTCTCTTCAAAGAGTTTAAAACAAGTAAAAACAAGAGTTTCAGATCAAGCCAGATTTAGTGCACTGGGAGTTTCTAGCCAGCACAGCAAAAATAAAATGTTAGATCTTTGCTTGCTTTTCACACCTCGTTTGTTATGAACAAATCTTTACAGTCATTAAGCAGCGATATAGAATCATGTTACCTTTGACGTGACTTCGGCCCAGCGTCACAAAGCCAGAGGAGATGAAGTTGTGAAGGTCATGGCCGCCTCCTCGAGTGCTCTCCTTCGAGTAATGTGCTCCTGTGAACGACAGCAGAGCATCACATGTAGAAGATCGCTGCTGCACTTCCATCCGAGGTAAACAGCCGTCAGCAGCACAACAAGCCAAATTCCCAGTGCATTTCAAGACTTATGACTTTCCATAATTCATAGGTAAAGTCACCTTGTCCACACAACACACGCTGCTCTCTGTCATGAGAATATTAGACGCCGGCCCTGTCTGAGGTCTTATATTTATTCCTGACATTCTAATTATCAGTGAAATAGCAGCATAACGCTAACCTTGAGCACCATCTGGGAGTTTACTGCAGTAGTGTTCACTCAGAAGTAGGCGTCAGATCTACGTGTTTCTGGCCTTTTACTGCCAGCAGATCACAGCAGAATTCAAATGTTTCCTTCCCAGAACTGTTCACACTGTCCAGCCAAACATGACAATCCTGACCTGAGGTATTCTCCATCATCTCGTTTCAAACCTGTATGCACTTTTCTTTATTGAAATTTGACATTACAACACTATTGTACACTGTTGCTAATGCAAGTTCAACCCTGTAAAGCCTGACATATGCAATAATAGACCAAAAATCAAGTTTCATTAACCCTTTAGACAAAATATTTTTTTAAAAAATCAAAGAAAAAAATTGCGTATGTATTTTATGTTTTATCATATTTGATACATCAGGCTTTTATGGCTCATATAATCTGATATAGTGAGAAAATGGAGGAAAAAAACAGCTCACTTTCATTCAGAGACCCAAACTGAGCAAAAATATGCAAATTGCTGCAGATGCCGATATTTATATGGATGTAAATCAGTGAGATCTTTATAACAGTACAGCAGAGACTGACATTAAATGCATATAAATCAATATCTGCCAATAATATCTTAGTAAGATGATATTTAAATGATCAAAGCTCTGATATAATGCAATGATGATTGAGAGATGAATTAATAAACCTTCCTCAAAACATGATGATCATATTTGATACTCATGATATTTATAAACAATTATGGGATAATCAAGTAAACTAAAGCTGCTTCAGTCCAGTTTAAATATTACTAACAATATCAAAGTTATTCTTGCATTTACTTGATAAAAATCAGTGCAGATTTCACAGCAGACAGACACGTGAAGCACGAGATGAAGGTTTTACACTGATACTAAAAGACTTTTACTTGATAAACCAGTCTAAACTATCAATCAGAGACAGAAGGACTGTAGGAGATTGTGTGATACGGGTTCATCAGATCATGTTGATCATTTAGAGACTCTATCAGACATGATACAACAGGCTTTATAGGGTTAATAGTTAAAGGGGCCATGACATGGATTTTTTTATTTGAATTTGAATTTTCATTGAGGTTCACTTATAATGTTAATAATTTTTTTTTTTTTTTTTGCATGCACATATATATATCATTTTCATCCCTCATTTTGACCCTCGGTCTGAAATGATCTGTTTTTAATGCGCTGCTCCTTTAAGGCGTGTCAGTAAACACCCACTGTTACAATTGGCTGACGTCACTACAGAGGAAAAACTGTATCAACGCCCACTCGCTATTGCGCATGTCTTTTGAAAACATTATCCATATTAAACCATCATTTGACAAAGCATTATGAAATCATTTACTGACGGTTTGTGATGCAGCTGCTGTCAGATCCAGTACAGTCACTGCTTCATCTGTCAACTAAAGGTTCTTTGTGAAGTCTCCGTTACACTGTGCCTCGCTGGTGAAGTCAGAAACTGAACACACATCAGTTTAGACAGCATCAGGCATTATAATGCCTTCTATTTGCTCCTGACGCGACACACATCCAGTGTAGGCAAATGACAGCCGTTAAGACACTGAACACCAGTGGGTGGGGCCTATTGTGCTAGTGGGCGTGGTCTATGGTGTGATGATGTATAACTATTGGTTGATGTCTTGCTCTGGAGGCAGTCATATGCAAATGTATTTGCCTGTGTGATGTCAAAAATGCTGTTTATGGAGCTTGATTAAATAAATGCTTTGATTATAATGAGGAGGATGTTTTAATGTATGAAACTTGCAGGTTGTTTTAATGGTACAGAAAGCTCTTATATGTCAAAAGATCAAGGCAAAATTTGATTTCTCATGTTATGTTCCCTTTAATTATTTTATCCATCCAATAATCCACTATTTGAAATCAATAATGTGTGCTTTTCACAGCTAAATGAGAAGCACAACAGGAAGTACAAGGCTGAAGAATCAAAAGGTTGAGCTGTTGGAAGCGCAGAGTTAAAATGTTGTTTACAGAGACTGTCAGATTCTCATACTGAGAGCCTGCTTGTTCCAGCCTCAAAGACGCTTTTGCTTCGGATCACTAGGAACAGTTGGACAAACAGAAAACAACAGCAGCACAGCACTGAGGTAAGAGTAAGATCTGACACAGTCCTCTGAATCAAATAAATGAACATGAGGCAGGGGGTACAGAACACAATAAAGCCACAATAAACTTCTTTCACTCTAAACCCCAAGAAGCCCAAAGCATCTCGAGCACAGGTGAGCCGTCTTGCCGAGAATTCATTATGCTGTGCCTTTACTGACTATGCAGCAGAATTTAACAGGCTGTTATATTGCCCCCCTAAGGAAATCCCAAAAAGTGCTCAACCTTGGCATAAGGGCGAGAATCTGAGATGCAATTTAAACGAAAACGGCCTCAGAGCCGGAAACCATTAGTGAGAGTCCTTGATGCTGCGCTCTGACACACGTGTGCTAGAGAGAAACACGCCGTCCGCATGTGAGGACGCAGGTGAGGCTCCGCAAACCACGGGGAGAAATCACAGCCGTTACTCCACCAAGAGTTTATAGCCCGTCCAACTTTGATATTAATTGCTAAGTGTAGCGATGAGGAGGCTATAAGTTCAGAAATGTGTAGAGCTGTATCATTATGAAATTGCCCATTGGCGCTCCACATCTTAATTAAACTAATTACATCATAGTTTAATAAGCCAGACAAATTTTATGCATGCAATGCTGATCTCTTAAAGCAATATTTGAGCAAATACACACAAACGCCTACAGAAACACATTCGCTGCGCTTCTTTCTTTCTTTTTTCCTTATTTTGGGAGAAAGGCTCTGTTATTATTTGTTCAGGGATATTTCTGATCAAATATTTTATGCATGCATGTTTCTCAATGTCAAATTATTCTTTAGTCACTTGAGATTCAGTGTTCATCCCTCTATAAGCAAAGCATTTTTTACACTTCGTCACAGCTGCCATTTTATAACAACATTCTGTATGATTCGATAAAGAGAGTCCAGTTGTGTTTCATAGTATAAAAACTCTAATTATTCTCAGACAGTGAAAACCGAGATCATGGCATAAACATCATTTTGGACCAACGTTTTTCCCTGCAGTAAACACTCCTGTTCATCCGGGCGTGTGAACATGCATTTTCTCTTTGAGTTGATTCAGTAGATGCTATCAGTACACAGCACTCCAATTACACACGCTTCTGTAGAGGCTGTCACTGGCCCTTAACTTCGGCCCGGGACAGGACCGGGGGTCTCTGGTGAAAATATTGGCCTCGCTGCCTGGGAACGAGATGTTGTTCGACTCAGTCATGGCTGACAACACAAAGTCACCCAGAACACAGCGGCTCACATGAATACAACACAACACAGCTGCACACACTGAAGGGTTTCAGCTCAACCATCAGCACTTCTGGAATCATGTTGATTACCTAAAAAATCATTTTGAGAAAAAACCAAAAATAACAATTCTGAAAAAGCAAAAATCTATCTTACACTGAGCCACTTACTATAGTATTGCATGGGTCAATTTGTAAACTTAAAAATATGTACATCTTTCAATAGTTTTACACATAACAATACATTTGGGTGAAAAAAATCCTACTAACCTTCTTTGTGTAACAGATAATTCACAGAAAAATCCAATTATAACTTCGCTGCCATGACAACATAATGACTAAAACCCCAAAACGACCATAAAAATGATGAGAACAACTTTACAGCTCAAATTAAACACACTCTTTAACAGAAGAATGATGTACGTGCTGTTTTATAATGATAAGCATCACATTTTAGTGTTGAAATCCTCCAAAACTGGTCTCACTGAACCTAAACTTTTGCAACGAAATTCATTTTTGTTTTGTGGTATCATCACGCCACAAATGCTGTACTGAACCTGCAACAGCTAATGAATGGAGAAAAGAGCCAGAAGATCTCGGCTGATTCGTGACCTCCGCTGCCTTATCGACCCTGATCCCAGGTCAGGGGTCAAGTGCTCTCATTTACGTCATCCTGCACTACAAGGTCACTGTAATGAGGATAAGGAAAATAGGCAGTATAAATCTCCCTTAAAGTGCATTATAAGGGGTTTCAAGAGCTATAGATCTTCTAGAGGGATTGGTGTTCAACATAAATCTCCTTCAGTTTGGTGTTGTTGCCATATGAGTGACATTTATCTCCCTTAAGTCAAAACTGCCATTTGTGTGATCATAACTCATGAGAACATCCAACAAAGTCTCTCCTGACCTTGAACATAATGAAATTCAGCGCAGCCTTCAATCCCAACACAACAGAGAGGGTGCGGATCTGTACGGCTCATCTATAATTGACTCCCATGTAAATATGGCGTGCGGAAGTCAGACCGAGAGTTAACCTGGCGGATCACACGGCCAGAAGACATGCTGCAATGAGATCAGCATGAAATATCAACCATCTGACTGACAGGCGTCTGGCACACGGTCTACAGAACAACATACGCAATTCAACACGAGCACCTGATATATCTGCTCATATTAGCCAATATCATAACTGTGACTGAAGCTTGTCCAGCGCTCGTTCCAAAGCCAAGCCAGCTGCCTACAGAGACAGCATTTTAAGGCATCATAGGAGGGCTGCAGATGCAAACGCTGTTCCAAAAGGTAGCTTGTTTAGTTAAGCTGCCAACTCTGATGTCTCGCTTTGGCAAAATGTTCAGGCCGAAATCCCAGAGTGCATGCATTCAAGCAAAAAAAATCCAAGATGGCGGATGAGACAAGAGAAATGCTTTTTAAATAATAACAATAAAAAACAGGATAAAACAGTTTAGTGTTATTAAAAATTGATTGTTGTTTTTTTTGTTTTTTTTGTTTTGTTTGTTTGTGCGTTTTTATGATTATTATAGTTGCTGCCTATGTAGATTGTTCCAAATTGGTGTGTGTTGGTTAGGATCACTAGCTTTTGGAACGGAGCTCAGGTAAATCAGTCATGTGTTTCATTACAGTGACCCCTTCCATCAAGATCAAACACTACAAACCTGGGAAGAAACTGGCAAGAGGTGTTTGAATAGCATCAGGCCGCTTACCGTGATTGGATTTGGAGCTGTGAACGGGGGTGTAGTGGTTTTTGGAGCCCGTGCGCTGTGGCGTGTCGTCTTTGGATGAGCTGTTCATCGCCGCAAAGTTCTCACAGTCGTATTGAGATATAGGAATTGGTCCTTGTTGTCTAAGTATATCTGCAAGGGCTCTGTGGAGAAGATTGGAGAAATATGAAGAAAACAACAACAGCTTACGACGTTCGGGCAGAAGATTACCTCCAGCTACTCTCTACTCTAATTCGACTGGATTTGTACAGAAATAAAGGAAGAACATCTATAAATAAATGTTTAATCATCACGATTCACCTGGTAAATGCAGGAAGCCCAGAGGATCTGAACTCACAGCTGCATTATGAAAGTCACTTTTCGCTCATGTTTACTGTTACCTGAGAAATTGAATTATTTTTGCATTGGTTAGCCTGCAGTACTGACAGAAGAGTCAACAGCACACTTTCATATTCCATACATTTTCAGTTTGTTTGTTCCAGTGTTGACTCTATAATACAGTCCACAGGCCAGTTTTTATCATTTCCACCACAAGAACAAGACGTCCGACTAAATGAAAACCACACGTTTACCTGTTTGTTTAATGTGAAATGAAAGCTCTGTGTTCAACCCAGCCGTTCAAACGTTGCATTGTATGTATTATATTATCACATCATTCTACACTCTTAAAGGTTTTTGCAGCAACGCAACAGAAGCATCAACACAACTGTGAGATAACAGATATTATGAAACCACAGGTTAGGGAAAGTAATTTTACATTCACATCTAATATATCCAAATCCCAAACTGGAGATCGAGGGAACAGTTTTCTCACAGCACAGTTAAAATATTCTGAAGGCCTCGCATCAGAGCTGCCAATCCAGCGTAACAAACCCACTGGCCAATGAACATGATCGTGAATCTGTGCTTCCACCAAATGAAGGAGAAAACTGAAGTGTCTGTAATGAACCCTAAACCTTCTCAACCAAACGTCAAAATGAGAGGTGTTTGCTTGGCACCAGTGCTACAGATGCATGTTAAAACTCTGCTTGCAATTGTGATCAAATGCAGCCCTGTGAGAACGTGAGATCTTCCATATGGAGAAACAAAAGAGCAGCAGATCCTGCAGATGGCCAGAGCAATTCTATCCAGTTCACTTGCAATGTGATCAATCATTCCAGAGCTCGAATATGCAAATGACCATCTTGCTATGATGTCAGAAAACTACAGTTTTTAAAGGAGAATGAAGGTGTGCTGCTCACCTGTGAATGTTCATTTCCTGAGGTGGTTGGGTTGCTTTGTCATATGCGACTTTAGTCGAAACCCCAAGGACTATAATAAAAGCAATGACACCACAGGTGATGTAGACCGCAGTGTTCGTTTGGTCCATGCTCGGGTCATAAGTATCACCTGTCGGGACAGGTGATGGGGGCACAGTTTTCACCCAGTCTGGCTTTTGGTAATTCTTGCATGTTTTCTGCTCTAACCGGTTGCCTTTAAACTGGCAACAGAAGCGCAAGTAGCACGAGCCGCAGCAGTAGCGGTGGTCGGTGTTATTGCACTCGAACTCCTTGTCGAACTGGCCGCTCACGTCGTAGTAGCCCAGGCAGGTCTCGTGCGTGAGAACCGGACGGACCTCCGTGATGCGCTGCGTGGACGCGGACGGTGCGACGGTGGTGCCGTTCAGTTCCTTCGTCTTCTGAGTCTTTTTGGCCGTCAGTTTGGATCGTTTGGCAGTCAGTGTGCAAAACACGTTGAGTGGGTCCAGATAAATGAGCAGCAGCAGAAAGTGTCGTATCCCCATGGCGCGGCGCGTCTTCAGGACCCTGGACAGCTCGCGTTGATGTGGGCTTCAGGCGCACTGATCCTCTGCGGTTCTCACGGCGGCTCTGCCCTGCATCTCTGATGATGTGGAGGTTCTGATGAAAGGCGCCATTCATTTAACTCAAATATTCTGTCCTCATCGTGGGTTTGTGTTCAGCTCAGCTGGGCAATTCCCGATGAACTCCTGTCGAACGAGCCTTTACATGTCGCTTCTCATCTTGCTGAGGGAAGAAGTAGACACGAACTTAATTGTTAGCTAATTAAATGATTAGACACTTAACTCTGACACATGCATTAGACTAAAGCGATCACCAGTGCCAGATTTCTTTCTATTAGCCATGCATTTTTTTACTCATTTTTGTTTAATCTATAAACGTTGGTTCATTCTGTTTTCTCATGTTCAGTCACTGCATATATGGCAACATATCGGTCTCATATGGCAAATTTGTTGCAGTTGCATTCGATGCTTTAATGGACAAACTAGGGACAATAAACATCACTCTACATGTAAAACAATTGAATGAATCAAAAAATATTTTTATGTTGACTTCGATTGTGGATCCCCCCCCCCCCCACCCATGGTTTCCTTCTATATAAATATATATATAATTCCCTTACATAAGCTAAAAATCTTGCTAACACTAATAAAAAAAAAAAAATTAAAAAAAAATAAATTCGCGCACCGATGTTCCTACCTGATCAACACGTACACTACTCATTTTCATCGCTTTCATGTAGTTACATAAACAGTGCAGTCAGTCTTGATCAGCTCTTACCTTGACTTTAATGCTCCGGTCGGTGTGTTGCTATTGCCGAGGTGAAGTGAAGTGTTAGTCGGTCTCCTATCCCGAACACACTCCTCTGACGGTCCGCCTACAGTCTCTCGCGCCCGCACCAAACACTGGCGTCACTATCCGTCTCTCTCTCTCTCTCTCTTAATTTCCTCCCTACACACATTACCACACCTATTCATCAGCTTTTATATTTACGTGCCTTTTGACATAGTTGCATACCGTTTTTATATGAATATAATGTTGCATGGATCTATCTGGTCTGTGTGCAGAAAGTGCTGAACAAAATCTGCAAACAGCACTGAATAGATTTCCTATAGCAGTCTGAACCCTATCTCTCACTCCTGCATGCTTTCATTGATTTCAGTTCCTGCAGACTTTTTTGCAAGTACTGTAAAACAGCTGTCATAGGAAGTCATTTAAAGCATTAAAGGTTGTTATGTGACAGATTGTCTGCTTCTTCTCCAGCAAGAGCAGAAGGAATACATGCACCTTGCCCTGGATTACACTGTCTTCTCGAAGCTGCTTTAAACTGCAGTGTTCAGGACACCCTGTATATGTTCTTGTACCATGAACCGCTCCTCAATGACTTAATCTCATGGAAGCAGCTGGATTAGACTGGAGAGAGATGAAGACATGAATGATTCAGAAAGGTACTTGACTGACACCATCTCTCCCTTAAAGGTTACACACCGTTTTCTATGAATTACTGTACATACATTGTGCTTAAGCACTATCATATCTTACAGTGAGGTAATTATAGTTCAATAAACCAACATGATGCTATTGTAGGCATCAGAATAAGTCACGTGGTTCAGCAGCTTTCGTGAAGTGCCTGTGTTGGGTTTTAAGAGATGTTCAAATCTATTATGTAACTCTATTTTGAAGAGAGCTCTTACAAATTTGCTCAAAGTGTTCTTTAAATTTTGCAGCAGATTTATTCTGACGTGTGGTTATGGACTGAGCAAATGAAAAAAGATCAAACAAAATCAGCATATTGTTATTCAGTTGTCATACATTAATTAGCAGGAATAACATTAGGAATATTTTTACTATTTAGAATATTTTTAAGTTCATCCTACACAATCCTCTCATTATGGAGGCTGAAAGCAGTTGCTAAGTTACAGCTTCTTAGTTGTTCTATTTTTTTCTTTTCTTTTCCTTTTTTTTATGATGCCATCCATAGTTTCTCTAATGAAATATTCAAGCACTTCTTGTGAAATTCTCCCTTGGACTTTAAAAGACATATTGTGCTTTAGGAATGCATACTTGACTTAAGATTGCATTCACATTACATACACTGCATGCTCTGGGACGTGAACTATATGAAAAAGGAAGTGAACATATTACTGGAAAAATGAAATGCAAGAGTAGAAAATGCTATTGCATCATAACTGGAAAATATCCACAGGGAAATATTCAAATCAGGCATTAAAGTATAGCACTGGAATGTTGTTCATATCAAATCAACTGTGAACATAAATCTTGGCCAGAAAAATAGTTTTGATTACAGTCAGTGTAGACTGTGTGAAATATGTATTTTTAGACTCTTAGTTATATTGGATTGAGAAAACATTTCAGTTGAGCAGCATGGGAATCTTGTAGAACAGTGTAGAAATCAGCCAAATATTTTCATGCTTAAAGGATCGTACATTATACTCCAGCTGCATGTGAGCAACTAATGGCCATTCATAGCAAATTATATATATATATATATATATATATATATATATATATATATATATATATATATATATATATATGGGTCAAAAACATTTAGATGTCTGCATCAATAGAAATTTACAAAAGTGATTTTATATTTTATATACATAGAAAGCACATTAAATGCAAGTAAAACTTTTAAGGTTTCAAATAAGTTTTGGGAGAATAAAATGTCAAAATGTGGGTGAAATAATGTTCCATCGTCATTCAGTGTAACACTTATGTAAAAATTGAAACAACATACTTATTCTGACCTGTAGGTATTAAAATATATAAAATAATAAGTCAGCATGCTAAATTTTATTGCATTTTAAATTAGTAAAAAATTCAAAGTTTAAAAACGTAAAATTACAAGTAATTAGCATTTGGGGTAAAAGTAATTAGTCTTTAATATGGCAGAAATAGATTTTTTGTTGTAAATATCCCTGACAAGATTGTTACACTGAATGACATTTTCCTGGGTGTCTTCTGTAACTCATGGTGAAAATGTATGATATTTAATTTTTGCTCAGAAAAAAACAAACAGACAAATAAAACAGGACCCGTTCTGACTTACTTTAGCTCGATAATAACTTCTTCCTAGAGCTGCTGTAAAGCCAAAACAATCTCTGTCCATTTTGGCTGAGAAATCACCCCCAATATATAATTTAAAGTCTTTGTGTTAGATGAGAAAAGCATTGACTAAATATTACAAAAAGTAGCTTTAGAATTTGTTACACATAAACTTTTAAGGTTACACGGTGGCATACCATTCTTTCTTTCAGAAGCTGCATCTTTAATGGTCACAAAGTAAATTCAAATGTAGTACCTACTCAGTACGTGATTTCTGACGCAGGGATTGTCTTAATGAATGAGTCATTCAGTCGTTCATTCAGGAACGAGCAAGTGAGCAGAGGTGTGTTTGACGTGAAGCGGCACTGCGCAGACCGATAATGTATGACATCAAAGTACCGCAAGAGCGATTAGAGAACAGACGGCTCTGTATGCTTTCGAATTGTTCTCGAGGTACTGTGATATCATACGCTGATCGTTCTGCACAGCGCCGCTTCAAGTCAAAAACACACACCATCTTTATGAATGAGTCACTGAATCAATGACTCACTCGATTCGTTAAAAACCCCAGATTCATTCAGTAATGAAACACCACTGTGTGTTGATCGTAGACGCACAACAATTCTGCTCTGGTTTTGTTTGGAACTAATTTCATTGGAAAACTTCAGCAAAAAGAGACAATACTGACAACATTGTGTCTAAATGTAACATTATATTAACTTCTTGTTTAGTGAACTGTTGTATGAAATCAATATCTCATTTGCAATAGTGTAGATATTCATGAAAAAACAGCCCTCTTGCTCATGCGATATCGCTAAACTATATCACATGATATAAATAAGGACACAAACTCATACAGGGGCATTTTTTGCCCTCATATCTTATATCTGCAATCTGAACTGCATGCAATTGAAGATGACATACAGGTCTGGGCGGGGTGTGTTAAAAGCATATATATACTGTATATCTCCTGCTGTATGTTTTTCTCCTGAAGTGTTGCAGTTGTTTTGCTGAGCCTGATCCCTCTGTCAGTGACCCGAAACACTCAGAGTACAGCAGGAGTGTGTGCTCTTTTAAGTCAACGGTCCCTTGTGTTTCTGCATGTGTGTGTGTGGAGTCGCTGTAGACAAAGTGCTTCGTCAAGAGATTCAAACGCACGTCTGAACGCTGGAGGCAGAAGAGCAGAAAGCACAAGCTCAGAAGTGTCAGATTCAGTACGTGTATAAAAACATCTACCTTATATATAAAGCCTCAAGTTTGAAAAGTGCCTGTTTTGTAGAATTACTCTATGAAACACAAAAGCTTTTGACCTAACATGGACTGTAGCAAGTTGAATGAATGAATGATGTTTGCTCAAATTGCTAAATTAAAATGAACTAATGCAACACAACTTTCTCATAATTTAATTTTAATTTTGCAATCCATTTAAATATATAAAACAGAAGTTTACATAATTCATTTGCACTGGAACTACATTAATAATTTCTGTTGTGTTATTGTAGCATTGCTGAAATGGACAGGGGATTTCTAGTTCCCAGCTTGGGGAGAGTAAACGTTGAAATGAAGAGCTTTTTAATGCGTCTCTGAACAAGATGAAAAAGGGAACGACTTGTAAGTGTTTAATGTTCATCAGAAGAGATCTAGAAGAGTTTCTGTTATAATAATAAAAATAATAATAATTCCTTGCATTTATATAGCGCTTTTTATACAACATTTTTATATAACATTTATATACATATTGAAGGGGGAATCTCCTCAACCACCACCAATGTGCAGCAAAACCTGGATGATGCGACGGCAGCCATATTGCCCCAGAACGGCCATCACACACCAGCTTATTGGTGGAGAGGAGACGGTGACACTTTATAATAACTCACGCTATGAAGCATTAGTTAAGCATTAGTAAACAGTCAATTCATCATTTATAAAACATTAATAGACATTAGTAAGCCATTTATAAATACAGCTATAAATGCTTTGTTCTTGATTTATCTATAATGAGTTTAATAATTGTATTTTCATACTTTATTAATGATCAATTTATCATTTTTAAATTATGTATTACATTATTCACAAACCAGTTATTTAGGAGTTGTCAGTGGTTCATAAGATCATTTAGGAAGTGTAAGTAAATGATTAATAAAATATTTAAATGTACATTTATCCATCTTATTATTTAGACATATAGTATTAGTTACTTAGTGTGTTAATAAATGCTTTATTAACACATATTCCTAGTGTCAAAACTACCTCAGTACTAACTTTAAAACATTAGAGGACAGCAGTGCAGAAGATCACTGAACCTTTAAGTCTCTTTTATAAAAGCTTTACAAAGCATAAATAGTCCTCGCTTTAGATGAGCTCACAACAATAGTTCACTGACCACTTCTAAATGTTTTATAATGACCTGAATTAATCATGAATTGCAGTAGGAATATGTGTTTATAAATCATTTATTAACACACTAAGTAACTATTTCTATATGTCTAAATAATAATATGTATAAATGAATGTTTAAATAGTTTATTAATCATTTACTTACATTTACTCCTAAATGATCTTATGAGCCACTGACAACTCCTAAATAACTGGTTTGTAAATAATGTAATACTTAATTTAGAAATGATAAATTGATCATTAATAAAGTATGAAAATACAATTATTAAACACATTATAGATATGCTCATAAATAAAGAATAAAGCATTTATAGCTGTATTTATAAACTGCTTACTAATGTCTAATAATGCTTTATAAGTGATGAATTAACTATTTACTAATGCTAAACTAATGCTTCACAGCGTGAGTTATTATAAAGTGTTACCGAGGAGACAGAGTGATGGAGCCAGTCAGTGTATGGGGATGATTAGGAGGCCATGATGGACAGAGGCCAATGGGAACATTTGGCCAGGATGCCGGGGTTACACCCCTACTCTTTTTTTCGAAGGACATTCTGGGATTATTTATCACCACAGAGAGTTAGGACCTCGGTTTAACGTCTCATCCGAAGGACAGTGCTTTTTGACAGTTAGTGTCCCCATCACTATACTGGGGGTTAGGACCCACACAGACCACAGGGTGAGCGCCCCCTGCTGGCCTCTCTAACACCTCTTCCAGCAGCAAACTAGTTTTTCCGGGAGGTCTCCTCAGCCCTGCTTAGCTTCAGTGGGAAACCAGTCTTTGGCTACAGGGTGATATGGCTGCTGGCGAATGTTATGTTAGCATTGTGGAGCTTGTGATTAGCTTGAGGCTTGATTGAAGTTTTTACTTGTGTTTCCAGCTAACATCATTACATCACGGTCAGACAAAGTCAGATTTAGCATGCTAGTGTGCGCTAATGCTAGTTGGCTAGTAGTAAACTGCAAGAGATTCAATTGAGTCATTTGACATCTACTTTTAGTGTGATTTACTCAATTCAAGAGCTTACAGATCAAATGAATGATGTTTTTATCACTCATGTGTCACTGAACAAAACTGCCGATAAACAGAACAGCCAAAATAAAGTTGCACTCGCTCATTTAAATCACAAGCAAATGACTCAAAGGAAGCTCTCTGAAAGGCCTTCATTTACTTCATCTTCAGAAAACTGATGCGTGTGAAGGTCGTGACGCTCGTAACCCCGTCCACGCCTCATCCGTCAGACGACAGACTGAAGTATAATTAAAATGGTAATAAAATGGGCAGAATATTGCATGTTGTCACTCATTCCTAAAATATAGACCATTATCTTTCATTCTCCACACAGCCAAAGGTTCATTCTTCAGTTTTATTTCTACAGCGCTTTACAGTACAGATCATCCCAAAGCAGCTTCGCAGTAATAAACAGGAAAATAACAGAATCAATGATGCAAACTTCATCAAATATGAGAAAAAATTCAGATTGTGTTATAAAGCAGCTCTACAGAAGACAACAGAGTCATTATTCACACCAGTTCAGTTCAATGTTGATTCAGTTTAGTTCAGTAATTGTGTAAAATTATTATGAAGCATGTGAGACATCCAGTATCAGTCGCACTTACAATTTGTCTGCCAAAAACAACAGATTCTTCTAGACACGAGGAACATTACTTTAGTTATCTAGTGTGCGGTGATGTTCACACACTTTACTGCACAGCACAAACACACCAGACACACACACGTACAGACTGTGTTCTTCTGCGCGGCTAAAGCGTCACACTAACCCTTCTCTGACAGTCCAGTAAGGTCCTTCTTAGTCACAGGTGTTGTCAAGGCAACTCGGCCTCAGCTGTGGACAGAATTTCATAATTTTTAGCTGTGTTTTGTGCTTGAGTGACTTAGCATTTGGGTTAATGGCAGGACTGAAAGCGCCTTTAAAAGGCAAACCCCAGATAATATGATCTCATCTTTATGACTTCTAGCTATTGTGATTTCACACAGTCACCACGTACCTGCCTGAACACTTACTAATGGCATAAAGTGGAAATAATAGGTTGTGTGTATATAAACGAGTCTATATTTCAGCAACACACAACCTGTTGAACATCAGCGCGACTGTGATTCGTACAGATCTAAAGTGTATCAGTACTGTATCACAAACTTTGTGAGGTTTGTCAAATAATTATGTTTACAGAAAGACTTGAAACCATTGTAACAAAATGGAAAAGACAAGAGACAACTGAGAGCGAAAGGTGATGTGAACCTCACAAACCTCCGACACTGAGCGGCTGGAGAAAGAGGGTGATTGTCAGAGAAGCGAGCAGATAAAACACTGACAGACTTTAAGAAGCTCTTTGGCTGAAACTGTCAAAACATCAGCAATCTGTACAGCACTTCACAGGTACAGCCTCTCCCGCGTGTTTTCACAGAGAAGGATAAAATCATACCTGTTTGCTAGACACTATGTGAAAAGAAAAAAAAAAACCCTGAAAACATTTGAAGGGAAATATAGTGGTGTGAAGAGATGTTCTTGAGCTGATCGGCTTGGATGCAGAAATGCAAGATTTAGTGCAAACATCTAGAAACCATATAAAGTATATATATATACTGTCAACTCCAGAATTATTGGCACCCTTGTTTAATATGAGAAAAGGGGGCTGTGAAAATAAATCTGCATTGTTTATTCTTTTGATCTTTATTTAAAAAAAATCACAAAAATCGAACCTTTCATTGAAGTAAACGAATTGAAAGTGGGGGGAAACTCACATTATGAAATAAATGTTTTTCTCCAATGTATGTTGGCCACAATTATTGGTATCCCTAGAAATGCTTATGAGTAAAATATCTTTGTTGTATATTCCCATTCATATTTACATTTTTTAGCACACCAGGGTGATCATGAACATGAAAGTGTCCAGCCATGACTTCCTGTTCCACAGGAGAATAAACATGAGGAAACACAAAGGCCAAATACCCTTAATCATTCATCACAATGAGAAAAACCAGAGAACATAGTTCTGATGTGCAGCAAAAGATTGTTGAGCTTCACAAAATAGAAAGTGGCTGTAAGAAAATAGCTAAAGCATTGAAAATCCCCATTTCCACCATCAGGGCAATAATTAAGAAGTTCCAATCAACTAAAGATGTTACAAATCTGCCTGGAAGAAGACGTGTGTCTAAATCGTCCTAATGAGAGTTTGAGTGGACAAAGACTCGCCGAAGATCACAGCTGGAGAACTGCAGAGATTAGTTGAGTCTTGGGGTCAAACAGCTCCTACATCACCACATGTTGTTTGGGAGGGTTTCAAGAAAAATCTCTCAACCAGAAACAATCTCCAGCATATTCAGTTGTCAGAAACAACAGGAACTTCAAAATGGATCTGGTTCTATGATCAGATGAAACTTTGGTGCACACATGGATAAAAAGTACCCCATGCCCACGGTTAAATATACTGCTGGATCTTTAATGTTGTGGTCCTGTTATTCTGCTGGAGGTCCTGGACATCTTGTTCAGATACATGGCATCATGGATTCTATCAAATACCAACAGATAAAAAATCAAAACCTGACCGCTTCTGCTAGAAATCTTACAATGGGCCATTATTGGATCTTCCATCAGGACAATGATCCAAAACAAACATCAAAACTGAACTGAAGAGAAGAAGCACCAACATGGAAATCTGTAGGATCTGGAGAGATTCTGCATGAAGGAATGATCTCTGATCTCCAAACTCATCAGGCGTTATAGACTCAGAGCTGTTATCTTGGCAAAAGGACATTGCAGTAATTGGGTGCCAATAATTGTGGCCAACGTGAACTAGAGAAAAACATTTATTTCATAATTAGATTTCCCCCAAACTCTATCTATTCTTTTACTTCAATGAAAGGTTAGAATTTTGTGATTTTTTTTTTTTTTAAATGAAAGATCAAAAGAATAAACAATGTAGATTTATTTTCAAAGCCCCCTTTGATCATATTTAACAAGGGTGCCAATAATTCTGAAGTATATATATATATATATATATATATATATATATACATATATAGGGTTAGGTTTAGCATATATGCAAATCATCATATTAGAATGATTTCTGAAGGATCATGTGACACTGAAGACTGGAGTAATGATGCTGAAAATTCCGCTTTGATCACAGGAATAAATTACACTTTACTATATATTCACATAGAAAACAGCTGTTTTAAAGCTAAAGCTCTCACTAATATGTGACTGAAGACAAATGGAGAAACAGCCTGCTAAACTCAGACGACGCAACAGCTCGGTATCAATCCTTCCTTATTTAAAGGCTTTCGGCCAGCCTTTCACAACATTCATCATTCCCCTTATATCAGAGTGACTGAGAGCCAGAGGAACGTAAAGCATTAGAGTTACAGGAATCGCTATGGGCTAACATGAATCATGAGTCTCTCAGAGGAATACTTTTACAGCTGCCACTGTTTTCCTCTTTCCTGACGTCGACTGTGGATGAATGAATTAAGTGGGTCACAGCTGCGAAGACGGGCACATATTTCAGCGTCTGTACAGACCAGCTTTCCTTGGGAAAAGGACTGAAAATGCATGTTAGCCTCTCTTTTTCTCTCTCTTCGCTACAAGAGCCAGAAGTGCATGAGACCGAATGTTAAATCATTCATTTACACAATGCTTTCACGTCCTCTTCCCATCGCTCCGTGTTTGTGCTCGGATTTAAAGGAATGTTCCAGGTGAAACGAGTGCTATCAGAAGCATGTGTGGTGTAATGTTGATTATCACAGACAACCTTTTTTGTTTTGTTTTTTGAAATAAAAGTAAACAGTGACAGTCGAGCGCTGGACCAGACCAGCATTCTGCAGGGTTTAAAACCAGAAATGTGAAATCTTGAATTATTCAGTAAAATCCCATTTGTCATTTGAACAGTACTGTTGTCTACGGAAAATCATCCTTCAGGAGGAAGTGGGACATTTCTACAGGATGAACATTATGGTTATGCTACAGAGTAATGCCTGTGGGTTATTTAATATAAACACTGCTTTGCAGAAGGTTTTCTGACATTAACATTAAAGGGGCCCTATTATGCAAAATTCATTTTAAAACGGTGTTTGAACATAAATGTGTCAGCAGTGTGTGTACACAACCACCTTATAATGGTAAAAATTCACCCACTCCTCTTTTTATAATCCAAATAAATCATAAGCAGTGTCTCAGAAAAAACCTTTTGCATAATGTAGCTTTTGTGACTTCAGAAATGCTTAGGCCCCGCCCACAACTGCTGACGGACTCTGTCCTATTAGCATAGACTCCGCCCTCAGTGAGCTGTACACAGTCCACCATGTTTATCTCCTCACCAGAGCAATGAACACCAGCATTCAAGTCAGAAATGTATTCCTATTAAAGCTACTAATGTTATTCAGTCAAGGGCAGTGAGAGATTGTTGTTTGATTCATATCAACAGAATATATTCAGCAGTAGATACTGTATTAAGCTGCTTTCATTTTAATACACAGATCTAATATACACATGCGATTTCTTTACTTGCTGTTTAGGTTCACAGACATAACTGACTGTGTTTATGTGAACTTTGTGTGATTTTGACATAACCTTGTGTGTGTTTGACAGTTTAAACACAATAACACAGGAAAGAGAACTTTCTTTTACAGTGCCATAGTTACATTGTAATTACTCAAATAAGTACTGAGTACTATTAATTAACTACATGTACTTACTATAGAGTTACAGTTAGGGTTAGTTACTTGTAATTATGCATAATTTACTGTTATTACTATAGTAAATACATGTAGTAACATGTAACTACGGCACTGTAAAATAAAGTGTTACCCTTAGTTTAATACTCATGTGACGCGCCGTCTGACAGCCAGATTTCTGTGCGCTCAGAAAACCATATATCTGAAGTCTAATTGATATGGCTTTAAAACGCATGCAGATAATAAACTTACATGATGACAAAGAACTGTAATGTCACGTGAGCCTGACTGCAGTAGAGATGATAATCAAACCAAAGAGTTGTTTTAGTCTTTGGCAGAGTATTATTCCGGGGCACCAGCTGTACTGGCTCCGCCCTCTTCTGCAAAGTGGATTTAAAGATACATGCACAAAAACAGCATGTTTTTCCTTCCAATCAAAAATGGGCATTTACAACATGGTATAATAAATGATCTTTGGGGTATTTTGAGACATATTCTGGGGACACCTGAGACTTATATTACATCTTGTAAAAAGAGGGCATAATAGGTCCCCTTTAATACAAAGATTTTCTTTTTTATCACTTTTTATCATTTTCATGATATATCTGCATGAACGTCCAGATCTGACACAGTCTGACCGTCTTTTCCAGCCGAACTACAAAGATCTGATTTCCAATTCTGCATATTACAGTTGAAATGAAGTTCTATAGTGACCAGAGCACAGCACTGAGATAATACATTAAGTGAAATATGTTTTTATAACTTCAGTGCAATATATATTACATGTATATCATAAAATTGAGCTTCTATTAAACAGAAATATTAAATAATTACATTGCAATGTTCATAATTTACTGATAATACTGATGAGAGAAATGATGGAGAAAGCTGCTTTTGTTATATTGTTAATTCAATCCAAACTGCTTTCTGGTTTCATCTAGAATCTTAGTCTCATGCATTTTCACCCCACAGACAATTCTTTCACTAATGTACAATAGATGAGATCTCGTATTCTATTGCTGTTCACAGAGAAGCTACTCATAATTATGAGTTACCTCTAATTAATTATAACACACTGACTGTTTATTGCAAATAGGCCCGTCTTTGTGTCTCTCGAGGCTTGCAGATCTGACAGCACACTGACTTCCCACAGCATAGGTGTTAAATAACAGGCTCGTACATCACATCTCTGATGACGGATGGAGGATCAGAGGCCGGAGCGCGATCTCTTACACATGACGACACATTTTCATTCACCCCACGCAGCTGCATCACGTGACCACAGTCCTCAGGAGACGCAGGACACGCTCTGAGCACAGAAAAGCCATTAAAACAGCAGCACGACTGAGACATCACTTATGATCAAATGTATTACTGACCACCAACAGTGAGCCTGTCGTGTCCGAGCTGCATTCTGAATTGATGGCGTCCTTCTGCGCATCCATGCGGAACCACGTTAAACACTGTGGAATGAGAGAAGACGGATAATTCCTGTCAGATTCAACATGAGTGCCATAATCAGCCAGACGTGGTTCTGGGATCTACAGTGGCTGAAGAGGAGAGGAAAACAGTTGCACCTTGTTTACACCTAAAAGGAAACCAATAGGGCATAAAACATTTTCAGAACGGCAGAACTCTGTGTGTTTCATCAATGTGTGTAAAGCTGACGCTTCACTGAACTCAGGAGGATCAACGTCTCTTTTATGTACAGCAGATATTCAGGCCATAAACAGGACTGACACAACAATACTAATACCGCTGTTGTCTTATGAAATCGTTTTCAAGGTTGAGGAGGAAACGTTACACAGAAACAACTCAAATGACCTTGACTGGTGGATCATTTGTATGGAAGGAAAAATCATGACGCTCGGGGTCTGAATGCTGAAGTAGCTGGGAAGGCTTCCACTGATTTTACAATAATAGTCAAGAATAATATTAAACATCATTTATTCATCCTTCTGTCAATCTAAACATGTTTGACTTCCTTGATCCCGTGAAACACAAAAAGAGGAATTCTGAAGAATGTTCATGCTGCTCTTTTCCACAAAATGCAATAAATGGGGACTTTAAAGCTTCGAAAATGATGCAGAAGCACCATAAAAGTGGTTCAAAGCAATCCAAATGACTCATGCTATATATTCAAAGCAGTCTAAAGTCTTACAATAGCTTTGTGTGAGAAACAGATCTATATGAATGTGTGTAGATCTGTGTCCAGCAGTCCTGCTTGTGTGATATAGCTTCATTGAACCACATTCTCTCCTTGTTATGTTCATCCTTTGGAGTGACTAATTTAAACAGAATCCACTACGGTTCAATTACTTTGCCACTGCACCAAGTTAGAGACTAAAAGAGTCAAAGCGTATCCGCACTGTCACTTTTAATCAAAAAGTTAATGGTTAAAGTGAAGGTGCTGGTTAGGTTTGACTCGACACAAACTGATTGATGTACCTTCAGTAGAGCTTCTCAATGTAAAGGTGGGCCATTCATCTTCACACCTCACAACACAGCTGGCGCGAGGGGGCGGGGCAACCTGTCACTCACATGAGATCCACCAATAGCAAACCACAACCATCCAAATATCCAATCAATTCCCCACGGACAAAATCAAGCCTCGCCCTACATTTGTTCTTGTTCCAGAAGCCTCATGACAAATCAGGTCCTCCCCTGAAATCGGGACTCCCCAACTGTCAGTTAATGATTAGTATATATATATATATATATGATATTAATTTAAAATACCCATATAGCTTACTATATAAGGTGTAAGAAAACAAATTAGTGCATATTGAACGTAATTTCTTACACTTGATTAACTGTTAATTATTAAATAATAATTATAATGGCCTATTAAGTGAATAATTGAACATCAATAATTTGTTTTATTTATAACTGAAATATTTGGACATTTAACACTTAATTTAACACATAATTACATGAAAGATGATTGTGAATACATGCAGGGTAAGTGCAAATGCGTGTATAAACTAAGCTATCAGGCTAATCGGGTATCTGCATGCTATGCTAGTACGCTATGCTAACTAATACAGACATTAATGGTCATTATAACGTAGTTTAAACATTGGGGGGCCCAATTTGTCACTACAACGGCACAATAGGGAAGAAAAGACCAGCGCAACTTCCCTTTCATGCTGACTTAAGCACATTTGGTTCTGTTCTTCCAGTATTTGCTGGAGGCCAGCTGATTGGCACATGAAGTTAGCTCTTAGTGTTATTTTAGTACTTCACTAGAGCCGTGTGATGTAAATAATGCTTTTTCTAACCTTGGAATTTCCTTCCAGGTTGAGCTGAACTTACGGCTGCAACACCTCTAATGAAAACAGATGGCTCAAAACAAATTGCCACCGTAAAGCACAGTTTGGCATTTTCTCCATACGTCTTGGTTCCCTTCGTATGCTTCTCCGACAATATGTGAAAAATGGTCGAATCAATCGAGGAGGAATTTATTAGCCACCTTACTTAGACTGCCAAATCCGACCATCTGTTTTTATTGGACAAACGCACAGAAATCCAATGCTTGGGTTTAATGTCTTGGCACGGTAATGATGTTGTTGTTTTTTTCCCTTTTGTTAGATAGAAGAGTTGCTTATTGCTTCTCTCACTGATGCATTTCAAAGTGCTGGTGCTGTCGGTCACCGTGTTTGTTACACCAAACTTTAATAAAGCCACAGATTGGCTGAAGTCATCAGAAAACTAAGTCTTATTTTGCACAGTCCTGCACAAATAAAACAGTTTATATCTGTTCTTCAAAACACGAGTGTCCCCTGCAATACACAAATGTTTTTTAAAAAAAAGAAAAAAGTTTCTTTCCAAAGACGGGTTATGCGCTGTGCAACCATGACATATTTTTATTTTCCTCCTGTAAAGTTCTCACGCCGACTGGCGACAACTATGCTAATACAATTGGATGTTTGTTAAAGCGTTCAGGAGAGTTAGCAGAGCTCTCAACGCTGTATTATTCATGAACTCTGAATCATTGCACTTTTTAATATTACATTTATCTAGGCTGTTCAAGTGATAGCAACTTCAGCACTGGCCCATTTTATACGCCAACATAATTCAACTGCAGCTATCAGACCGATAAATAAAGGTAACCATTCGCAGCTATGCACACTACATACTTTAATCCTGATTAAAGATGAGAAAAACACAAAGGCTGAATTCAGAATAGCATTCTAGAATATGTAACAATAATACTCCAGTATGTTATTCTTAGCTTAGAGAGTCTGTAGTGAATTGTTTTTTGTCTCGCTCTCTATTTATATTTTAAAACTAGAAATCCACCCTCACTATATAATCTGATGGTTTCGTCCTCTTGGAAAAACTAGTTTTATTGGAGAAACACACAATGAAAACAGCTCGTATCCTTCAGCTTTTTACTGTTTTGTTGAATATTTAAAAGTTACACTCTTCATTATTGCACCAACAGGCATACATTGATGTTATTTTCTGTAAACTTTCTCTGTTGCTGAAATGCATAAAACATTTGAATTATAATGCTATGCTATGGCACCTTCTGGCAAAGTCAACCATGGGATTCGGTCGAGCAATAAAATAAGATTTATAACATAAATATATTTATAACTTGCTGTTGTTGTTGTTGCTGTTATTATTTTTATTTTTTCCAGAAAGAAGGATGATGCAACTGAGACATTTTACATAACGTGGAATGGCACTTAACTCATAAATGATGAAACCTTTTTAACTTATGCAGATCTTGCCTTTTATTCAGTGGAGGAAGTGCAAACGCTGCCTACACACGACGCCTATAAACAGGTGGTGATATGATAAACAATTTAATTGGCTGTGATGTGTAAACCTCTCTATCTCTCCCTGTGAAGAATGTACATACTAACAACATTTAAAACCTCATTCTCTCTTATTAGGAAAAAATACACCAATAGTTTTTCTCAACACCCACTCTTAAGAGTCCGGCTGGCGAAAAAGCCGACGCTGGACTACACAGCCTTTGGAGAATGTTTTATTACACACTCCTCTGGGTTTGGATGTCATTTATCACTGCTGAATCTCAGCCGGCTGTTGTGTAATGGCCAGCTCTTTAAGAAGGACGTGTTGTGGGAGCTTTCCTGGCCTGTCAGGCTTTGAGAAGCTGCAACTGCTCAGGGTAATTTCTCCCTGTTCTCATTCTCACAGATGAGGCCGACGGCTCGCTCTGTCCGACAGCAGCGGAGTTAAGCGCAGCTCTCAGAAACAAACTTTCCTCCACTCTCGTCTCGGGCAGATGGGGCTCGTGGAAAGAAGTGTGATTCCAGTCAACGCCCTGGAGATTCAGGGAAAATGTAGTGCACGCATCGCTTAGTTCCTTAATTTCAGGCTTCTGACTGGAGGTTCAGTCTTCTATGGCTGATTGGCTTTTCTTCTCATTACTAACGCAGTCGCACTCCAGAGAATGCCTCCCATTGGCTTTACCAAATATGATTTATTAAAACACACTATAACATATTCATTAACAAACCTCTGGTTTGAGCAAAATCTGTGAAATGTCAAAGCAACTCTTGGCGGAAACGTACGCCGTGGCATTTAATAAATTACATTCATGCTGAAAGTTAATTATAGTAACTCAGGTTAAGACAGGTATGAGGGAAGATGAACAATGTTTTGCTAACATGATTATGATTGATAACACACTATAACTGATTCAGTTGGCCCAATTTCCCAAACCATTCATTCAGTTCTCGAAACAAAGACACGCGTCCTCATTTTTCACAGGTTTAACCATGTTCTCATTCAGAAAACACAAACACTCGAGAGTCACACTGTGAACTCATATAGCACACATATCCATGAGTAAACATGAAGTAACGAAACTGATGACAGAATCATGTTTACTTTATGTGTTATGTGCTTTACAAAATGAATCCTAGTGGTGGGAGACAAAGAAGAAGAGGAGAGGAAAAGACATCTCTATTGTAGCTTATGATACTCTGAGCACTGCCTAAACCTTGTATTGTGAGCACTTCTTGTCCCTATTTGCCGCGTCATGATGACTCGCTTACTGTATTCCTCACTTGTAAGTCGCTTTGGATAAAAGCGTCTGCCAAATGAATAAATGTAAATGTAAAAGAAAAATGAAGGGAACAGGGTTCCTGATGAAATTCAAAGCACTATAGTTGACCATGTTCTTGTGCAGGAATGACCATGAGGGAAGTTGGTCTACAGGGTTTTTATACTCCTTACAGTATAATTACAGTAAACAGTAGCAGTGCTTTAGATGAGAGAACTTCCACTATTCTATGTACAGTAAAAACTGTAGCACATGTTGTTCGCCCTCAGACTCATAACTGTCAAACTGATTTGTAGCCATAAATACTTCTTACATTCTGTATTCTGTACTGCCCAGAGGAGGGAGAGAAAGTCTTTTGTCAGAAGACTAAGAAAACTGCTCTATTATGGCAAATATGCAGTACTGTAATGCAATTTGGTTTTATTTATTTATTTACTTTTACTGTACTGTAATTGACAGTATACTGTATTATATTGCATACCAAGTTCATATTCAGTTTTTTGGTATTTGAACTGTTCTTTTCTAGCGCAAGATCTCTTTACAGTAGTGTAATGAAAATAAACTTTTCTTAAAGCTTATTGTTGAATTTCACTGTATCTTGCACCCCTCTATTTGGGTCAATGACTTGACGGGTCATTTTTCTGTCCATAGGCCTTAATAATAATAAAAACCAAAGATATGACATCCAAAGTATGTAAGGTAGTACAACTAGATCTCTTTTATTGAACATGGAAAATGTTGTAATATTTTAAAAACTTGTACTAAATATAAAATGTTTTATTGTCATTTTGCTAGCTAGCTAGATATCAGCCTGTTAGCATTGTTTGAAAATATCCTCATTCAGTATAACCAAAAGTATCACTCGGTAAAACCAAAATTTTGGTTAAACTTGGTTAAGACTTTTTTGGTGAAAAACTTTGTCCATCTTGTAAAAAATGACAAAAGCAGTGTTCATTGATTATAAAAAAAAAAAAAAACACAATCTCATTGTTAACACTGAATAAAACTTCAAAATTAATTATATCTCCATTATATTTTTTACACTTTTAAAAACTTTATTTGTCAGTGACCCATTTATGTTGTATACTGTAATGGACATTGAGCTGTAAAATAATTCCTGATTCCCAACGTGAGGTTTTTGTAACAGTGTTTTGACTTGATCTCACTAGTGTTCACTAGGCAGTGCAGTAGTCTGTGTATTTTGTGTGTCATATGAGGCCAAAGTTTGATTTTAACAATATGTTTTTGACTAAAATATTTGAATTTGAAGTGGAAGTTTGAG
This sequence comes from Hypophthalmichthys molitrix, assembly GCA_037950675.1. Taxonomy (NCBI): domain Eukaryota; kingdom Metazoa; phylum Chordata; class Actinopteri; order Cypriniformes; family Xenocyprididae; genus Hypophthalmichthys; species Hypophthalmichthys molitrix. The sequence continues at coordinate 127,745 of CM075503.1, read as the reverse complement.
GTTTGTACAAGCTGGTGTGTAGTTTTGAGATTGTGTTTATAGTTGAAAATGGTTTCATGAATTATGTGTTAGAAATCAAGAAAAACTGTAAGGGAAACAAACAGAAACATTTGCTAAGTTTTTATAGCAAAACATGTAAAATTACTCACTACTGGGGTAAAAAGGGCAACCCTACCTGAGGCTACAGTGTGTGTGTGTGTGTGTGTGTGTGTGTGTGTGTGTGTGTGTGTGTGTATACTGCTGTAATGCATTTATGCAGGAAGACTGTGACTCATTTTTATGATTCAAAACTGTACAGGAACTTTCTGAAGCAACTTACTAAACTATATTTTTTTCTTTAACACTAACTTAAAACAGTAATTTCCTTTCATTCTTAAATCTGAGAACAGTTCTGTCAAATAACACAAAGACTGATGATCCTCTGTGAAAAACCACAGAGCGTTTCTTTACCAGTGTGTGGAGCACTGAATGTGTGACGATGACAGATTGATTAGGCTGTTCTTAGAGAAATAAACATGAATCATTACCAACGAGTGTCTAAATAAACCACAATAAATCATTCTGGGCACTGAGAAACAGTTCTGAAGAAAGCAGTTTCAGGTCATATAGCCTTATGGATGTTGACATAAGCAATGTCACAATGCCTTATCTTATTATAGCAGTAATGTGCCATTTTCTTCTTCCACAGAATCTCAGCAGTACATTCCCATTCCAGCTGCAGGGATCCAGACTGGAGAAAGAAACAGAGACATTACATTTCCAGAGGTCAGAAAGATCCAGAGTCTTGGTTTAATCTGATCTCATTGCTTCAGGAGGGCTTTATAGAGAATGCTGAATGCGCATTAGGAAAGACACGTTACACCCGCTTCATCTATAAAAAGCTTCTGAGGTGTGAGTGAGTGCAAAGTAATTCAGAGCTCATCTGATTGTTTCAGGTGTTTGTGTGCTTATTTACAGAGATGTGCTTTGGTTTAGTTGCACTGTGATGACTTTAGTGAGGCACTGAACAGCCTGTAGAGGTGACTAGCAGCGATCGCTGATGAAATGTGAACAGCAGATCATTTTCATCTTGACCTTGCGCCAAGTTATGGCTGATTTCTCGAGGAAACTCGTCGTGAATCTGGTCGGCTGCCAGAACCTCGACTCCTGAAAGTCAAGTCAATAATCAGTATGTAGCAGAGCTCATTTCCATAGCAATGAAGCTTATTAATTAAAGCAGTTCAGCAGTGCTTTCAAATTCTTCTGAAGCGTTTGAGACAAACTGTGGTCTTCAAACACATCCATCTGCTGAAAACCCCGTCATTCTCTCATTTGCAGCGAAAGAAACTCATTATATATTCCTAGTTTAGGATTCAGTAATTGTTGAGGATGTAAATACAAAACTATAGACCTCTTCAAAGTAACTGTAGAATAACTGATATCCTTATATCAATATATGAAGTTTTAATTAAGCCAAGTAGATTTTAAATAAATACATTATTAATTTATTATTGTTCAACACAGCAGGAGCACAACATTACTAACATGTCTACGTTACTCTTTTCCACACAATCAATTCATCTGCTATTTTGCTTGGTTTAAAAGAAGAAAAAAAAATCTCTTTCCCACCATCAAAAATCACTTTTGTATCCAGGCCTTTCCTGATGAACACCTTTGATGAAATTGGCTTACAGAAACACTCTGCATGAAATAGACTTCCAGATTTTCTCAGATCGGAGAGATTCAGAAAGAAAAGGCCAGAAAACCTTGTCTATTACTGTCTCTCTGAACACTTCACTTTCTAAGAACTGTAAGAACGGTTCCAGTTATATTTCCACTTGAGCTTGGTTCGGCATGAACGGCAACTGTTTTCTTACCATGCTTATTAATGAAATTAAAAGAAATAGGCCTATTTGACCATCCTCCATAACGCGTTGTTATTTATATCTCATATCCTCTGTAAACAGTTAGGCCCGGCGTGGAAAAGCAGCTTTAGATTGGTCAATTGCAGCGTCCTGCAGTCGAATGTTTCTATCCGCTGATCGAATCACACGAGCAGCACCATATTCTTACAAGACTTACAGTCCTGAACAAGAAAATCTCTGCCTGCTTTCAGCCTGCGTATCAAAGAACACTAAATCTTGTTTTATACTGGTGGGTCACAACCCCAAAATTAGCCACAGGTCTGTTCAACAGTGTCATATCACACATCTTTTGTTGCTGATGTCCATAATTCAGCGCATATTGTCACTAGATGCAGCCAAATTAAACAGATAGACATGGACAGGTTGACCTCATCCTCAGAAAAACATCAACTAAACTATGAAAAGTACGAAAATATGATGCAGGCTTCATGAAATAATTTGAATGATTGTGTCACATTTTGTTTTGTCCTGCGAATATTGGCTGTCCAGAGAATGAAACCATCGAAATTCATAAGACGCTTAGAGCGTCACTTTGGATTGTCACTTTGTCTGTTCAGCCTATGGCATGATAATGTATATATTTCTGGTCCAATGGCTTCAGAGCAGCAACCAGAAGCAAAGATGGACAGTATCAGTAAATTACTAAAATTTGAGCAGATGGATGAACACAGTCAATAAGAACGAAATGAACAAGTTGTAATAAGTCTATGGTGTTAAACCTAACCGCCTCACAACGAGTTAAACAGTCATTTCTGCTTGTCTTGAGGTAATATATTGGTAGATGACACAGTTTTACTGCTTTCATCAGACTATTCCTCACATGGGTGCTTGGATGCGAGGCAGGGAACAAGCAACGGCGCTGGAAAAAAGAGGAACAAACGAAAACAGATTACAGGGATTCAGTCATTTATCAAGGCCAAGCAGACAGAAATCTGCTCAAAGATAGCAGGACGACTCAAAGGAGGCCCTTTGAAATCCCAGGCCGACTCCAGGCCTCCGGCTGCGCTGCGTTCGGCTCCTGCAGGTGCTTCAGTGCTGCCGTTCTGGTTATAATAAAAACAGAGGATTAATTCACAAAGCCAAAAACATCGTGTACTGGCTTAAAAGTGTCCTTGTACTTCATATTATTCTTAAAAGTAGGAGATTGCCTTCACAGCGCCTCAGATTTGTCTTTGGCCTCAGGTTCAAGTTTAAGAAACTTCACACACTCTTTCTGCAGTGCAAGTAAGAGCATATTTTCTGTCCTCAGGCTTCTCGCAAAGCCATAAGAGTGGAAAATCCTCCATAAGGATTCTGCAAGATAATTTAATCCTTTAAACAATTTGTCAGAATCTCTCATACAAAAGATTGTCTTTAAACCTTTAACAAACCATTGCTTCCTGACAGAGCAATGAATGAAAATCATGGTTGACTTCAGCTAGACCTTCATCTCTGGATCAAGATTGCTTTTTATCAGCCCTGCAAACTATTTAACGCTCATTGATCTTGTCTTCAGAGATAAAAAAAAAAAAAAAAACTGTGCACGGTTATGTTTTCCTTTTCCATTGATAAGTTCATCCATCCCTTGCCCCTGAAAGTACATATTCTCACTTAAAAATGATTTACTCACCCTCATGTCCTGCCAAACCTTAATTTGAACACAAAAGAAGATATTTTGAATAGTGTTTTTTGTCTATACAATGAAAGTCAGCGAGGTACAGTGTTATTTTGGAGCCCACTGACTTTTATTGTTCCTCAATGAAAGTTCCTCAAAATATCTTCTTTTATGTTTCACAGAAGAAAGTCATACAGGTCTGGAGCGACATGTGGGCGAGTAAATGAAGACAGAATGATCATTTTTTGGGGGTGAACTATCAAGATTAAATCACTGTTTTAGTAATACCAATGGACACACACACACACACACACACAGCGAGAGTAAAAGAGCTTCATTATTGAAAGCTTTGGACGAGGAAACAACTCTGACGCGAGGGTTTCTGATAAATGCACTGTTTGGAAACATTCATCTTCAGCCTTAACAGCTGTTGTTCTGCGTGACTGTCCCGTTCTAACAGAGATCTATCATTTGGTTTTCCGTCTGCTCTTTTTACATTTAAAGTTATTGTACAGAAGGCATGTTTGGTTGCTTTAGACTTACTGGAATCCTCAAACATTCATGTAAGATGATTGTTTAGGTCTACTAACACTATAAGACATGAAACTGAAACATTTACATTTGTGCAGTTTATACACAACCTTTCCAAAGTTATGGGTCAGTAAGATGATTTTATGTTTTTGAAAGAAGTCTTTTCTGCTCACCAAGGCTGCATTTATTTTATCAAAATTACAATAAAACGGTGAAAAACAATTTTTTCACAAAAAATATAGTAAAGTGTAATTTATTCCTGTGATCAAAGCTGAATTTTCAGCATCATTACTCCAGTCTTCAGTGTCACATGATCCTTCAGAAATCATTCTATATAATGATCTGCTGCTCAACAAACATTTATGATTATTATCAGTGTTGAAAACAGTTGTGCTGCTTCAGATTTCTGTGGAAACTGATACATTTTATTTTTCAGGATTCTTTGATGAATAGAAACTTCAAAAGAACAGTATTTATTAAAAATAGAAATCTTCTGTAACATTATAAATGTATTTACTGTCAGCAGTGTTTGAACAGTAGAGTACAGAATGAGAGAGAGAGAGAGAGAGAGAGACACAGAGAGACTTTTAACACACTTTATTAAAACATTCTAAAAACAATCATGTCATTCTACCTCACACATCACACATCACATTGCAAAATGTTCAAGAAAAAAAAAATATATATATATTATATATATATATAAATAAACCCTAACCCTAACCCACACAGAGAGAGAGAGAGAGAGAGAGAGAGAAAGAGAGAAAGAGAGAGATGGAGATACAGACAGAGAGAGATCAGGCTGCTTTAGCTTCATTCCAGAATTTCCTATGGGTTTGTAGAACAGTTGTTTTGTATTAATACACAAAATGAAGCCTGTGCTCAACATCACTTGAAAAGATTTTCAGATTTATACATTTCACATTTATTACAGATTCCTCAGAAGTAAAGACCACTGCGGGCCGACGCTTCTCAGTGGAGGAGAACAGATGTTCCCCACTGGCAAAATATGTACTAAGATTTATGTATTCATTATATTTTATTTGATATTTAAGTTTCTGCAATGTTTTCCCTAATCCCGATGCTCCCATAAACTCCCATAGGAAAAACATATCTTTAAGTTAACCACGGACTTTAATTTTCCTAAAATACTTACACTGTAATTCAAAAAACCCATTAGAGTGTTCAGAACAGCTAAAGTTACTGAGTGATCCCGTCACAGTCCGGCCGTATCTGCAGGTGAATCCACGGCTCTCGACTGAACCGATGTTCCTCTGACCTTCAAACTCGATCTGACCCTTCAGATGAAACCAGTCCCTCGTGTCCCGGTCAAGAGTCAAAGACAGGTCAGATATAAAATAATCAATGAGGAGAACTTCATTCAGTACAAGCTGTTCATGTCAAAACGACATACATACTGATGTGACCTGGCAAATCATGGTCATCTTAAAATCATGTTATGGAGCTCAAGGAATAATAGAGCAGCTGGTTTTTCCCAGAGCAGTGTGTGTCATTCTTCATTAATGTAAGGAAAATGTAACTTCAAATCTGATCTATAAGTCAGACAGAATAACTGGTGCATCTTTGAGATTGTTCCTTTCTCCACGGATACAAATCATATACAGCATTTTGTCCACTTATATCACCTTTAATCATATAGCACTTAATACAATACAGATCGTTTCAGAGCAGCTGAATTTCATTTAAATAATTAGTTTACTCAAAAATGAGAATATAGTTGAGTCTCGGGTGGTTATTGCTCTGCTGCAGGACAGGACACGTGTGAGAGAGATAAATGTACAACTATTGATTTACATTCAAGACAATACATAGAAACAATGAACAGACTGAAATAAGTAATCATTGAATGAAAAATGTAATTTACATTTTTGCACATTCCTGAGAGAAGCAGTCTGATTCATTCGATCAGGATGATTCGCTTGTGAATCAAATTGATCCGGTTCTCGAGTTCATTGACGCGATGAGCTGACCATAATGATCTGAAAATGATTCATGACTTACAATTCCGTCTGTTCATCAACCAAAGCTGTCATTTGGCTTCAGAAGACTTGAATACAGTCACTTCTTGTTCGTCGTAATGAATGGCACAGCATTCAAACATTTCTCTGTTAAGTGTCAGAGTATACTTAAAGTAAGTCGAAGAGGTTTGGAGAGACGTGAGGGTGAGTAAATGATGACAGAATGATGATTTATGGGTGAACTTTCCCTTTAACTCAGTCAAAACCCCTGAAGAGCCGCAGCTCTGTTTCATCCTCATGAACACACAGAGTCAGTAACGCGAGGACAGAGTGGACACAGCCGTCCTCATCCTCACCCGGTCTCAGTGCTGCCATAGAAACACACAGGCTCGCTTTCTGATGGAGGTCACTAATGCAATACACACAGCAAATGCAACAAGAAAAAAAATCATTTTTGCACAACATCACAGGACAATGGCTCCATAAACACTCGTGAACAGACTGCAAGTGTGGCAAGAACCTTTGGGGATTGTGTTCATTTGTATGCAGAGCACACGTTTGTTTGTCGTGGTTAGTTTAGACAGTTAATTGCAGTATGAAAGTGATTTTCCGTGGCAGAGAAAGGAGTCAGTGTGAGTCCCATCTGTACACCGCACTAATCAAAGACCCTGCAATCTGCAGGACATCTTCATCATTTAATTTCTACACAACTGAGAGAGTTAGAAATCATCTTTTATTCTGAATCACTTCCGACTTCCTGCTGATAAGACGGTTTAGTTCGATAAAGATCAGACCTTGGAGGAAACTAGACAAGATTATTCAGTGCTTTTCTATAGGAATTCTTTCTTTCTCTTGTTTCATTCCTCATTCCAAAGTCAGAAATCATATTTACTGTCGAAGGATCTGCACAAATAAATCTGAAAATATCTGAACATGTTCCTTTTGCATGTTTATACATCTAAAATTATTAGAGATAACCCTAACCCTAACCCTAACTGATAAAAATGAGATACTGTCAAAGTACATGTTTTCTATATTTCAGTAATTATGACAATATAAAGGCCAGTGATTTAATTCAGAGAACAACATGCTGAATATGTCGCATTTTATATTCTGGGAATCATTTTCCATCAAAAATTCTTTGTAATAAAATAAAGAACAAATAGTTAGACTTTATGTTAAGGTGTAACAGTAATTCACTACATGCACTTACTATATGGTTAGGGTTAGATTAAATTACATTACATGTAATTAAACATAATTTAATAGTTATCACTACAGTAATTATATGTATAACACTGTAAAATAAAGTTTTACCAAACAAATTTATTACTATTCTGACCATTATTTTTGCCATTTATAGCTTGATGAAGTTCTGAAAGCTGCCTGGATTGTGCTATTTGTAGATTAATCTCCTGTCTTAGAGGATATTTACCATTTAAATTTCAATTTTTAGAAGATAATTATGATGATTATCATCTGAATATAGAAGGCCTTGCCAGTCAAAGTCAAAAATAGCATCACATTGTGCCACAGAAAGAACGATGAGTTTGCACAGTCCTATAAAAGACGACGATGATAAGGATAATTATGGCCCTCTTCCATGCAATAATAAGAGGAGAATGAGAAAACAATCGTGACACTACAGCAAACGGGGAAACGAGTGCAGCTCTTTAGTATTGCTAATGCATTGCTGAGGCCAGGAAAAGAGATCTTTGCCAAATGATGAAGCGTTCCAGACGGACACCCATCAGAGCTGCTGGCCGACACGGACGCTCCGTGTAATTCAACCTGTCAGACCCGGCCTGGACCGCATTATTAAATACTGACATCAGCTTGGTGTGATTTTACAGTTTCCACCAAATGGTGTTTGTTGCTTTAAAATGCCTTTCAGGCACTGAAGGAGAAGCAGGCGTATGAAATCTGATAGGGACTCGTAACCTTGTGCTGTGAATCCTGGCCACACACACACAAACACACAACGCATCTGCATTCATCTCATTACACATTTATTTTCTGATTCATATTAATGACAGCTGATAAATTATTTAGTCAGCTTTTTCTTTATTTCTCAAGGGTCATATCAAAGGCCATTTCTAAATCCTTCCCATTATCTATTCCAGAATAAATTGTCTCTGTCCCACTGCTCCTCTTCTGACCTTGCTGACTACAAAACTTCGGAGGGAATAATCTCGAGCACTTTGCTGCACTTTTCCACTTAAATCCAAAGAACATTCTCCATGACTTTATCATCAAAAATGCCAAGATACAATAGCTGTTAACATTACTGTCAGGCTTATGGGGATTTTAATTCTAAATTTCAATTAGGACTCTGTGTGGTTGCCCAATTTAAAATATTTTTTTGGTCCTGAAAATCTACTGAGACGAGCTGATATTGGCACCAGAATTGGGCTTAAAATCAGTAGTGAGGTTTTCTTGTGTGAAGGCATTTCTCTCTCTCTCTCTCTCTCTCTCTCTCTCTCATGAGAGGCAAATCCATTACACAACTGAGCCACACACTGGCTTTATGAACTCCACCACTGCTTTAAAATGCTTAGGTCTGCTTTTTGCCACACTCAGAGGGAAAGCGCTTGGACTCAGCCTAAGTGTTTCATTATTATTCTAATTAATGGAGAAAATTAAATGAATCTGTTGTATTTAAGTGAATGATTTTTCATATACTTTGTCACTAACTACAGTAGAGGGAGTTTATACTTCTGCCGCCCACTCCAATTACGAAATCCTTCAGTCCCTCTCCATGATCACTCTCCCTATCTACAGTTATCAGCACATAATCAAGGGTATGATCTCGCTTCTCAGTAGAGCTTGGCTTGGTAAATGTTGTCATATATCTTGGGAGCACATTTACTGCTGTTGGATGAGGAGATTACCCTTAATGAGGCTTCCTGTGAAAGAAATAATCAGTAATTATGGGCACTGAAGTGTACACTTCATGCTGAACACTGAAGCATCAATTATGATAACCAAAGTATATATAATGGAGGTCACACTGCAAATCAATGGATGAACTGCTAATAAAAACTGTACACTGCACACTGTAAACGCTCATATATGATGCACAAGATTGTTTGACCCATTATGAGACAAAGAGAGAGCTGTAAAAGTCCCCATGAAAAATTATTAAATAAACATTATTTAACAAGAAACATATTAAAATCATTCCACATTATTAAGAAAACTATTCATAATTATAATTAGTAATGCATTTTATTATTCTACACACACACGTTTAATTGCACAATTATGTGGACTTTTGAACCTAACTCTATTCCTTAAAACGTTGGTTCCCAGGGAATGCATTGTAAAGGAATGGTGACGATCAGGACTTCAGTCAGTGATTGGCCTGAAGAAAGCAGCAGCAGAAACACTCATCACTTTGAGCATCATTCTCTCTTTTGTCCATTAAAACCCTCCAAACAGCCAGCAGCACCTCAAACCCGCTGCGTGTGTCAGCTGAGGTATAGTGCAAATGCTGTCGGTCGATGGGAGAGAGAGCCCAGGCCTTCATCCCTCCCGCGGGACACGGACTTATTCCTCCTGTTCCTGGACCACAGGCTCCTTTTGATTTCAGAGGGCTGCTGCGCTCAGAAGAGAAGCAATGCATCAAAACGTCTGCACAGGGCTGCAGATAACAGAGCTCAGCCTGAGGAATAATAGACTTGATTGAATTAGCCATCCATTTCTCGGCATGCTCATAAATCTGGGATGCCTTGATCTCACTGGCAGCCAAAAGGGGCCTGGATTGAAAAGGGAGACGGCCTCTCAGCCACGGCAATCACAATGAGCCTCAGCCCAGAGAGAGTTAATGCACGGCTGTATCTAAAAGCTTCTCCCTTTAATCTGGGAGAGGCGGACAGGGACCTTCACTGGCTCGATTGGGACAGACTCCATCCCCGAGCCTCTGGATGTCAGAGGACACGTCATTATGATGCCTAATAGAGATTCAGAGGAACACATACACAATGAACGAATACGCTGGAAAAACATCTAATGCATCTGTCGTGATGCTTTCAAAACATTCTAAAGCCATTTTACTACAGCAAGCCATTCATTTCTAGGGGAGAACGATATTCTCATGTCACGATTCGATACATATCACGGTACTGAACTCACGATACGATATTATTGCGGTACTCCAAGACATATGGTAAAAGGATAACAAAAAATGTACTGTTGATTAAAATGCTAAATTTGGACTTGGTGCTGGTAACCCGATGCACAGGACAATGCTGACACCAGAATAAAAATATTCATGATTTTAACGCTGAAACACAGATTTATTTGAGATGAATATGTTTACACTCAGTCACTGACTCTATAGATTTAAAATAATGTAGGCCATGTTTTACTGGTAACACAAGACATTTGCCATTATCAGGACACACAAATATTCCCCCATTGCATTATTATACATTATATTCAACATTATATATAGCAGATTAATGTAGTACTGACACTAAAACTCTAAACTTGAATTTCTTTCTCACACAGTAATTTTCATTTTGGGTGAACTATACACAACACATTGTGTCACTATCCACAATACGATATTGTTGCATTTTTGTATTGTGATATATTGTGGCACGATATATTGTTACACCCCTATTTATTTCTAATGAAGATTAACAGTTTCAGATCCGATTTCAGCTTTGGATGAAATATTGTAACAGTGCAGACGCAACCACTGGATGTGCTGAATCCAATCCAAAGTATGAGTGTGAGGTACTGTTCTGAATAATGGACTGTTATGGATAAAAACATCAGAAATTATTCATTGTAACTGTTTACAGGGTAACCTTGCGCAGCTCAATCCTCCTTCCAAAAGTCAAGGCAGCACCCAGAAGAACCGATGCTCTCTGATTTTACATTCAGACGGGCACCCTGAACTTACTGATTCAGGAAGATTTTATTTGTTTTTTGTTTAGAGCTGTTTGGTTGGAAGAGTTGAGGGAATTGGGAAGTGAGACGGTAGGTTTACACACTCAGACGTGAGTGTAAGACGAGGTCGCAGGCTGGTGTAGCACCGGAAGCCAACAGAGGCAGACGTGTGGGGATACTCCACTCCATGAAGGGTTAGGAAACACACTAGTAAACCGGGAAGTTGCTACTAGTGTGTCTCACGAACTGAAGCTCTCAGACTCTGACATTCAGACAGGGGCACCCCGAACTTTGTAGTCTTTAGTTAAATATTTTTATTTCCCAATGCAAGATATTTTTAATTCTTATGTGTATGTTGTGATTATTTTATGATTATTTTAACTCCTTTTCTATGTAAATCACTTTGAATTATCATTGTGTATGAAATGTGCTATATAAATAAACTTGCCTTGCCTTGTCTACACAGCTGTTCATTAGTTATTAGTTAGTGAAGGGTAAAAACAAATGTTTATATATGTGAAAAGGAGGCTTCAAAGACAAACTTAATGTTCATTATGACTGACACTAGAGGAGCTGCGACTGTAGATCGTAGAGAGTGAAAAGAGCCAATCAAACTTCAAGACAAAAAATGACAATAACTCATTATCCTGACATTCATATGAGGTCATGCATTGGTACAGTAGTTCTGTGCTTCAACAGCTGCATCTCTCAAACAAACTATACTACATGAGCACATATAGACTGTTTCAACCAGACTTAAATGCAAGACTAAATCTGCTAAAATGATCATCCTGTGTGATAACACAACTAGTGATGGTTGACAGTAAACACATTAACTTGTTTGATTTGGGAGAAAAGCAATATTAGCAGGCAGAACCCCATTAATGTCCCATTAGTAAGCAGCTGTGTTGTGTTCATGTTATCTCTCTCTGTATGAGACACGCAGTCAACATCTGTGAATGAATCCAGACTCATTCCTCTGCTCAGCTAATCAGACCAGCGTTCAACAGAGAGATTCCTCACTGAAGATACACTTACACTGATTTAAAGGGATAGTTCACATTCTGTCATCAAACACTTTCCTGAAGAACACTGGGGTCTAAAGAACATCGGACTCCTTTGACATGAATGGAGTGAAAAACCCCACAGAGAAGAAAGTCACAGAGGTTTGGAACAACAAACCATGACAAAATGTTCAGTGTAGATACACGCTGTAAATACATGCATTTCATGTATGATGGCACAAAGTTTGAGAATTAGCCATCAAATAGTATATTTAAAAAAAAAAAAATGGTAACAATTTACATTTATTTATTTAACACACCATACTTCTTATTTACATTTCCTTGCATTTGTACATAACATGCCAGTACACACATATACCGTCTATTGTCTATTTTTTGTATGTTATTTTTGAAATATTTTGTATATTGTTATTTCCTATTTACTTCTTTTATTTTTATTCTTTTTATTATCTGTGTCTTGTCCCTGTAATTGTGCTGTGGAAGCTTCAGTCAACAAATAAATTCCTCATATGTGTAAACATACATGGCAATAAAGCTCTTTCTGTTTCTGATTACAAAAAAGTTTTTCAAAAATCGCTTACTGCACCTTTAACTAATGTTAACAGATACAACTTTTGATCGTAATGATGCATTACTAAATGTTGAGATTGACTAAGATAACAAATGCTGTAGAAGTATTGTTCATTGTTAGCTCATGTTAATTAATGCAGGCAACTAATGTTAACAAAGGAAACGTTATTGTAAAGTGTTACCAAAAACTCCTACTAGGGGTCGCCACAGCAGAACCATCTGCAGGTTTTACGCCGGACGCCCTTCCTGACGCAACATCAATGGTGGGACACAAACACACACTTTCCTATCATTATGTGGACATTCCATAGATGTAATTGTTTTTATACTGTACAAACTGTATATTCTCTTCTCTACACTAACCCTACCCCAAAACCTACCCATCACACAAAATTTTCTGCATTTTTACATTTTCAAAAAACATCATTCTGTATGATTTATAAGCTTGATTCCTCATGGGGACCTAAACAATGTCCCCAAGTTTAAAATTTGTGGGGACATTTGGTCCTAATAACACAGTGCTGCCCGACCAAAAAAACAATCTTTTTTTTTTTTTTTTTTTTTTTAATGGAGTGTCTGCATTGAAGCATGGAGGCAGAGAGGGCAAGTGGAAATAACATGGCTTTTTTAACACAGCATAACTCTCAATCCTGAGACTCGGCCTCCGAACGCTGTGCAGGCCTATCAATATCCTTGTCTTATGATGCCCTTTCATGAAGGCCAAGTTGGCCTGGGTGCGATAACTAAGGTACATGCTGTAGGAGTTTTCTAAAACCTGACCAGCAAGCTAAGCCTCTCACAATAGCATCTGCGGCAGGGCTTTATATATTACACACAAGCTGCAGCGCTGAGTCTGGAAACATTCAATCATTGTGTTCTGCGACGTCTTAATAATTCAAGTCACTGAATTGTCATCCGTTTTGTTGGCTCAAAACCGAGACGGTCGTTATAATGCGTGTTTGCCCCACACTGTGAGGTGGATGGTGTGAATCAGGAAAATGTGTGCTGATAATGACGGGGTCGTGCGATGACAATGACTCAGTTAATTGCTATAACCTTTTCTCGCCAAGCTGGAGCTGCATGTCAGTGCTGGAGGGAAATTTGGCTTGTTGTTGTTCAGCTTCATTGATTGCTGTATTTGCTGATTTATGCACTGTGTCATGACAGGTCAAACTAAGACATGACGCTCACAAACAATATCACACTGTCACAAAACAAACTGAAGAATTCAAGTTTATAAGTGAGGGAATTCAAAGATGAGCACATAAATATACCACTGAAAAAATGGAAACCTGCTTTAATACATGTCAAAAATATGATTTGACCACTTAAAGGGATAGTTTACCCAAATAAAATAAAACGTAATGATGAAATGACAATTTAACAATGAGAGAATTTATTCATTTTAACATTTAATAGCAACCTATTAATTCCATGAATTCAAAATGTCCGAGACTGTCGGCAGCGTTCAAACCTGAGTCAGACAATGATGCCCACAGAGCCAGAGAATATATGCTGCATGAAGACAGAACAGGTATAATCTAATTTAATTATGGTTATAAATTATGTTGTCATCTTGCTTTTATCCTATATTAGCAACGTTACAAGCCTGTTGTATCTGACCCCGTTTGAATGATGGTTAAAACTTTACTGATGAGTTTTATTAAGTTTATTTATCACACAAAAGATGAAGTGTCTGTTTTCACTCCAGAAAATCACAGTAAGAGCTGAATAAAACAGTACAAGAAGTGCGTATTAAAGTCTTATCCATAAACTCTGTCTCTCCCTTGCATTATCATCGACATACACAGCTAATTACACAAAAACACTTGTTACAACTAATTGTAAACACATATATACAGACCTTATGCCTTTTTGGGGGGGTGCTTAATAAACTGGTAAATTTTTTATCCATAAAACAATAATGAACTTTAATAAAGTCCTCTCACCTTCATTACTGCCGTATCCAGTATCGCTCTGGAGACTGTAAGCTGAATCACGAACAGTTTGTACTGATCCATCCTCGAGTAACAACTTTTTAGCAAAACCTCTGTTTTGTAATGTCCCTTTGCATTGACCCTCATTCACAAAGCAGTCTGGTGTAAAATGATTTGCGCAGACGTAAACACATTTAGGTATATGGGGTGCATTCTCTTCAAAAACAAAACAAATCCACTGTGTCTTCAGCGGCTCTGATGTCGGGGGTACATGAAGACTGTTATGTTACATTCAACAATAAAACACCAGAGTTGCTTACCAGACATTGTTGTCGCTACAGCTGGAGAAAATGGTGAACAGTGTAAGACTCGCTCTGGGCGGGTCTATGCTAATACGGTCAGCAGTTGTGGGCGGGCCTGTGCAAAGTTACGTCACTTTGCCCATAATCTGCAAATGGTTCTGTGACACTGCTTATGATTTATGGGGATTAAAAAAGAGGAGTGGGTGGATTTTTATCAATATAAAGGTGGTTGTGTTCACACACTGCTAACACACATTTATGTTCAAACACCATGTAAAAGTGAATTTTGCATAATAGATGCCCTTTAAGGTAGGATACAGTTATTGATATTAGCGGCAGTAACGCACCACCAAAACAGAGCAGGAATGCGGTTCCTCTCGTGGATGTGCCCGTGACCATTTACTGTCTGCCATGGGGACCTGCTGAAACGCTCCACGCTTCTCTGAATGAGGCCAAATCCACGGATCGGTCTTGGCATGCACTAGCGGGCTGCGGGAAGCACTACAAATCGCTCGCATCCACCCGTCCTGCCAAATCCCACATCAGGAGCGCATGCTAGTCAGAGGACAAATGTGATAGATGGCACGTCTTCTGAGCCGTCAGAGGGTTTGTTTTACAATTAGACATCTCCAGGTGGTGTGCGGCCCGGCGAAGCTAAACGAAGAAGGCTGAATCCTGTTTGCGTCAGACTCGGGTGAGTGTCTGACAGTTAGGTCCCTCATAAATGTTGCCTGAGATCTCATTATGCCAGACCTTCGGCCCGATCCTGATGGGGTTTAGCCACATGTCCTTGACACGCAGATACAAGCGCAGATATTTTTCACAGTGGCGTACGGAGAATCGTAATTGCATTGGGCGGCGCGTGCTTCAAAGCACAATGCCACTAATTCAAAACAACTTGATCCATGGGTAAACGAGTATATGTGTGGATATGAATACATAAAGGAAAAACGCCTTTTATTACTATCATACTTATGAAGTGATTATTCATGCTTAGATCCCTTAGTCCCCAAATAAATGAAAAGAGCTTAGTTCTGCAGGCTCATTAAACAGACAACAGCTGAAACAACTCATAACAGATCAATGAAGCACTAGCTGATCATACTGATGTTTCAAACGAGAGGCGCAGTGGTGAAGTGTCAAATTGCACACTTCCGTCCAATTAAATTATCATCTACGCTGCATTCGGGGCAAAATATGATGTTGCTCATTGTTTGTTTTTTGGAAAGTGAAGAATCTCATAAATTTTAGCCGATCTATGGCGGTGTGGCTCGAGAAGAAAATCCACCTGGACAGCACAGGCAGCTGATTTCGGTTTTCATTACACATGCAACTATTGCTCTTACATACTTGAACGGGCAAGACAGTTTGTCAGGACTTCATCCCAATACCAAATGTCTTCAAGTCAGCAATAAAATCTGACAACAATGCTTTAGATGCTGCTTCTATAGCTCAAATCAGACTAAAAACCATATTTTTCATACTGGTCCAGCTATTAAAAAGGCGCCTGGCTCTTTTAACTGCCAATTGATCATTGCATTTTTCTACAGATGCTCAGTCTGTCTGTCTCTGAATAGATCTGAGCAGCATTAGGGATTAATATTCTGGCCAATACCAATAAATATATAACTGATATGGTATTAATATATCATAAGATTGCTGAAGTTTATGCCCTTACCTAAATGAAAAGTTAAAAGTCAGAACAAGAACCCTGAAAACATAATCCATGAAACATAAACTATAACATCATCACAATGCTCAGGTTATTTAGCCCCAGCACATGAAATGAAGACGTACAAACGATTTTATAACAGAATGGCCCTGAAACGATGGAACT
The DNA here is from genome assembly GCA_037950675.1 of Hypophthalmichthys molitrix. Taxonomy (NCBI): domain Eukaryota; kingdom Metazoa; phylum Chordata; class Actinopteri; order Cypriniformes; family Xenocyprididae; genus Hypophthalmichthys; species Hypophthalmichthys molitrix. The sequence continues at coordinate 111,167 of CM075503.1, read as the reverse complement.
AAATCTGTTTTGTTCTTATATTATCACGTGTCTCCCTCAGAACAAGCTGTGTTCAGTGCTGACACAGGCATATACTCATTTACCATCTGTAAGAGAAAACACATCAAAGAAATAAAAGATGACAGAAGAATATACCTGCTATACTCAAAAATGACAAAACATCCAAAGTCATGAGAGAAATTCGCTTCTGACAATTGGAAAATGAATGCAGTCGACTTGTTTTGTCTCTGAGGGAAGACGTTTTGAGATTATAAAGATTATAATAAAGAATGTAATGCCATTTCAATAGCTGATGTCTCATGGGAACCCATGCGGTGTCGAGCGCCTGACAAAACATTAGCTGGAAGACGGTAAAAAGGTTCCTTTGCTTCAGAGAAATAAGATGAAGAGGCAATGACTGAGCAGTCTTTAAAGCTGCAGTCTGTAACTTTTCTCAGTTAAAAATGATCCAAAATCGATTTTTGAGCAAGTACATAACCAGCCAGTGTTCAAAACTATCTCCTTACCTTGGCCTGATTCACAACGGTAAGCTGGTAATAATGTTTTATATTTCGTGTGGTACTGGTGGGTTTCCGCAGAAAATTTGAGCATGTAGCAGTTTGTCTTTGCGTCACGTCTGTTTTCATAAAGAAGTAGTTCCAGCTAGTAGTCTATATCATGTGAAAATGCTGCAGGAGACGGATCATTTATCCTTTTCTCACAGCAGCTGGAATAATTAAACTAATCATATTGATGGCGGATTGTGTGGTATGACAAATTAACATTAGAGATTAGACTGAACAGAAATTGAAATCTACAGGTAACCCTAATACACACTAAATACACAGTCACGCAATGCTGATGTTGTTAACATTAACAATTTGAGAACAAAGTATTACAATAATATTAATTTGCACGTTTTGACGTGATCCGAGCGAAGCGATCGTTAGATTTAATCACCATTGGCAGTGCACAACCCACGGAAAGATGATAATTCCGCAAATAACTGCAAATGCAGGATTCAAACAGAGATGGTGACAAAGAGGCAAACTGTAATAACTGCAGCTGTAATAACGGCATAAACCATTGAAAACTGGAGATTTTCCACATCTATAGCCGTCTACATGCAGGGGTTTTCCGACTGAAAGATCGCAGGGAAGAGCAAAATAAAGTTTTACAAAAAGTATTTTATTCATATTTGTATGTTGGCATCAAAAAATGCTAATGTACCACAATAGTATACAATTCATTTTTAGTACACAAACACATTAAAATTTTCTTTCTCTTCCGGAAAGACTGATGACTCATCCTGCACTACACAGATATCTGTCCAATCAAACGCTCCACCTCCCCGAATACACCCTGCAGCCAATCAGCACATGTTACCGGCAGCTTATTCTGAAGAATGCCTCTTGTCCTCTAGATAAAGAGAGTCACTCTTTTCTTCTTTTAACAGGTTGTAAATTGAAGTTGGCTCCTGATGAGTACGGCAGTTTGAGTCTATTCCATCATTTACAGTTGGCAACACAATACAGGTTAGCTGTCAGCAGGCAGAAGTTACACTTGTTGTACGGATGGGCTTTATCAGCGTACATGCAGCTAAACACCTCATGTGGGCTTCAATTTACAGATAGCATTAAAAAGAATAGCTAGGAATGACGACAAAATCATAATCACCACAGATGGATGAATCAACTGAGTGTTTAGATAAACCTGCTGTGTGAGGATCTGTTCGGAGAGATAAGACTGATCTCCGTTTCTCTCCTCGAGCTGCAGGCCTCGTGTTTATCGCTGCGAAATCAAAGGCGTAGGGATCGACTCTAGCGTGGGACGAGCAGGACGGAGCCGTGGACCAAACACATGTATGTATCAGACAAGCTGATCCACTGATGGAAACACGCATGTGTCACGGGACGCCAGCGGCTGTCAGATAAGATACGTGGCTCTTGCATTCATATGTGTACAGCACTTACACTTTAGCTATTATTCGAAGGATTTCTTCAACTACCACACAAATCCTAGCAGTAAGCCGTCACTGAGAAGGATAATAAAAAAACAAATTAGCCTCCTTCCCTTCCCACTCCTTTTTCTGAATTATTGTGCTGTGGCACGGCTGATATGAAAGCTCTCAGGAAGGTGATGAACGGCGAGTGTAAACATTCAGCTGTGATTAGTGAAGATGAGAGCTCAGAGCCGCATGGTCATCCGCGATAAATAAGCGACCTTGGGGACGCAGAAGGCCTGACGCAAAGAGCCGGTGCACTTTGACCCTGGAAGTCACAAAACACTGCCTGCAGCGTCAACAGATCCAGAGATGACACCCTTGCAGTATCCCTGATATGAAGCACGACTCGCTGGGATTTAAGGCAGCTCTCGTCCGGAGGAACATCTGATTCTGTGAGACTGTCATACGTTTGGGAAAGTTGCAGGTAAGAGAGAGCGAGACGGGCAGCAGCGATGCCTCTGATAGCAGAATGTCTGCTTAAATGCTCGGGAAGCTCAAGCGTGTCAGGACTACAGATCCTCTGGGAAATCAAGACTTGGAGGAAGGCAGACTCTCTGGAAAGATCCCCGGCTCTAAGCACTGAGATCTGACATTTTGAAATGTGAAGTTTTGGACCACCTGCTGTAAACGGAGGTCCGTTCTGAGGCCTGATTAGAAAGAGCTGTGAAAGACCTCATTTGTCTTGTTACGTCTGGAGCTCGGCTCTGATTCTTCAAGCTGAGAATCTCTCCTGTAATGAGATCAGAGCCATCGCTGTCTTCATTCATCTTCTGACGCTGAATTATGCAGCGTAGATCTGTTCTTCACAAAAGCTGTTCTAGGAAAAATAAATATTTGACATCATTTCCAATAGGCTTTGGGATCTTGTAAAAACATTAATTACAGATTTGAGGCGACGAAATCAGAGACTGTACGTGACGTTCTCATGAGATGATCGACACGCTGATCACAAAACAGAGAACAATTTTAGATCTTACAAGATGTTTTAGTGATGAAAAATATGCTATCTATTGATTGGGAGAAATGAGAGTGTTGCTGCTGCAAGCTATCGAGAAAAAATATTGTTTTTACAGAATTATCAAGATTCAGGCTATTAAGAGTACAGCTTAGCCTCTTTGAGTAATGAATGATTTACCGTCCTTCACACCAGTGATTATCTCAATATACAACATGATATACAGCTATTGTGAATCTCACAGCTTCCAGCAAAATGGCCACCCTCACCCTGCAATGCAGTCCATGACAGAGAGAGTTTCGCTTCTCTTAGTTTAACAGCTGCAGCGTTTACATTCAGGTGAAGAGTCGAGACCATCTTCAGTGAGGAGGACAGCCTTTCTGACTGACTGTATTTACTCTATGATCAGTCCCAGAGCTCGTCTACATCCCGTCACTCGTACATTAACATTTGCGTTTATCGTCTGCATTTCAATATTGCCATGGGAAGAGCTAAACATCTTTGACTGTGTCCCTTTCTTTCACACGGAGGTCCTGCTCAGGATATGTTCAATGAACAGTTTAGAAAAATACAAGCTTTCACTAGCTTTGGTCCCCCAGGACATAATTATTTCCAATACCTTATTATGCTTGTCCTAGTCAGAAGACTGTATCGGCTGGCATCATCTCTCTGAATGCAGATGAAGGGGATTCTTTAAACATCACTGAGACATGCTTTGAGTTTCACACTGATTGTTTGTAGAAGGGGTGTTATAATGTTATAATATTTACTCATACAGTGGAAATGGGCATATAAATGAATGATTTTGCTCACTTTGTGGTGCCATGTTTGAGATCTGATTATATCACAGAGCATGTGTGCAGTTGCTTACGAAGATCACTAGCGCCATCTGCCGGTTACATCAGCAATACAACAAACTTCCGGTACAAGATTCAGTCAGACACTTCCATATAACATTACATAGGACATTATTAAAAAAATAAATAAATAAATAAAAATAGCCTAGTCGTTTGTTTTACTATAGCTAATTTAATGTCTAGCATGTTTGTATCATAGGCTAAAAACAATGCAATTTAATGATAACATTAATAAGTTAACATAAACGAACAATGAAAAATACTTGTACAGCATTTATTATAGGTAATGTTAACTTCAACATTTACTAATACATTATTCAAATCAAAAATTGTATTTAAATGGATCTGAGCTGACATGACACAAGTTGCATTTTATAGCATTAACAAAGATGAATAAATACTGTATCAAATGTGTTGCTCATCAAAGACCTTATTGTAAAGTGTTACCAATTAAATCACATTTTCACACTTTTTATAATACAGCTTGATTAGGAATGACACTTTACCTTATTTTTTCTTTGTTTTCTTCACACATTCATCTCACGCTCTTCTTCGCTCAGGCTGTTTTCTCCTGGTAAACAAGAAGACTTAAATAAAACATCACAAGCAGCAAAACTGTTTGTCCTGAGGGAGTGACGTCAGGCAACTGTCGTAACTTTTAAAAAGTGGATAAAAATCATTTTCACACAAAATCAAGTAGGGATAACTGCAGGCTGGAGCAATGGGCGTGGCTAAAGGTTCGGGCGTGGAGTAAGGTCTTTATGATTGGTCGACACAGCTGTCTGTCAGGGTGTGGGGGTAGAGTTAGGGGTAGTTTCAGTTGTACCGATTCAACTTTGGGAACGCCTCCTTTCGACACGCCCATTGCTCCAGGCTGCAGCAAGCCCTGTTTTATGATTAGTTCACTCTTTGTTTCATCAATCAAATCCATGACCGATGTACCCATAATAAGCTACTCATTATAGAACGAACCTGGTGAAGTGAAACTATTACCTTGGAAAAACAACTTTTTCAAATTTCCCACGATCAAAGAGAACGCTAATGCGCATGTGCGGAGCAAAAATCACGGCTCAGGGGTGCGTTTCCCGAAAGCATCGTTAGGGTTCACCATTGAACTCTATTGGTAACGACGGAACTTGCGACCTTAATTCGCCTTGGGAAACGCAGCCCAGATTTGCTGTGCACGAACGTTATTTATGGCTTTTCAACTTCTTCTTCTTCTTCTTGTGTAATTTGCGGCAGCTTAGACGCTTCAAAGGCGTATTGCTGCCCTCCTCAGGTCATCTGAAGAACTCCATCTTATATATTAAATCCTCAAATAAAGTCCAGTGTGAAGTAAAAAGTTTATAACAATGTTTGTTGTCTCATAATCCTTATTTTCAAGAATTGATTTCAAAGATAAAGGTGAGACTCCAGACTCCAACAGGTCAGAAAACATGCGGATTCTTGCATTATGATGATTTACACACTCCATTATTTCATGCTTCACAGATTCTAACTCTCCACACAAACATCTTCCATCTGCATGCTTGCCAATCATTGCCAGCCCATAATTCAGTGCACAATGTCCCAATCTTAATCTTGTGAATACCACACTATCCCTCCTGTCTAATCTTGTGAATGATGTGTGCATTAATAGGCTGAATTGAAAAATAATGCCTGCCCTTATTCCCATTCTTTCTGCCATAGTTGTGATATTTTTTGCTGTATAATACTCTTGCACTCAACTCTTCCATACATTACATTCAAATCAGCTTCACTATTGTGTGTAGCTTTTTTGTCATCTCATCAGCCTCTTCATTCCCCTGAATCCCTATATGTGCTGGAACCCACATAAAACCCACCGTGTATCCCATTTTTATCACCCGATTTAATGCAACAAGAATTTCTAATATTAAATCTGCTCTGGCCTCACTCTTCCTACCCTTCATTGCCATTAGTGCGGCAGTGGAATCTGAACATAAAACATTTTTCCCAGGTCTTTGTCCCTCCACCCACCCAATGGCCCACAAAATTGCTACTAGTTCTGTCGAAAAGACTGACATGTTATCTGGTAATCGCAATCCGAGTTCAATACGTAATTGAGGGATACTTGTCCCCATTGCTGATTTTCTGTTGAGTGGGATCATAGAACCATCATAAATATCTGCACACAATCTGACCAGTTTCCTTTTAAATGTTCATAGACCAAGGCTACAGGATCACCATTTTCTTCCTTCATTTGATCTAGAAATGAAAAATCAACTGTAGGCTCCGGCAGAAACCATGATACTGGAGACCAGCACACTGCAGGTCCAATTGTAAAATGTTTCATACCCAATTCTTGAGCTCTCTTGTCCACAGTGTATATCATGCTCCCCTTTCTATCCCTTCCACCCCTTATCTGAAACTCCCAATGTTCATCTAATAAACTTCTAGCCGGGTTTATGCATTTAAAACTTCGGAGTTTAGACCAATAGTTCAGAGATATCTTAGTCCTCGGCTTTTCAACTTGAAAGCTTCGTTCACGTTCAAAACAACTCCGCGTGCCAGAGAGCGCATGCGCACTTCCAGGTTCGTTCTGGGTGACGTCACATGCAGGGCGGTGCTACGAGCAGGTGTATTTCACAGGTGTAAAGAAAAGTACATGCTAGTCGAGAAGAACGAGCGCGTTTTGTCCGGTTGTTTGATGTTTGTCTCAAGTGTATAATGGCCCCAGAGTGTGTCGGGGGCTGCGGCGCGTTATTCGCCCTCGGGGTCGCGTTTGATATAACCGGGTTCGCCTTGATGTTAGTCGGGATTTTTGCAAATCTGCGACTGGACGGCAGATTTTACGGAGACTTTCTAATCTATACTGGCTCATTAATAGTTTTCCTCAGTCTTTTCTGGTGGATCATGTGGTACACGGGGAATATTAAAGTTTCCTCTGAGGATCTGGAGAAAAGCACCTTTGATAACTTTGCGCACTGGGCGCGGAAACTCTCCGAGCGCCTGTCCAAAAGCGGGAAGAAGCCTCTGGAAGCCCGAGAGAAGTGCATCGATAACGGGAAGAAGTCCGCGAACGGCGATGTGACACATCACGCTCCGACGCGGATAACGTGGGAAATCTCGGGAACGGCGGGACGCGTCAATGAAGCGTACGAGAAAAGCTGTGATGAGAAGACGGTGGAGCTGGAGATCCTGAAGAACTCCGAGATGTTCGGGAAGCAGGAACGAGTCCTCTGACACGGAACCGGTACGCGGTCCATCTAATGCAACCGATTTCTGTTCACATTATGTGGAATAACGTGATAGTTTCTGAACGACTCGTTCCTGTCGTACGGCACTTCTGTAGATTTAAGGATATTTATAAAATAAATTATGAAAATCTATAGCAGACTTTCAGAAAGATGCTAAAATCACCCATTAACACAAAGGCAAGAAAATACACAGGGTGAAACTGAACAGAGTGAAAATAAAGCGATAAAGTAGGGATTGGGAGTTTATCTGAAGGTGTCAGAAAATATATTTTAACCATCTTTTGAAATTCCGATAATATTGTACTGATTTATGTAATTTTATCTAAGAGGATAGAATGTCTTGTAGTGAGATAAACCAACTAATACCACAATATATCAGAACTGTTTAACCAGCAGAATGACGTCACATCCTGGTGAACATCTGAGATCTCAGATATGAACATTGAATGTGTTTCTTCTTCAGCACATCATCCTCTGCTTACACCCTCTCAGAGGATCTTCTGGGTTTTGGTCTTCCATTTTATTTATGCTTCCTAATCATTTGATGTAGGCTACTGCTTTTTTTGTGTACTATGCAGTGCACTTATTCGGACATTAGGGCTGACGTTTGTTAAAGTGATATTACAAAAGGGTGGAACGTGAGACTAGAAATTGTTTACCAGTTCAACATGTATCGATTTAAGAAGTTTCTTCATGTCAGAAGATATTGTAGCATCTTCAAACTAAAGAAGTGAAATAATTATCCACTCCTCTATTAAACACGCACATACATATACATTTTAAATTATATATATATATATATATATATATATATATATATATATATATATATATATATACACACACACACACAAATATATGCATATGAATGATGGGGACATTGCAAAATTGACTGCATAACAGTAACAGAAATGGCCGATCACTTTAGCTTGTGTGGTTCAGGGTCAGATTGATGTTCTGTTCTTCACAGGTTGAAGTTCAGGCTTCTTGTACCATTTTCCATAAAGTTAGAATGTTTTTTTTTTTTCCTTTATAATTTTGCAGTTTATATTTTAAAATTGTCCCATAACTGTGTAGATTCAGTCGTACACGATGCAGTTCTGTGGAAATGTGTTTCTGATGCTGTCGAGACTCAAAGCGTTTCTCTCCTCAGGTGCTTCTCTTCCACAAGAGTCTGACGAAGATGGAGAAAAGCAGCAGTTTTTAACAAAACCTTCATATTTGGACTGGCTGAGAAATGAAGTCATTCATCAGGGAAAAGTTTTTAATTTGATGCATTTCCATGAGCACTTTATACATGATTTATGTATTTGTACTTTTAACTTGTACATATGAAAGGTAAATTTCAGATTTTATACGCTTCATCTTTATAAAATAAAGGGTTGTCAGAAAATGATTCATTTGGCCAGTTACTTGGTTTTGGTATTTTTCTGGAAAATATTCTGTTCTTCTGAAATGTTTGCATTGTTTAATGAAGCCCCTTTAATTCTGACTTTTAAATAGTGCAAAATCACTTTTAGTTTTAGTTCATACTTTAAAAGTTATACAGCTTTTTCCAGTCATATGCAATTGCACTTCAGGTACTACTTGAACTGTACATTAAAACAAACATTATGAATAATCCTCTGCAAACTTTATAAGGATCAAAGTCTTCCTTCTGCTGAAGAGCGAGACCCTGATCATGTCAAGAAACCAGTTCACCCTTTTCCTCTCGTCCTTCTCCAATGACAGGCAGGGACTGATGACTTTAACAGACCGACGTTTACTGCAAACAGAGCCGCTCTGAACATTAAAGCATAATAAAAGTGAAGTGAAGGAGACATGTCCTCTTATCAAGGACTGGAACAACAGCTTTTCTCTCCTAACTTCATTACAAACCCAGGCAAACCTGCCAGACAAATATAAGAGTTTAGAGACACACCCTGCTATTGTGTATCTGGATATTTGAGCCATTAAATCCTCGGGTCTTTCACAATCACAGCAAACGGACAATAAGGAAGTACAGTAACTACTGGAAACACATCATGATGTTGTTTGATTGTGACACTGCCATCTAACAAAGCAGACGTGGTAGTGATATAGTTCATTTTAAACAGTACAGAGTCATTAGTAATTGATAATTCCTAAATTGAAACACTAAAACAAGCATTTTATGTAAAGTTGCTTGGAAACAATATGTATTATGAAAAGTGCTATACAAAAAAAACTTAAGTTAACCATGCTGAAATATATCAGAACTCAGAGAACAGTATTACTTTACAGCAACTGCTGTTTCCAAGTTTCTTGCCCCCATGGAAATGCATGACAAATTACCCTCCTATTATTAATTCATTAACGCTGTCAAGAAATCAGACAACCAGTGGAACAAGCAGAACAAGACGGTTCAGATGGACAGCAGGTCAAGTTTCCATCAACAGTCGAGGTGTCAGAGATATATGGAGTTATCTAGTTCCAACACCTGAGTGAAGCGACGCGCTGACAGAGAAACTCGATGCGGCTGTGACATGCTTCCCTTCTAGAGAGAGAAACGTTCGGCTCGCCTTCAGATCACGGGAAACAGTCAATGTCAGGATCCTTTAATCAGACAACATTAACATCGAACCAACTCAACAGTATTAGAGCCTTCTGGGAAAATCTTATCCCTTAGAAATGTAAAGGTGAAAATAAACAGGCCTAAATCTTCTGTCAGCAAATAACTCTAAAGACAACTGTGTCATTACATCACTCTCGTGTGTTTGACAGTAGTGACGCCGTTACTGTAGTTTCTGTCAACAAATTCATTCTTTATCCATAAATCATTGTTTCCAAACCTGATTATAATGACAGTAATCCGCAGCAAACTGGAGAGAAAAACTAGTGCATTTCACAATAAATCATTCAAATCCTTAGAAATCAGAGCCATGGGCTGTAAAACACTCCCTTCTGTCTTTAACTTCACCAGAAGAGTGAACAGAGTCTTTTCCAACAGTGAAGGACTGTTTCACACTCGGCTCTGGTTCGGTTCGGATAACTTTAAAACACATGCATGATGGTCATTTGGATTTCTTCCCTTATTTCTCTCAAGTTCCCCAACAAATTCCCAGCTGTACAACTGAGCAGTTGGATACTGGTGTGCCACATGACAAAGGTTTTCTCATCCTGATACAGCGCCATCTAGAGACACACAGCAGCTACTACATCTTCAGCAGTCTCTCTCACACACGCACACACACACACCACAGAAGTTATGGAGTTTTTAATTTAATTTATAAAAAAATGCATATACCCACTGAAGCTGAACAACATCTACCACTTATTTTTCCGTGTGGAACATGTACTATCTGTGTAGACTCTTTCAGATGTTTGAACAGAATAAAATAATATTATTAACAGGCAAAGAGACTTCAACTTCAACACAAAGATAACAAACACAGCCAACGACATCTCCAATAGAAAAGGAAAAACATTGGGGAGGAAAGGAAATATTAGAAACGAAAGGTAAGTGCAGTAATGATCCCAATTGTATAAAATATTATTTTGCATTTTTTTCTTTCATCTTCTGCAGGTTCCCGCAGTCAGGAATCGAAACGGGTACAGCACATTTTCTCAACACGTTCATGCAAGCTGATATATTTTAACAAAGTACAAATGGAAATATATCTATCTCATAGGTTACTGGTTAAAATATGAAAAAAAAAAAAAAGAGGATGCGAGTAAACATCATTTTGATCTGATGTAATAGCGAGTAACTCAAACCCTCGATAGTGTTTTTTTTTTTTCAGAAAAAATAAAAATAAGAATGAAGTAACTACATTCATTTCCATGACCACAAGTCCACGTCTTTAAAAATAAAACAGAATGAAAAAAGCCGAATGAGTTTCAGCGCTGCCTGTTTCTGTTGAGTATTTGTGCCTCAGGAAACACACACAAATAAGATCCTAAAGAACACGTACGACAAAATACTGCATATCTACTCAAGACTGCATTAGGTAGGTGGACATGGAGGCTAGCTGCCATGAGACTGGAAAAACCTGCCCACATTTCCCTTTGCCCAAGAGAAAAACGCTCATTTTTTCCATGTGTGAATATGAAGCCGAAAAGGTGAGCAGGTTCACATTTTAAGAGCTAATCGGTCTGAAATGATGTTTGGCAAGTCCGTTTCTGACCTGTCGTCTCAGTTGAATGTTCAGGACTCTGGGAACGGCGAGCACACATCTGATACACATGCGTGACAATCACATAAATATCTATGTCAGTCATTGGCCGGGTGTTTGTTCAGGGAACACAAAAGGGGGTCCGTCTGTTTGCTCTTCATCCGCGTTCAGCCCGAGACTCTCGTGATGGAGACCTTCTCTGCTGGGTTTACGCCCAGACAGGAACAACAATACATTTCATTCTGTAACTTCAAGTAGGCTATATTAATATATGTGTGTGCATATATCTGTGAGTATTTACCTAATGGTGTAAAAGGTCCCTCCCTCCTCCTCCAGAACAGCATCGCTCTCTCTCTCTCTCTCTCTCTCTTTCTCGCATAATCTAATCCTCACATCTCTCCAAAAACCACTGACATTTCATCTCACCTCACTATTTGGCACCTTGGGTTCATTAACGGGTGACGCGGGTGCAGCAGGTGCGCGGCAGGCGGGGAGAAACAAAAAAACGCGTTGAGGTCAAAGGTCAGAGACGGCTGGCCTAGTCGGTGTCGGTCTGCTTGTCTCTCGCTGCAGTGATGGGCACGGCTTCGGTCTTCACTCTCTTGGCGTCGGGCTGCTCGGCCTGCTCTCCGTTCTGCCGTTTGGTGGGGAGGGACGCGGAGGCCGAGGCGTGCGTCGCCAGCATGTGCAGCGGACTCGCTGAGGACGACCAGACACAGCGCATTAGCAAAGTTAAACTATCAACAGAAAGCGTCTACTATATTCCACTAAAGCGCTCACAATGGAATGTTTATAAGCCTGAGAGCACTAGTGAAAATACAGCTTTTGTCCTGTTTATGTGCAAAACTGAATCAAATAATGATGCCAGATCTGCATTAGGGGCAAAAAAACAAAAAACATCAAATGAAATTTCTGCATCATAAACACTAGTGCTGCTCAATTGCAGGAAAAATCATAATCACCATTATTTTGGATTAGGAATATTTAACATGATTGACTTTGGAAACATCACAAATTTGCCGAGATTTTTAACAGTGGATTTCCTTGAATGTTATATATAATTCAACTAAAAAATAAAAACAAATAATAAACTATGTAATTAATACAAATAAATATAAATAATATTAAAATAAATACAATTAAATTAGATAAATAAGCAAGTAAGATGCACTGCCACAACCTACAGAAAACTACTAAACCTGTAAGGGAAGGAGAGATGACCTAAAACACGTCACTGTGAACACTAACTGTTTCACAGTAAACTTATTTTCATTATTAATGCAAGTCAAAATTGTAACTGAAAAAATTCAATGAATCGCCCAAGCCCTAATAAACAAATACTGATAATCTAAGCTGTAGAAATTCCTAACGCTAATAAACGCTAATGTTAAAACCTCACCCGTGCTGCCGGAGCCCTGCACCGCCGCGACCACATGCGTCCCGTTCTGCGTGATGGCCTTGACGGGCAGCTGATGCTGGCCCACTATAGTGACCGTCTGTATGGGGCCGGACTGCGACGTCTGGAGAATACGAGCCGTCCCACCTATAGACGAGGCCGTGATGGCGGGAACCGGCTCCACTTTCACTGAGACAAACGTGACAAACAGCATTAAAGAGGAGCGAGAGAAGAGATCATGTACATCCAGCCCTTCCGGGCGATACAACCGTCTGGATACACATTATACACAGATACTGTCCACAAAGGTACATATTGATTTGAGTAAAACTCAGAGCTTCAAAAAGAAAAATGGTTTAGCAATCGGCTTCAAACAAGAACACTGAAGTAGTAACATACAGTCATAGCATTAATTACACAGCTTTTCGCCAAATAAATAGTTATTTGGACTAGAAATATTGAAAATGGTTTTAAACTCTCAGCTGTTTATTCTTATAATCCATTACAGTGTCAAAAACACAACGATATTACAGAGCTACTAATACTGAAGTCTCCCGAAGCTGAGACGAGGATGGCATCGCTGAGTGTGAATGACACGGGAGAGAGCGAGTCTGAATCCGGACAAACACAAACCTGGATGAGCGGTCGGTTACGGAGCGTTGCTATTGACGACGGTCGTTATCAGGAAATTAGGCCTCGGACCAATCGGAATCAAGTATTCCACAGAGACGTGTAATAAGATACAGTAAATCACCAGCTGCAACTTCTGATATTCATCCCTATAATCAACATCCACAGAGCTTCTGCACGCTCACCTTTGACCTCCTGGTGCTCTCCGTTCTCGTGCGCTCCTGCTGTGACGATGCTGGACTGGGTGAACACGGGCTCCGCCACGTGCGTGTTGCTCGTAGACAGTCCGGTCACGGCCGCCACGGACACCGCAGGGATCTGATGCACCACGTGCAGCGTCTGCATGACGGGCTGCTGGGAAGCGGACACCGGTGTGGCCACGGCGTAGGTCACGGGTTTGATAGTCTGCGGAAGCTGCCGCTGGACTGTGATGAGAACGGGTTGGGTGTTTAGAGGTGAACCTGTGTGGGATTAAACCAGGTTAGATGCAGTTGACTCTGTCTGCTCTGTAATAATGCTGACAGCCACAGAGACACACACATGATGAGAAAGAGCCGTGAAATATAAACAAAGCTACATATTTATAGGCTCTTTTATACTGTGAGAACAACAGTAAATGTGTACTCTACTAAAGTCAAAAGAAAATACATCTGCAAAATATTCAAAGTAATGAACACTGTTTCACAATAAATATTGGTCCGTAGTAAACGCCCGTTTTTCTGAATCTAATAAAATAAAACGCGATTTAAATTCAACTGTGACTTATTTTCTGGAAAATACAGTTATCACCATGGAAATCATCAGGGCTTCAATCATTTTTGACCAATGAATTCAATTTCTATGACTATCATTTTTTTGTGATTAATCAATGGATGTTTGAAAATCCATTTGATTCAGACCGATTCGTCCGGTGAATCAATCCGGCTGATTGTGAATGTAGCTGTAGGCCTGATGCCCACAGAAACCCCAAACACACAATCCCTATACGGCTCTTGATTTCAGCACAGCTTGATCTCTGACGCGAGGGGTGAAGTCACCTGGAGCGTTCTGTGCGAAGCAGGCCTCCTGTATGACTGCTAGTTTGGGCTGAATGGCCGGAGCCGGAGCAGGCGTGGGATCGGGGTCCATGGGAACAGGCGAGCCTTCTCTCGATAAGCTGTCTGGAGTTTGAACGCCGCTGGAGTGGGCCGACAGCGCCCCGGTGTGGTTAGGAGATGCTGGAGCGCTCCTGAGGAGAAGAGAACACTGAATGAAGAAACTCAAGCAACACAGTTCATGAAGGTTTAAAAGCATGGAAACAGTGAATAGTCCACTTTAGACACCTTATTATCCAAGACTTCACACAAACACTTCAGAATACCATGACTTTCTTTTCAGTCAGGCGGGTGAAGATAAGTACAGGAATAGACCTACAAATGATGAATCTGTCTTCATTTACTCATTATCTCAATCTCAGTTTAACTATAAAGCACAATTAAAACCAATGACAGTTGACCAATGTGCTGAACAATGATTTAAATAAGTTACAATTACAATAAAAATCAAGATTAAAAAAGTAATGCAAGACAAACTACAACAGACATCAAAGGGCTAAAGAAAATAGATGCGCTTTTGACTTCGAAAAAATTGTCCTGTTGGTGCAGTTCTAACAGAAATAAGTAAGCCGTTCCACAGTTTTGGTGCAGCTATGGCGAAACAAACCCCTCGACTTAGAAACCGTAATAAACTCACTCACCCTCACCTAACAGTAACAACACGGGGAGAAAATAAAATCACCTGGATGAGAGCGGGCCGAGCGGAGTCCTAAAGCAGGGAACGCCGCGTGGCCGGCGCTTGCGGAAAGCCTGTTCGATCAGCTTTCCCTCGGATGAGGGGTCGATCCTCCAGAACGAGCCTTTGCCCGGCTCCTCCTGAGATCTGGGCACTTTGATGAAATAGCGGTTTAAGGACAGATTGTGACGAATCGAGTTCTGGAAGAGAAACGTGACAAAAAAGGTTAACATTATGGTGAGGGTCAAAAGAAATGCAATCTCATTGGACAGAGTGGGTTTACATGCACGTTCTTAACCCGATTATGCTCAATAAGCCGGTGCATGCGGTCATGTAAACGTGTTCACTGTAATGATGAAGCAGACTAATGTACATCACTGACACACTCATTAAACGGGTCGTATCGTACTTTTCCCTCCTATGGTCTACTTTCAGGTTGTGTTTCAGGTTTATTGTCTTTCTTTTGCCCACATGATCACTCTCCACCCTTTTCTTTGCAAAATGAGGAATAGCTTTGCGCATTCACTCCAGCTCCGCTCGCGAGTTCGCGCTCTTTGCAAAGTCTGCATTACGTCACAAAATGTGTAATGTGCACTGAAATGTAAAGACTGAAACCAGCAGGAATCATGTTAAAAGATGAACGTCAGCCACAACATTTCTGATCCTTCAGAAGGATCTGCAGCTACAAACACAAAAGGAGTTGTTTTGAGCATTTATCAGTTCTTAGGGCATTAAGGAATAAAAACTTCATCTTTTTAATTTATAAATGTGGATAGTCATGTGTTGATGAAGCCATCTGGCTCTTATATCACAAGATCAAAAACCATGAGATTGGTATATGAGCCCTTTAAATATTTGGACTAAATGGGAAAGCTAGGACTCTCATGTTGTCCTATCAATGCTGTAAACATCTTGCGGATTTTCCCAAACAATAAGTCTGTCTGGGCCGCTCGAGTTCGCCTAAACCACATACAAATACAACAGCACTGCAGCACAGACTAAACACATGAACCGAAACAAAAGAGCCGATTGACACTCACTTGCCAGCCCTTGTCCGCCGTCCTGTAATATGGATAATTCTTAGTAATGTGGGTATATATTCCATTCAGTGTTAGTTGCTTGTCTGGAGCCATTGTGA
This sequence comes from Hypophthalmichthys molitrix, assembly GCA_037950675.1. Lineage (NCBI taxonomy): Eukaryota > Metazoa > Chordata > Actinopteri > Cypriniformes > Xenocyprididae > Hypophthalmichthys > Hypophthalmichthys molitrix. The sequence continues at coordinate 95,086 of CM075503.1, read as the reverse complement.
TGGCCTGAACAATGAGCTGTGCGTACGAGTACGGAGGCTTGGAGTCGTCCTGTGAAAGACAAGAAGAAGACCACTTTAAAACGTGACGAATCAGGAGCGTCCACATATGCACTGATAAACGAGACATCATTAGTCAGGGTTATTAAAAAGCCACATACTTTCGGACTGTCTCCTCCGGAAGCTTCCTTGTCGTTCTCGGATTGGGAGTTTTCATTGATGAGATCCGCTGTGAGGCCACGACCCATTTTGTAGCTGGAAAGCCCCGCCCCTCGCGGACTTGACGGACATGAGTTGGCAGCGCTGAGGAAAAACGACATATACATAACGCATTAAATCTGTGCTTTTAAAAATATCCCAAAGATGATTGGCTCCAGGCACCGGGGGCAAAGGTCAAGGGTAAGTGTAATGCACTCACCTGATTGTGCCGGTCGGAGATGGAAGTGGACTCATCAGGTGGGCGATGTTGTCGGGAATGTTGATGGTCAGCGGCGAGATCTGGGGTTGGACCGCTTTCACAGGAGACTCCGGGGCGTTCCTGCGCTCTCTCTTGTCACTGGACAAGGCCGTGAATGTAATTTTGATATTTGTGCTGGGAAACCGGAAAGTGCACCTACAAAACAGGAAGCAAGCGAGTTAGCGATGTCAACCCATTACACGTTTATCAAGTGGCATTTTGAAAAAAAAAATAAATAAAACGCAGAGAGATGTTGATAAACCAGCCAGTAACAGTAGAGCCGGTTTATATATACAGACATCAGATTGGCCTGATTACATGACAGACATTATTTCATCAGAATCATTATATATATATATATATATATATATATATCTGAACCTCTGCAGTGTGTTCAGCCTCAGGTGACGTTAAAGCATGTAAGAAATGCTTCCGCTGACTATAATAAGTGTCATTAATAGCTCTATCTTTACATCTGAGGTGAGGCTGATTTAATACAGACTCTCTGCAACTTGGCAAATGATGCATCGTCTAAATAAAGATGGAATAACAATAAATGTGAACAAATTTAGTACCCTTCCTCCATGCATGTACAAAATGCAAGGTCAAACTATGGCGTTAATACTATTACTTTATTACATTAGATAGAGAAGACGTTCTCATAATCAAATATGAATTATCAGGCCATTATTTCTGCCATTTATTCAGTGGGTCCAGTGTACGTCAGAAGGGGTCAATTAAAAGGTCACCGAGGACTGAATGAAGCCCAAAACACACTGACTACTGGATCTTCATGCAGTAATAACAGCACCATGTTCGTTTGTTATGCTTTAGAAGAAAACTGCCATTATGAGACAAATGATGGTGACAAATGCAGAAGAACCCCTTCAGTGTTGTGTAAACAGACTGAGGCAGCAGGAGACGCGCGTTAGTCGCGCTTGTCATAATCAACACGTGCTGAAACGAAACAAAACAAATACCGCGAGCGTTCGACGCAAACGCATTCCCGCGGCTCTTGCCTAATTCCTACCGACAGACGCGCTTACATGCGAGGAAGCTGCAGAGGAGGCGCCCCTCGCCTCTGGAACACCCCGTCCACGAACACCCCGTTTTTGCCGAGGCATCGAAGATAGAAATCTCCGCTTCCCGTTCCATCCTCGCCGGCGGAGAAAATCTCGAGGTGCCTCCGTGAAATAAAGCTCGAGTGGCCCATGCTCACGTCCACGGAGCCTTGTGACGAGTTCCGACCGATGGTGACCGAGCGCTTCTTCATCAGATACTCGAACTCTCGGCCCTCGAGCCGGGCGACAACCGAGCCTGACATCCCGCTCACCGCCATCTTTATTATTTCTCTTGACGGGAATTTGACACTATAAAATGAAGGAGCAGACGGCCGTTTGTCGGTCGTGAGGCCCGGTTGCAAAATTTAGTGGGGGGAATCGAATCAAAGGATGAGAAATAAATACGAAGGAACGTGCCAGCCCAGGGACAGCGGCTCCAACCCACAGCCGCGACAGAGAGAATGAGAAAAAGATCAACTCTACCAAACAAACCGTGGAGGCGGGGCTAGGACGACTGACAGCGGGAGCGACCAATAGCTCTCCAACTCTCGAAGAGGAAAAAAGTAATCCACCAATCAGCAGTGAGACGAGCGCGCGTGTAGCGTCGGGGGTTGGTTGCATTGTGAGCTGGCTGACACGCATGTAATTAGTGTGTTGTAGGAGACGGATTGGCGATGCCACTGAGTTCGGCAGTGATACTGTTGCTGCGGACATCCTAAGCACAAAATAACAAGCTTTAGACTGCAATGGTGGTTTTACCAAAGAGATACAACAATCCACTCATCTTCACACGACTTTGGTGGCCTTGGCGATGACTCTGTGTTGTAATTATGTTTTCGGAATCCAACTTGGAAACTATTCCGTAACACCTTCTTTTAAGTTTGCGTACACCATCACAGTCTGCTCGTGTGCTTTTGTGATGATGCTAGTATGCGGCTGCAGCGATAAACAAATCAGCATGCAATAAAAAAATGCAGCATCACCTTTGCCAAGTTCCTCAAACTGCACAACCCTAACAGAGAGAGAAGAGATGCACATAAAAGAATCCTGAAATCACACTCGCACTTATCTATATATCTTATCCACCAAGAGAAGAGTCATTCCTAACCAGTGCTGGTTAGACTTCCAGCTGGATCAGACTGGTCAGCCCTTGTGAACATGAAAGAATTGCCATTCTTAATTTTTACAATCATTTTTAATTTGTCATATGATACTGAATTCTGTGGGCATCATCATCTTCATGAAATTATGCATATCATTTGCATGTTATCAATGACAAAAGCATCAAACGAGTAACAAAATAGCTTATAGCTACATTTCAAAGAACAGTTATAAGAATGAAGACAAAAACTAACTTAAAAACACTACGTTCTTCAGGTGATAAGACTGGCACGTCTGGTTCGAGCGCGCGAGTCTTTAAAAGAGAACGGCTACTGCGACACTACAATCTGCAGCCATGTTTCAAGAGTTTACAGTCTACATCCAAACTACTGCTTACATTAACCTTTTTTAAAGTAGCAATGTAGTTATTCTCGATTAGTTTGTGAAGAAAACAGGTTTTTAGAGCTGATCATTTTATTTTAAACACTTGAGAGTGTAAATGTGGACTAAATATGATCATGTGTTGTGCTTGTGTTTCACGTCTCTCATGTGATATCACAGTCACTGAAGTAAAACTTTTACACTGATATAATATTGTTTTCCTTAAAGCCACCAAATCCTTGCCAAAGAAAAATACTGCATTACATGAAATGAGAAGCACACATTTACACCATAAAATGTCTGTTTTGTTATACTAGTCTATATAATATGTAGTTAAGTAATTTTCATCTGATTTTCTTACAGCAAGAAAAACAATATCTAACACTAACAAATAGTTGCAAATACATAGTGTGAATGATGTACATGTACACCCACCTCTCGCCTGAATTACATTAGATCAGGTTAGTGGACAAAGAGAATCACTCTCGCTACCTAGCCAAGGACATCAACGCTTAAAAAATCCCATGGAAGACCATTTAAAAAATGTTGTCCTTTCAAAAAAATAAGGTTTCCCTCGTCACTCCACAGAAAGCGAATTCTGCGCTCACAGTTTTTCAGTCATCTCCCGTCTTTTGTGGTTTGAGTCAAGAGAGAATTTAGAGTTTTTTTGTGTCTCTCCTCCACATCTGTGTCATGGTCGCCTCCGAATGCCCCTGGAGTCTTTTGACATCCTGGAAACTTTGAGATGTCAAGAAAGAAGCAGTCTGGTAAAGTGAAGTAGTGTCTGCGCTCAGATCTTCTCGTCGGTCATTTCCAGGAACTGCGCGTACACGTCCCTCGAACACTCGCCTTTCTGGTTGAACAGAAACTTGTAGTAGCTGCCATCGGAACAAATGGCTGGAAGAGGGAGGGAACGAGTCAGTGGGAACGTTGGTCACTAAACAGCTGAGAATGACCATTAAGTGATCGTTTGCTTATTCACAACACATGCATATTAATATTACATGGTTCTTTTTGATAATATGACCTCATGCGTAAAATGTGCTTTCAAAACCAGCACAAAGGAGCTCTTAAAACAAGCTTCACTCTACCTATGACAGCGTTGGGTTCTGTTCCGAAGGCACAGACGCAGGCCGAACCGGACGGGACCTGGAACTTGGAGAAACTCCATTTGGAGCTGAAATACTTGGGGAGAAAACTGGCCGATGCCAAGCTGAGGTAAAAGAGGGTTTGAGGGACATGTGAGCAAGATGCCTGCATTAAAATACGTTAACATAAATGCCAGTCAATAACGACGTTTGATCATTAAAACCCTGAGTGTGCTTCAACACGAACCTGGACTGCTTGTTCCTTTTGGGATCCTCTGCAGCAAATATGTGGACTGTGCCGTGATCGCTCGAAACGCAGATGAGTGACGCGTCCTGGTTGAAGTTGATGCTGAAGTACAAATACACTGTTATAAATACACACACATTGCTCTTTACAGTAATAGAGTAGGGTGTAATGGGTTACCAGTATATATTGGCAGTCTGTGACCCTCGTCTCAGCTCCTGGATGAGATGACCTGCTGAGGTGTCGAATATTCTGATCAGGGTCCCCTAGAGAGAAGACAGATTCTCCATTAGCCAAGCACTGACGTATTCTTGGCCATTCAGTGTTGGACGTCAATCTAGTGACGTGATCAAACAGAGCAATTTGCTGTGTGTGTCAATGTGTGACATGTCAACACAAGAAACAAATATAAAGACAACTGAGGTGGTGATGCCAAAACCACCAGTGGCACGAGAACTGACTTTTTCTGACGCCGTGGCGATCCGTGTGCCCTGCAGGTTGAGCGCCACGCAGCACAGCGCCCCCTCGTGAGCAGGAATATCAACCGGCGGTTTCTCCGTGTTGGCCAGATCGACTATCTGAACGTGTCCGGAATGCGTGGCTGGGAACGCCAGCAACGAATTGTTGCTGTTTGGGCACAAGACACACAAACCTGCAGAGACAATCAGAGTGAGGGCCACAATACAGTTCTTATGTCTGTCCCGCAACGTTCAGATTAGCTTATACGACCACAGATGAATCGCTACTATTCTCTGTGAATGTAGTGATGACCTACCTTTGGGGTTATAGCATGTTTCAAAGACGTGCAGCTGATGAGGATTATGGGTAAATGTAAAGACTTTAATCATGGAATCCAGGACCACCACAATTCTGAAACACCAAACGAAGAGATTGAGCTAGAAGAAGGAACTTAAAGCTAATTCACAGGCTAAGGAGTGTTGTAAAATGTACCAGTAAAATGAATGCACTGTATTTGTGTGCGTGTTTTTGAAGCGCTGCACAATGTAGCCAATCACAGACGCGTCTGTTGAGCTCATGATAACCATCAGACAACAATGACTTCAGGAGCTTTAATAAGCCTCTAAAAAAACTCTTTTTGATGTATTCATTGTAATGCAATCCTTTGTTATTCATTCTATTACTGACTTTTCACTTTTTCTTCACTTTTGAAGTATTGTTTACTTATTGTATTATAATCAAATATTCCAAGAGTTTTTGTTATGGTATTGAAATTAGTACCATGTGTAGCATGAAATTTCATTGGTATTTCTGTACAAGATTTATCAGTCAATGTCAAAGATGGTTAAAGTAACCTGTAATTATGGCTACACTGTGCTGATATTTAATATGACGCTGCTGTACTGGAACTTAGAATCTTCTTAACCATTTTATCTCTAAAACATCCTGAATCAGCTGTCACTGTCAGATTTTTTCACAATCAAAATCTAACAAAGAATTTTAATGCAGCTACATCTGAGCTTGAGTTCAAATACCTGTCACGGCGAAGCTTCACCGCTTTGACCTCGGTGGAAAACTCGATCTCTATCACAGTCTTTTTCTTGAGATCATCCCAAATCATCACTAACACAAACACGGGAAAGATGCAAACATATTTTTTACAGATTTATTGCAATTATGCTAAATTCTATCATAAACATCAAATATGTTTATAAATTACCCACTGAAGTCAGAATTCAGCAGAACATGCACTAAACATGTGTTACCTTGTTTCACAACTTTAGCAAATGATGCCATAAAGCCTTCGACCAACATCCATCTCAAAGAGAAATATACCTTTATTGGGAGGGTACTTTGGTTTTTTCCCGCCTCCCACGAGCGCAAGATAATTGCATCGAAAAAGCATCTCCACGTGACCAACGCCTCCCTCCAGAAACTCTGAGAGCAAAGAGAATCACTGAGTCATCAGCTGCCACAATAAAGATCCATAAACTGCGAATGGTGAATGAGTAACTGTTGCTAAATGCTACTCCTTATGTGTGTCCTCTGTCTATAAAGTATTCCTGAGTCATCATGCAGTCATAGTGCAGGACTGAACTAAAGACAAACGGATCTTTTCATTTGCCCTTTGTATTTGCATTAATAAGCAGCAAGTTTTAAAAATCACATATGAAAAATGAAGCAGTTACTAACTTCCACATACTGTTGTAATATTGCGTTATCCCTTGCTGTACCACCGTCTGATCTGAAGTGTTTTCACCTGTAAACATCTGTCCGTCTGCATCTAGTGAATGAACATCTGCAGCCGGTGTCTGAACAGCAGACTCACCTTGTTTTTCCTTTTCTTTGAGCGGGTCTGTGTTATACACCCTGAATCCATTTTCCATTCCACAAGCAAAACATCCTGGTGGGGAAAAGCAGACATTTTAAGGGAAATACTGGGATTTCCTGCTGCTCTGCTGTTTGACCTTGAAGAGGACAGTGCTGGAGACGGACTACTAATCCTAAACTAACCCTGACCACATAAAGGTGTCAGTATCAGATATACACGCCTGTACGTCTCCATGTGGCTTGAGAACCAATTGTATTTATGAGAACCCATTTATTTGCATCTTCCTGGGAAGCGATTAGTGAGTGAAGTACAACAAATCGATTGATGGATTTCAAGGCCCGGTTTCACAGACAGGGTTTAGATTAAGCCAGAATCAGTTCAATTAGGACATTTAAGTAGCATTTATTAACTGCCTTAGAAAAAAAAAAAAACAACAACAACTGATGTGCATCTTGAGACAAAACAATGTAACTTACACATTTTAAGATATCTCAGTGCTAGCTGATTTGAGTTAAAACAGCTCAAACATGAACTTCAGTCTGGGACTAGTTTAAGCCTCGTCTGTGAAACCAGGGGATTGAGATCTAGAGCTTCAGAAGAGCCTGTCCTGCAGCAGATGAGCTTCATTACATCCAGTTATGATTATTAGATGTAAATGTCACTGTAACAGAGGGTAACCTGCATAAATCCGTATTTTAAACCCGTTAGCGTCTTCATTCTCATTTGCTACAATGCGTCAATAAATGCTGCTTACATAGTTATTTGAGCCCACATTGTCGTATAGTTATTAATGCATCGCATACCGCACGTTATCGAATTCTGATAAACTTTAATAACGCATAACACTGAGTGTTATTTAGCTTAAATGAAACCCTCCCTTGTAAGTCACACTAAAGCTAGCGCTATTACAGTTAGCCTGGCTACATAAACTGTCATTGTTTATTTGATAATATGGTGAAACGTGGTCACTTTTTACAACGTTACCGTTGATACTCATAGCTAACGTTACGATTGTTGGTCAATTACAATAAAAACTCAAAATACAAACACGCTGACAGCAGCCCTAAAAGGAAACACTCATGTGATCTTTGTGGCTAACCAGCTGTTCAAGTTCGTTAGCTTGCTAGGCAAAACAGCAGTTATGTTCATCAAGTTTAACATATCTTACAACTAGACGCTTGGACTGGCAACAACAAACAAAATGAAAACACTGGTGTGTTTTAATGTGTAAAATAAATAACAGTTCTCTGGCCCCTGATTCAAAACGGTAACGGTGAGTGTCAGAGTGATGTTAGCTTGCGTTAGCTAATAGTAAACATCTTACCGTGATCCTGGTTAAATCCAGCATACAGTAATCCATTACCGTGGGGGTTTGATGGTAATAAATTCATAGTGCTTGGTGTTACTTGTCTAATCAAAACGAAAAGACTGTAACCCTAACTAAAGAACAGCATTCCTAGAGCTGTAGGCTAATGCTACACAGCACAGTTTAATATCATGACTGTCTGTCAGCCAGGAAATAAAGTTGGCCGAGCGCCTGCGGTTCCTCCTGTCTGACTGTCTGAGCTCAGCCGCGATCACAGGCTCGATACACTTATCTCACCGCAGAAACCCGGTGTTCATGCTTTATATGCTTTGTTTGCTTTTTTAATAATCAGATATTACCAAAACATAAGACAACACATGACTTATGGACTTTTGGCAAACGCTATCGTTATTTTATTGTATATGTTTTATGTGCTACAAGAAACACGCTGTTTTACTAAAGATTTTTTATATATACAGGAGCGTAAATGACATTGTAAGCGACAATAAATACCAACTGAAAATGAAAAAACGGAAGCGTATCTCGTCTCGTGTATAAGTATGAAACTGTTCCAAATGTTTACCGTCACTGCCCCAGTGGCCTAATGGATAAGGCACTGGCCTCCTAAGCCAGGGATTGTGGGTTCGAGTCCCATCTGGGGTGACTGCTTTTTATAGTCTACGAGTCTTTTAAACGCGCATGTGATCCCAGGTAGAAACGGTCTAACGGTGGATAATTTAGTTTAATATGTTACAAAGAAGGGTGAAGCTCGGATAAGGTGTTCCCTATGACTACATAGAGGAGAAACAAACGGATATTAATATTACATAAATTCATTTTATTCTGCTTGAATACAAAAATATTAAAATCCATTAAAAGCACTCGTTGAAACCTCTTCGCAGCAAGAGGTTCCATGGTGTAATGGTTAGCACTCTGGACTCTGAATCCAGCGATCCGAGTTCAAATCTCGGTGGAACCTTCCCTATTGTTTACCCTCACTGTCAAGGGGAAATAATTACACATTTCTCTCCGTCTCTCTTATTAAGCACTTGATAAAACAATGAAAATGAACATAAGCACCAGCAGTAGAGATTTTCAAAAATGACCACTGTAAAGTCATTATCACAAACAACATTTTTGGTCTCAAATGTTATTCTTGCACTCCTATTTTGTGAAAAACCACAACTACAAAACAAAAGCAATTTAAAGATTAAAGCTCTTTTGGGAAGCTGGGATGATTTGTGCCAGGCTCAGGTAATTTGTCGAGCAGCTGAAGGCCAGCGCAGTGTCTGCCTCTAATATTACAGATACTTGCTAAGACTGAACAATGCCATGTATGAGGCTAAAATTAGTCAGTTAAATCTGTGGCTTTTGTAGGGCTGATATACAGGATTTATTTTTTCCAGTTTTGTAGCATTTCTATTTAATTTTATATATAAGCTGCATGTATGAAGTAACCGCCCATTTGAAGCAAAAGCGGATGTTTTCCTTGCACGTGGTTCTTCGTTTTCAACATGGCGGCGGCATCCATGGTTACAAGTTTCTGTTTCTTACAGCTGAATAATCTGTCATGTTCGAGGAATATGTGCCGTCGATTAGTGACTGTATTCAATAGTGATAAAACGCGATTGAAACTCTATGCAGACAGTAGTAATTTTCACATGAAAAAAGCATCGCATTTCACACAGGTGAAACATGTTTTTATCTCCATAATTTAAAAACATAATTTCTGCATTTGCTCCATGACTCTAAATTATGTGCGACATCTCATTGCTTATGCCAACATAACGTCACTGTTTATTGTCAGGACGATCTGCTCTCGCGCATCCCTGTTGGTAAGAGGTTAATCATCGACATCAGATGTGTTTATTATTATAACTAAACTGGCTGAAGTCCTTTTCAACTGAAACTCTGTCTTTCCTCAGATAAACTGAAGATAACATACAGTCGGAGCAGCGGACCAGGCGGCCAACATGTCAACAAGGGTGAACTGTGTTAAATGACTGTTGTATTGATCTAGTTCGGTGTGTGTCAGTAACCAGGAGTCGCTCATATTTTCGCTGCTTCACGCCGCCACCTGCTGACGCTATGATGAAACCTACAGAAACCCGCTGTAACTTGTGAACCGTGTGTTTGTTAGTGCAGACTGCACACATTGACTTAAAGATATTAATATTATACATGTTATACATGCTAAAATGAGTGTATGCCTGATGTATAGAAAAAGTGTTTCAAGACAGTTAAGGGAATGGATTTGTCAAATAATAATGTACTTTCTGTTCAGATTAAATGTGAATTTTATATACACATTTATTTTTTCACGTAATATTCTGTAATGTTGGTTTGCAGTCAGTACGAAAGCAGAGGTCCGTTTCCATGTGCAGACAGCAGAATGGATTCCAGAAGAAGTGAGGAGCGAGATTCTCCTGAAGGTGAGAGTAACATGTACAATAACACACGTGTGTAAGCGTGCACTGCTCACGCGTGAATACTGGTGTCAACAGAATAAAACTCGTGTCAACAAAGCAGGAGAGTTAATCGTGACCTCGGAGATGAGCAGAAGCCAACAGAGGAACCTAGAAGACTGTCTTCAGAAGATCTCAGAGATGATCGCTGCAGCCAGTCAGCGGCGGCCGGACCCGGCACCGGAGGATCTCGCCCTCAGGGCTCACAGGTGAGATGAAGTAACTGTAACTGTCATTACAGAGAATCACTAATGCAATGTTGTGTCACAGTGCTGTTTTTTGTTTTCAGATTAGATAAAAGAAATTTGGAAAGACTCAAGCAGAAGAAGATACATGCTGCAACAAAGCAAGCAAGACGAGTCGACTTTGACTGAACCCAAAACATTATTGCATTTGTTCTGTATTTGAATTTTGATAAAGAAAAAAAAAACACAGCAAAATATCACACTGTAAAAGCTTTTTTTTCTTTTCTTTTCTTTTTTTCTTTCTTTTTTTTTGCTGCATGTACTGAATTATATGTCAGATTACTTTTTTAAAATTTTAGATTTGAAGCAAGATTTAATAAACTGTAAACCTGTGTTAAAGCAAAGAGCTGGTTTATACCATACTATACATGTGCTTTGACTGTTAATAGAGGGTAAGACAGAGTTAAAGTTTTTGAATAACACACTAGAAAAACCCCATTACTCATCCAGTTGTGTTCATTGCCATTTTTAAATGTGAATGAAGATGAAAAATTGAATAAAATATAAAGAACTAAACCTATTATTTGTCAAATAATAAATATCAACGTGTCACAGAGAAATCCACAACTTTGGTAAGGGAATAAAAAAACACTAGCAGAGGATGGTTTCGATCCATCGACCTCTGGGTTATGGGCCCAGCACGCTTCCGCTGCGCCACTCTGCTTCTGCGGTAAAGTGGGATTTATCTACTAATAGTCATCTACATTTCATCAACAGACTGACTTTCAAGCGTTAGTTCACACCTGAAATTTATACTTTGTTTTGAAAAGCAAATTCACGGATTTCATTATTAAATATTAGTATGTTTTATTTTTTTAAGAAAAAAAATAGAGAGAGAGAAAAGAACGACCACGAAGGGACTCGAACCCTCAATCTTCTGATCCGAAGTCAGACGCCTTATCCATTAGGCCACGCGGTCGACGTAAACATTATGTTACCACTACATGTACGTATTTTCAAATGTAACAGATGCCTGTAATCCAGCTACAACGTTTTTGCTTGTTGTACATCAATGTGAAATAGCGGTCGAATAATCAACGAGCACTGTCCTTTTAACGAACTTGTCAGTTTTCATGTACCATGGCATGTGATGTCATTAAGTACTTAGGCAGCTACCACCGACAGTCGGACCACACTCAAGACATTCCTAATGGGTTTCTCACCGGTTCTGCGCAGAATTTGCTCGTCTCAAACGAGCCTGATCCTTAAGACGTTTTAAGTAATGCATAAAGAAATAACGCATTGTAAAATAAGGCATCGTTCAGCTGTTATAGTCATAGCACTGCAGACTGGGGACTTTATCAGTTTTGGAGGCAGATTATTTAGCTTGCATTGAATAAGAGCCCAGTGTGGTGTGTATTGTGTTACTGACCAGTAGAGCAACAATAATTACTACACGTTTATTCTTATTTTTCATTTTAAAACTGTCCATCTTCCAAAAAGAGAGAGTTTTTCAGAGAGAGACAGAGTTTTTCTCCCTTCTTTTACAACTGTAATAATAATTTTTGTGACTGAACATTTGACATTAAACAATACTGTTATTTAATGTCAAATAGCAGTCAAAACTAAAAATCCTTGTAAAACAATAACACATGAAAACATCTTTTTTTTTAGGCACTGTATGATAATGTGTTAAAGAGTCCATATGTTTGTGTTTTTACATTTTGCTTTCAAGCTTTTAACAGTAACCAGGATCCCAAACCAATGACTTAAATATAGCTACTATTAACAACAGGATACAGTCCATACACTTCAAATCAAATTCAATTCAGTTTCAAAAGCAATATTAGCACAAGAGAAACAGGAAGATCTCTCAGTGTTTATCAGCCAGCCTCTGAAGCAGCGCAATGATAGTGTCCTGTTTGGACGAGATCAGCTCCAGCGCCGTCGCCATCCTGCCCATGGCTTCAGCCGTGGCCCGCGCCGCTCTCTCCCTGCGCCGCTCGCGCGCCTCTGTCTTGCGCTGGTGTTGCTCGTCTAAACGAGCTCGCTCTTCTTGACCGCTGAGGAAATTGCGAAGAAGTGAAGTGCGTTCCTCAGCCTGCCCGTGCTGCTGAGCGACACGAGAGGCGGCGGAGTTGAGCCGGAGGTGCCGTAACCTCCGCTTCAGAGGCTGGCGGTTCACCGGCGGAGCTGGCTTTGGTGAAGGGGACGGCAGAGGTGCGTCTGTGCTGCAGGAGGGGCTGGCGGTCAGTTTCGGGCTGACCTTGCAGAGCACTGGGGACGTCACCAGCGTCGGGATCTGGGAAGAGGTTGTGATGATTCCGGTGGGAAGAAGACACGGAGTGGCCACCGCAGCCACCGGAACACTGCTGGATGGAGGATCCTCAGACTTTACAGATGCTTTGGCTGTAGTTGCAAATCCAACAAGAGTGGCTGAAGCAGGGCCTCGCTGAACAAACTTAGTCCTTCCTAATATATTATCCATCATCTGTGATTAATAAAGAACAGAGCAGAGAAGATTATTCAGTCACTGTAACTCCACCATCATACTCTTTTCTATGTCCATGATGATCCTACAAAAACATCATATTCAACATTTTAATATTTATTATTCAGGCATTTAAGGTTATCCAAGTATTTCAGGTAATAAGTTTAGTGTTTCTAAAAAAGGAAGGGTATTTGAGACTCTTGCAATAATATGATTTCTTGAAATGAGAATATAGTGAAAGGAGCAGCCAAGTCATATGATAAAAAAAAAAAAAAAAAACATGCTGGAAACTTTATGAAATGAATATGCATTATTAATAATATGTTTCCAATCTCTTACCTCAAAGTACTCCCACGAGGTCTTCGTTTGGCCGCCACACAACAAACTGCGATCTTTAACTCTCTTGTATGTAACGATGAGGTTATTCCATTTTCTGCGAATCTTCTCGACAGGTAAGGAGTGACCGTGACTTTCCAGCTCTTTTTGGACGCTCTGGAAGAGAAGCGATCGCTCCCGTGTGCTGTAAACGTCCCAGCACCTCTGCATGGCTTCGATCAGGTGCACAATGGCACCGTGGGTAAACTCAGAAGATGTGGAAACTGCCTCAATCCCTCGAACACCTGCGGATTTTGTGGATTGCAATACAATGTCAAATCAAAATATCTCATTTTTTATTTAAACGTCACAATCAACACATTATCTAGAAAAAAAAAAAACAGCTGTTCATTTACAAATACTACAGCTGGACAATACTTCATGATATATGATGTAAATGCTCCATAACATACTGACCATGCGGGACTTTGTTGTCTCTGTTGTTAAAAACTGCCGACGTTGATAAAGCACTGTTAACACTGATGGGATCTGTGAACACAAACACAACGAAGAACATGAAGAACAGCTCTATCACTTCTACAGAGAACAGCAGGGACTTCTACAGCAGCCTTGGAGGCAGGGCTGGGTAGGTTACTTTTAAAATGTATTTCACTACAGATTACAAAATGCTTGCTTTAAAAAGTAATTTGTAACGTATTTTGTTAGATTACCCAAGTTTTGTAATTTAATCTAAATACTTTAGAATACTTTGGAATATTAATAATATGTAACACAAAAAAAATGGTACTTGCGAGTTTTTATTTCACAATTCTGACCTTTTTCTCCAGAATTACGTGATATAAAGTTGCAATTACGAGTTATAAAGTCAGAACTGTGAGATATAAACTCGCAATACTGAGAAAAGATGTCAGAATTGTGAGATATAAACTCGCAATTTCCCAGAAAAAAGTCAGAATTGTTAGATATAAACTCACAATTGAGAGAAAAAACAGTCAGAAATGCAAGTTTTTATCATGCAATTCTGACTTTATAACTTGCAATTATGAGATTATATCCCATTCATTCTGACTTTATAAAACGCAATTGTGATTTTTGCCCCAAGGCTTAAGCTAGTCCTGGACTAAAATGCATGTCTGAGCCGTTTTAACTGAAAGAACCTTGTACTGACAGATCTTAACATATGTCACTGCCAATGTTTTGTCTCAAGATGCACACCAGTAATGTTTTTTTTTTTTTTCTAGTGTATGTTTATAAAAGCTACTTAAATATCCTAATTAAACTAAAACGTAATCCTGGCTTACCCTAAGCCCTCTCTGTGAAACTGGGCCTAAATCTCACAATTCTGAGGGGGGGAAAAAAGTCAGAATTGTGAAATAAAAAGTCGCAAATACCTTTCTTTTTTTTTCTTTTTTTTCCAATTGAAAGGGACCCAGAAAGAACTCACAAAACATGAAAACAGTCATGGATCTTCCAGGTCATGGCAGGACAGTTCAGATTCAAGGGTATGTAAATTGTTAAATGGGGCATTTTATATAAATTCTGTCATTTTGTCTTGTGGAGTATACGTAAACATCTGTTATGTGAAATAGCTTATTCAGGACAGTACTAGTACTAGCTAAATAAAAATAACATGCAATTTTTATGATCCCGCTTATTTTGTTAAAATTATTAAAATGCTGCATATTCTGCAAGGAGTATGAAGCTTATGAGCAGAACTGTAGCTTATGATGCTTTTGCATACTGTCAGAGTCGGAGAATCATTAATTGCTGTTTACATTAATTTCCCGTCACAGTTTACATTAATGTTTAAATGAAATAAATGACAGTAATCACTTTGGTAATCTAAAATACTAACTATAATTTGAATGTAACTGTAATTTGATTACCACCTATTTAAAATGTAACTGTAATGAAATGCAGTTGCTCAAATTTTGTATTTTAAATACGTAACTAAGTTATTTCGTTACACCCCAACCCTGCTTGGAAGTATTTGGATCCAAGCCATGAACCAAACCTGAGGCGAGTCTAAACATTAAGAAGTGTGTTTGTTTGTTTGTTTGTTTGTTTAAAGAAGGGATTAGCTACTCATCCCATGAAGCACTGCAACTGATGTGATCAAATAAGAAAACTCAATATAAAATGATTGATTTATAGACATTTACTTAAAAGTAAATATTTTTTATATTTACAGCAAAACATTAAATTTATACAACTATTTAAATTGTTTTAAGAGTGTAGGGAAACTGACTTGATTACATAGTTTGCAATGAGATTTTCTGGCAAAGCAACAACGACTTCTCCGATTGGTAGAACTCTCTTAAGGATTATGGGTCTTGCAGTTCTTTATTATTAATTTTTAATGAAGCTAAAATAACACTGGCTTGTGCAGAGGTAGATAGATACTATCGCTGAACAACCTCAGATATTTTGGTAGGTCTGTCTTGAAATGTTTATATCCTATGTTATGCTTATAACATTTCTCCATGAAGAAATTAATTAGTTCGTGTCTAATTAAGTGTCTATATTGAGCATACAGTAGCCAACTTTACTAAAAGATGCAGTCAAATGCTTAAACAGTGAAAGAGTTTATTAAAACTGGACGGAATCCAGCGATAGACTCACAGAGCAGAACCGGAGCTGCGGCCTCGAGCTGTGACGCTCGCGCAGAACACGAGCCTGCAGGCGCGGCGCTGGCAGTTGTGAGGTCATCATCGCATAACGGCACGCAACTCGCTGCAGACGACTGATTCCTGAGAGGAGTGCCCATCATTACACCGCAGTGTGAGACACAAGGACTTACAAGAGGTGAGTGTTCACTGACACTAGCAGACGCGCTAAACCTTGTGAAGTTTCACAACTTTCCTGGGCAGAGATCAGTAAAATCCCGCTCACATTTTGAGCTACTTTCAGTACACCATAACGAAATATGTAGAGAAATGATTTGGCCAGTGCAATCCGAACGACGGTTTATAAAGATTTAAGATCAAGTGTAATGGCTGCGCTCCTCACCATGTAACTGCGCAACTCTGCTGCGCGTGTGTCTCTCGCCATTGGCTGCTGGTCGCCTGCGTCACACGCAGTCTCTGCAGACGCACATCGCAGACGACGACACTAAAGATGCGCGGTTTTGACCTGTGATTCATTATTATTATAATTCATTATTGTAAGATCTTTACTTTGTACTCAGTCTGAAAGCTTGAACAAAACGGAGGTCGGTATAGAAAATTAGACAATTTTTGCGATTATTCAAGCATGCATCTCTCGGTGTTTAGTGTTTAGTGTTTAGTTCAGCCATACAGCTACATTTTAAATGGTTCCAGTTTAGCCACATTAGTTTGCAGGGCTTGCAGTGAGTCGTGTCTTGGTTATTTCCTTTACTCCCCAAATGTTAAGAATCAGAACTTTTATATGGTCAAAAGCGTTGTTACTTCTAGGTTTAAAAAACTGAAGGTAGATTTTGTTGTTTATTTGGTGCAATAACATAAGACCTGTATTTACCTCCAGATGGCGATGTTGAATAATTGTCATTTAACTGAGCGAAAACTTGGACCAAATGAATCAAGAATTGTAGCGCTGTGTTGTATATACACACACACACACTACCGGTCAAAAGTTTGGACATGGTAAGATTTTTAATGTTTTTAAAAGAAGTTTCGTCTGCTCACCAAGGCTGCATTTATTTAATTAAAAATACAGTAAAAACAGTAATATTGTGAAATATTATTACAATTTAAAATAACTGTTTTGTGTTTGAATATATTTTATAAAGTAATTTATTCCTGTGATCAAAGCTGAATTTTCAGCATCATTACTCCAGTCTTCAGTGTCACATGATCCTTCAGAAATCATTCTAATATGATGATCTGCTGCTCAAGAAACATTTATTGTGTACAATTGTACAAAATATTTGTGTACAATATTGTTTTATCAGGATTCTTTGATGAATAGAAAGTTCAAAAGAAGAAAATGTCTTTACTGTCACTTTTGATCGATTTAATGCATCCTTGCTGAATAAAAGTATTAATTTCTTTAATTTCTTTAAAAAAAAATAAAAATAAAAATTCTTACTGACCCCAAACTTTTGAACGGTAGTGTATAATGTTACAAAAGCTTTGTGTTTCAGATAAATGCTGTTCTTTTGAACTTTCTATTCATCAAGGAATCCTGAAAAAAAAAAAGTACACAACTGTTTTCAACATTGATAATAATCATAAATGTTTCTTGAGCAGCAGATCATCATATCAGAATGATTTCTGAAGGATCATGTGACACTGAAGACTGGAGTAATGATGCTGAAAATTCAGCTTTGATCACAGGAATAAATTACTTTATAAAATATATTCAAACACAAAACGGTTATTTTAAATTGTAATAATATTTCACAATATTTCTTGATATTGAGGATGCATCGAATGCAGACTTGAGAGAATCGAACCGTTAAAAATCCCAGAAGACGCTGCAGGCGGTCGACGTACGGAAGCCTGCAAAGCTTTAAAGTTCTTGTTCTCACTTATGAGATTCCTGCTACAAGCTCGCATATACGTGATGGCTTGTGAAAGTAAAGCATTTGTTTTGCTTATTTTTGATAAAGTGATAACCTGAAGAAAGCCTGCAGTATTTTTATTTGAATATAAAAAATAATCTTAACATTGACAAAGCATGTAACACAAAGGCTACTCATTTTCATAAATACACGCGGTGAAATAAAAAGATTTCAATTATATGAAAACAATGTCTATATGAAAGAAATCTTGTAATAGGTTATGACATTTGTTTGAGATGTTATGTTGTATTTATTGTGCATTATGCCACTACTTACGCCGATTTCACACTGCAAGCGTAAGCAGCGCGTATTTTTCTCGGCGTGCATGTTAACCAACGGATGCATTCACACCGGCAGCAGGAGCAGCGCGTGAGCGTCAAGCAGGAGCGTCGCGTGAGCAGCAGTGCAGCGGGGGTTTCGGCGCCGAGTCTATTTTTGCTGCGCTGCTGACGCTCAATTAAAGTGAAAGCACACTTTTGATGGACAAAATAAATATAATTTCACACAAAAAGTGTTCAAAATGCACAGAATAAGCATGTCTAATGTGTTTTAAGTTTGTTAAGTTTTAATGTGGTTTAAATTTGAGTATGACAGAAAAGAAAATTAAGAATCAAAAATATTTATAGAAGATTTACCCATTTAAACTTGTTTTTAATTATTCAGTTTGGGTTAAAGTATGGTGTATTATAAAAAAAACAACAAAGTAAACTAGTCAAAAAATATGATATATAAACATTATTTTAGTTATTATACCGAGAGATATATAGGCTGCAGCATTCCCAAATCAAACCCGAGTTTGCTGTCTTGTAAACATGTGCACGCGGCAGATGATGTAAAACACAAAGCTTACCTTCATGTGTAGCAATGTTTGACACGAGGCTTTTATTTATTTATTTTTATTTATTTACGTTTATATGCGAATGTTGTACAGCTCTCCAAGTTAACAAACTTTCAAGACTATCAAGTTTATAAATGACCAACTTTAGTTGATCATTTATAAACAAATTTATAGCTTAATAAACAAATTTATAGCTGTCTTTGTAAAGAAATGCTCACTTTATATGTGGCTTCGAGCCGCTGTACAAACGTTTCCAGTGTGAATACTCGCGCATCTCTGTAGCTGCACTGACGATGTAGTTACGCTCACGCGCCGCTTAAGCTTGCAGTGTGAAACGGCGTTAGCTTACATACAGGCGTTATGCTGGGACGGTCAGTTGAGCAACAAGATCGCAGCACATCTCAATTCTCACAAGGATAGGTTCTGTGTCCTCGCATCCTTCCGAGTTCGTTCTTTCAAGGTCGCCTGGCAAGACCGGACTCCACGAGAATGCAAGTCCGTTCTCTGCATTCTTGGAATTGAGAAACAGCCTATGTAACACAGGTACGTCCCCCATCATTAGAGGACACGCCCCTTACTACTGATTGGCTACAGGTGTGTTTTGGTGCTTGGTCAGATCCACTTTTAACAGCATTTCTCAGAAATCGCTTAATGCACCTTTCGTGAGCACTTATCCTCATCCAAAAAAAAAAAAAAAAAAAAAAAAACTTTTCTATACCTATCCCTTCACTTCCTTTAATCCCTCTCTATTGTAGCTTATGATACTCTGAGCACTGCCTAAAACTTGTATTGTGAGCACTTCTTGTCCCTATTTGCCTCGTCATGACGACTCGCTTACTGTATTCCTCACTTGTAAGTCGCTTTGGATAAAAGCGTCTGCCAAATGAATAAATGTAAATGTAAATGTAAACTTTACCTACCATATAACGTGCGTTAGCTAGCTAGCTAATATTACTAGGCAGATTTCTTACTGACTAATTTAAAAAATAATACATTTATTTTTGTATGCTCTACATTGTGAGACAAAAATATCACAGTATATAGTATATTGGCTACGTATTAGGGCTGCACAATTATGACAAAAATCATAATTGTCGATTATTCTGTTGAAATTGTAATTGTGATTATTAATTACGATTATCATAATTTACATTGAATGATGTTTTGAATAGCTTAATACCATTGTTTGAAGCTGAAAACACTCTTCCTGAAATGTTTTTATTGCTTAACTATAGCAGTAAGCCTCAAATGTCAACTGTGCATTGGATTGGTTTCTTTAAAAAAACAAAAAAAACATATGGGCCATTTTCCTGGTTGCATTCGCGCCACCAGCAGGAACTCCGAAGTGACGTAAACTACGCTTGTTGTTGTGACTTTTATTTTGACGGCGCTGAGAACAGCTCAGCCAGAGCCCGAGCACACAGTGCTCGTATTCTCTGTCTTCATTAGTTTAAGATCTGTTTAACAGTCCTGTCTAATAAACTATTCGATAGAACTGTTATTCAAAGAAAGTAGAGAGTATATGAAAAAGTGTTTGCTGTGTTGTTGATGCCCAATGTGGCTAGCTGAGCAGAAATACATAATCATGTTTTGCTTGGTCCGCTCAAAGTCACGCTGGATTTTCTTCTTAGTCTAAGATTGAGAGGTCCATCTATTACTGTTTTCATGTTTGTAGAGTTAGTTCGTGGAGTAAATATATAGGCTGTGTACACGGCTTTTTACAAATGCCGGGTGCTGGTGTTTCGTGTGCGTTCGACCAATCAGCGTACACTTACAGCACTGCTAGTTCTTTTTGTGCTGGGTTAGATCTTTTGTACTCTGAAGTAGCCGTGATTCGCCTCTCACAATGTAACATGCTCTAAGCACACCTCTTAAGCACACAGAATAATGTAAGTGGATTATTTTTTGTATTCGTGCCTTTGAACAATCGCGAAATCGTGGCATCCTTCATGAGGTTACACATACATTAAGTCATATAAAGTAATTTGTATAGTAATTTATGCGTATTTGGCGTGCTGTCTGGTGGAGGGCGCCGAGCTCTGAATTTTGGCCCGAACCCAGAGTACTTCCCCTCCTTAACTGGGATAGAAGCCTGCCAAAAGTGAGGTGATGGGGTGGTGGAGGGATGCTGTAAAACTTGTGGCGGGATAGAGGTGAGAGACGGCTTTATATACCGGCTTCATCTTGCACTGATTGGTTGATTACCTGAACGTGCGCCTCCCGAATTTTGTTAAATAAAACTTCATATAATCGTAATCGCGAATAGAAATTCGATTAATTGTGCAGCCCTACATATTACTGTTTTTGAAAAGTGGTGTATACGAAATAAGCTTGTCCACAGTTATAAAGCAGAAATACAGATTAAAATCACTAATTAACAGCTAAAAAGGAAAAACAAAGATGCAATCTAAGTGTTAACAAGTCGGCAGTAGAATGTTCTATAAGAACACATACATTCAGTCCTCTGAATACAGTAACA
Organism: Hypophthalmichthys molitrix; assembly: GCA_037950675.1. Taxonomy (NCBI): domain Eukaryota; kingdom Metazoa; phylum Chordata; class Actinopteri; order Cypriniformes; family Xenocyprididae; genus Hypophthalmichthys; species Hypophthalmichthys molitrix. Next base: position 73,824 of record CM075503.1, on the reverse strand, counting down.
TTTGTTTATTTTTCCTGTGGGGCCTAATTGTAAGGGATTTAATAAGATCCAATTACAGTTACTGTTATAAAAACATAATAAAAAATGATATAATTTCTTGTGTAAATTTTATGATACTTGTAAATGCATATTTTAATCTAAATTATTGTGCTAATTTCTGTTCTGATTGTTTTTAAGTTACAGCTATTGTGCGGTTTGGTTATACATGTTTATGTCAGCTGTAGTGAAATGGAAATATGCACATAATTGTAATGTGAGTTATGGGCTGGAGAAAGCATTTCCCGATTACATTAAACACTCTCTCACATTGCGGCACAAATTAAACTCCCTTTAATGCCCACTGAATTTCAAGACACACCGTGACCTTTTCCCAATGTGGTTTGCTCAGTAGCCACTGCCATTTTTAAAGGTATCTATTATCTTACAAACTCATTTTTTGCTGCTGTAAGTGACATTACTGACAGAAGTTTTCCACATATTCAACTAATCCACAACAAAATTGTTTTTTTTGAAAATTTGAAAATTCACTCATCCGGCTGTTGACAGCTATGTAGTCACTTTGCAAAGTGCATAAAACTGATAAAAATTGCATCACACGGACAGACAAAGTATACTTTGGACTTAATGTATTATTGGCATGGTAAGGCATGGAGTGTTAGTGACAAGCCTATCCAGTCATCTCTCATTCTTTTAGGAATATCTGGTCTCTGTTTGCCCATGGATACAGAACACAAGTTCCATTGGCATGATCTGTCCTCTCCTCTGTCTGGAGTATAAAGGGGTGGCGTCGGATACAGTCACATTGCTATTCTGTTCAATTAAACTTTTATGGTTATTTCATGGTTCTTTGCCCAGAGGGAGCAAATTCCAAACACATCACAGTTCCACGGATCAGATAACCTGCAGACTTGCACATGTTGGCCACATGTTGTGTGAATTAAAGTTCTGCCGCCCCAAGAACAATGATGTGGCACTTTAACCCTGATATTGTTTTGCCTTCATTTGTCACTATGCCTTTAAATCGTTAAACTCATTTGTCTTAGAACTGGATGTTGCGTGTTTTTGTTTCCCCCAGATGCTCTTTATTGTGTCACTGGCCAAATTAAACACACAAAACTAACTTGTTAATTTGAAATGAAGCACGGATGTCCTTTGAACATCATGTGTTTATGTGAGAGGCACATCGTGACTCACTGTGATGACTTTTGTTATGCTTAGTATGGCTCAGTTTCCACAGAGATATCGATATGTTGCTATTAATAATGACATCGGCGAACCTGCTTTGAATCCCCGAAGCTTAACTGTAATTGGAAAAATGGGAAATGATATTGCTTGTTAAAGTGCATGTAGCTGTGATTAACAGAGAATGATGCAATTATCCATCCAGCACATAACCGTGGGTTGACTTATAACAATCATATCACCTACAGTCAAATATGAGTAGGCTTTGTGAGGCGTTTATGAGCCCAGAAAAGACCAAACATGCTAAACATGTTTTACCAGCTGCTCTGAACAAGTCATCTTCCATAATTCTATAATTCTGTTCAGCCTTCTGAGGATTTTACAGAGCTTGTAGTGAATGTTGAACACTGAGTGGCAGTTTGCAATGACATTTTGTTCTCAGCAGGTACAGAAGTATATGATGAGCTAATGCCACATGGGAATTTGCCCTTTTAGTATGTGATCTTCTTCTTTTGCTGTTCTTCTGCTCTCTGCGTGTTCAGGACGACTTCAGCACTCTCAAGGAAACTAAACATTCGTCTAAGACTCAAGGCTTGTTGTTGTATTCTTATTTGTAAGTAACTTTAGATAAAAGCATCTAAATGATAATGTGCAGTGATACTATCGGATGTATCAGCATTATATTCAAATAGTTAGAAATGTCATGAAAATCATTAAAGCACATTCAGTAACACTTTAAAATAAGGTTCAATCCATTTCCATTCTAAATGCATTAGAAATGATTGTAGCAGAAGAAGCAAGGATCTGTTAGCAAACAGTCTTTATTTCATGAACACACAAAAACAAAGATAATCCAAACATGAAGACAGAGGGAAAACAGGAGACAACAGTTTTACAACAGAAGGACATACGAGGACTGAAACACTGCAGGGGTATAAATACATTGGGTAACAAGAGGCTTACAATGAACAGGGGAAGATGATTAGTTGTCATGGTGACTAACAAGGGTAGGTATAGAAACTAAGGTAAACAGGAACTAAACGCCAGGAACAACAAAGAAGAATATCAAAATAAAAGTCCTGAAACAAGTTAATCATTGTCACGATTCCTTGTGTTTTATGTTTCAGTATACTAATGAACAACATTTTTACAGCATTTATTAATTTATGGTATAGTTTCATAAATATTATATTTTATATAATAGATTCTACAGTATAATTGTCATGTTTATGGCCCATTTACATGACACTGTTTTCAGCTAAAAATGGAATACTTTTTTAATGCTTTTTGGCTGTTCATTTACACGACAGCCTGAAAATGCACACTTTTGAAAACAGGTTTCAAAGTGCAAGTTTTGAAAATGATCTGGATCTGTGAAAATGGTAATGACATGCACATGCGTATTACGTGTTCTATAGGCAGTGCTCTGTAAAAGACTGCGTATGTGCACAGGCGCATAGTCTTTCTTTACAAAGTGACATCACAAATACTGGCCTGACATGCACAATACAGCGTTTTTAGTCGTTTTCACGGATCCATGTGAACGGGGATCGTTTTGACAGCATTTTCATCTATACAAAGAAAAATTTTTATATCATTGTCGTGTAAACGCCCCCTTAGCCTGTGTTTGAGTTGTTTTTCTGTTTTCTTTTGTTTGCATTTGTTTTCTTGGTTACTCATTGTTTGATTACAATCCTGTTTCTCGTTTCCTTTCAGTGATTATCCTTTGTATTTATATCCCTCAGTTTGTAGCCTTGGCTGTCCGTTCTCCTCAGTTTTATTGTGGTTGTTCTGTCCGTGTGTGGAGAGTTTCTAGTATCCTGAGTATTTTGTTATTTTGATTTTTGGGATTAATAAAAGACTGCTGCACTTTTGTCATTCCTGCATCAACCACAGCATGAAAATAATAGTATGTTTTTTTTTTTTTTGTTTTTTTTTTTTAAACTATACTATTGTTCTTTGCTGTTTCATGTTTGTTCTTTATACTTTACCTAATTTAAATTAACTTGTAATGTTAAAAATGTATAAGTATTTGTAGAAATGAGCATTAATCAAGATCAGTAAATGCTGTCAAAATATTGTTTATTGTTACGTCATGTATTGCATTAAAGGGTTAACCCAAAAATGATCATTCATCATCATTTACTGCCCTCGTGTTGTTCCTGTATGACTGACTTTCTTGTGTGGAACACAAAAAGAGATATTTTTAAGAATGTCGGGCCCAAACAACATTGGAGCTCATGCATTGATTGTATGGACCAATAAACACTTGACACATTTCTCAAAATATCTTCTTTTGTGCTCCACAGAAGAAAGAAAGTCACAGGTTTGGAATGACACGAAGGCAAGTAAATGATGACAGTATTTTTATTTTTTACCTTAACTTGTGTTAATAAGAAGAACCTTTTGAGTGTTACTGAAAATTCTATAGGCTGTTTTATACTGTATATTTTCTAGACAGACCTCGCTCAGTCTCTTCACGGCCCTTTGAATGAAATTCCTGGATTTAAATGATTACTCAGATTTTGGCTCTGTGAAACCTTCAGGATTTCCTCAGATTTTCCCTAGAGTGTGTTATTCCTTTCTGAAAGCATGCCTCTGTCAGCCCTCGTTTCAGTTCATACAATATGGATAAGATGCAACAAAGGAGATCATCCTTGCTCTTTTCCTCTTCTTTCAATCAATCCATCAGCGCTCCTCCTTCCATGATAGTTCTCGCCCACGTGCTCCTACAGAACTGGGCTAATTACCCATCAGCAGCATCCAAGCCTTTCGTCATGACTAGTTTGTGCTGTAGATGCTGTGGATGCTGTGTTCACTCTCCCCAGCCAGTCTGTACAGCTACGGCTGTGCTTTAAACAGACTTGTAAGCAGATGAAAATACATTTCCCCTTAGAGTGCATTTTTCATTTGTTCGGTGGCTGAGATGCAATGATAAGTTGGCACAAATGGCACCAGACCGGGTGACAGGTGGAGCTGTAGGCAGAGCTCAGTGTGTCGTACCTCACTGGGCACCAGTGAGTCATCGCACTAATGTCAGGTGACCAGACATATGGCATCCTCTCACTGCTGTAATGCTCCTCGGGTTCATCTGATTTCAACATTAATTTCCTATGCTCTTTTCACACAATTTATTACTGAAATGAGTTTCTATAGATCCAAGTGCTGGTTTTAATGTGTTTCCTACTCCTCTTCATTTCTCTCCTTCTCTCACTCTCCCTGGGCTCCCCTCTCCTCGTTCAGTCACCTACAACATCCATTAGAGGGGGATTTTCATAGTTATTGAATGGGACCCCGCAGGCTACACTTTGCTTCCCACAACAAGGACCTGAACCCCACATTGGAAGGAGAGAAAATACAGTAGTGCTAATAGTGCAAGCTATGCATGAACTCATTCGGTGCATATAGACAGCTGCACAGGTTTAACGCATGCAGAGCTCACACAAGAAGCCCTGTATTTTTACGCTGAAATACACTTCAGTTGCTTCTTTAAGAAATGCTCCTTTGACCAAATGTTCTTGTAATTTGTGTAATTTCTCTATTTGTGCAGAACATGATCCAGCAAATCAGATCACATTGTTCTTACTCTGTGCTCACTGTGTTGAATCCCCCAGTTTGGTACTCGTGGTTGTATAAATAGAAGCAAGCATATAATTAGCCACATGGACTGCAGATGTTGAACATCTTCATCAAAAAGCTTCTCTCAGATAAAAAGCTCTCCTTTTGTGCATCATGTTCTTTTTGGCAATGTCTGTTATGTTGCTTTGTGCCTAGAATGAATTGGTTTTTTTTCGAGTGCTGATGTGGAGAGTACATGCTATGTATTAGAAAACATTAACTGAATAGATTTGTTAAATGAGAGACAGGTTTTTTATTTAAAATTGAAACAAATGCAAAACAATTTTCTGAATATATATAATCAATCACAAAATTTCTGTCATTAAACTCTAGATGGTGCAGGCTGATAGGTCCTTAACTCAATCTGCTTGCAATCACATGATTCTCTATAGGGCACAGCTGATTGGTTCCTGCTGTATCAGTAGTAGGGATGTGCCCGAAGCCGAATACCATATTGGGAAAGGAAATGATGTGTACTATGGAGCCCCTAAAGGGAATACACATGAGATGGGAGGCAAAAATATATTTCTTTCTATATATATGCTTTCTCTTGCAATTATATAGCTGGGTAATTATAATGTAAATAATTTGCCAGCATCAGGAAACTGCTGTTAATATGCGGAGTATTGAAATCGCTTTTGAATGCGCGCCTTTACTTTTTACTTTCGAGATTCGCAATCACACGTGCTGTGTGTATACTAGGAAGCGTCAGTACTTATTACACATTTCACAAGATTAGATATTTGTCAGTGACGCTCAGGAACTGCACACCATTCACCATCGTCCTATCAGCCATCTCTCCTTACTCTCTTTACGTGGTAAGTGAAATGTGTTGTACTACAAAGTAACCATGTCCCTTTCGGGGCTCCGTAGACTGAATTTTTTTTTTCCCGTTCCTTTCCGAATACGAATTTAGTATTCAGGCACACCCCTAATCAGTAGCCAATGACATCATTGCTCAACCTTCAAATACTTGGTCAGTGTTTGCTGTAGCAGTTGCAGAGCGCTTTCAGAAACCCTCCACTTTCCCCAGCTCCACCTGTATAAATCTGCTACAGGTTATGTATGGTGTATTGTACAGCAGCAGCATGTCTTACTTGCTCACAGCAGCGTGTCGCGTGTGTATTGGTAGTAGCAAGTCTCTGTACTTGCTCTGCAGCAGCAGCAGCGTAGCAGATTTATTCCGCCAAGACCAAACATATCAACATTGTCATATCCATTACAATGCCAAACACTTAGAGACCTCTCATTACAGAAATATATTAACCTATATAGTCTTGAATTGTCTTGGCTGTGTGCTTAGGGTGATTGTCTTGTAGGGTGAACCTGAGCACTCATGTCCAATCCATTGAATTTGCCAAATGGCCTCTCCATTTTTTTCCTTCTTATTTTTCAGTGTGAGATGTGGCTTTGTTTTAACTCCACCTTAAATGTCCAGCAGCTTCCCACAGTCTTTTCTTCACTATTGCAAAGTTCAAACTGTTCAACAAGGTTTCCAGGTGAGACATTTATTCTATTGCAATTGCTGACTTCATTAGGGAGTACAATCATTTGCAACTGTATTAAAAATAAGAAATGTCTATTAATTACCAAACTACTGCAATGATGATGATTACAATGAAGGAAAAAAATGTGGCTTTGCAAACATACTATTCTACTGTGTGTGTTTATAAAGAAGCACACACACATTCATTCATTCATTCAAGGTCTTGTTGTTTTGTCTTATTAATTCAGTGAATTCAAACATTTTATATGTATTTATAGAAAAAGAAAGACCAAAAGCGTGAGAGGGCAGGAGACAAGCATGAATGTAGGTGGCATACGCTGTGGATATATCAGCATCATCAATAACACTTGTGTTTGGAGCTCTCTCAAACCATCTGCCATCATGAGAAAGGCAGCCAATCGGACGGCTCCGACCAGACCCTCTGCTCTCATTGGCTCCTCCCTGGCCCTCGGCTCTGTAGACTCCAGTCAGCTCTGCTAGCAAAACAGACAATGTGCTGCTGCTACAAGCAGGGGAGACTCAACAAATGCAACGGAACAAGGAACACATCGCAGCCTGAGAGAGGAAGTGAGTAAAACTGTCATCTTGGCATATAAAGATTGCATGACTCTCCTGTTCTCTTCCAGCTCTATATATAGATCACTGCCAGAAATATCCCTCCTTCCCAGGCAAATGCTCACTCCTGAAACAGCCAGCAGGAGGAGGAACAGCAACCAGAATAGACGTCAGCGGCGACAGTCAGAAGATCAGTGAGATGGGCTGCTCTTCTGGCCGCTTGCCCTGCCAGCCTCCAGCCTCCGCACAGCTGGCGACGCTGGACCCCGACTGCAGCCTGTCCCACGATGGCACGAGCCCGATGGCTGCAGCCAAAGCTCCGGAGGACCTCTCCACTCTGGAGCGGCTGGCCCAGGCCACCGGAGGCACGGAGAAGTCCTGGTACCGCTGCGTCTTTCCCTTTGGGGTCATCTCGCTGGTGATCGGCATGGCGGGCACCGGCGTCACGTTCACCTTCAACACACTGCCCCAGACTCGAGTGGTGTCTCTGGTGCTGCTGGTCATGGGCTTCGTCATGCTGCTGATAGCGGCTGCCTGCTGGAAGGTGCACCGGTCTCACAGGAGAGAAAAGAAGGAGGGTGGCATCTTCAGCTCAGAGCAGTGCACTCTATGAGACGCACTTAACAAAGGCAGAAGTTTTTCTGCTGTTCTGGAAAAAAAAAAAAAAAAGACCTAATCCGCAGGCTCAGCTTGAGGGTAAGTTGTCCATAACATCTCACTTTCACTGACGGCCTGTGGAAACATTTTTTTGACAGTACACAGGCAAATGCATTTTATGACTCATGTTTCTATTAGGTAAAAATCATAAAGAAACGAGGACCATGGAGGAGCTCTGTGTGTGTCAGTTTATAGATTGGAGAAATAATATGGTTGGGTCAATGGAGAAACAGGAGAGTCCCTGATAATGCTGCAACTTTCCCTGTTTTCATCTTGAGGGTTTTGTGAAAGGAGGATGCAAAAGAAAATCATGTAAATCTCTATACAACTGACTGCAGGTTAGGAAAGGAAGGCTTTTGTGATAAATATGAACACTGATAAAAGAATGACAGCCACTTAATATGTTAACATGAACATCATGTATGATTAAGTCACATGCAGTTTGCAGTGAGTTCTAGGACTTACTTTTATTTGTTTATTTATTTATTTATTTATTTATTTATGCCAAGTCAAATGTATTAGGACAAGATCATGTGAACTTATGTTTTGCATGACAGATGAACAGCATTTAAGTATGATTAGAGTGAAATTTGTGCAGTTACATATTTGTGTTGCATCACAGAAATGTTTTTGAAGTTCCAGACTGTTATTTTGCTATTACCTGTTGCTTTGTCTGTCAAGTGACTGCAAAGTGAAATCTGAGCACATGAACATGTTCCTATACATCCTTGCATGTATTTCTGTAAACCTGTGTGTGTTTTTGGGAGTAATAAATGTTTTCTCCTGCACACTGTAGCTAACTCTAGGGACATGAATCAGATCATATCTACTGACATCTTAGCAGCAAACCAGTGCCAGCCAACTGAATGTGAAGTAGAAAAAGCTAAACAAGAACCTGATTTACTGACATGTGAAAAGTGGTACATTTAGAATATGCTGCATATGTGAAAATGATCAGTATTTCGGTTCAGTACTTTGGATCTATTTGCACTGTTTATGTATTTCAGCTTTGGTGTGTTTAGGGAGTTCAAAACTGTTTTGATCTTTTGCTATGTACTGTAAATTTGGTCTTATATATGTTATATATATTTTTATGATATGTATTTTTTGTATATTTCTCTGTGAGAAGAATTGCCAGCTGTTTGTATGTGTTTTCTGAGTGCCTGTATTTTAACAGTAGATATTTTTGTATCACCCACCACAAGGTTTTGTGAGGAAAAAACGTTTTCATTTTTAAAAAGCCGTATTAATTTTAACAGATAGGGAGCCCCCTAAAATCACTGTAGTGAAAATATTTCTGCTTTCTGAAACAGAAGGGGCTCTTGTTTCAGCAGTCGTGAGTCTGATGTGACAGTATCTGTTATTTTACCTTTACAGGCAAGAGGGAATAGGGAGAGAGAGAGACAAAAAGAAAAAATCAGTGGTGAGAGGGAGGTAGAGTAGTGGTTGGGTGGGTTGGAGGATTCATTAAGAAAAAAACGTCAGGAAGCAGCATTACGTGCTCGGAATAAAATAAGTGGGAGAGGAGAGCTGTGGCAGACACTGCGACGTCAAAAACCAGCCTCAGAGAAGGTTCTGCGTGACTCATTTGACAAACATGAATTCTTCGCATTTTTGATTATGCTCCCTTGCATTTGGGGCAAGTAGCACAGTTGACTGTGAAATACTAGGCATCTAAAAAAACAACTGTGTAGTATGACTCATTATGAGAGATGCTGTGATACAGATTATGATTCTGGAATGATTAGACGAATCATGGACATTCACTTTTAGAGACAGATCTACCTCGTTCATAATATACCAGCCCAGCGCTCTGGTGTTAATCAGACATCATTTCTTCTCATCCAGCTAAAAGTATGCAAGATATTTTTAACTATAAGACTGTACATTTGCTTAAACTAAGATGAATTCTCACAGATTGAAATGACACTCCCTGTATTTCACTTTCTATTCTGTTTCAGCCCTTTATTTTGAGGCAGATATACATTTGAGTTTTGCATATTGTTTGTGTGCATCTTATTGTCAGTAAATGTATTTATACTTTTGTTTTTGGACTATCAAAAGAATTGTATTAAATGGAAGAATGCAATGTGTATTCAAGCTTTGTCGATTTCATTCTTGACAAGTCCAACAAGCCAGGACTATTGAATTAGCATCTGGAATCCAATGTGCCGAAGTGCAGGCAAATGCCACCATTCTGACAATTATTGTATATAACAGCCAGAAAATCACCCACACTTTGACACTTTTGGAATAATGCTGTTTTGGACATTGTAGTGTTTGGGTTAGGTTTTGAGTATGGATTGGCAGCATATTAATTTGATTTCCACTCAAATCTTCCATCGGACGTTGTGCCTTTCCATGCATTAATGAAAAGAAGTTTATGCGCAGTGTGTCCCATTTTTAGCAACCTCCTTTTGTCAAATTATTTATTTTGCATATATATATATATTTTTAAATATTGTTCAAATTGCTAAATATCTATATTGTAGAACAACTAACATACATACATGCATCAAGTACAGCTAAAAGAGTTGAGTGTAGACATTCAGAGAGGCAGATGACAGTCAAAGAGATTAATTAGACGCTAATATTGCAGCATATCTACACTTACTGTCATCTGTGGCCTCTGACTCACCGTTCCAGCATCTCAGCTAATTAGCAGGCATTGATTACATGGTTAACCGCACAGCAAGAGCGGCAAGAGCCATGTAACATCCTTGCCACTGTGCTCCATTTGCCACGGGTTACGCAATATCTACAGACCCAACCCATAAAACTGGTGCCATAACCCAAGGGGACTTTTGAAGAATTGGTAACATGATGGACTGATCCATAATTAAAGCTGATTATTGAACTATGATTGCAGTAACCTATTAATTTCTTTAGATATTTAAAGGTAATATTTTCAAAATGGTTGCTTGCTTTTCTTCCTTAAACAAGTTTATGTAATATATTAAATCCCCAAATGTGACAGTTACTGTTAAGATTAGATTGAAATGGACAAAACTGGACAAAAAGGAATAAAATTAAATTAAAATAAATAAATAAATAAATAAATAAACCAGAAGGAAAATAATTGAAAGTAAAAAAAATTATGAAATATGAGATCAAATACTGTATAAAAAGCACATTATGAATGTGTAGAACGAATCTGCATTACAGATGCTCCTCTGTCACCTTCAATATCTTCATGGATTTGATGACTTAAGAAAAGTCAAAAAAGGGGGGAAATATTAATTATCATTGCTGAACGGTTAGTGCTAAATAGTGCACATTAAGATACATAAAATATTATTGCATTACTGTAGTTATTTTTTGAAGTAATGTAAAAAAAAAATAGAATCCCTTGAATTTGAAGAGACGTATTATTATTAATATGAGAATATTAATTTATACATACAAAAATATTTAAGTATGTACTGTTAATACTTAAACCTAATTTTGACAAAATGGTTTGCAGGACAGGGATTTGGCCCCTTTAAGTACATTAGTTGAAACAATAGTGGATCATTTACATATTTTACAGAATAAAAGATGAATCACAGAGACCGGTTAGAAACAAAGAGGCTGTTTTACTATTGCATGAATTCACATGCATCAATAATGAGATCAAAGCAATCGAAGGAAGTGCCAAACTGCTCATAACCTTATTATATGAAACAAAGATTACAAGATGTGAGTGTGTAAACACCCGCGTAGTTCTCTCTCAATGCACAAAATCAATCAAACTTGTGGGAAATCCCATTAATGAAACTCTGATTCTCGAGAATGTGACAGGATGTTCAACAAATACGGGGTAGACTTGATTTTATCCATTAGGAACTGACTGGATTGTTAAAAGTGGCCGTTACATAATAAAATGGAGCCAGACGTAAAAGCAAGTTTGATAAAACAACCTAAGATAGCTATTTGGGTAACACTTTTTTTTAATAAGCAAAAATGAAAATAATTCCGAATACGACCTGTTACAATCCCTGCAATAATCTAGGGGTACAGGGGTCCAACATTTCAAAATTGAGATATAGTGCAACAAAGTAACTTATTAAGTGGAAGTGCAAAGTAAATATAAAGGTATGATATAGTGGAAAATATATTTATACAGTATTTACACAAACAATTGTAGAAGAGACAGAGACAGGGTTAGGCAGCGCCAAAGAAAATAAAGTAACAAATACTAATAAGTAATAAATATCCCCTAAGACTAACTACAAAAAGAAAATGTGAAAAAGAAAAGTCTTCAGCGTCCAAGACACCCTAACTAATCTACACTGCCTAACCAGAAAACTAACAGTACAGGGGGTGGCTCTCGCTCCTAATGGGAGACCGGGGGCAAATGTAACAGGGGGCAATTCTAACATCTCAAATTACACCAATCAGAACCATGAAACTCATTTTGCATCTGCTCTGTGGAGATCCCTCTCTGCATGCCAAAGGAAAAGCTTCTAAATCTTACTTGGTAAAGTTTTTCTACAAAGACTCATTTTTGAGGTATAAAAGTAATTTTTTTTCATCTACAGCAGTGGTTCCCAACCTGTGGGCGCGGGCCACTAGGGGGCCTCAGTGATCCTCCAGGTGGGCCGCGAGATACATTAAAATGAATTTAAATATATTAATATAATTCCTTAATTTAATTATTAATACGTTACATTTAATAAATTAAATTAAATTAAATCAATAATAAAAAAATATTTAAAACAAGGCACCACCTCTCTCGTACGTATTCTGTGATTGTTTCGGTTCAGCCAAGTCTGTTTCTCATCGTGCTGCTGTGAAATACAGACTGAACGGTGGCTCAGAACGCAAACTCTCTCAGTTGGAAAAAGAAAACGTGTGTTGCTAAAAAGGTTTTGATGGATGACGATTGTAATGAAGGTAAAGACGATTACACTGACATACAGGAGTAAGACATGCGCGAGTCCGCAATTATTGATGCGCAAACAAACCGTGCATGTGCGCCTCTCGACTCACTAATCACTATAACATCGTATTTCTGCATGAACACAGTTCAATATATTCGTGTAGTTGTCAAAATGAATGTACTGTGAGTGTTTTATAACGGATGCTCGCCGAACAAGCGTGTTTTGGAGAAGTTTGAGAGGATCAGTAGTGTTTTATATGTGTTATATGTCAATAATTTTGAATGGATCCGCATAGTTTTTTAAATTCAGTCCTTTGGTATCTCCCTGTGGTCTTATTTGGTATGGCAGGTTGACTTGTGCTTATTTAAGTTACTGTATTACTGAGCAAAGTACTTTTAAGTTGTAAAGAATGTCCGCACAACGTATGTTTGCAAAATTAACTAAAGGTTTAAATCTATCTTGAGTTTCTTCTTTTAAGAAATAATAACATGGGGTTGAAAAGTAATAACACTAAAATACAAATGTTTTTGTGAATTAAAAAAAAGGGGGGGGGGGGGGGGAGGAGGTGGCCGTGCCGTGTTGATTCAGAGAGGAGGTGGGCCTTGGCGCAAAAGGTTGGGAACCACTGATCTACAGTATTTTCCTCATGCTGTCTTAACCATTAATGTCTATGAAATTAAATCTTGTTTTGATGACCATTTCATATCTTTGTCAAACATTAGCTTTGTTGTTTCTAGCTAGCAGGGTAGCTTGTCATGGGGTGGTACAGTCGGGGGCAATTGTAACACTGCTTTACAATTGCCCCAGACACCATCAAAATAGTGTCCAGCTTAGTAAGGACATTAAAATAGATTGATAGGTTCCCATAATTCAAGAAAAGTGTTTTTGCCTCTCAATCTGGGGATCCATTTTACTGAGTAGGCCCTGTACACTCTCTGTTCACAGCATGTCTAGGTTCAGACCAAGGAAAACAGCAAGGGGAGTTAATTAATTATTCTGGATAATATGGATGTAATGGATATTGAATAGTTTTATCTATATCTATATTCTCTGGAGTTTATTGTGGTCATTGGTGTTTATATGAAGGTATTACATATGCTGTTACAATCGCCCCTGCATGTAGGGGCAGATGTAACATTTGACTTTAAATGTTTCAATCAATATTGTGACTCTAACATTGCTTGTAAAAACATTTGGTGACTGTTAGAACACAGATTACAATTTTTATGTCAGTAACTTGTATCCAAATATTTCAAAAGGTTTTTGAGTAATGACGACATGACCAAAATTTGTTACAATTGCCCCCGGTCTCCCCCTACTATACAAAGACAGTTCCTATGTGTTGCAATGTATGTCACATGACGTTCTTACCTGTCTGCTTTTTCCCAGTCTAGTGACATAATAACACTTGACAAATGTCACATAAAAGGGAAAAGAAACGAATATATATCAAACGAAGGCGAACATACACATAAGGCAAGCAACACAAACAAAAGGGGATACAAGAATTAAACAAGATGACAACAAAATTACTGGCACGAAACAACAACAACAACATGGGGGGTTGAATGACTGGACCAACAAGCTGTGTCTAAGAAAGTGAAAGTGACGGTGAAAAGCAGAGAGAGAGAAACACACACACACACACACACACACAGAGCACGAGGACGTAACATGACCACAGACATGCATTAGGAAAGTAAATGTGCTCATGTGTTTCTCTGATGAGTGAGTGGGAAGCGGGACACAGAAAACCTGGAGTAGAGTTTGGAAAACCTGGAGTGATTACTGTCAAATTCTGGAGCTCAGCATTCAAAATTTAAATGAACTTTATTTACCACTCAGACAAGTCATTATTGATCTAATTAACAACTCTATAAGTGTGAGCGTCTCTGAAAGAGAAAATAAGCAGAAAGAAAAAATGCTAATATATTTTTGGAAATATTCATTGTTACCATGGTAAATCCTGAAGCCAACGGATGTTACAGATTTGATTTATGTTTTTGCTTAGTGCTTTAATTAGCCACAGAATTATATGTCAGTTACGTTTTCTTTCAGCAGCACATACAGATACCTCGAACTTGGAGAAGTTAAAAAGCAATCTCTATTCAATAAAATTCAAACCAAGCTATTTTAAATTAGTACCATCATGTTAGTTGTGCCTTAAGCTCCATGTAAGTGGAATCATTCCAACAAATTAATTACTATGCTACATGACTATTAATGGATCCATCTTGGAAACTATAATAATAATAATAAAGTTCAATGGACACCCTCCCACACTGTGATGTAAGCAAGTGTGTGAAGTTCATATTATACAGAGGTCTTGGCCACCGCCGGTTGCAGGCAGCAGGTGGGCTCTAATGTCCTTCCAATCAAAGTCTTCATCTTTAAAGAGGTTCAGGCAGTTCAATAAGCCAGCAGCACTGTCCTTCATCAGCCGCCAGCATCCCTGCAGGACAGGCAAACACACACACACACACATACCTACGCACATATATCCTCATCAGCCACATGCTACAGAAGAGATCTCTCATCAGGACCTCGTCATAAACACACACTCACTCTTCAGCCACAGCAGCTGCTGCTGTTTTGGATCCAACATGGAATCAATCAAGTTATAGAAAGGGGAGATTTAAGCAGGCTTTTATAGTGAAAGGCTGAGCTCTATGTTAGACACAATGACCAGAACTGAGGTAAAACTCAAACAGATATGGTAGGAACATAATGCACAAACAGGTAAGAGATGATACTTGAGATCTTTAGCAGATGAGAGACTTGTATTGTTAACTTGAGTCTTTGTCTTACAGAATAGTTGGAACACACACACACACACACACACACACAAACACAAAGCAGGTAAGCAGTCTGTAGGTCAGACCAGCACTGAGGGAGTTTGTGTGCTCTATATAGGTGCCAGGGAGGATGATGGGAAATGCATGTGACATATCTAGTGACCGTTCTAGTTATCTATAATGATTTAACCACTCATATGCAGACATTTTAACATTTCAAGTTTAAATTAAAGATTAAATTAAAAATAGTGGAAGCTTACTGTAGATGTTATGGCCATGGCGGGTCAGGAGTCTCAGGTAGCCGAGACGGGTCAGGAGTCTCAGGTGGCCGAGACGGGTCAGGAGCCGTGGGCGGCCATGGCAGGTCTTGAGTCCCACCCCCATGTGTGACGCCCATATGTTCCCCACCCACAGGTACCTGCCCCCTCCTCAAAAAATATTTTGGGAGATTTCGGGGGGGCTTGGAGGGCTCGTGGAGAGGAGTGGGCTTGCCGGCTGAAGGGGGCTCGGCGGCTGGAGCGGGCTCGGTGAAGCCTGGAGAGGGCTCTGGGGCAGCCGGGGTGGACTCGTTGGCAGCCGGGACGGGAGCGGGCTCGTGGAGCCATGGAACGGGCTCGGCAAGGGTTGGAGAGGGGTCTGATAATCGGGCCCAGTTCATCCCCTCATACTCCACTAAAAGTCCCACTGATACTGGAACGGGCTCGGTGACAGAAAACTCAGGAAACTGGGGCTGCACGGAGGCAGAAAACTCAGGAGACTGGGACTGCACAGAGGCAGAAAGCTCAGGAGACTGAGGTTGCTTGGCGGCCTTCTTCCTATTCCTCTTAGGCCGCCTAGGCCCAGCGGAGGATTTTTCATTGGCCATGCGGGGTTTTGGGTCCGGCAGGACACCGGGGAAAAGCTCACTGGAGGGGCATGCGGAGGAAAATGGAGATTGACGTACCGGCCAGGCCGCCCGTGTTTCTGGGGGAACTGGACGAGGATCGCACGATTTATCAAGAACCTCTGCGATAACAAACTTAGAACAATTTAAAGACAAAATCAGATTAATAGCATCGCCTAAGGAAAAATAACCGGCAGGTTCTTTAAAACGGATCGTGCTCTCGTCCAGCCCCTCCAGAAAAAGGGCGTTTAAACAGGCATCTGGCCAATTCATCAGATAAGCCAACTCGACAAACTCCTCCACATACCTCTCCAGCAAACGACCGTCCTGCAGGAGCCCAACTAGGCGATCCGAGACCGAAGCTGGCGTGGGAGGCATGGGAGAAGCAGGAACTTCAGAAATGTAAAAAAGTCCCATCCTTAGTTGTAGATCTCCAGCGATTTTGGTCCGTTCTTCTGTTATATGCTGGTGCTGAGAGATGAGGCGAATACGGAAATCCACAATATAATAGGCTTTAATGAACAGCATAACACACACTAAACAACAACAAGAACGGACAAGGAGTGCAGGGAGTGAGTCCAACTTAAAGGGAGTGCTGACGAGGACAACAGGTGCTGGGAATCCGGTGAGATGGCGGGAAGACTGATGAGGGAAGTGCAGACAGGTGTGCGGAACAGGAGGATTCTGGGAACTGGAGTCCGGGAAGGCGTGAATGTAACAGTAGAGTGTTGCCAATAAATATTTTTACAGAATTATTTCAGCTGCTGCATAAAATTGTATGCATTTCAGTTCAGTTGATGATTGATGACGATGTAATGCTTCATGTAATGTAATGATTAGATATGTAGATAGTTCTGAATGAAGTCATTTTTAGAGTGTTTTTTCATTGAGTCCTCAAGAGTAAGTAGTGGGTCTCCTGCATGATTGCTACTGAAATACATGAGCTGTGATATGCATGAGAGAACAGTGACAGCAGTAATAACAACCCCATCATTGTTTTAGCGAGTACATTATCCATCACAATTTTTAGTGCTTCTAGTTTTTCTCTTTGAAACTGTAGTAAAGAGCGACTAGTTTCAGTATGTGACACTGACATCATCAGGCTCTTATGCCTCAATTAAAACAATAAAATAAATAAAATTCCCCCTTAATAATATTTTCACACAATGCAGATTTAACAACAACTAATAGAACTCTGGAGAACCTCCCCACCAATGTTTTGTTTGAAAATTAAATGAAAATATACAGTTATGGTTTACGTTTTCTTTATTGGATTTAGTTGAGATAATTTCATTCAGGTGGCTTTCTGTAATCGGTATCTGCCAACAGTACATTGTTTTTCCGCTTGGGCAAGCTAATGGCTACAGCTTTTCTAGCACATGAAATTGCTCATATGTCACACAACCAATAAGAATGTGTAACAGTGACAACGATCCTGTCACAGACACGTCAGGTTCCAACTTCACCCAATCACAGCGCACTCAATCACCGGAGTACTGATCACCCGCACCTGCACCTCATCATGTCACTCATCACTGCCACTACAAAACACTCACACACACTCTCAGTCACTGTCCGGTCTCGTTCGCATTAGGATCTCTACATGCTTACCTCTTGGACTCCTATTGAAGCTACAAACCTGTCTCCATCGTCTCCAAGTCTCCTCGTCTCCTCGTCTCCTCGTCTCCCAGTGTTGTTCCAGTGTGTGTGTGAGTGTCTACGTTCATCCTCGTCAGTCATCCCAGCATTCCTCCACGGATCGTCACTTCTGCAAATCACCCATAAGGACAGTATTCATTCTCATCTTCACGTCTACATTCAACTTCACTCATCTGCACTTACCTGTTTCACCCTATACTCTGCTGTGTGTGAAAAATAAAGTCATCTTTCTGTTATCTCTGCCTCTGACCCATCTGTATTGTAACAGAAGACCGGACCTGAAAACATCGTCTTCACACACAGCATGAGTCACCCGGATCCCATCCAAGAGCTCGTCGATGTCCTTCGACGAGCTCTCTCCACCACTCCAACATCACCTCAACCAGCGATCACCTCCACAAACACCGTTACCTCTCCTTCACCTCCAGTGCACGCCAGTCCCATGGCGAAACCGGCGCCCTACTCTGGTTCGGCGGAGGACTGCAGCGGATTCCTTCTGCAGTGCTCGCTGGTCCTGGAGATGCAACCGCACAACTTTCCCACCGAAACTTCAAAAGTGGCGTTCATCATCTCTCAACTGCAAGGCAAGGCGTTCCAGTGGGCAGATTCTATCTGGTCCCAAAATCATCCTATTACTCAATCGTACTCTGGTTTTGTGGCTCACTTCCGCGAAGTCTTTGGAAAGCCCATCTCTGACTCGTCGATTGGTGAGAAACTATATAATTTGAAACAAGGATCCCTATCTGTTAACGAATATGCCTTGCAGTTCAGAACTCTCGCAGCATCCAGCGGCTGGAACGAACAAGCCTTGATAACAACGTATCACCAAGGATTGGATCCTCGCGTGCGGTTGCATCTCGCTGCATACGAGGATTCCATCGGTCTAGAACGATTCATCCAACTCTCCATCCGTTTCGCCACTCGTATGCAGTCGTGTTTAGAAGAACACCAGGGCCAGTTGCTATATCCCATCTCAGCACGTCGACCAGAATCCGTCAGCTCCCCAGAACCAGCCAACGAACCCATGTCTCTGGAAGGCACACGGCTCTCCCCCGCTGAGCGACAGAGACGGCTGACCCAGAATCTCTGCCTTTACTGTGGTTCTCCTGGGCATATTCTCTCCACATGCCCAATTCGTCCTCCGCGACCCATGGTGAGTGCTATCATTCCGTCAATAAAGAAAATGAAACCCCTCACCACTACTGTAACACTTACTGCTTCTGACATTTCCATTCCAGTTGTCGCCCTCCTCGATTCTGGGTCAGCCGGCAACTTCATCTCCGGCACCCTCTGTCGCCAGCTCCACGTCAAGACCACGGCCACGCCGACCACCTACCAGATTCGATCTGTGACAGGGGAAGCCCTTAGCCGTAAGCACATTCGTCATTGCACAGAAGCCATCCAGATACAAGTCGGCCTTCTACATGTGGAACATCTCCATCTGCTGGTTCTGGAGGGATCCACCGCTGACGTGATCTTAGGGCGCCCCTGGTTGGAGCAGCATAACCCAACTCTCTCCTGGAAAACTGGTGAAGTCCTGAAGTGGGGCGAAACCTGCTTTCATGACTGTTTCCCTGGGCTCCCCATTCCTCGTTCTCCACGCTCCGAGTCTCTTCCAGTATGTGCCACGACCATCGAGAGCCCAGTGGACCAACGCTCCGTGGACATCCCTGAGTGTTACGCCCCCTTCAGTGACGTATTTTGCCCACAACGAGCTTCCAAGCTGCCTCCACACCGGCCATGGGACTGTGCCATCGATCTGCTTCCGGGTGAACCAGTGCCTAGGGGACGGATATACCCTCTATCCGTCCCGGAGGAGAAGGCCATGGAGGAATACATTAAGGAAGCTCTTGGCCAAGGATACATTCGACCATCCACTTCCCCTGCTGCTTCTAGCTTCTTCTTCGTGGCCAAGAAGGACGGAGGCTTGAGACCCTGCATCGACTACCGCTCATTGAACAACATAACAGTCAAATTCCGTTATCCCCTTCCTCTCGTCCCTTCAGCCCTAGAACATCTCCGTGGTGCCACTGTCTTCACTAAACTGGACCTCCGCAGCGCGTACAACCTCATCCGGATACGCGAGGGGGACGAGTGGAAGACCGCCTTTGTGACACCTACCGGCCATTACGAATATTTGGTTATGCCGTATGGCCTGGTCAACGCCCCCTCCGTATTCCAGGACTTCATACATGAGGTGCTCCGGGAGTTTCTCCATCGCTTTGTCCTTGTCTACATCGACGACATCCTGATCTACTCCCGGAGCCTGGCTGAACATCGCCACCACGTTGCGGAGGTCCTCCAACAACTCCGCAAGTTTCATCTTTTCCTCAAAGCAGAGAAGTGTACGTTCCATCAACCATCAGTTCAATTCCTCGGTTACATCATCGATAGCAGTGGCATCCGGATGGACGAGGGGAAGGTGGAAGCTATCAAGAACTGGCCAACTCCCTCATCCATCAAGGAATTGCAACGCTTTCTCGGATTCTCCAACTTCTACCGCCGTTTTATCCACAACTACAGCTCCATAACCACTCCACTAACCAACCTGCTCCGTAATAAGCCCAAGTCTCTGTCCTGGACACCTGAGGCCACGAAGGCATTCCAACATCTGAAAGAAGCCTTCACCACCGCTCCTCTCCTCGTCCACCCCAACCCAGAGCTGCCCTTCGTTGTCGAGGTGGACGCTTCCACCACCGGAGTAGGAGCGGTGTTGTCTCAGCAGCAGGGGAATCCCAGCAGACTCCATCCATGTGCCTTCTTCTCCCGCAAGCTCAACCCGGCGGAGAGAAATTACGACATCGGGAACAGAGAACTCCTAGCCATGAAGCTCGCCCTGGAAGAGTGGAGGCATTGGTTGGAGGGATCCAAACATCCATTCCAAGTCCTCACAGATCATAAAAACCTTGAATACTTACGCTCTGCTAAAAGACTAAATCCAAGACAAGCCCGCTGGTCCTTATTTTTTACTAGATTCAATTTCACCATAACCTACCGCCCTGGTCCAAAAAATGTCAAAGCAGATGCTCTCTCCCGTCTCCACGCTCCAGATGAAAAGACCGAAGATCCAGAAACCATCATTCCCAAGGAACTCATTGTCAGCCCCATTTCCTGGTCAGAGGAGACCTTACCCTCCTCCAATGCCTCCACCAAAGCTCCGCCGGGTTGTCCACCAGGCTTGTGCTACACTACCAGGTCACGACGCACTCCTCTCATCCACTCAGCCCACACGTCACTTGGCACTGGTCACCCGGGGGCCAATGAAACCCTCTCGCTGCTGAGGGAACGCTTCTGGTGGCCCAACATGGCAGCAGATGTCAGAAGGTACGTGCAGGGCTGTAAGGAATGCGCCATCTCAAAGAGCCCACGCCATTTACCATCCGGCAAGCTCTTACCTCTGCCCGTTCCCAACCGACCCTGGTCACACCTAGGAGTCGATTTCATTACCGATCTCCCTGCTTCCAACAACAACACCTGCATCCTCGTAGTGGTGGATCGGTTCTCAAAGTCCTGCCGCCTCATACCCCTAAGAGGTCTACCCACTGCCATGGAAACGGCAGAACAACTCTTCAATCATGTGTTTCGATACTTTGGAATTCCTGAAGACATAGTCTC
Source organism: Hypophthalmichthys molitrix (assembly GCA_037950675.1). Lineage (NCBI taxonomy): Eukaryota > Metazoa > Chordata > Actinopteri > Cypriniformes > Xenocyprididae > Hypophthalmichthys > Hypophthalmichthys molitrix. The sequence goes on along the minus strand of CM075503.1, from coordinate 52,491 downwards.
CGATAGAGGACCACAGTTTATTTCAAAGGTATGGAGAGCATTCTTCTCGCTCCTAGGTGTGACCGTCAGCCTAACATCCGGGTACCATCCGCAGTCGAACGGGCAGACGGAAAGGAAGATCCAGGAGATCGGTCACTTCCTCCGTACCTTCTGTCATGACCACCAGGACTCTTGGAACCAGTACCTGGGTTGGGCCGAGTACGCCCAAAACTCTCTCCGTCAGCCTTCCACCGGCCTTACACCATTCCAATGCGTACTCGGCTACCAACCCCCACTGTTCCCCTGGTCCGGGGAACCCTCTGATGTACCATCTGTGGATTACTGGTTCCGAGAGAGCGAGAGGGTCTGGGACTCAGCGCATCACCAACTGCAGCGAGCCCTGCGCAGACGCAGGATGACAGCAGACCTTCGCCGGTCCGAAGCCCCCTCATACCAGCCCGGTCAGAAGGTCTGGCTGTCAACCAGGGACATCCGCCTGCGTCTGCCCTGCCGGAAGCTGAGTCCCAGGTTCATTGGTCCGTTCACCATCACCAAGCAGATCAATCCTGTCACGTATCAACTTCAACTACCTCCTCACTACAGAATTCATCCCACATTCCATGTCTCACTGCTTAAGCCTCACCACCCTTCTGTTTCTCCCTCCACAGGACCTGACGTGGCAGCCTCCGAACCCCCCCTTCCACTCATCCTGGACGACGGCGCCGCTTATGAGGTTCACGACATCTTGGACTCCCGACGCCGTGGTGGTCAATTAGAATATCTGGTCGACTGGGAGGGCTATGGCCCAGAAGAACGCTCATGGGTCCCCAGGGACGACATCTTAGATCCAAACCTCCTCCAAACCTTCCATTCCACTCACCCTGACAGACCAGCCCCCCGTGGAAGAGGCCGACCACCGCAATGTCGCGGTCCTCGGCCCTCAGGAGCGGGCCGTGGAGGGGGGGGTACTGTCACAGACACGTCAGGTTCCAACTTCACCCAATCACAGCGCACTCAATCACCGGAGTACTGATCACCCGCACCTGCACCTCATCATGTCACTCATCACTGCCACTACAAAACACTCACACACACTCTCAGTCACTGTCCGGTCTCGTTCGCATTAGGATCTCTACATGCTTACCTCTTGGACTCCTATTGAAGCTACAAACCTGTCTCCATCGTCTCCAAGTCTCCTCGTCTCCCAGTGTTGTTCCAGTGTGTGTGTGAGTGTCTACGTTCATCCTCGTCAGTCATCCCAGCATTCCTCCACGGATCGTCACTTCTGCAAATCACCCATAAGGACAGTATTCATTCTCATCTTCACGTCTACATTCAACTTCACTCATCTGCACTTACCTGTTTCACCCTATACTCTGCTGTGTGTGAAAAATAAAGTCATCTTTCTGTTATCTCTGCCTCTGACCCATCTGTATTGTAACAGATCCATAGCAATAAAACAGAGACACAAGTTATAAAGTAAAATATTGTCGCGTCAGTTAAGCTTTTTTCGTAAGTTGAATATAGAAGGTGTAGAACGTAGCGTATGCGTTTTGAACAGTGAGAGGCATTACACTTTCTTCACAAGTAGAATACGGAAGGCAGCATGGCGGAAGCTAGATATTTTACTATATAACTTGTTAAATATGAAAAAAATTTCATACACAAATGCATTGCTTCACTTCAGAAGGCCCTGCAGCCGTGTGGAGTACATTTTGCTTTGGATGGATGAACATTCTTGAGCTTTATACTCATTGGTCCTGTTCACTACCATTATAAAGCTTAGATGCGTCAGGATATTTATTAATATAACTACGATTGTGTTCATCAGAAAGAAGAAAGTCATATACACCTAGGATGGCTTGAGAGTAAGTAAAGCTTGGGGTAATTTTCATTTGAAAGTGAACTAATCCTTTAATGCCTTATTCTGCATTACCATGTTCTACATCCCATAATCCTACCCAATACCTAAACTTAACAACTACCTTATTAACTATTAATAATCAGTAATTAAGAGTTTATTGAGGCAAAAGTCATAGTTAATAGTTAGTTAATAGTGAGAATTGGACCCTAATCTAAAAAATGACCCGAATTTCTATTAAAGGGGTCCTATAATTTATTATTACATCTGAATGAACCAATACTGAATTTACTTAAGATGGATAATGACACCATTTTCTTTAAGAGCTGCTGTGCAGCCAAAATTATATACCAGTTAGTGTACTTTTGAAACATTTTTGGTTCAAACTTATTCAGCTGACATTGATTCCCACCTTTTCATGGGTTAAGTATGTCTGGTTTTAGCACTCACTAATTGGTTTAGTTTTGTCCAGGAAGAGCAGAACGGCTGAGAAAGCCAGTGGGAAAGAGTAGGCATGTGTCTGCCGGAAGTGTCAGAAACGCAGAGCAGCGCATCATCTGTGCTGAACTTCTTCACCTCTGCACATGATCTGTCACACACTTCTGTCACACACATGATCTGTCACAGACTTCAGGGCCATTCATTTGTGTGTTGCATACTAATTTGATAATTAAATCTGCATACAATTGGATACCCTGCCTCTTGATTTGACACTTATCTCCAAACATGAATGATGCACCCTCATGTCAAACCCGTGTGCTTCTATCTTCAACTTCAGAGATGTGGTCACTGGGAAAAAGCACATTTTGTTTTTTAAAGAAAAAAAATGCATTTGGGTGTGCAATTACATAAAAATAACAATTTTCATTTATCTTTTCAGTTTCTTTTCATGTATACAGAAAATAAATCATAATGATTAAATCATATTTTGCATTATAATTTGCATTTTGCATTAAAATATTTGCTCACAATGCGCTGTAGGACTCCTGACCAACAGAATCTATTCATAAGTGATCATGAGTCACTAGCCCTGGAATTCAATTTATCACTAAAAATTGGTTTTGCATGTTCTGATGGATTCCCGGCCAAAAATATAAAATAATTAAACTTCAGACTTTGCAAATCAAAGAACTAGCAGGAGGAGTCAAAAGACTATGAGTCAGCATAAACCAGTATATAACCAGCATGTTATCAGCCGCAACAGAACCACCCTGAGGAGTAAATCTCAGACGAGATCCGTTCACTCATTCAGAGCGTTTTTAAGTCTGTTCGTGTGTCATATGTGGAGTGCTGACATACATGAGATTCCTTGACATTTATATGATGATAAAGCAATTTCAGAGATTCCGCCAGCAGCTGAAAAGGAAAACTCATCGCTTAGATGGACTGCTTTATAGAAATATAGGTAACTTTAATATACGTGTCATGATCACTAGTTTGGAGTGCCCTGGTTAGCCACCAGAGAATACGTAACAATACATAACTATTTGTTTGTAATTTTTGTAATATTATACAAGTTTTATTTTAAAGAAATTTAGGAAACCCACAGCTCATGATAATTTATTGAAAGCGGATTCTTATTATCTGTTACCTTTAAAGAATAGTCTTCCATACAGTCAGTTTCAATAAGAATTTAATAAGAATCTCAAAGGTTAAACAAATACAATCAGTGGAAGAAATTTTTTTTAAAAACAGTCCGATTCCGATTTACAAAATGTTCAGAACAAATTGAAAAGATTATTAATCAACATAGGTATAACATTAGTTTGCCTCTTTAGTTTGACCTACTGTAGGCTACATCTGCAGGCAGCGTTTGCGCACAAAGGCTCCTCACGAAACTGATTTCGGACAGACTTCTAAGGCAGCATAACAGTTTAATGATTGACAGCAAAATAGAGCAAGCTTTGGTGAGAACTAAACAAATATTTAATTACTACAGTAGTAATTGCTCGCTAGAAATGACATCAAAATGTTGTGGAAGTGGAAAACTTTGGTCAAAAAAAAAAAAAAAAAAAAACATACATTAACACACAAACTGACTGAAACTTTCAGATGCTGTCTTTCGTTTTAGCTCATCTGTCACAGAATGGAATGCATAAAATTGTGGGATATCACAGGCAGCAAAGGATACATCTATGCTGCCTTCAAAAATTGATCAGATTAAGGCATCTCATGAGACAGGAAGTGAAGCTAACATTGGATTCGGACGTGCCTTGATGCCTTCCTACCTTGGAATGCGTCCTACAAAGGCAGCATTTTTAAGTTTTCGCATGCAGCCCTTGTTTCCTGTCCCAATTTGTTGTGATAGTTACTGATTTGATTTTCCTCGTTATTGATTCCCTTCACCTGTGTGCCATCTAGTTTCCTTTGTTAGCTCTGTGTATTTAAGCCCTCAGTTTGAGTTAGTTCCCTGTATGTATTATTTGTGAATTGCTATTTCTAAAGCTCCTGTTGTTCTCTTATTGTTAAATAAATAGTATTTTGATTACTCCTGGTCTGTTCCTGAGCAATGTTTGACAATTGGCATATTTTACAACCTGATAAGAGACTTGAGTTTCTTCAGAATCCCCGGCTTACGGTGTTTAAGTGAGGACATAATTTTGTTTGATGAGATCAGATCTGATTCCTGAAAAACACAAGATACATTGACATTTCTATTCCAGAAGGCAGTTATCGTTGTGGTGCATGCAGTCAATGTAACTATACATATCATTTAAACATCCCCAAATAGAAAAATCCATTCAGATAAAAGGGATTAAAGTTGTAAAACAAAAGCCGTTTTTTACCTTATAACATGTCCTTGTGGTAAATCATATGGGGAAAAACAAGTAGGGAATTATAAACACATATTGCAGAGCATTGCTGTTACATACAGAGGAGGTCGGAGACACAGGTAATGTTTGTGAGTTTATTTGAGACAACCAGAGCAGTGCACAGGTGAGTAGAGCCAGATAAAGTTAATGGTATACGTAGACTGGATAACTGATACTTGGTTTGTTTGCAGATGGCGAGGATGACGGATGGATCTTGGAGCTAGGAGATTCACGAAGACACACACTGGAGACTGGAGAACACAAGGAGACGAGGAACACACTGGAGACTGGTAAGTAGATGATCGAGGAGTCCGTGAAGGTAAGCATCAATGTAGGTATGCGTAACGAGACCAGACAGTGACTGAATGTGATGCTGTGTGTTATATAGTGCTGGTGATGACGGTGCTGATGAGTGTCAGGTGTGCGTGGTTAGAACTCTGGTGAGGGAGTGCGTCGTGATTGGGTGAGTGAAGAGCCTGGCGTGTCTGTGACAATTGCAGTACAATGAGATGTAAAAATATCAATGATCCATTAGCTGTACACTTCGTAGAACATATTCATCCAACTGCCTCAATATAGGAGTTGAGAAGATGTCTTTACCAAGAAGAGGTGGGGATTTAAATAAACTTTTATTGAAGCATGAAGCCTTTTGGATACACAAATTAAAAACTCTGGTATAATTTGGTTTGAATGTAGATTCACCTGTGAGTAATTGTTGACTCTATTTATGATCTTGAGAGTTGTACCTTGACAAAGGCTTGTTGCCAAAATGTCAGAATAAATAAAATGTGCAGTTATACTTTGCCTTTATAAAGATTTTTTCTCAAATTTGCACTCCCAAAAGGTGTGCATTTGCTCCAACACAATGTTAAAGCACGGACAGCCGTGAAACATGCGGTTTTAGCGGTGACATATTGGCCACGTTCACACTGTCAGTTTTTGGGATTAACAACCGCATTTACTTACATTACTTTAAGAAATTTACTTTTATTCTCGGAGTCTTAAACCGCTGCACTTGTGTGTCACGTCCTTTGCGACATCTTGAAAATTTACTAACGTACTGCATGCGAACGTAACCGCATTAAGGACTCAAATACAGGACTGACAACCGTATTCTGCTGTTGTGTGAACGTGGCCATTTTTGCATAATGACCATGAAACTGTCAATTGCACCATTCAATGCCGTAATTGACCATTCAGATTTAATGACCAATCAAAGTACAGGGAGTAAAAGCCTTAAAACAAGCAAAAAGTAGTAGTAAATTGTTACTTTGATGCCAAAAATAACATATGTTAAAGTATTCTGTAAAATAAGTAAATAAGTAAAACACAAGTTTAGACCTGATATATCCACCTTATTCGTGACTAGCCTACTGAGTTTTGAATTATGGGTTGCACTTCCGGTTTTGGGAACTTCCATTCAAAAAGACTGAAACAAATTGGTTCAAATCATAAGGTTGCCCTACAAATAAAGCTTATTCATCAGTTTGACTGAATGAGCTGTCAATTTTTCTTTCATGTTTTATTTTCAGACATAATGAGAATATTGTAACGCTTGGTATTTTAACGTAACATGTTATAACAAGAATATCTATGGCAAAAGCTCTTTTCAGCCACTGCTTTCTATCCTCGTGATTATTTTCTTTTGTCCCTTTGCATACCGCTGTAATAGTATGAAGGACAACATTTACTGCACATTTGTGGTCTGTTCTCCCGATATAATTTACAATATATCCCATTAATAATTCACTGGAATGCACGAAGAATCTCTCGTTTTTCTCCTCAAAGCCTCACGTCTCTTTCCAGGTTTGTTTTCACAGGTAAGTACAATTTATTATCTGTAAAAATTATGGAAATTACTTTGAAATAGTATCACGCAATGCTGAAGTTTATGAACATTTTTATTAAGGCAACGTATATTACAGAATAGTGATATATATCACTATAGTTATATTTAACCCGTCCGTTATTGCTGTTGAAAGAATCGCGCTTTTTCATGGCCTGTTGAAAGTACCTTGTTGATGCTTTTACACTTTTAAATGTCCTTTTAATGTTCGTTGGTTGAAGGGTGAGTAGAATAATGTCAACTCATTGTACCCAGTTTTTAAAAAAAACGTATTATTGCGTTCATAGAGCGAGCCTTTCACTGACTGTTTACAGCTTAACGGAAGTTACACCCATAATTTGCGCAAAGTGTCATGGGGCATTGGAATAAGGTGGATACATAAGATAAATCTATTCTCCATCAGTATTACCACATCACTCATCAAGCCTGCTTTAATTTTAGTAATTAAGAACACGAGAGAGAGAAAAAGCGAGAGAGAGAATGGCAAGCACTGTTGAAGGGAAAAACATACACACACATTCTTACTATCACACACAGACTCTTTCTTTACCGCAATACAGTTTATTCAGTGACCCTGAAAATCTTTTCAAAGGCCAGTCTCTTATAGCCCTCCAAAATGTTTAGATCAGTCTATCTTCCTCTCCGGCTGCAGCACTGCTGTTTGTCCAGATGGCGAGGAGTGGGATGTTTATGACAGTTATCTTCGAAGCAGACGGTTGGCCCATTCTCTCACCATAGACACCTATATTTGGGCCCTCTCCTCCTGACTCACTTCACTACTCATCTCCCTAAACTAGACCAACTGATCTAAAACCCATATCGACTCTTTCTCCTCCTCCCACCCACACTGAAGTGTTTTTATCACTGGCTGGCTGCGAGGGCGGAAGGGTGGATGCAGTGCAGGTATTTTGGGAAAATGAAGAGGAAGAGAGGCACATGTGAGAGCATTGATGATATGCTTATTAATATGGGTGTAAATATTTACTCTGGCAACAAATCATAAATGACCGTACTAATACATTATGATGTAAGGTTAAAAATAATAATCGATATTTGAAAATGAAAAAGACTTTTGCTTACCTGTTCTAAACCTCTCTATGTCTTAGCTCAATAAGGACCATTTGGAACTCCTAAAGACAAAGAGGTGTTGATAGTGATCAAAGCCTGTAGGCCAAGATGTGTGTACATCGGGGTTTTCCGAATTGTCACACCTACAGTGGGGGAAGTTGTACTCATCTGATTGGTCAGTTTGAATGTCTCATATTTTGGGTTTCAGTCACATGGTCAAGAAAGGGATAAAAGAAGATTGTAACTGTTGCTCTGGCTCTTTTATTCTCTGGCTCTTCTTTTCGTTGGGACTTCTTGTCTCTGCTCTTCTTTTCCTCTGGGTCCCTTTTTTGGGGCACTCTTTCTTTGCCTCCTCTTTTCATTGTCTCTTACTCTCTACACTTTCTCTCCCTCTTGCTCTCACTCTCTTTCTATCTCTCAGGTAATGTTTTACATATGCTGGGTACGATTAATGGTATAAGTTGTATCATCTCATACATCTGTTTTGTAATCATTTTGTAACTATTTTAAGTGTAACCATAACCAGATATTGTAATAACTAATAATAGTAGTGTAATAATAACTAAACTGTTTCATTACAAATGATGTGCTAACTAGTTTTCATTTGGTATTAACTTCTAAGTTTTACCTATTGCAATATAATATCATCACACTATAGCAACGCTCTCCCACATATTTTGCTATTATAACTGCGCTTATTTCGTCATTGCTATAAGTAGCAGTGGGTGGTAATAGACAAGAAATGTACAGTTGTCTACCGTCTTGCTGATAATGTTTCTTTAGTCATTCGGCAACCCTGCAGCTTGAACCACTGTAGGCAAAACCACCTTTACATTGACATCTAAAATGTGATTAATATTTAAGATTTGGTTAAATATGATTCTATTATTTTAGTAGTCATAGTTATTAAGTTTATACAGTCTAATTATTAAATTAAATCATAATTATTATCAAAACTAAGACAAAAATATGAAGGGGCAATCAAATGTGTCCTAACTACAATTAGATTAGGGGCCTCATTTATTAAATGAAATCGTCCTACATTTGATCTTACAATCGTTTCTCAAATGTGCTTATGTGTGATTCAGAGAAATAATGTATCCACAAAAAAACCCTCTCTTCCAGATATGAAATTTATAAATCACAAATGATATTAAAGTTGTACACAGCTGAATAGGTTCAAATCTCTGCCTTGTAAAAGAGCAGCAGTTAACATTCAAATGCTTCATTCAGCATTCAAAAGCTTTACTTGAGAATCGAGAGCGGCAAGAATTACTTCCTACAAATACCTGTAGTTCTCCAACTCTCTGCCACAATGAAAAGTGTGTGTGTCTGCTTAGACCCTAAGGTGTCCTGAAGCACTCTTCCACATCATTGAGAATTTCCACTTAGGGTTGCTGGGACTTCTATAATAACTATAACTATTATTCTTCTTACTATTATTATTCTTATTTTAATTTTATTATTAATCTATTAATAAAATATCTATATGACACCATTAAAATAATCTGTATGAACTGACTGTTGACTTTTCTATTTTGTGCATTAGGATGCGTCAATTATTTTGATATGATGATCAAATATTATTAAGCGTGTCACAGGTTGCTCCAATGAAGATGAATACAAATAAATCAAACAAGGTTTATTTAGAAGACTCAAAGATAATCCAAACGCGTAATAGAGTGTCTTAACACAAGCAATACCAGACAACTGAAGAGTGCAAAAGCAGCAACTTAAATACATGGTAAATGAGGGAACTAATAATGAACACCTGTGATATCAAATGAATTACCATGACAACTAAAAGGTGGCAGGGAAAAACTGAACAAAGGAAGACATGTGACTAATGAAAACAAACTGAATGTCCATGAAAACTAAAACAAACTGAACATAACTGTGACATAACGCCCCCTCAGAGTAGGTGCGACCTTGCGCCTTGACAAAAACAGAATAAACAAATGAGGGAGGGAGGGAGGGAGGGAGGGAGGGTGGAGGTTTTGGAGGTGGGCAAGGAGCCGGAGAAGGGCTGGGAAGAAGGAGCAGGCAGAGGGCTGGCAGAAACAGGCAGGCCGATAGGCAGAGACTCCATGGAGGAACTGTTGGAGGGGCGATAACGGGAGGAGCGGCCAGATGCTACCGACCCAGAGCACGGTGATGACAACAGCCAACGGCGGCGTCGATGGCGGGAGGAGCCAAGGAGTAGGCGTGATCGACGACCTCCGCGGGATGACCAACGGAGACTGAGCCGATCTCAGGGGATGACGGAGAGCTGATGGGATCGAGTGACACCGCTGGAAATGGAGGCCTTGGTGGAGCCATGTTGACGAACACCCGAGGTGACAGAGCTCCCAAGACCTGAAGCAGAGCCGGTGCGACTGCTGACCTAGGCGAGTCCGGGGGGAAGGAGGATCCCACTGCAGTCGTAGGAGTGGAGAGCCGAAGCGCAGGAGGAGGCTCGCAAGTCCATGGTGCAAGGGTGACGACTGACCAAGGGGGAGCCGACGGGACAAGGGAGCCTGGAGAAGCTTCATGGTCGAGGGTCTCTGGTGGAGCTGAAGGTGGTAGGAGACAAGTTGAAGCCAACAGGTCGACAGGCCGAGGTGGTACGAGAGGTTCAGAGGCCGGAGGCTGAGCCCCAGGATCCACTTGATCTGCCGATGCCGGTGAGTGCAGACACTGAGAATTCACCTTACTGTCAGGTAACACAGGGGAAGATGAGGGGCTGCAGGAGGACAGCTGAGGCAGGGCTGGAGGACTGGCAGTACTAGATGGTGAATGTGAGAGAGGAAGGTTGGGCGAAACCACCGTTAACAGTTCACTTCCCTGATTTAAACAGTCCAATAATACAGTGTTGGGTGTAACTAGCGATGATGAGGGACAGTAACAAGATTAGGGTGGGGCAGGGTGGGAAGCATTACTTCTGAATTCCAGTCTATAAGCCAGTCTTCCCCAGTGTCGAACTCCACCAATATCCCCACCGGGATGGCTGTTGCTGGCTCACACCCCTGGTCAGACTCACATGGGAACTTCGGCTCCGGGGCTTTAGTGGGCGCTGTCGTCGCAGGCTCCGTGCTAGCAGCGGGCGGAAGCTCTCCGTCTGTGGGGGGCTCAGGCGTCGTCATGTCCATGTGATGGGTGTAGGTGGGCTGTGCTCTGGGTCGGCTTGCGAGACATCTGTGGGGTTTGGCTGGACGAGGCTGCTGGAATCCCCCGCTTCACCCACTGTGAACGTGGATCCGTTCGTCCACAGCGCAAAGTTGATGTAGCTCACTAGGGTCCAGCAGAGATCACCGCGGGGCATGACGAAGCGGAGATCTTCATCCAGACCACACCAAAATCCCTCTATTCTGTCACAGGTTGCTCCAATGAAGATGAAGATTAATACAAAAAAATCAAACAAGGTTTATTTAAAAGACTCAAAGATAATCCAAAAGCATAACAGAGTGTCTTAACACAAGCAATACCAGACAACTGAAGAGTGCAAAGGCAGCAACTTAAATACGTGGTAAATGAGGGAACTAATAATGAACACCTGTGATATCACATGAATTACCATGACAACTAAAAGATGGCGGGAAAAACTGAACAAAGAAAGACGTGACTAATGAAAACAAACTGAATGTCCATGAAAACTAAAACAAACTGAACATAACTGTGACAAGCCATTATTCAGCAGTACCTGGGGTGAAAATGAAAACATTTCAAAGCACATTATCATGTTTTTTTAACCACAGTTGTAGATGTCAAAGAACCATATGTCATGATTCTAGGGCCATGTCCACATATTTTGTTCTTATTTAAATGCTGCATAAAACTTTTAAAACTATAAGATGTGTCAGGTTCTCACTTGCATCACAAATATATTACCATGGGTTCCCCAGGTTGGTGTAATGATTTCTCACAGGTTAAACAATACTGATCGTCAATCTGCCCTTCCACTCATAGTGAGTAAGTGCACTGATCTAATCAGCCCAGCCACAGGCATCAGCAGTCAGCTCCCGTGAAGCCTGAGCCAATATATGGAGCTGCTGGATTGGATTTTATTCTGTTTTATGCTTCTCTCCCAATCTCATCTGCTACAGGCCTATTGAACTGAAGAAGAGTCAGTCTAGCTTCTAGCAGAGCCACAAAAAGCGAATAAGCTAATAAGATTAAAAGGTTTTTATCCTAAACCCCTACCTCTGAAGACACATCTCTTTAAATCAGTAAAGCAACAAATTGCATTTAAATCAGCTGAATGTAAAACTGTCTCAGATTTCACTATTACTCACTTGTAGTTTTGACATTGTGTGCTTGCTGTGTTCTCTTGCCTTCACATCACCTCAATTCTCATTACTGTAATGCAAAATGTGCTTTGATATTTGATACAATGATATGCAATTAAAATGATAAATAGTACTGACACATCATACATGTACATGATTTATTATGCTGATAAAACCCTCATGGAAACTGATTTTATGCTGCAATGTGACCTGGATGCTTCATCCATGATTAGTGACACCATATAGATCAATTTTCCCACATCAACCATCATACAACATATGCAGCCTTCCATTATACCTTGCCTACCAAGTAATACATGCTCTCACATTTGGGTCTCACTGCTTAGACTAAAGCAAATATTACAGATAAGCTGTCATTATCATTGTCAGAAAACAAAGCATGGTACATCTGCAGGGGCTCTGACCCCTATTAGTCTTGGTTATTATTTTCATAGACATCTGCCATTAGCTGAAACTGAAAAACTCACCTTAGTTGTTTCATTACATTATTTGCTCCACACTCTTCTCTTGTAGCTTTTGAATTAGGCTATTTCAATCACACATGCTATTTAGGTATGTTTAACTATGCTTTCAATAATAATTATTTTTTCTGCATGTTTGTTTTTGTCACGGAGTCACAGCCAGCACCATCATCACCAGATCTTCACGCTCCTCCTACTCGTTCACAATCCCCTGAATTCTAATCACCGACACCTGCACCTCATCACCAGAAACACTCATAAGCCACTCACTCCCTGCACTCAGTGTCTGGTCTCATCAGATTTACATGGACTGCTTACCTGCTACTTACCCGTGTCTTCCTCCCATCGTCTCCTGTCTCCAGTCGTCTGCTCCACGCAGTATTCCCAAACCTGCAAATAGACTCTCATTACCATCAGCTAAGTGACTGTATTGAAGTGCTTGTCTACTCACCTGCAATATACCTGTGTTTGTGCCTCTGTTCTAATAAACATCTGTGTAAACTCACCCATCTGTCTCCGTCTGTGTCCTGACAGTTTTGTTTTGCATGCTATGTGTAGTGTTTGAATTCTGAACATTCACATGGTTAGCTACCCATCATGCTGTGTACTTTTGCAGCAAAATATCTCTATATAATAGCCAGGATGTATTTAAGGTTTTTTTTTTTTTTTTTTTTTTTTTTTTTGTAGAAAGATATAAATAAAAATAGGAATTAACTGTGAAAAGTGTCTTCTAATTCACCGGACCATAAAAACCTGCTAAAACAATCCCAAGCTATGAGACGTGTAATTGCCACATAGCATTAACAAACACAACTGCAAAAATAACAAGATTTTTCAAACAGGTTTCCTTCAACATTCACCTCATCTGTGATTGGTCGAGCAAAGGACCATTGGTTGAGTTAATGTTGACGTTCAGAGCAAACAGCAATGCATGACAGCCTCACAGAACCAGTGTTTCTTTCCAAAGAAATCCACCTATAGATGGTTTACCTACAGTCGCGTCTGCATAGTAAGCTGGGAGAGGAGAAAATATTTTAACAACGAAAACTCTTCTCATTCTGACAAACTAGATTCATCCTCTGCACATCTCATTATTCAGGAGATGCATAATAATTGGACATGGCATTTGTTAACCATTGCTCATGGTTTAATTGCCTTTTTGTCTTCATACTGTAACAAACTGCAGCTGTCAAATCCTGATGGCTGAACAGCTCTCAACAATATGCTATAGAAGCTCAGTATTGTCTCCTCCATCCCACAAAATCTACAGTGGCGCACTGTGTTTTTAGGGCCACGTCTTTATATTTCCTTATTGTGGCATATTTTTGGACTTCCCATTTCATCTATAAATTTTATGTTGCGTTCATGAAAGAATATTTATTTCTTTAATAATATTCTTGACTGAGCAGAGTAGAGGAGGGTGGTAGAAAGCAATGAATACCAAGCAGAAATAAAGGTCACAAATCAGTGGCTTTTATGTGAATTCTGAGTAAGATGCTCTTCATTTTATGTAGTAGTCTGGGATATTCTTTTGCATCAGTCCATAACACTACAAAGGTTTCATTGAATGTATTTGTTTTGGCCAAAAATTGCAGTATAGTTGATCTGTGATTGTCCTGGATCTCACATTTGAAAAATATATAAACCCAGAATAACGATGAGGAACAACAACAAATATATGCAAATTAATCAACTGAAAGTATAATTTTGGCTAGAATTACTTTTGTAAACATTACATGTAACAGCAGTTTGGTTTAATATTAGAGAATAGTACAGTCATGTTGAGCCTCGGAGCAAAATGCTCAAAACACCATGTGCACTGCCAATGGGAAGGGAAGCAAATCATGCTGGGAAAAATAAAGCATAAGGGTTCATAACAGACCTGAAGAGGCAAACCTCATGAATATCAGTATCCTATATATATTTTTTATATTTATTTTTTACACTTATTGTGCCAACTATGTGAATAGTGTGCTTGTGCTGCATTTCTTTAAAATAAAAGCCACTGGATTTGATATTTTCATATTTTCATTAACATTCACATATTTTTACCTGTGGTTGATGGGTCCAAACTGTTTTTGGAGCCACTTCGCATGCCTTTGAAATGCTTTAAATTATATCTGGTATTCACATACCAAATGGAAACTTCTTCTTTTTTTTTTTTTTTTTTTTTTTGCAAAAATGGCTGTAAAAGTCAATTTCTTAGAGAAACCTTAGTTTAATTTCTCATTAAGACTCATAAACACACACAGGTGCAGATGAATTAATGAAATGCATGGATAGCACTTTATTAAATCATGTTGTTATTTTATGCAATCTATGTGACTCTTTTATGAATCATTTATAAGCATCTATAAGCCTGTGTCTACATCTAGAACAATCCTGTGTTAGTTAACTGCATTTCATGATATTTCACTTCTGTTTTTATCTTGTCATCTTTCCTAAATGATTTCATGATTTTCCTTCTTTAATGAGATGATGCTGTCAGCCTCTATGAGCCCTTGTGGATTAAATTACACACTTAGCACTTTTACCCGCGGTTTCACAGACAAGGCTTAAGGTAGTCCTAGACTAAAATGCATGTTTCAGCTTTTTTAACTGAAAGCAACTTGCTCTGACATATCTTAAAATATCTCAGTGCCATTGTTTTGTCTCAAGATGCACACCAGTAATGTTTTTTTTCTAGGGTACGTTTATAAAAGATACTTAAATGCCCTAATTAAACTAAGGCCTAATCCGGGCTTAGTCTAAGCCCTGTCTGTGAAACTGGGCCTTAGATTTTTAGCTAATTAAGTTTAAAGTCAAGGAAGAAGGGCTCCTCTTCATCTGAATTAATATGCTCGTTTGGTCTTACTGTAGGAGCCATTTTTAGATTCTTGTGCTAGACAAAGAGATTAAGTTTAATTTATTTACTTTCTATTTCAAAACATTATGATTTGAATATATAAAGAAATTTTATGTTTATTGTTTAATACTTGGACTAACCTGTTCACATGAATGTACTTGCTCCTCCTCCTTGACGTGTCACTACGGCGTGGAAGTGCAAGTGTTGTTACGACTGCATCTCTGTGTGTGCTTTATGGACGTGTATCTGAAAAGACTCCTCCTCCTCAAGGGGCTAAAGAAATTTTTTAAAGATTAGCCATAACACTTACACAAATGCTGCAGAATACATGCAAATAAATGCACTAATAAAAATGCTAGGTCGAGAGCTCAGTTAAAACCTATTCTGTAATGCCGGCTCATTTATGCTAATGTTATTTGAAGCAGTGTTTTCTCACAGTCCTCTCATCTGTCTTGAGGGAACATGATTTGGGTCTGACCGTGTATCAAAAACACAAATTACATTCTGTAATAAATATTACATAAAACTTCAACATGTTTTAAAACCAGCTGCATGTCACGATGAACAAATGACCATTGTTATGCTTTCACATCACCAGACTTTCAGAATCAGAAATGATATTAAATCAGAAATATATTTCTTTCTCTTCAAACACATTGTTCTCAGTATAGATTCTCTCATTTTAAAAGCTGTCTGATTTGAGCTTCTGTTTGCTTCATTAAACGCGTGACTCCATCAATCAGCTGTCTCTTCTTGAAGCAATGAAGCCACAACAGCAACTAACACAGAAAAACAGACCATAAAAGTCCCTTTTCCTGAGAAGCATGCTCTTTCTGCTTCTGAAAAGACTTCGTAAGCCACTTGAGAATCTCATTAAGTTGGGCTGCTTTCTACACTTTCAATTTATGGAAATTAATTCAGTGATAAGTGTCGGATGGACTCCTATAAGTTAGTTAATACAGAAATTGAATAGATTTCTATGCTTATGGCTAAATTTTTAATGACTATCTGGATAGATACTCATTAAATTAATAATTATGTATATATAATATATAATGTGCTATGTATATGCATGCAATGTCACATTTTTTTAAATAAAATATTTTGATCAAAATTGATATTTACCTTGAAAAATTTACATTGATTGTTCTTTGTTGTCTTCTTGTTAAACAAGTACACTTACTTTTGGAAAAAAAAAAAGTCAGTTGTGGTGGAAATAAAGCAACAACTGAGGGCAATCAATTTGTGTAATCAATATAAATTACTCAAACAATCAATACTGAAATAGTTTATTTCATATTATTTCACATTATTTCATATTTTTATTATGGATTTCCATAAGGTAGGTTTGAAAGTGCAGGCCTTGGATTAAAGTTAAAATTATAAAATCTATATTTAATTAAAAAAAAAAATTTCCAAGACAATTTTAATGTGATTCTAATATAATAGAAAGATAAATCTAAAGTATCCATAGATCAAGAAACATTTAAATAACTTCTAACAGATTTCCCTTCCATGTAAAGCAGAGAAAAGCGTTCTATAAATGTAATACATGTAACCTGTAATACATGTGTTATTATTATTATTATTATTATTATTAACAGTGATCTATTTCTCACCATTTTCTCACGTTATCATGATATTTTTGATCTACTGTTTCTTATACATAAGACTTTTATTATTTACTATTTCCTTTATGTTAATGCACTGTAACTCACACACACACACACACACACACAGAGAGAGATTCTGGAATAATCTTGCTCAGACACACACTTAATAATACATCAATACATCAAGTTCACCACGGTATCATCATAATAACGACTCAAGGGCACACATAAATACAACCAGGGGTTTACTTGCTTTGCACTCTTTTAGTGTTTCAAAGCAGGTTAGCAAAAGGTCACAGCTCCTAACAGATTTCTGCTAAGTGCTCTTAGTGTAACAACACATTCCTATAATAAAACACAAAGAAAGACAGATCTCAGCGAGTTGAAATTACTCCATCTCTAACATTCACATCAAACAACCAAATAGCAAGAAAACAATAGAGGAGCAGAGTGTGTAAATATGTGTATTTCCATTCTGTATTCTTACACACCTGCTGTTTCCAGTGAGTGCTGCTTTATTTCTGTCTGCACTTCAACCCCGCTGACCTTTGCAAAGGCCCCTGGTTTTATGTTTTGCATGGCACACACTGAAATTAAAGTGTTCTGAATTTACTTCTTTTAAAATAAGTGGTTGCACACAATGAAAACATCTGCTTTTAGATATTTATTTTAAGTTCACACTTGTTTTTTTTGTATTTGCAACTCATCTATTTTGTGTATAGTTTACTCATTGAAAATTATTAAAGCTTATTAGAATCATATTTAGTGTAATTTCTGACTGCATATGATAGTATATAAATGTAACCATTCTGCTTAAAAGCAAAGTAAGAGAGACATGAAAAATGCAGCAATAAATATAACAGATACACACTATGAAACACAAATTCATTCATTTAGTCATTTTGCAGCTACTTTCATACAAGAATGGAGACAGAAAATAGAAATATTTAAATGTGAATTTTGGAAATTTAGCTGTGGCGTCCGGGGAGCAATTGGGGGTTCAATGCTTTGCTCAAGTGCACTTCAGTTTTGGGTGCAATATCTAATTTTAAACACTTCATCTTTGCAAACCTTTTGAATGGTCAGTGAAATAAGGCCATGTGAAGTGAAGCTGATTTCAACAGAACTACTGTAGGTCAGCTCAGCTATAATCAGTTAAATATGTTAATCACATATCTAATAGGGGAGAGTGGGGCAAGATGGCACACTTTGACAGCAGTGAAGATATCTCATATTGTACCTCAAAGTCTTGGCTATGAAAAGCTATTGAAAATGTACACCTTTATTGCTGAAGAAAAAGACTGGCACATAAATGTAACAACTAGCCACAACAGTCACTACACTCTCAAAATGAACTGCTACAAAATAATCTGTTAATCAACTTATTGGGAATGGTAATTCTTGTCAAGAGAGATGTGGAAAAAAATAATTTACTCAGCCTGGACATTCACTGTACCTTTTGATGCATTCCTCTCTAAGTTGGAGGAAATGTTGATGAAGCAACTAATGGCAAGACTGGTTACAGTACATGAGTCAGAAATGAGATTGGTTACAGTGCATGAGTTAGGCCTTGCATATAACAAAATGCAACATCCTTCACTGTAGTCTCATTACCTCCCAGCAGAAACGAGCTCAACATGGCCCTACAACAATTAGCTGTCAAAGAAGGCAGCGGTTTTCATTCAGTATTACACATGGAATGCAATTACATGCAATTACACATCAAAGTATCATTTATCATATGCAAAAAATGTCTAGCTTAATCATTTCAATGAAAGGAACAGTGAGACTCTTTCATCAAGCAACTTTTTTACTTGCTAAAACGGAGTAGAATATACAAAAACTGCATTTTGACAGATTAACAGAAAGTTCTTACATACCGAATTATAAGAATTAGGACAAATGTATAATCATCATACAATTCAATACATTTGGATAGAAAATTCCATTTCATTTTGTTGAATATATGTTAGTACTATGGAGGTTATATAGGCAGGTTAGTAGGCATTAAATATGTGAAACTCTAAGGCACACATGAAGGTTATTTAGTGTTGATACTGACTGTCTTCCTTCACATCCATGGCATGCTGTGAAAAATCTTGGTTAATTGAGAAGACAGTGCAGACAGAAGAAAACAATGATGATGATATAGTGCCATCTGCTGGTAAAGCAAACATAACTTGAAGGCTCTCATACAGAGATCTCTGACAAATACAAGACAGCAGGGCAATATAATGAATTGCTCTTTGGGTGTTGCTTTCAAAATAAGTAACTCTTTTATAAATAATGAACAACATCACATTGTGAAACACTGAATGAGGTCAAATACATAAGTGCACATTGCGTTTCACTTTTGCAGGCATGAAGATTCAAGTATTCTGGAAAACAGTACAAAAAAAAAACAAAAAAAAACTGCACCTCCGATAAGGGGATTCAAACAGTAGTTCTACATAATTTTTTTTTTAAAAATAACAATTGCACATATTATACTTCCTAGTTGCATTTCAACAGTCAAATAGGAAGGAGGAAAGGGAAATATTGATAGAATAAGTAATAGAGGTTAAAATAATATAAAATCTAACTTTGTGACTTATTCAATCAACCAGGGTAACAAAGTGCAACATTTTTTTTTTTTTTTTTTTACATCAAATGCAGCTCAAAGTGTGTCATGTCAGAAAGTAAAAAACATTAAGAACGAGTTAGGGACAATGACATTACCTTACCTAAAATTGACATTACCTAAAAAATTATAGATCAATGTGTATTTTTTGGTATTCATGCTGGTTTCATATAGTTTTGAAAAACTTTTGTCATTTTCATTAAGTTTGAACAAATTATGAATAAATTAATATAAGTGTCAAAATATAAACAAGTTGGAAAACAATTACAGAGTCAAGCTAATAAAAGTAAAAGCAGAATACAGTAGCAACACAATCAGTCAGATTTCTCTGAGATCTTCTCAATCTCTAGGCATTCTGATGGATCAGTCAGACTTTGAGATTGTTGACTATATTTAGGATTTCCATTAGCTGTGCCTTTCTTATTCCACTCCTCAGTGATCTCTGCTGGTGTCCTCCCTTTGGTTTCAGGTAAAGTGAAACTGATAAAAAGACACGCAGCCACACAAACACCACAGAAGGGGATGAAGCAGAACTGTCCCAGTCCATTAACTATGAATGGAAATGCCATTCCTACGAGGAAGAGGTTAAGCCACATCATTGAACCGGCAACCATGTAAGCTGCGGGACGTGCCAGTTGGTCAAAGATCTCAGCAGGAAGGATCCCGGTGACTCCTGCGGGACCCATGCCAAAACTCAAGATGTAGGCGAACACGCAGGTCATACTCAGATAGGGCATGCCAGCCACTTTGCCCTCCAGCGAAAGAGCAACAGTGAAGACCACCGCCCAGCAAGCCATGAGCAGATACCCACCTGCGAGGAGTAACCTGCGGCCAACACGCTCAATCAGCAGATTGCAGGCCAAAGCGGAAGTGAACTCGCAGGCACCTGTCCCGATTGTGACATACTGAATCTTGTCTGTTGGAATACCAGCTTCCTGAAAGATATAGGATGCATAGAAGTAAATGGAATCATTTCCACACAACATCATGGCACTACTGGCAGCCATTACAGTGTAGAGCTGCCTGCGAAGACTTCGGTCTCTGAGAAGTTCCCACAGTGTCTTGGCATGGGCTTCACCTGCTTCTGCCTGCTCCTGGAGAATCTCTTCCATCTCATCAGTAAAAATGCTGCATGCTCTGAGGCGTTTCAGGGCCTGATTGCATGCCTCTCTGTCCCCTCGGTCGATGAGCAAGTAACGCGGGCTCTCTGGAAACCAGGGCAAGGTGATCAGCTGCACTAGTCCGGGGAGAGCATTGCTTGCCAGTAGATAAGGCCAGAGAGACTCACTCCCCAAAACTTCAGTCAGACCCATTATCTGGCCCATCAGGATCCCTAGAGCAGTGAAAACAGCAGAAGAAAAGGCAACAGCACCTCTCATATTTTTTGGTGCACTCTCTCCAAAGTACATGGGCTGGACGTTCATACTAACACCAGCATTGACCCCCACAAACAGACGTGCAAGGATGATCATCTCAAAGGAACCAGCTGAGTGACTGCTCAGAGCCAGGACTGCACTCAGAAAAAGGAAGGCATTGTTCAGCAGCAGGGCACCCTTCCGTCCAAACTTAATAGACATTGGGCCAGCAAGAAGGGATCCCAAAAGTCCTCCGAGTGAGTAAGTGGAAACAATAAAGGTCCATATCAGTGTCACCTGACTAGCCTCAAGAGCTGTTCCCCATCTCTTCATACAGGTCTCATTAATAAACTTCTGCACATAAGATGTGGGTGCATTAATGATTGAAATATTATAGCCATACTGAAAAGTGCCACCAATGGCTGCAGAGCACACAGTTAATGCAAGAGTGCGTGTGCAACCTCCTCGCCTCATAGTTTCATTCATTTTTAAAATAAATAAATAAATAAATAAATATTTATATAGTCAAAAGAAAAACAAGTAACTCACATGTAAATATCTGTGCCATTATTGAGCAATTACAAAAATACCTAGCAGGAATACACGCACATGCAGTTGCCGGTGATCTCCTGTCATTGAACTGTGTGATGCAGATGGGGCACTTCCTCAAAAATGAAGTCAGTCTGTTGCTCTTTCAAAATAAGAGTCCTTTTGTGTCCAATATATTTACAGTTCCAATGAACGCTTATAAAACGACCCTCAGATCAGCTTTATTTATATAGTGCTTCATACAATACAGATTGTTTCAAAGCAGCTTTACAGTGAAAATTATGCATTTCAGCTGTTGTTCAGCTGAAGTCAGTTTTGTATTGATTCAGTTCCATTGTAAGGATCATCAATTATTAAATTAGTTCATTTAATCTATAAAGCAGTTCTGCAAAAATGATATCATCCAGCTCAGCTCTGTTCTCATACAACAGCGTCAGTACAGTCAGATCAATATTATTGTTGAATATTAAATGTTTCCAATAAAGCAAGCCAGAGGCGACAGTGGCAAGGAACCCGAACTCCATCAGGTGACAGAATGGAGAAAAAAAATCCTTGGGAGAAACCAGGCTCAGTCAGGTGGTCTGTTATCCTCTGGCTTGAGGTAAAAGACTCAACAAGCCTTTCTTAAACTGTAAACACTAACCTTCTGACAGTGATTTTGAAGTAACTTCACCGTCTTAATATTTCACAGTGATATCGTGATAACATGAGCCACTGCAGTTACTCACAGAGCATAAGCTGGCACACAATAGTCCATTAAAGAGGTGGAAGAAGGGAAGAAAAGGGGGACAAAGGAAAAAAAAATAGGGGAATGACTTTCAGAGAGACTTCTTTCCTAATGTTTCCCTGCAAACATGCTGGCTTTTTGCAGGCACAGTGGTCTAGGGCCAGCCCACATTAAACCTAAACAGGCCCAGTGCGGGCTGGCCCAGGCGAGGCCCACAGCTTTGAGCTCACTGCAGGCTCTCTGTGAGCAGCCCACACTAGTGAAATGCCCACATTAAGCCCATGACAGTCCAGTGTGGGCCAGCCTGTTCGGACCCAGATCAACTTTTGTACCTTTGGGCCCATGCAAGTTTTGTGTAAGCAGCCCACTTTCGTTTGGCTGTATTTTTATACAGCATTTTCTGTTTTCTTAAATGATATACAAATGTATGTAAAATTACAAAAATAATCTGTAAATAATACAATAACAAATAAGTTGGATGATAAAACGGTCAAATGACTTGGTAGTAAAGTAAAATCTCCTAATTTAAATAAGCTGAAAACACTGTCACATGACCAGCAGCAGAACATTAAACGCTAACAGATCTGTCTAGATCTCAGCATCTTTACTTATTACAATCCAGTTTGACTATTTCTTTTGTACAAAACTTTTAGATGTTGATGTTTTATTGAAAATTGTACTTTTTGAAGTCACCGTTATGTAGGTGAGCGTTTTATTTAGTTGGGCTCTTGACCCTTGCAAGAGAAATTCTGGTAAGATGAAGTTGATTACTTATTGATGATTGAATCATCATGCAGAGGTCAGAATCAAAGAGATTTACATTTTACAGAGTATGATTAAGAAAATATTTGAGTGGCAGATGCCCCTGCCAGTCATTGAACGATCATTAACCGTTATTTTCATTAATGGTAAATGTGTGGCACCCTGTGCTGCCAGATTAATTGTTGTAGATTAATAGTGCCGGCCCTGTGTGGGCCCAGTGAGGGATTCCTGGGGGCTAAGTGAGGGCTGCCATGCAGGGCCAGCACTAAGGGGCCAACGTTTTGCCAATGAGCAAATTCTCAGGGGCCCTGTGCTGACAGCCCGCTGGGGGCCCTTACGCTAGCCCTAAGTGGGCCCGTAAAGGGCCAGTGCAGGCTTGTTTGCAGGGTTGCTTGGTGATAATCATGCATTTATATTACACTGTTTCCTATTGCTGGTACTCACCAACATGCGGGTTCAAATCCAGCCAAAGACCTTGTTTGTATAATTTTTTAATTTAATTAAAGTGAAATTGAAATTGTTAGGGTTAAGAAAACATACAAATGCAATTTATTTGTTGACTTTTTTGACACGCTTTCTTGAATAAGAAAATATACCATATTGGTATGTAATATATTATTGTGTGCGGATGAAGAATTTTGTTTGGGTACATTCAGTCACATGCACATTTGTTAGTTCTAAAGACGCAACCCATAAAACAGTTAAAAAAAATGTACACTTTGTAACAACTTTTTTTTTTTGCTGTCCACAAAAAGCAATTAAATCAATTATTGCGTTGATACCATACTTGTTGCGTTCTATTGTCTTGGTGGGAATGATCTAATGCTGTACAAATCGACTGATCAACTGTCTTTTTCCTGTACACACACTTGGATGCTTTGTGACTTTTTTTTTTTTTTTTTTACTTTATCTCTGAGTGGCTTTGTCCCAAAATGTGTGTCTTGTTTTCAGAGAAACACGTGATTAATGAAAAACGAAGCCTACCATTCTTTCCAGTCATGTGAATGCTTTACTTTGCGTGCCGGAATGTTTGAACCCAGACCAGTACTCTACGGGTATGGAAATTCAAGTACATTTACTAACATTTTAAATATATAAGCCTGTAGCCTATTTTACATGATCATATATTCTGTCATATAAACAGTATAAAAATAAATAAAATAATTACAACACAATTTACTTGCCTCAAACAACTCTGTAGGTATTATTAGTATTATAATTATTTTTTTTGTTGTTACATTAAATTTATTGCCACACTTTGATATGTGAATTATATTATCAGAAAACTAAACACATTTAGCGTTGTCAGGCCTTTATTTGTGATAAATGGATAAAACAACGGAGCTGCACACTCAGGTTTATGGCTGCTGTAAATTTTCCCTGCCACAAGACTTTCAACATAAATTTTTCCTGAAACATTTAGAGAAAAGCTTCAAAGATTTAAGAGGCTTAATGTCTCCATCCCTACTCAATAGATTTAGGCCTTTTTTTGCAAATATTTCAATCAAATTTAGCTGTTTTAGAGGGCGTTTACTCATTTTGAGCCTGTTTTTAAACATTAACTATCGGTAATGTCATTTTTCATGTGTGGAAGAAGTGCCAATTAAACGAAACTAAACTAGCCAATCAGATTTCTTTTCACCCATATCCCCCAACTATGCATGCACATACACACATTTGACTTTACAACACGCACACCTTTATTTATTCTCATTTTCTATTGCTTTCTCAAAATGTCACGAGTGTACACAGAATAATAATAATAAAAAAATAAAAAAATAAAAACGGCATTAATTAGCACCCCGTCATGGTACACACAGTGTACAGCTGCAGGCGCCACTGGTGTCAAACCACCTGTAACCATGTAACCCCCCCCAGACGTGTTTGAAAACTTGCAAGTGCCTTGGTGGAAGAGTCTGTATTCATTTTTTTTCTGTCTGTTGTTGTACCACCGAACCAGGGTTCTCTGAGTAACCTCCACCAGGTGCATTGATGTTCCTTCCATCACCAAGATGTTTCCAAGCATAAGCTGCCTTATCCTGCGAATATATTTGGAGGACCATAGACCATCTTGACAAGGTTCCCTTGCCTTCTTTTGCGGCTTGGGTAGATGATACAGAGTCTTATGAAGATGGTCTCCACCAGACGGCAACAGTCAGGCCAGCTGTGCCCAGCACGCATCTGCTCTTTATTCCAGGGGTGTGAGAGATTTCTTTTAAAGGGAACCCCTGGTGTTAAGACTTGTATGGCTTAATATAACGTAAATGATGTCTCTTACTGAAATATGTAGTAGAAAACCCATGAAAGTTTTACATTATTTAAAAAATTCATGACATATTTTGACCGATTTGGACAATGGCCGGCACCATTTTGTTTAGGTCCACAGTGCGTTCTATGTCGATGACGTCAAATGGTTGCACTCACTGAACTACTGACACTGTCATGTTTCTATTTTTACTGCAACACAACTCGGAATATAATATACCACTTTGTGCAGCTTTTGGTTGTAATTTTCAGTCGATGAGCCACAAGAGAAGCGATGTAAGTCTTTACTGCTTTACTAGCGATAAGAGGAGAAAAGAATGGGAAGTTGTGAAGAATGTGGACGAATAAAACTTCCTAAAGATCCGTGTCCTTGTTCTCTTCACTTTAGACCTGATGCCTTTGAGGCTTTTAGAAGACCACAGCTGAAAGAGCTTACAGTTGCCGATGGATATAAGTGTATGCCTTAGCCAAATGCTGCGTCTGTTGTGGAGCCTGACGAAGGTAAGCCTATAACACATCTCGATTGAGACAGACTGACTCAAAGCTTGTGTGAGCTGTGATGCACGTGATATCTGTGATCACATGAAACAGTAGCATCTTCTCAGCATGTTGAACTGTGTGTAATGCATTCAGGTGATCAGACGATTTTAACACATCAATCATACAACAGTAGTTCGAATAGCCACAGAGACATTGCACAGCTTCGATGTTTTCATCCTCACTAATTTTGCGCTCTGGCTCAAATTTAAAAGGCTGATCAGGTTTTAAAAGGAACCCCGTGGATATTAAGACCTGTATGTGTTAGGGGAACTGTAAGTCCAACCAACGATTTCCGAAGAAACCGAAGGTGGTTGTGCACTGTCCTTTCACACAACTGGCCGTTCCAAACATATGAAGCTAGGGATTGAAAAGTGCCATCACCGACCCCCCCACTTTACTCCTAGATGTTTGTCTACGTCCCTAAGTAGATGTTGTAAATCCCAACCCTTGCCTGAAAAGTGTGTATCCGTAATAAAAAACGTAGAAAACAGCTCTTAAACAAAATTGAAAATACCATTGTGTGTGCGTATGTGTATATATTTTTCTCTTTTATTTTATTATATATAACCCGGAGTCAGGGGGGTCCTCATATTGTCTGTAACCCACTCAAATGAACTTTTTTGATGTATTTATAATAAATTCAAATTATGTATATTATGTATATATATATATATATATATATATGTATATATATATATATATATATATATATATGTATATATATATATATATATATATATGTATATATATATATATATATATATATGTGTGTGTGTGCCATTATTAATATTTCTATATATATATATATATATATTATTTTCATTTTTTTATTATTTTTTTTTTTTTAAAAACCAATCATGTTGGGGTAATTGTGATCGGGGCTATTTTGGGTAGGGTTCAAATAAAGGCGGGGTAGGTTTAAGAGCTTAGGGTAAAAATCGTTAGGTTTTAGGGTTGGGGGGTATGATGGTTAGGTTTAGGGTTAGGGGGTTATGATGGTTAGGTTTAGGTGGAGAAAAGCAACGCCTCCCCCCAGATAGCCGTCTAGGGTTAGGGTTAGGTTAGGTTAGGGTTAGGTGTTTAAAAATTACAACAGCTCCCCCCAACCTAGCACCCGTCTAGGAAGGTTTGGAATAGGGAGACTGAGGAAGTGCACGGGCCAACGCCTGTTAGACTATACCACCCTCCTGACTAGGAGTTTCTCCCATATGGGCATTGGGCCTGGAATTAATTCACCGGGCTACTGTGGGTAGGTTTAAGAACAGAATAGGTATCAGTTTAGATCCAAGTTGATCCAAAAAGACCACCAATCTAGGGTAAAGCACCCAAGGGCTTATAAGACCAGGTCTATTTTGCACAGGGCTACTACGGTTAGGGTTAGGGTGTGAGTAGGTACGGGCTTAGATCTATTGATCCAAGGGTTAAAGACACTAGGTTTCAAATCCCACCGGGCTACTACGGTTAGGGGAACTGTAAGTCCAACCAACGATTTCCGAAGAAACCGAAGGTGGTTGTGCACTGTCCTTTCACACAACTGGCCGTTCCACACATATGAAGCTAGGGATTGAAAAGTGCCATCACCGACCCCCCCACTTTACTCCTAGATGTTTGTCTACGTCCCTGAATAGATGTTGTAAATCCCAACCCTTGCCTGAAAACAGCTCTTAAACAAAATTAAATATACCATTGTGTGTGCGTATGTGTATATATTTTTTTCTTTTATTTTATTATATATAACCCGGAGTCAGGGGGTCCTCATTGTCTGTAACCCACTCAAATGAACTTTTTTAATGTATTTATAATAAATTCAAATTATGTATAGTATATATATGTGTGTGTGCCATTATTAATATTTCTATATATTTTTTTTAAAAAAAGAGAACCAATCATGTTGGGGGTAATTGTAATCGGGGCTATTTTATGTAGGGGTACTTTATGGTCGGGTTATTTTGGGTAGGGTTCAAATAAAGGCGGGGTAAGTTTAGGAGCTTAGGGTAAAATATGTTAGGTTTTAGGGTTGGGGGGGTGTGATGGTTAGGTTTAGGGTTGGGGGGTATGATGGTTAGGTTTAGGGTTAGGGGGGTGTGATGGTTAGGTTTTAGGGTTAGGGTTAGGTTAGGTGTTTAGGGGAACTGTAAGTCCAACCAACGATTTCCGAAGAAACCGAAGGTGGTTGTGCACTGTCCTTTCACACAACTGGCCGTTCCACACATATGAAGCTAGGGATTGAAAAGTGCCATCACCGACCCCCCCACTTTACTCCTAGATGTTTGTCTACGTCCCTGAATAGATGTTGTAGATCCCAACCCTGGCCTGAAAACAGCTCTTAAACAAAATTAAATATACCATTGTGTGTGCGTATGTGTATATATTTTTTTCTTTTATTTTATTATATATATAAAACCCGGAGTCAGGGGGTCCCCATTGTCTGTAACCCACTCAAATGAACTTTTTTAATGTATTTATAATAAATTAAAATTATGTATAGTGTATATATATATATATATGTGTGTGTGTGCCATTATTAATATTTCTATATATTTTTTTATAAAAAGAAAACCAATCATGTTGGGGTAATTGTAATCGGGGCTATTTTATGTAGGGGTACTTTATGGTCGGGTTACTTTGGGTAGGGTTCAAATAAAGGCGGGGGTAAGTTTAGGAGCTTAGGGTTAAATATGTTAGGTTTTAGGGTTAGGGGGGTGTGATGGTTAGGTTTAGGGTTGGGGGGGTATGATGGTTAGGTTTAGGGTTAGGGGGGTGTGATGGTTAGGTTTAGGGTTGGGGGGTATGATGGTTAGGTTTAGGGTTAGGGGGGTGTGATGGTTAGGTTTTAGGGTTGGGGGGGTATGATGGTTAGGTTTAGGGTTAGGGGGGGTGTGATGGTTAGGTTTAGGGTTGGGTAAAGGGACGTGGGTAAAAAAATATTATTATTTTTGGTAAATTAAAAGGCTCTAGCGCCCCCGGAGCACTCAGGTCTCATTTAGACCTCGGGGGTATCGCGTGTCCAGTCTCTTGATCCACAAGGCTTCCGCTCGGAGACGATCCTTCAAAGACCAAGTTGGATTGGCCTGTAATCCCGTGGCCTGTAATGACTGCACACCGTGTAACAAAAAGTGTTGTACAACATGTCTCCTTTTGTCGATTTTGTGAGTAATATTGTGTACGTGTTGGTATATTCGCACTCTCAGTTCGTTCTTTGTTTGTCCGACATATTGTTTGTTACACTTTGTGCAGTACACTAAATACACGCAGTTACAGGTCTCGTGGGATAACGCCCTGGGGAGTTGGAACACCGTTCTGGAGAATCTGCTGACCACAAGCTGGGCTGGAGTATAATATTTGCAGCGGCCAATTCTACCCTTTGGAGGATTTTTATAAATTTTACTTTGGACCAATCTGTCTAATAAATTGGTGTTTCTACGGTAGGCCGCTATCGGTTTGTGCCGTTTCAGAAAATTTGAGGGTTCGAGGAATTTTTGAAAATTGGCTTTCAAGCATTGATTCAGCTGCTGACTCTGGAGGGAAAAATGCGCCACTAACGGTAAGATCTTGTTCCTGGGCGTGGTTTCGACCTCCTGAGTGGCCCTGGGTTGGTCAAAGGTTCTCAGGATTTTTCTCAAAAATGTGCGTGAATAACCTCTCTGTCTAAGGGCCTGGAAAAGAATGTTTACAGCTGAGAGAAAGGAAGCGTTTTGTGTGCATATTCTTTTAAATCTTAATAACTGTGATTTGATAATTCCTCTGAACGTGTGTTTTGGGTGGAAACTGTGTTTGTGTAACAGAGAGTGAGTGTCCGTGTCTTTAAAATAAACCCTGAAGTCCAGCCGGCCCGTCCTCAAAAATTCCGGACCCTTAAACGACACCACATCCAAAAAGTTGACCTCGTTGAGGTCAACTGTGTACTTAATCTTAATGGATTGTTGGTGGCGATTCAGGTGGTCAGTGAATTTTATAAAATCCTCCATCGAGTGCGTCCAAACCCCCCATATATCGTCCAGGAACCTGTAATACGCGTGAGGTCGTTTTGGAGCTGAGGCCAGTGCTGTGTGTTCCCAGTCCGCCATGAAAATGTTTGCGTACGACGGGGCGAATTTTTTGCCCATGGCTGTGCCTTTTGTCTGTAAATAAAATTTGGAGTCGAATTCAAAATCATTACGGGTTAAATTAATCTCTAATAGTTTTAAAATATACGTGTCCGGTCTGGCGGGATCTGGGTATTGGCGCATGCATTTTTCCACAGCTTTTAAACCGACCTCAGTCTCGATGTTCGTGTACAGACTGTCGATGTCGATGGTGAAGAGGAGAGCGTTAGGGGGTATAATTAATTTCTTTATTTTATCTATAAAATCATATGTGTCCTTCAGGTAGCTGGGGTGGCGAGTGGAGATGGGGTTTAAATAATACTCGATATATTCGGCTGTATAATAAGTTTCGCTGTTGCAGTCCGACACAATAGGCCGTCCGGGCGGGATTTCGCCCGGTTTACTCCACTTTTCCGGTTCCTTATGGATCTTAGGAAGTAAATAAAATCGTCTAGGCCGTGGATGGCTATCCCCCAATAAATAATCTCTCTGCGCCCCCCTAATAATTTTATTTTCTACCATTTCATTTAAAATTTCCTCCACCATGACTCTGGTCTGCGGGTATACAGGTTCCTGGAGGGTACAATAATGCTCCTGGACGGCCAACTGTCTTTCCCCTTCCCATATATATTGTTCTTTGTCTAGGATGACAGTGGCGTTCCCCTTGTCTGCCGGTTTTATTATGATTTCTTTGTTCCTTTGTAACTCTAAAAGTGCTTTCTTTTCTTCCCTTGTAAAATTATCTGGTTCCCTCAAGCCCCAATTTAAATGTGTGAGTGCGTAATTGTCTGCCCGAATGAGTTGCGTGACCTGTTTGGGGAGACATGCCAGTGACGGGGTCCATTCTGATGGGCCAGTAAAGGGAATTTTTTGTTTCTTCACTTTTTTTCCTTCAAAGTAAGTTTCGAGTTTCACGCGGCGATGGTAGGTCTGCAGGTCCTTCATTAATTGGATTTTTTGTGTTTTTACACCCCTCGGGGTGGGAATGAAGGAGAGACCTCTGAGAAGCACCGCCCGTTGTGCTCGTGTTAACTGAAACTTCTTTGATAAATTAACAATTAGTTTATTCTTTTCTTTTGTGGGACTCGGGGACTCTAATAGTTTAAATGTGATCTCCAGTGGTCAAAAATTGCCCTGGCCGTGAGTGCTGTCCAGTGAACGCCATCTCTGTCCACTCGGAACTGTTCCGCCGGCAACGCTGGAATATAACCCGCACTCTTCCTAATGTGGCTATTGAGGTGCTCAATCATCACTTGTTCGTACAACGGAAGTGTGGGTGCAAAATTAATCAACGGGATGAGCACTTCCGTCTTTGGAAGCCTCGCAGCCGCAACGTTGCGTGCTTTTCGTAGCTCGGTAAGCGCCGTTATTCTGTACCTTTGCTGACGATTATTAAAGCCAAACGACAGAATAATTTTATGAGGCTCCACCACGACCGTTGCTTTTTCTAGCAAGTTGGCCGCATGCTGCCACTTGGCTCCAGGGAAACTGTCTATTTGGAGCTCGGAGTAGTTGTGCTGTGGCAGCCGAGCAACGTTGGAGTCTCCTATAATGACCAGTTTTTTTGTCAAGGTTAGACTCCAATCCAGCAGTTTGTTGCTCGTGTTGGTGTGTCTCATTGGACGTGTTGCTGAGCCATCTTGCGCTGCGGGCTGTGTGCTGTGAGGCTGTTCTTCGCTAACGGGGTTGTGCTGGGGCAATATGGCCACTGGAGGTGCCTCTAAAATTTCTATGTGCTTCTTCTTACTGGTGTGCTTCCCTCTTGCAGGCTCTTTCTCAAGAGGAATTTCCCTATCCTTTTCTTGTATGGTCAGAGCTACATTTGTCACGGTGTGTTCGCTTAGCGGAATTATCTCCGGTAAGGCCTGTGTGGGCCTTGGGACCGTTTTTTCGGTACCAGTAACACCATTTTCGGCCTGTATGGGCCCTGCGGTCGTGTTTTCGGTATTAATGACACCAGTGTCGGCCTGTATGGGCCTCTGTTCCGGCATGGGAACCTCATACGCTTCGTACAAAAATTTCGTGAGCGGCGAGAGGACCTTAGCTGGTTCTTCCTCCGAGTCGGGGAATAAGATTATGCTAAGGGGGGAGGAATGGTCTGATCCTCTGAACTCCGCTTGTGTGAACGGTCTGTTTCGTGGCGAGTCCTCCTCGTTATTGTTCTCCCCTTCCTCCTCAGAAAAGTCCAGCTGTTCTAACAATTCTGTTCTCTTGGAGGGGCCTCCATCGTTAGCAGCATGCGAAGGTGTTTGTTCGTGTTGCGCGGGGGTCTCTTCAGGGAGAATGATTTGAACTTTTTTGAGGCGGCCGACTCTTTGCGCCTTTGGGAGGGGAGATGCGACCTGTATGGGTCGAAGGATCTCTTTGGGATCCAGCGGATTGTCATCTTCCCCCTCGTCATCAAAGGACCAGTCTCCCCTACTTTGTGGCCTATTGATTGATGTCCCCAGTGTGAGAAGACCCGGTGAGGTCTGTATTTCCACGTGTTGAGCCTTTGCTTTGGGACGTGCTGCGATCTGGGGAGGAATCAGAGTGCTAGGACCCCGATATTGTATGGGGGGCGAGGCAGCCGCTTGAGCGTAAGTGCGAGCGCCAGATGTCGTAGCCTCGTTTGTAGAGCTTTGTGGTAAGGTGGACTTTTCTATCTCGCATAGCTCTGCAGTGATTAAAGCCTCCGCTCTCTCAATTGTGTCTGCGTCAATTTGGACCCCATAATTTTTATCCGCCCATCCGGTGGCGATTTCAAAAGCTTGGGCCCAGTCCGCACGCTCTGTTTCCTCCCTGATTTCTCGCATTGTATTTTCGATCTGATCCTCGTAATGTTGCTCAAGGATCAATTGAGTCGTGTATGACCAGTTCTGTGCACTTCCCCTAATCATCTGGGTGACTCGGTCATTGGGGAAGGCTGGTCTGATGGTGTTCGTTAAAAGACCGGTGAGTCTTTTAAAAGTGATGGGTTGGTTGCCCTCTATTTTGGTGGTAACTCTGCTCATGTGATGTGTCAATCTAATGAGTCTGTACATGAGTTGAATCGCTTTTTTGAGCGTAGGGGGAGCTGGGATAAATTCCTTATTTTGTTGTTTATATACTGTGCGACCCTGCTGTCCCTCACTTTCTTTCCGAGGGAAATAGCGTATGTACCTGTCCCTTTTTGGTCTTTGTGTGTTATTTCTTACGCTCATATTCACGCTCCCAAATCTACCCCCATGATTAGCAAATGAGAGCACGTGATGACTACGGTGAATGGGAGCCGTGAGACGAGGGCCCCGTCCGGGAAACCCTCTGGTTGGTTCTGCGTCCGCAGAAACCGGCCGCATATAGGGGGGATCTCGATCCATCTGAAATTCCATCTCCTGTTCGTCCTGAAACTCAGTGGCCGTGTTGTGAGTGAAGCCATCGCTGGATCTAGAAATTCTGTTTTTGCGGTTATAGCGCTTCTTATAGCGACCTACAGGATGTCCGTGCTGGGCCGACGAATTTCTAGGTGGAGGATCCAGAACGAAGGAGGATCTTTTGTGAGTCCCATAATACGAGTCGTCTGAATTGTTGTAGTGTGTCAAATTATAATTGTTGGGATGTGTGTTGTGTGTGTAATTTTGTGTATTGTATGATTGGGCTCTCGATCTCTTTGTGAATCCCTTATTTGGCACGTATCTGTCCTCTGAGCGAGAGGAAAAGCGATCATTTCTCGTGACTCTGTTATTGGGAGTGAAATTGTTGGCTCTAGAATGAGAATATCGTTGTTTCGTACGTCCCCTAGAGTACTCCATGATCAAAATTGCCAAAGGGAATGAGAGATTGAGAATGTGTGAAGAAAAAGTGAAAAAATAAGAGTAAAAATAAAAATAAAAATAAAATGAACTTAAATTATTTTTTTGAGTTTTTTTGTTGTTTTTTAGAAGAAAAGAAGAAAGGGCTCAAGCCGTTCTCGCGACGTTTCGACACGAACTGTGTCTTCCTCAGGCAAGGCTCGAACCGAAATAATAAATAAAAGAAAGCTGTGCACAAAAAGTTATATATTATATGTTGAAATTTTATAAGCAGGCAGTCTAAGCAGTCGTTCGTTCAAATGGGTGAAAGCAAGTAAGTGCGCTGTGCTAAGCTTGGGCTCTCCCTCAATATGAGTTTCAATGAGGGTGAGACCCAGATTTAGATTAAAATAAGCTGTGCACTTACTGCAAAAAAATATATTTTAATGAAACGAACTGCCCAGGGGGATATGAATTAGATATATTTTGATGCTCAGATAATTTTATATATTATTTTTTTCTATATATTTTTATTTTTTAATTCGAAATCCAACTTGCATTGATCGTCCCGTTTTGATGACGTCACGCTCGTCCAAGTGCAGCGCAATGCCCTGCTAGTTGTATCCAGATGAACGTCGAGTGAAACGGACGAAAACAGAGTGACAGAAGCCAAAGATGAGTAACCAAATGTTTCAAGAAAATATAGAAAGGCAGAAACTTTGTAAAAAATCATGTTGTAAAAGAAAATGAATATAAATCAAATGTATAAATGTGTTTATGTATGTAATCATGTAGATTTAATTTGCACGTGTATGTGTGTGTATATAATGTGCATGTATGTACGCGTTGTAGCGGTGTATGAGTGGAAGTGATCATGTTTCATATGTTTTTAAGGTTTTTAATTGTTTTTAAATGTTTCTGGAAAAGTTTTTAAAGAGATAGGACCTAGAAACGTGCCCTACATAGTGTGCAAGGGGTTTAGCACTTGATTACCCCGATTTTTTAGGGGGTACAGAGGGCAGTTACATAAATTAAATTAAATAACATAAATTTCTAAATAGAACAAGAGGAAAAAGGAGAGAAACGAGAGATTGGGGGGGTCGGTGATAAGGCACAATCCAATCCCCCCCAATACATGTGGTCCAGAGTATGAAGGCACTGGCGAGTATAGGGGAACTGTAAGTCCAACCAACGATTTCCGAAGAAACCGAAGGTGGTTGTGCACTGTCCTTTCACACAACTGGCCGTTCCACACATATGAAGCTAGGGATTGAAAAGTGCCATCACCGACCCCCCCACTTTACTCCTAGATGTTTGTCTACGTCCCTGAATAGATGTTGTAGATCCCAACCCTGGCCTGAAAACAGCTCTTAAACAAAATTAAATATACCATTGTGTGTGCGTATGTGTATATATTTTTTTCTTTTCTTTTATTATATATAACCCGGAGTCAGGAGGTCCTCAAATGAACTTTTTTAATGTATTTATAATAAATTAAAATTATGTATAGTATATATATGTGTGTGTGCCATTATTAATATTTCTATATATTTTTTTATAAAAAGAAAACCAATCATGTTGGGGTAATTGTAATCGGGGCTATTTTGTGTAGGGGTACTTTATGGTCGGGTTATTTTGGGTAGGGTTCAAATAAAGGCGGGGTAAGTTTAGGAGCTTAGGGTTAAATATGTTAGGTTTTAGGGTTAGGGGGGTGTGATGGTTAGGTTTAGGGTTGGGGGGTATGATGGTTAG
Source organism: Hypophthalmichthys molitrix (assembly GCA_037950675.1). Taxonomy (NCBI): domain Eukaryota; kingdom Metazoa; phylum Chordata; class Actinopteri; order Cypriniformes; family Xenocyprididae; genus Hypophthalmichthys; species Hypophthalmichthys molitrix. The sequence continues at coordinate 17,315 of CM075503.1, read as the reverse complement.
GTTTAGGGTTAGGGGGGTGTGATGGTTAGGTTTTAGGGTTGGGGGGTTATGATGGTTAGGTTTAGGGTTAGGGGGGTGTGATGGTTAGGTTTAGGGTTGGGTAAAGGGACGTGGGTAAAAAAATATTATTATTTTTGGTAAATTAAAAGGCTCTAGCGCCCCCGGAGCACTCAGGTCTCATTTAGACCTCGGGGGTATCGCGTGTCCAGTCTCTTGATCCACAAGGCTTCCGCTCGGAGACGATCCTTCAAAGACCAAGTTGGATTGGCCTGTAATCCCGTGGCCTGTAATGACTGCACACCGTGTAACAAAAAGTGTTGTACAACATGTCTCCTTTTGTCGATTTTGTGAGTAATATTGTGTACGTGTTGGTATATTCGCACTCTCAGTTCGTTCTTTGTTTGTCCGACATATTGTTTGTTACACTTTGTGCAGTACACTAAATACACGCAGTTACAGGTCTCGTGGGATAACGCCCTGGGGAGTTGGAACACCGTTCTGGAGAATCTGCTGACCACAAGCTGGTCTGGAGTATAATATTTGCAGCGGCCAATTCTACCCTTTGGAGGATTTTTATAAATTTTACTTTGGACCAATCTGTCTAATAAATTGGTGTTTCTACGGTAGGCCGCTATCGGTTTGTGCCGTTTCAGAAAATTTGAGGGTTCGAGGAATTTTTGAAAATTGGCTTTCAAGCATTGATTCAGCTGCTGACTCTGGAGGGAAAAATGCGCCACTAACGGTAAGATCTTGTTCCTGGGCGTGGTTTCGACCTCCTGAGTGGCCCTGGGTTGGTCAAAGGTTCTCAGGATTTTTCTCAAAAATGTGCGTGAATAACCTCTCTGTCTAAGGGCCTGGAAAAGAATGTTTACAGCTGAGAGAAAGGAAGCGTTTTGTGTGCATATTCTTTTAAATCTTAATAACTGTGATTTGATAATTCCTCTGAACGTGTGTTTTGGGTGGAAACTGTGTTTGTGTAACAGAGAGTGAGTGTCCGTGTCTTTAAAATAAACCCTGAAGTCCAGCCGGCCCGTCTTCAAAAATTCCGGACCCTTAAACGACACCACATCCAAAAAGTTGACCTCGTTGAGGTCAACTGTGTACTTAATCTTAATGGATTGTTGGTGGCGATTCAGGTGGTCAGTGAATTTTATAAAATCCTCCATCGAGTGCGTCCAAACCCCCCATATATCGTCCAGGAACCTGTAATACGCGTGAGGTCGTTTTGGAGCTGAGGCCAGTGCTGTGTGTTCCCAGTCCGCCATGAAAATGTTTGCGTACGACGGGGCGAATTTTTTGCCCATGGCTGTGCCTTTTGTCTGTAAATAAAATTTGGAGTCGAATTCAAAATCATTACGGGTTAAATTAATCTCTAATAGTTTTAAAATATACGTGTCCGGTCTGGCGGGATCTGGGTATTGGCGCATGCATTTTTCCACAGCTTTTAAACCGACCTCAGTCTCGATGTTCGTGTACAGACTGTCGATGTCGATGGTGAAGAGGAGAGCGTTAGGGGGTATAATTAATTTCTTTATTTTATCTATAAAATCATATGTGTCCTTCAGGTAGCTGGGGTGGCGAGTGGAGATGGGGTTTAAATAATACTCGATATATTCGGCTGTATAATAAGTTTCGCTGTTGCAGTCCGACACAATAGGCCGTCCGGGCGGGATTTCGCCCGGTTTACTCCACTTTTCCGGTTCCTTATGGATCTTAGGAAGTAAATAAAATCGTCTAGGCCGTGGATGGCTATCCCCCAATAAATAATCTCTCTGCGCCCCCCTAATAATTTTATTTTCTACCATTTCATTTAAAATTTCCTCCACCATGACTCTGGTCTGCGGGTATACAGGTTCCTGGAGGGTACAATAATGCTCCTGGACGGCCAACTGTCTTTCCCCTTCCCATATATATTGTTCTTTGTCTAGGATGACAGTGGCGTTCCCCTTGTCTGCCGGTTTTATTATGATTTCTTTGTTCCTTTGTAACTCTAAAAGTGCTTTCTTTTCTTCCCTTGTAAAATTATCTGGTTCCCTCAAGCCCCAATTTAAATGTGTGAGTGCGTAATTGTCTGCCCGAATGAGTTGCGTGACCTGTTTGGGGAGACATGCCAGTGACGGGGTCCATTCTGATGGGCCAGTAAAGGGAATTTTTTGTTTCTTCACTTTTTTTCCTTCAAAGTAAGTTTCGAGTTTCACGCGGCGATGGTAGGTCTGCAGGTCCTTCATTAATTGGATTTTTTGTGTTTTTACACCCCTCGGGGTGGGAATGAAGGAGAGACCTCTGAGAAGCACCGCCCGTTGTGCTCGTGTTAACTGAAACTTCTTTGATAAATTAACAATTAGTTTATTCTTTTCTTTTGTGGGACTCGGGGACTCTAATAGTTTAAATGTGATCTCCAGTGGTCAAAAATTGCCCTGGCCGTGAGTGCTGTCCAGTGAACGCCATCTCTGTCCACTCGGAACTGTTCCGCCGGCAACGCTGGAATATAACCCGCACTCTTCCTAATGTGGCTATTGAGGTGCTCAATCATCACTTGTTCGTACAACGGAAGTGTGGGTGCAAAATTAATCAACGGGATGAGCACTTCCGTCTTTGGAAGCCTCGCAGCCGCAACGTTGCGTGCTTTTCGTAGCTCGGTAAGCGCCGTTATTCTGTACCTTTGCTGACGATTATTAAAGCCAAACGACAGAATAATTTTATGAGGCTCCACCACGACCGTTGCTTTTTCTAGCAAGTTGGCCGCATGCTGCCACTTGGCTCCAGGGAAACTGTCTATTTGGAGCTCGGAGTAGTTGTGCTGTGGCAGCCGAGCAACGTTGGAGTCTCCTATAATGACCAGTTTTTTTGTCAAGGTTAGACTCCAATCCAGCAGTTTGTTGCTCGTGTTGGTGTGTCTCATTGGACGTGTTGCTGAGCCATCTTGCGCTGCGGGCTGTGTGCTGTGAGGCTGTTCTTCGCTAACGGGGTTGTGCTGGGGCAATATGGCCACTGGAGGTGCCTCTAAAATTTCTATGTGCTTCTTCTTACTGGTGTGCTTCCCTCTTGCAGGCTCTTTCTCAAGAGGAATTTCCCTATCCTTTTCTTGTATGGTCAGAGCTACATTTGTCACGGTGTGTTCGCTTAGCGGAATTATCTCCGGTAAGGCCTGTGTGGGCCTTGGGACCGTTTTTTCGGTACCAGTAACACCATTTTCGGCCTGTATGGGCCCTGCGGTCGTGTTTTCGGTATTAATGACACCAGTGTCGGCCTGTATGGGCCTCTGTTCCGGCATGGGAACCTCATACGCTTCGTACAAAAATTTCGTGAGCGGCGAGAGGACCTTAGCTGGTTCTTCCTCCGAGTCGGGGAATAAGATTATGCTAAGGGGGGAGGAATGGTCTGATCCTCTGAACTCCGCTTGTGTGAACGGTCTGTTTCGTGGCGAGTCCTCCTCGTTATTGTTCTCCCCTTCCTCCTCAGAAAAGTCCAGCTGTTCTAACAATTCTGTTCTCTTGGAGGGGCCTCCATCGTTAGCAGCATGCGAAGGTGTTTGTTCGTGTTGCGCGGGGGTCTCTTCAGGGAGAATGATTTGAACTTTTTTGAGGCGGCCGACTCTTTGCGCCTTTGGGAGGGGAGATGCGACCTGTATGGGTCGAAGGATCTCTTTGGGATCCAGCGGATTGTCATCTTCCCCCTCGTCATCAAAGGACCAGTCTCCCCTACTTTGTGGCCTATTGATTGATGTCCCCAGTGTGAGAAGACCCGGTGAGGTCTGTATTTCCACGTGTTGAGCCTTTGCTTTGGGACGTGCTGCGATCTGGGGAGGAATCAGAGTGCTAGGACCCCGATATTGTATGGGGGGCGAGGCAGCCGCTTGAGCGTAAGTGCGAGCGCCAGATGTCGTAGCCTCGTTTGTAGAGCTTTGTGGTAAGGTGGACTTTTCTATCTCGCATAGCTCTGCAGTGATTAAAGCCTCCGCTCTCTCAATTGTGTCTGCGTCAATTTGGACCCCATAATTTTTATCCGCCCATCCGGTGGCGATTTCAAAAGCTTGGGCCCAGTCCGCACGCTCTGTTTCCTCCCTGATTTCTCGCATTGTATTTTCGATCTGATCCTCGTAATGTTGCTCAAGGATCAATTGAGTCGTGTATGACCAGTTCTGTGCACTTCCCCTAATCATCTGGGTGACTCGGTCATTGGGGAAGGCTGGTCTGATGGTGTTCGTTAAAAGACCGGTGAGTCTTTTAAAAGTGATGGGTTGGTTGCCCTCTATTTTGGTGGTAACTCTGCTCATGTGATGTGTCAATCTAATGAGTCTGTACATGAGTTGAATCGCTTTTTTGAGCGTAGGGGGAGCTGGGATAAATTCCTTATTTTGTTGTTTATATACTGTGCGACCCTGCTGTCCCTCACTTTCTTTCCGAGGGAAATAGCGTATGTACCTGTCCCTTTTTGGTCTTTGTGTGTTATTTCTTACGCTCATATTCACGCTCCCAAATCTACCCCCATGATTAGCAAATGAGAGCACGTGATGACTACGGTGAATGGGAGCCGTGAGACGAGGGCCCCGTCCGGGAAACCCTCTGGTTGGTTCTGCGTCCGCAGAAACCGGCCGCATATAGGGGGGATCTCGATCCATCTGAAATTCCATCTCCTGTTCGTCCTGAAACTCAGTGGCCGTGTTGTGAGTGAAGCCATCGCTGGATCTAGAAATTCTGTTTTTGCGGTTATAGCGCTTCTTATAGCGACCTACAGGATGTCCGTGCTGGGCCGACGAATTTCTAGGTGGAGGATCCAGAACGAAGGAGGATCTTTTGTGAGTCCCATAATACGAGTCGTCTGAATTGTTGTAGTGTGTCAAATTATAATTGTTGGGATGTGTGTTGTGTGTGTAATTTTGTGTATTGTATGATTGGGCTCTCGATCTCTTTGTGAATCCCTTATTTGGCACGTATCTGTCCTCTGAGCGAGAGGAAAAGCGATCATTTCTCGTGACTCTGTTATTGGGAGTGAAATTGTTGGCTCTAGAATGAGAATATCGTTGTTTCGTACGTCCCCTAGAGTACTCCATGATCAAAATTGCCAAAGGGAATGAGAGATTGAGAATGTGTGAAGAAAAAGTGAAAAAATAAGAGTAAAAATAAAAATAAAAATAAAATGAACTTAAATTATTTTTTTGAGTTTTTTTGTTGTTTTTTAGAAGAAAAGAAGAAAGGGCTCAAGCCGTTCTCGCGACGTTTCGACACGAACTGTGTCTTCCTCAGGCAAGGCTCGAACCGAAATAATAAATAAAAGAAAGCTGTGCACAAAAAGTTATATATTATATGTTGAAATTTTATAAGCAGGCAGTCTAAGCAGTCGTTCGTTCAAATGGGTGAAAGCAAGTAAGTGCGCTGTGCTAAGCTTGGGCTCTCCCTCAATATGAGTTTCAATGAGGGTGAGACCCAGATTTAGATTAAAATAAGCTGTGCACTTACTGCAAAAAAATATATTTTAATGAAACGAACTGCCCAGGGGGATATGAATTAGATATATTTTGATGCTCAGATAATTTTATATATTATTTTTTTCTATATATTTTTATTTTTTAATTCGAAATCCAACTTGCATTGATCGTCCCGTTTTGATGACGTCACGCTCGTCCAAGTGCAGCGCAATGCCCTGCTAGTTGTATCCAGATGAACGTCGAGTGAAACGGACGAAAACAGAGTGACAGAAGCCAAAGATGAGTAACCAAATGTTTCAAGAAAATATAGAAAGGCAGAAACTTTGTAAAAAATCATGTTGTAAAAGAAAATGAATATAAATCAAATGTATAAATGTGTTTATGTATGTAATCATGTAGATTTAATTTGCACGTGTATGTGTGTGTATATAATGTGCATGTATGTACGCGTTGTAGCGGTGTATGAGTGGAAGTGATCATGTTTCATATGTTTTTAAGGTTTTTAATTGTTTTTAAATGTTTCTGGAAAAGTTTTTAAAGAGATAGGACCTAGAAACGTGCCCTACATAGTGTGCAAGGGGTTTAGCACTTGATTACCCCGATTTTTTAGGGGGTACAGAGGGCAGTTACATAAATTAAATTAAATAACATAAATTTCTAAATAGAACAAGAGGAAAAAGGAGAGAAACGAGAGATTGGGGGGGTCGGTGATAAGGCACAATCCAATCCCCCCCAATACATGTGGTCCAGAGTATGAAGGCACTGGCGAGTATAGGGGAACTGTAAGTCCAACCAACGATTTCCGAAGAAACCGAAGGTGGTTGTGCACTGTCCTTTCACACAACTGGCCGTTCCACACATATGAAGCTAGGGATTGAAAAGTGCCATCACCGACCCCCCCACTTTACTCCTAGATGTTTGTCTACGTCCCTGAATAGATGTTGTAGATCCCAACCCTGGCCTGAAAACAGCTCTTAAACAAAATTAAATATACCATTGTGTGTGCGTATGTGTATATATTTTTTTCTTTTCTTTTATTATATATAACCCGGAGTCAGGAGGTCCTCAAATGAACTTTTTTAATGTATTTATAATAAATTAAAATTATGTATAGTATATATATGTGTGTGTGCCATTATTAATATTTCTATATATTTTTTTATAAAAAGAAAACCAATCATGTTGGGGTAATTGTAATCGGGGCTATTTTGTGTAGGGGTACTTTATGGTCGGGTTATTTTGGGTAGGGTTCAAATAAAGGCGGGGTAAGTTTAGGAGCTTAGGGTTAAATATGTTAGGTTTTAGGGTTAGGGGGGTGTGATGGTTAGGTTTAGGGTTGGGGGGTATGATGGTTAGGTTTAGGGTTAGGGGGGTGTGATGGTTAGGTTTTAGGGTTGGGGGGTTATGATGGTTAGGTTTAGGGTTAGGGGGGTGTGATGGTTAGGTTTAGGGTTGGGTAAAGGGACGTGGGTAAAAAAATATTATTATTTTTGGTAAATTAAAAGGCTCTAGCGCCCCCGGAGCACTCAGGTCTCATTTAGACCTCGGGGGTATCGCGTGTCCAGTCTCTTGATCCACAAGGCTTCCGCTCGGAGACGATCCTTCAAAGACCAAGTTGGATTGGCCTGTAATCCCGTGGCCTGTAATGACTGCACACCGTGTAACAAAAAGTGTTGTACAACATGTCTCCTTTTGTCGATTTTGTGAGTAATATTGTGTACGTGTTGGTATATTCGCACTCTCAGTTCGTTCTTTGTTTGTCCGACATATTGTTTGTTACACTTTGTGCAGTACACTAAATACACGCAGTTACAGGTCTCGTGGGATAACGCCCTGGGGAGTTGGAACACCGTTCTGGAGAATCTGCTGACCACAAGCTGGTCTGGAGTATAATATTTGCAGCGGCCAATTCTACCCTTTGGAGGATTTTTATAAATTTTACTTTGGACCAATCTGTCTAATAAATTGGTGTTTCTACGGTAGGCCGCTATCGGTTTGTGCCGTTTCAGAAAATTTGAGGGTTCGAGGAATTTTTGAAAATTGGCTTTCAAGCATTGATTCAGCTGCTGACTCTGGAGGGAAAAATGCGCCACTAACGGTAAGATCTTGTTCCTGGGCGTGGTTTCGACCTCCTGAGTGGCCCTGGGTTGGTCAAAGGTTCTCAGGATTTTTCTCAAAAATGTGCGTGAATAACCTCTCTGTCTAAGGGCCTGGAAAAGAATGTTTACAGCTGAGAGAAAGGAAGCGTTTTGTGTGCATATTCTTTTAAATCTTAATAACTGTGATTTGATAATTCCTCTGAACGTGTGTTTTGGGTGGAAACTGTGTTTGTGTAACAGAGAGTGAGTGTCCGTGTCTTTAAAATAAACCCTGAAGTCCAGCCGGCCCGTCTTCAAAAATTCCGGACCCTTAAACGACACCACATCCAAAAAGTTGACCTCGTTGAGGTCAACTGTGTACTTAATCTTAATGGATTGTTGGTGGCGATTCAGGTGGTCAGTGAATTTTATAAAATCCTCCATCGAGTGCGTCCAAACCCCCCATATATCGTCCAGGAACCTGTAATACGCGTGAGGTCGTTTTGGAGCTGAGGCCAGTGCTGTGTGTTCCCAGTCCGCCATGAAAATGTTTGCGTACGACGGGGCGAATTTTTTGCCCATGGCTGTGCCTTTTGTCTGTAAATAAAATTTGGAGTCGAATTCAAAATCATTACGGGTTAAATTAATCTCTAATAGTTTTAAAATATACGTGTCCGGTCTGGCGGGATCTGGGTATTGGCGCATGCATTTTTCCACAGCTTTTAAACCGACCTCAGTCTCGATGTTCGTGTACAGACTGTCGATGTCGATGGTGAAGAGGAGAGCGTTAGGGGGTATAATTAATTTCTTTATTTTATCTATAAAATCATATGTGTCCTTCAGGTAGCTGGGGTGGCGAGTGGAGATGGGGTTTAAATAATACTCGATATATTCGGCTGTATAATAAGTTTCGCTGTTGCAGTCCGACACAATAGGCCGTCCGGGCGGGATTTCGCCCGGTTTACTCCACTTTTCCGGTTCCTTATGGATCTTAGGAAGTAAATAAAATCGTCTAGGCCGTGGATGGCTATCCCCCAATAAATAATCTCTCTGCGCCCCCCTAATAATTTTATTTTCTACCATTTCATTTAAAATTTCCTCCACCATGACTCTGGTCTGCGGGTATACAGGTTCCTGGAGGGTACAATAATGCTCCTGGACGGCCAACTGTCTTTCCCCTTCCCATATATATTGTTCTTTGTCTAGGATGACAGTGGCGTTCCCCTTGTCTGCCGGTTTTATTATGATTTCTTTGTTCCTTTGTAACTCTAAAAGTGCTTTCTTTTCTTCCCTTGTAAAATTATCTGGTTCCCTCAAGCCCCAATTTAAATGTGTGAGTGCGTAATTGTCTGCCCGAATGAGTTGCGTGACCTGTTTGGGGAGACATGCCAGTGACGGGGTCCATTCTGATGGGCCAGTAAAGGGAATTTTTTGTTTCTTCACTTTTTTTCCTTCAAAGTAAGTTTCGAGTTTCACGCGGCGATGGTAGGTCTGCAGGTCCTTCATTAATTGGATTTTTTGTGTTTTTACACCCCTCGGGGTGGGAATGAAGGAGAGACCTCTGAGAAGCACCGCCCGTTGTGCTCGTGTTAACTGAAACTTCTTTGATAAATTAACAATTAGTTTATTCTTTTCTTTTGTGGGACTCGGGGACTCTAATAGTTTAAATGTGATCTCCAGTGGTCAAAAATTGCCCTGGCCGTGAGTGCTGTCCAGTGAACGCCATCTCTGTCCACTCGGAACTGTTCCGCCGGCAACGCTGGAATATAACCCGCACTCTTCCTAATGTGGCTATTGAGGTGCTCAATCATCACTTGTTCGTACAACGGAAGTGTGGGTGCAAAATTAATCAACGGGATGAGCACTTCCGTCTTTGGAAGCCTCGCAGCCGCAACGTTGCGTGCTTTTCGTAGCTCGGTAAGCGCCGTTATTCTGTACCTTTGCTGACGATTATTAAAGCCAAACGACAGAATAATTTTATGAGGCTCCACCACGACCGTTGCTTTTTCTAGCAAGTTGGCCGCATGCTGCCACTTGGCTCCAGGGAAACTGTCTATTTGGAGCTCGGAGTAGTTGTGCTGTGGCAGCCGAGCAACGTTGGAGTCTCCTATAATGACCAGTTTTTTTGTCAAGGTTAGACTCCAATCCAGCAGTTTGTTGCTCGTGTTGGTGTGTCTCATTGGACGTGTTGCTGAGCCATCTTGCGCTGCGGGCTGTGTGCTGTGAGGCTGTTCTTCGCTAACGGGGTTGTGCTGGGGCAATATGGCCACTGGAGGTGCCTCTAAAATTTCTATGTGCTTCTTCTTACTGGTGTGCTTCCCTCTTGCAGGCTCTTTCTCAAGAGGAATTTCCCTATCCTTTTCTTGTATGGTCAGAGCTACATTTGTCACGGTGTGTTCGCTTAGCGGAATTATCTCCGGTAAGGCCTGTGTGGGCCTTGGGACCGTTTTTTCGGTACCAGTAACACCATTTTCGGCCTGTATGGGCCCTGCGGTCGTGTTTTCGGTATTAATGACACCAGTGTCGGCCTGTATGGGCCTCTGTTCCGGCATGGGAACCTCATACGCTTCGTACAAAAATTTCGTGAGCGGCGAGAGGACCTTAGCTGGTTCTTCCTCCGAGTCGGGGAATAAGATTATGCTAAGGGGGGAGGAATGGTCTGATCCTCTGAACTCCGCTTGTGTGAACGGTCTGTTTCGTGGCGAGTCCTCCTCGTTATTGTTCTCCCCTTCCTCCTCAGAAAAGTCCAGCTGTTCTAACAATTCTGTTCTCTTGGAGGGGCCTCCATCGTTAGCAGCATGCGAAGGTGTTTGTTCGTGTTGCGCGGGGGTCTCTTCAGGGAGAATGATTTGAACTTTTTTGAGGCGGCCGACTCTTTGCGCCTTTGGGAGGGGAGATGCGACCTGTATGGGTCGAAGGATCTCTTTGGGATCCAGCGGATTGTCATCTTCCCCCTCGTCATCAAAGGACCAGTCTCCCCTACTTTGTGGCCTATTGATTGATGTCCCCAGTGTGAGAAGACCCGGTGAGGTCTGTATTTCCACGTGTTGAGCCTTTGCTTTGGGACGTGCTGCGATCTGGGGAGGAATCAGAGTGCTAGGACCCCGATATTGTATGGGGGGCGAGGCAGCCGCTTGAGCGTAAGTGCGAGCGCCAGATGTCGTAGCCTCGTTTGTAGAGCTTTGTGGTAAGGTGGACTTTTCTATCTCGCATAGCTCTGCAGTGATTAAAGCCTCCGCTCTCTCAATTGTGTCTGCGTCAATTTGGACCCCATAATTTTTATCCGCCCATCCGGTGGCGATTTCAAAAGCTTGGGCCCAGTCCGCACGCTCTGTTTCCTCCCTGATTTCTCGCATTGTATTTTCGATCTGATCCTCGTAATGTTGCTCAAGGATCAATTGAGTCGTGTATGACCAGTTCTGTGCACTTCCCCTAATCATCTGGGTGACTCGGTCATTGGGGAAGGCTGGTCTGATGGTGTTCGTTAAAAGACCGGTGAGTCTTTTAAAAGTGATGGGTTGGTTGCCCTCTATTTTGGTGGTAACTCTGCTCATGTGATGTGTCAATCTAATGAGTCTGTACATGAGTTGAATCGCTTTTTTGAGCGTAGGGGGAGCTGGGATAAATTCCTTATTTTGTTGTTTATATACTGTGCGACCCTGCTGTCCCTCACTTTCTTTCCGAGGGAAATAGCGTATGTACCTGTCCCTTTTTGGTCTTTGTGTGTTATTTCTTACGCTCATATTCACGCTCCCAAATCTACCCCCATGATTAGCAAATGAGAGCACGTGATGACTACGGTGAATGGGAGCCGTGAGACGAGGGCCCCGTCCGGGAAACCCTCTGGTTGGTTCTGCGTCCGCAGAAACCGGCCGCATATAGGGGGGATCTCGATCCATCTGAAATTCCATCTCCTGTTCGTCCTGAAACTCAGTGGCCGTGTTGTGAGTGAAGCCATCGCTGGATCTAGAAATTCTGTTTTTGCGGTTATAGCGCTTCTTATAGCGACCTACAGGATGTCCGTGCTGGGCCGACGAATTTCTAGGTGGAGGATCCAGAACGAAGGAGGATCTTTTGTGAGTCCCATAATACGAGTCGTCTGAATTGTTGTAGTGTGTCAAATTATAATTGTTGGGATGTGTGTTGTGTGTGTAATTTTGTGTATTGTATGATTGGGCTCTCGATCTCTTTGTGAATCCCTTATTTGGCACGTATCTGTCCTCTGAGCGAGAGGAAAAGCGATCATTTCTCGTGACTCTGTTATTGGGAGTGAAATTGTTGGCTCTAGAATGAGAATATCGTTGTTTCGTACGTCCCCTAGAGTACTCCATGATCAAAATTGCCAAAGGGAATGAGAGATTGAGAATGTGTGAAGAAAAAGTGAAAAAATAAGAGTAAAAATAAAAATAAAAATAAAATGAACTTAAATTATTTTTTTGAGTTTTTTTGTTGTTTTTTAGAAGAAAAGAAGAAAGGGCTCAAGCCGTTCTCGCGACGTTTCGACACGAACTGTGTCTTCCTCAGGCAAGGCTCGAACCGAAATAATAAATAAAAGAAAGCTGTGCACAAAAAGTTATATATTATATGTTGAAATTTTATAAGCAGGCAGTCTAAGCAGTCGTTCGTTCAAATGGGTGAAAGCAAGTAAGTGCGCTGTGCTAAGCTTGGGCTCTCCCTCAATATGAGTTTCAATGAGGGTGAGACCCAGATTTAGATTAAAATAAGCTGTGCACTTACTGCAAAAAAATATATTTTAATGAAACGAACTGCCCAGGGGGATATGAATTAGATATATTTTGATGCTCAGATAATTTTATATATTATTTTTTTCTATATATTTTTATTTTTTAATTCGAAATCCAACTTGCATTGATCGTCCCGTTTTGATGACGTCACGCTCGTCCAAGTGCAGCGCAATGCCCTGCTAGTTGTATCCAGATGAACGTCGAGTGAAACGGACGAAAACAGAGTGACAGAAGCCAAAGATGAGTAACCAAATGTTTCAAGAAAATATAGAAAGGCAGAAACTTTGTAAAAAATCATGTTGTAAAAGAAAATGAATATAAATCAAATGTATAAATGTGTTTATGTATGTAATCATGTAGATTTAATTTGCACGTGTATGTGTGTGTATATAATGTGCATGTATGTACGCGTTGTAGCGGTGTATGAGTGGAAGTGATCATGTTTCATATGTTTTTAAGGTTTTTAATTGTTTTTAAATGTTTCTGGAAAAGTTTTTAAAGAGATAGGACCTAGAAACGTGCCCTACATAGTGTGCAAGGGGTTTAGCACTTGATTACCCCGATTTTTTAGGGGGTACAGAGGGCAGTTACATAAATTAAATTAAATAACATAAATTTCTAAATAGAACAAGAGGAAAAAGGAGAGAAACGAGAGATTGGGGGGGTCGGTGATAAGGCACAATCCAATCCCCCCCAATACATGTGGTCCAGAGTATGAAGGCACTGGCGAGTATAGGGGAACTGTAAGTCCAACCAACGATTTCCGAAGAAACCGAAGGTGGTTGTGCACTGTCCTTTCACACAACTGGCCGTTCCACACATATGAAGCTAGGGATTGAAAAGTGCCATCACCGACCCCCCCACTTTACTCCTAGATGTTTGTCTACGTCCCTGAATAGATGTTGTAGATCCCAACCCTGGCCTGAAAACAGCTCTTAAACAAAATTAAATATACCATTGTGTGTGCGTATGTGTATATATTTTTTTCTTTTCTTTTATTATATATAACCCGGAGTCAGGAGGTCCTCAAATGAACTTTTTTAATGTATTTATAATAAATTAAAATTATGTATAGTATATATATGTGTGTGTGCCATTATTAATATTTCTATATATTTTTTTATAAAAAGAAAACCAATCATGTTGGGGTAATTGTAATCGGGGCTATTTTGTGTAGGGGTACTTTATGGTCGGGTTATTTTGGGTAGGGTTCAAATAAAGGCGGGGTAAGTTTAGGAGCTTAGGGTTAAATATGTTAGGTTTTAGGGTTAGGGGGGTGTGATGGTTAGGTTTAGGGTTGGGGGGTATGATGGTTAGGTTTAGGGTTAGGGGGGTGTGATGGTTAGGTTTTAGGGTTGGGGGGTTATGATGGTTAGGTTTAGGGTTAGGGGGGTGTGATGGTTAGGTTTAGGGTTGGGTAAAGGGACGTGGGTAAAAAAATATTATTATTTTTGGTAAATTAAAAGGCTCTAGCGCCCCCGGAGCACTCAGGTCTCATTTAGACCTCGGGGGTATCGCGTGTCCAGTCTCTTGATCCACAAGGCTTCCGCTCGGAGACGATCCTTCAAAGACCAAGTTGGATTGGCCTGTAATCCCGTGGCCTGTAATGACTGCACACCGTGTAACAAAAAGTGTTGTACAACATGTCTCCTTTTGTCGATTTTGTGAGTAATATTGTGTACGTGTTGGTATATTCGCACTCTCAGTTCGTTCTTTGTTTGTCCGACATATTGTTTGTTACACTTTGTGCAGTACACTAAATACACGCAGTTACAGGTCTCGTGGGATAACGCCCTGGGGAGTTGGAACACCGTTCTGGAGAATCTGCTGACCACAAGCTGGTCTGGAGTATAATATTTGCAGCGGCCAATTCTACCCTTTGGAGGATTTTTATAAATTTTACTTTGGACCAATCTGTCTAATAAATTGGTGTTTCTACGGTAGGCCGCTATCGGTTTGTGCCGTTTCAGAAAATTTGAGGGTTCGAGGAATTTTTGAAAATTGGCTTTCAAGCATTGATTCAGCTGCTGACTCTGGAGGGAAAAATGCGCCACTAACGGTAAGATCTTGTTCCTGGGCGTGGTTTCGACCTCCTGAGTGGCCCTGGGTTGGTCAAAGGTTCTCAGGATTTTTCTCAAAAATGTGCGTGAATAACCTCTCTGTCTAAGGGCCTGGAAAAGAATGTTTACAGCTGAGAGAAAGGAAGCGTTTTGTGTGCATATTCTTTTAAATCTTAATAACTGTGATTTGATAATTCCTCTGAACGTGTGTTTTGGGTGGAAACTGTGTTTGTGTAACAGAGAGTGAGTGTCCGTGTCTTTAAAATAAACCCTGAAGTCCAGCCGGCCCGTCTTCAAAAATTCCGGACCCTTAAACGACACCACATCCAAAAAGTTGACCTCGTTGAGGTCAACTGTGTACTTAATCTTAATGGATTGTTGGTGGCGATTCAGGTGGTCAGTGAATTTTATAAAATCCTCCATCGAGTGCGTCCAAACCCCCCATATATCGTCCAGGAACCTGTAATACGCGTGAGGTCGTTTTGGAGCTGAGGCCAGTGCTGTGTGTTCCCAGTCCGCCATGAAAATGTTTGCGTACGACGGGGCGAATTTTTTGCCCATGGCTGTGCCTTTTGTCTGTAAATAAAATTTGGAGTCGAATTCAAAATCATTACGGGTTAAATTAATCTCTAATAGTTTTAAAATATACGTGTCCGGTCTGGCGGGATCTGGGTATTGGCGCATGCATTTTTCCACAGCTTTTAAACCGACCTCAGTCTCGATGTTCGTGTACAGACTGTCGATGTCGATGGTGAAGAGGAGAGCGTTAGGGGGTATAATTAATTTCTTTATTTTATCTATAAAATCATATGTGTCCTTCAGGTAGCTGGGGTGGCGAGTGGAGATGGGGTTTAAATAATACTCGATATATTCGGCTGTATAATAAGTTTCGCTGTTGCAGTCCGACACAATAGGCCGTCCGGGCGGGATTTCGCCCGGTTTACTCCACTTTTCCGGTTCCTTATGGATCTTAGGAAGTAAATAAAATCGTCTAGGCCGTGGATGGCTATCCCCCAATAAATAATCTCTCTGCGCCCCCCTAATAATTTTATTTTCTACCATTTCATTTAAAATTTCCTCCACCATGACTCTGGTCTGCGGGTATACAGGTTCCTGGAGGGTACAATAATGCTCCTGGACGGCCAACTGTCTTTCCCCTTCCCATATATATTGTTCTTTGTCTAGGATGACAGTGGCGTTCCCCTTGTCTGCCGGTTTTATTATGATTTCTTTGTTCCTTTGTAACTCTAAAAGTGCTTTCTTTTCTTCCCTTGTAAAATTATCTGGTTCCCTCAAGCCCCAATTTAAATGTGTGAGTGCGTAATTGTCTGCCCGAATGAGTTGCGTGACCTGTTTGGGGAGACATGCCAGTGACGGGGTCCATTCTGATGGGCCAGTAAAGGGAATTTTTTGTTTCTTCACTTTTTTTCCTTCAAAGTAAGTTTCGAGTTTCACGCGGCGATGGTAGGTCTGCAGGTCCTTCATTAATTGGATTTTTTGTGTTTTTACACCCCTCGGGGTGGGAATGAAGGAGAGACCTCTGAGAAGCACCGCCCGTTGTGCTCGTGTTAACTGAAACTTCTTTGATAAATTAACAATTAGTTTATTCTTTTCTTTTGTGGGACTCGGGGACTCTAATAGTTTAAATGTGATCTCCAGTGGTCAAAAATTGCCCTGGCCGTGAGTGCTGTCCAGTGAACGCCATCTCTGTCCACTCGGAACTGTTCCGCCGGCAACGCTGGAATATAACCCGCACTCTTCCTAATGTGGCTATTGAGGTGCTCAATCATCACTTGTTCGTACAACGGAAGTGTGGGTGCAAAATTAATCAACGGGATGAGCACTTCCGTCTTTGGAAGCCTCGCAGCCGCAACGTTGCGTGCTTTTCGTAGCTCGGTAAGCGCCGTTATTCTGTACCTTTGCTGACGATTATTAAAGCCAAACGACAGAATAATTTTATGAGGCTCCACCACGACCGTTGCTTTTTCTAGCAAGTTGGCCGCATGCTGCCACTTGGCTCCAGGGAAACTGTCTATTTGGAGCTCGGAGTAGTTGTGCTGTGGCAGCCGAGCAACGTTGGAGTCTCCTATAATGACCAGTTTTTTTGTCAAGGTTAGACTCCAATCCAGCAGTTTGTTGCTCGTGTTGGTGTGTCTCATTGGACGTGTTGCTGAGCCATCTTGCGCTGCGGGCTGTGTGCTGTGAGGCTGTTCTTCGCTAACGGGGTTGTGCTGGGGCAATATGGCCACTGGAGGTGCCTCTAAAATTTCTATGTGCTTCTTCTTACTGGTGTGCTTCCCTCTTGCAGGCTCTTTCTCAAGAGGAATTTCCCTATCCTTTTCTTGTATGGTCAGAGCTACATTTGTCACGGTGTGTTCGCTTAGCGGAATTATCTCCGGTAAGGCCTGTGTGGGCCTTGGGACCGTTTTTTCGGTACCAGTAACACCATTTTCGGCCTGTATGGGCCCTGCGGTCGTGTTTTCGGTATTAATGACACCAGTGTCGGCCTGTATGGGCCTCTGTTCCGGCATGGGAACCTCATACGCTTCGTACAAAAATTTCGTGAGCGGCGAGAGGACCTTAGCTGGTTCTTCCTCCGAGTCGGGGAATAAGATTATGCTAAGGGGGGAGGAATGGTCTGATCCTCTGAACTCCGCTTGTGTGAACGGTCTGTTTCGTGGCGAGTCCTCCTCGTTATTGTTCTCCCCTTCCTCCTCAGAAAAGTCCAGCTGTTCTAACAATTCTGTTCTCTTGGAGGGGCCTCCATCGTTAGCAGCATGCGAAGGTGTTTGTTCGTGTTGCGCGGGGGTCTCTTCAGGGAGAATGATTTGAACTTTTTTGAGGCGGCCGACTCTTTGCGCCTTTGGGAGGGGAGATGCGACCTGTATGGGTCGAAGGATCTCTTTGGGATCCAGCGGATTGTCATCTTCCCCCTCGTCATCAAAGGACCAGTCTCCCCTACTTTGTGGCCTATTGATTGATGTCCCCAGTGTGAGAAGACCCG